>CM077506.1:41428203-42028203 GCA_039654745.1 Houttuynia cordata
GGCATTGGCACCATGGCTGTTCAGAATCATCACTGAATGAGGAGTCTCTCCATCAGCAGAGAAGAACGTAGCTATTTTTGTTTCTTCAAATCAGCCTCCATTTTCATTAATGAAATAACTTATTTATAGGATTTACAATGAGAGTCCTAATCTTGGAAATAAAATACAAATCAGAGAATCCTACTAAGATGAGGAAAATCAAATCAAATCTAAAATCTTAATCCTAACTAAAGTAAAATACTAATCTTCTAAGACGAGTAATAGTAATTTCCAAATAAATGACCTAAATTTATTACGAAGATCTGTCTACTGGGGCCCACTATGGCTCCGCATCAGAAGAACTTTGAATGATTCAAAGCCTGCATTCTACACAGTATTAGTGTTCTTCATTTTGTGTTGTAATTTTGTTTCTAAATTAGATGTTGTATTTCTATTTCTCTTCTACATTTCAGCGCAGACATGTACCATGAAACTTATGCCCATGGGTGGATATTGTGAGAGAGGCTTTTTCATCTTTAATTTTTCTTATGCATAATCTGTTAGGATTTTGAAAATTTTCTCACAAATTTGCAGCTTCGACCTAATTTCTGTGATGCATGGTCAAACTTAGCAAGTGCATACATGAGGAAAGGAAAGCTTAATGAGGCAACTCAGTGTTGTCGTCAGGCGCTTGCATTAAATCCTAACTTGGTATGTTTTACATCTTTTATAAATTCTTCATTTCGCCTGCTAGCCCATCAAGTCATTGATTTTTTTTTTCTTTGACTGACAGGCTGATGCTCATAGCAATCTTGGAAATTTGATGAAGGCCCAGGGTTTGGCATCAGAAGTAAGTAATAATTGTGTAGTTGATCCTTATTTAATGGGCCAATAGGCTAGAGATTTGATCATCTGGGCTTCAGGATATTTGATGTCATTATAATATTCGCATTTTGATGTGGGGAATTTACTTTCCTTTTCTTTTTAAATTTCTTTCCACATAAGGGAAGCTGTGATATCTTGAAGTTGCCCAGAAAAACTTTTTTGCCAATGGAGTAGAGAAAATTGTGCATTTAAGTTTTTGTTTAAATTGTATCACCTGACCAATGTGTTGCCTGGGAGTGTGTCTTGACTGGTTTTCATTATGAATGTGATTTTTCAGGCCTATAAATGCTATGCGGAGGCATTGCGTCTACAACCAACTTTTGCAATTGCGTGGTCGAATCTGGCTGGGCTGTTCTTGGAGGCTGGGGACCTAAATAAAGCCCTAACTTATTATAAGGTAGATTCAGCTAAGAGTGTCCTAATTTTTGTTTCTCTGTTCATTCCATCTAAGCAATGCTTTGTATCAGGAGTTACGTTCTCCAGCTCAATATTAGAATTGTTTATTGGCACTATAAATATTACGAACTTTGGCACGAGGATATGTGAGGTTTGAACGGAAAATTATTTCCAGAAAGTATATACAGATCTACTTCACCCTTGGGTTGCATTTTGGAGTGCTCATGGCAGCGTAGACACCAAATAGCTCCATGGAGCTATTTTGGGTAAAGAGGCTTTTCAGCTTTCTTGTGTGTTTGTTAGTACTAGTCAGGAAAAGGAATCTTCAGATTGGGTTATTTCAAAATTTTCAATTTCTTATATCGGTCATGTGTCAGAAATAGTATATGTGAAGCTGTTTTCTTCTATGGGCTCTACCTCATTTTGGTTATACAAGCTGCTTACACGCCATTTTGTGTAACCAACTTCTTTGAGCTGTGCAAGTGCAAGCTTCAATTCTTTCAGGCTCCTGTGCCATCTTTCAAACTCAAGAGTGCAAAAGTTTTTGAAATGCCAGAAGTAGTTTTAGCCACCAAAAGTCTTACCATTATGTATTCCTCTTTGCTGTCATCAGCTTCTATCTGCCTCTTATATTTTTTCCTCACCATGTGAACAATCTAGGAGACACAGGTACTCCAAAACAGGTGCCTTGTTGTATCCTATCTGTATTGTACCCATGTCCGTGTCAGATGCTGCTGCCTGCTTGTCCTACCTTTCATATCAGACACCAACTATAAATTACTTTCAGTTCCTCTCTAAGTAAGATAAACATTAAACAAATTGCATATGGCTTGGAGGTATGTGCTTTGTGCTCAAAAGATCAAGTAAACTGTTCCAAAGCTAATATATGCTTGCAAGGAGAACTCTGCCTGCAAAAATGGGCATTTGTAACTTCATTTCACGCATATGGCTGCCAAGCTTTTATGGCAGAAACTAAATTCTAGTGTTTCTAAATATAGTACATGTATCAAAGAGGAATACATAATGATGCATGCATCATTTAAAATTGCAGTGTCCCGTGTATTATGGTGCTTCCTTGGTGCACAGAAAAACTAATCTTTACACCAGCACATTAATAGGCATGTATTCCTGCTTTAAGTTGCCGTAACCACTCGACTCTTGTCATTTATCTATTTGCATTGTTATTTTCTTGCAGGAAGCTGTCTTCCATAAACCTACATTTGCTGATGCCTACCTAAATCAAGGGAATGTGTATAAGGTAAGAAGCCATCATGATGTATTCTGCCAATAAAGGTCGGAGTTGCAGCCGAATGCCAGGTAGTTGTTTCTGGACACAAAACAGACTTTCTTTTGCCCTTTTCCAGGCTATGGGAATGCCGCAGGAGGCAATTTTGTGTTACCAACAAGCACTTCAGGCTCGACCTGACTATGCTATGGCTTATGGTGAGAACAGTTATAAGTTACCTCAGAGTAGGTAGAGTGCATTTGATCTCAACCTGTATCTGAAAGCTTTTATTTGATGTCTCCAGGCAATCTAGCGAGCATCTATTATGAACAAGGCCAGCTAGAGATGGCGATTCTTCATTACAAGGAAGCCATAGTTTGTGATTCAAAATTCTTAGAGGCCTACAATAATCTGGTTTGTCCCTGATCATGGATTATTATGTATTATTGCAAGATGTTCATAATACTTCTTGGTACTTCATTGCTTCTACTAATAAGGTTATCTTTGTTCTTCCACAATCAAAAGGGCAATGCATTAAAAGATGCTGGCAGAGTGGATGAAGCGATCAACTGCTATCGGGTTGGTTTTGATGCCTTTCAGTGATGTTTTACAGTAATTGGATTTATACTTGTAGCCATTCTTTTGTCTGATTTTTTTTCTTCTTGGTCCGAAGTCTTGTCTAGCTCTCCAACCTAATCATCCACAGGCTCTTACCAATATGGGGAACATTTATATGGAACGGTAAATACCTACTTGACTGTTCCACATAGAAGTCTTGACTATATGTCCATGTAAAACCTGCTTATTTTTCTTATGCAGTAACATGATAAGTGCTGCTGCTACATTCTATAAGGCTACGCTGGCTGTTACAAATGGACTATCTGCTCCTTTCAGCAACTTGGCAGTTATTTATAAACAACAGGTGAGCTGCCTTGCCTTAGTGAGAACTTGACTGTTCAAACAATTTACTTAAAAAGAATTTTCTTTTTCTTCTTGCTTTGATTTATTTCTTCTTGATGGCAGGGAAACTATGCGGATGCAATTTCTTGCTATAATGAGGTCCTTCGTATAGATCCTATGGCAGCTGATGGGCTTGTTAACAGGGGAAACACATTCAAGGAAATTGGTAGGGTTAGTGAAGCAATTCAAGACTATTTAAGGGCTGTAGCTACCCGGCCAACTATGGCTGAAGCTCATGCAAATCTGGCTTCAGCTTATAAGGACAGGTCTCTCTCTCTCTCTCTCTCTCTCTCTCTCTCTCTCTCTCTCTCTCTCTCTCTCTCTCTCTCTCTCTCTCACACACACACACACACACACACATTCGTCCGTGAGTTGGATGATTTGATTGTCCTAAAAATTAGTTCTTCCCATTTTACTTCTTTGAAACAATTTTTTCATCCAAATGAAACTTCGAAACTTATGTCTCATTTGGTTCTTCCTATTTACTTCTCTGATACTTTTTTGTCAAATTGAAACTTTGAAAATTATGCCTTAGCGCCAAAAAAAACTCACCAAGAATGTGTATTTCCTGTTTTTTATTGATGTCCCGCGTCTTCTGTTGTTGCAGTGGTCATGTGGATGCTGCCATAAAGAGCTACACTCAAGCATTGCTTTTGCGTCCTGATTTTCCAGAGGCAACGTGCAACCTGCTCCATACTCTTCAGGTATTGGTTTAATATTTTTAATCCTAGGTTGTCCATGTGAGTGGATAAAATAGAGTATAACCTAAGTGGATAAACTTTTGTGACTGTTGTATGCTAACTCGGTATTAATTTTTTGCGTCAAAACTATTCTAAACTGCATAGCGCCTTACCTTTGTAAGATCCACATTAAGTATGGAAGAAGACAGTCTATCAGCCTCTAAGTGATTAGTAGCATAATTTGGCAGTGGGCCTTCGCAAAACTTTCTGCCTTCCGTTACTGTTCATTTTTTTTCTTCAAGTGCAATCATATTGTTATATTGTAATCTGTAATTGGTAGAGCCTAGCTAGCCTGCTAGCATTTATGAATTGATTCAGCTGCTGCTTGATTCGAGGGTTATTGATGTCCAGTTTTCTATATATTTTACATATGTAATTTGATTCAATAATTTGCATCATATTAAAAGACCAATTTATTCAAATTTCCTCGTACCACACATTGTTTTTTTTTTTCGGAGAACGGGATATATGTATGATCTATACATTTCTTTGATTATTGTTTCTAGCAAAAAAGCAAGTGTTATCTATATTTAAAGTAGTAATGAAAGCATAAGAATTCAAGCCACAGCTCATTTCTGCTCATGTTAGCCTTGAGCTGGCCAGAATTGTGACTTGGCTCGTTTTTCACATGGATCTGAGGCTTCTGAACTGATGATATGATTTCCAAATTGTGTACTTGTGTGGACGGTTACAATTTTGCCATCAACGATAAGATGTGGCCTATCTTTTGTGTGGTTTTGAATCACTGCCAAGAAAAAATTTAATATAAAGAATAAACCATTTTCCGATCTATTACATTTTTTTTAACCAGTTGCAAAGTTTATTTAATGAGTCATTTTTTTAACCAGTTGCAAAATTAATTTGCAGCTTTTTAAGATCGCAAAATTTTAAAGAGTTTTTATTGATTATGTTTGTTAAAGGCTTCATGGCATATAATAATCTATTTAATCGGAAAAAAATAAAGTGCAAGTATCTTGAGGGATGCATTGCCAAACACTTGAATACTTATAGTCAGCTTTATATGCGTTTAATAAAACATAATGAGCTTTCATACTCTTTAAGATTATAACGCGTTAAGGTGACATATGCATGCTAGATGCTACCTCAGGATTTAATATAGCTTTTTGGATTGCTAAAAGTGGTATGTGCAAAGGTTTTTGGATGCTTCTTTGGATTCCTGGCTGTTGTTGTTGCTGTTACTGAAGCACTTCTGTTAGGTGCTGGATTTTGGCAACTTATGGATGTATAAGGAGAGCCTTTAACGGTTTACAGTGCATGATGGTTGGGCTAATTGGATTACTAATTGGAAGAGGAAAGTATGGTAAAATTGTTATTGAAAAAATAAAATGCCGAGTGGATTTTTTGCTAGTGGTAGCAAGCCTTAACAAACTCTAATGAAGAATGACTTTCCACTCCTAGTGTTTTTGTCCCATGGCAAAAGCAGAAGTGGTTACCTGCTCAAGCTATTAGATGTATGAGTTATCTTGCAAAGTATTTCCTCGAGTATGAGGATTGGGCCTGGAAATCCCTGCTGAGCTGTCTGTCTGTTGATGCACCTTATGCTTGTCCGAAAGCACTGTCATTGTAGGACAACTTGATATGGGATGGAGGGAGTACTAGGTACTCTTCCCCAACCAAGAGCTCGCTTTGCTGCTATCCCATTATTCATTCGTTTCATACCATACACTTGCTTAATTGCTCACTTCGGTCTGACTATACAGATTGAAAACAAGGATTTCAGACAGCGTGAAAGATTCTCTTGAAAGGACCAATCTTCAAGTGGATATCTAGCCCCTCATATGGCTGTCTATTTATGCATGTATCTTCTAAGTGTTGTTGGTTTAAGTGGACTCTGTTGGGTGCAGAATTTTAGGATGTCCTCTTATATTTGAATGAGAACAAACATGACATACTATCTACACTGAACAGCGGCTTCTGTGACACGTGCAATTTGACCAGTCTTTCTAATTTATTGTTGGGTTTAAGTGGGCTCAGATTGGTACAAAATTTTAGGACGTGCTGTGTGCTTGGTTTGCGTTGTTATCTGCTTTTAAAATCTCTTTGTTTCTTTTCAGGTTGTCTGCAAGTGGGAAGATCGGGACAGAAAGTTTGTAGAAGTTGAAGGGATTATAAGGAGACAGATCCAGGTTCTTAGACGCTATGCTAGATAATATGTTTTCATTCTTCTTAGTTTGTGTATATGATTTGACAATGGCTCTAACTCGCTATCAGATGTCTCTTCTTCCAAGTGTTCAACCATTTCATGCAATAGCTTATCCAATTGATCCAATGCTTGCATTAGAGATCAGGTAACTGAATTTGTATATTCACCTGCTGGATTGTAACAAATGATTTAGTTGAAATCACCATATTTTCATGTTTCTTCTGGTTCTTGTAGTCGAAAATATGCAGCTCATTGTTCGTTGATCGCATCACGCTATAGCCTTCCTCCTTTCACCCATCCACCTCCACTCACAGTAATAAGTAAAGGTGGAAGTGGGCGACTGAGGATTGGGTAGGTTTTCTTTTCATGGTCATGACTGCTTTGTTTGATTGCTCTATAGTATACATTTTAATCTGGAAGGACTTCTTGTGAAGATATGTGAGCAGTGACTTTGGTAATCACCCACTTTCTCATCTTATGGGCTCTGTGTTTGGCATGCACAACCGAGAAAATGTTGAGGTTTGTATCATTGGCTAGTATTGCAAACATATTGATTTATATATGAACAATTTTTGTTACAGTATGTAAGCTTAGTTATTGCTTGTGATTATGTCTTATTTTTTCGTTTGATTTCTGGGATTCTGACTGTGATAGAGCTACAGGTCTTCTGTTATGCGTTAAGCCATAATGATGGTAGTGAGTGGAGACAGCGAATTCAGTCTGAAGCCGAGCACTTCATAGATGTGTCTTCTATGTCTTCTGACATGATTGCAAGACTGATTAATGAGGATAAGATTCAGATTTTGGTTAACTTGAACGGGTACACCAAGGTAAATCAGCTGATTTTGGTTTTCTTTATTCTCTCTTTTTTTTGTTGTACCCTCAGTATTGGTAATTTAAACTCCTTGCATATTTTGCCAATGGGAACTGGGAATGAATGTTGAATGTATGTCATAACAACTGTGATGAGTATATTGATTGCTGTTGGTGATATTACGTCCATCTGTTAAGGAACTTCTTGACAAGAACTAGTCATCCTACATGGATCTGACATGTCCTGATTTGATTGACCTTCCTGCTGTGGATGGCCAGACGTGGCAAGTAATTAGAGCATGCATGGTCTATGTGGCAAGCCAGACGGGACAAGTGGTAAATCGGTGATGAATTGGAAGAGTCAGTTGAGGGCCCTTGGCATCACTCTTTTAGGAACATGGTCTGTATAACCACAATGCACTAATGTTTTATTGTATTAAATTATTGACATAACTGTTAATACTAAAATGCTGTTATTCTATCTAAAACCTTCTTTCTTGGAGCTAATTCTAATTAAGGGATATAACATTTTTAATAATATCTAATGCATAGTGGAAAAACTGTGTGGTTTTGAAATTTTCTTTAGAGGAATGTGTTTTATAAAGTGTTACTTTGATTTATTCTAAATCAAAACTTTGCTGTAACAAATGGTAAGAGTTAAAACTTTAAAATATAATTATTACATATCAGACATTCTGTATTGACTTCAAAGTGAACAGCATTGAATTTAAATGTTGCAGAAGTCATTGAGGACAATGAAAATTGGATTAATCCTAGTGCTTTGTGGGTGATTCTTGCTGATTGCAACTGAGTTGGTCGAGTCTGTATGTGTTGTGTGTGGTATAGGACCAATAGTTTCTGTTGGAGTGAACTGACATTCCTGTATTCTATGGTTGTGGTTGGGGTTGACGAGTATAGCTTTTGTCAAGTAAAGGATAGTTCTAAATAATGCAAGGTTCTTAATGCTTAGTTTTTTGGTTGTTTTGTTCTAATATTCTATAAATTGTCTAGGGTGCAAGGAATGAAGTTTTTGCTATGCAGCCAGCGCCAATCCAGGTCTCTTACATGGGATTTCCTGGTACAACAGGTGCAACTTACATTGACTATTTGGTCACCGATGAGGTGTGTTTGTTTAGGCCTTGTTTTTTTCCCTCTCCTTCATTATTGTTATGATATTTACTAAGAATAATGTGCGACTATAGATCTAACTAGTCTTGGTGACACCTTCCTTGCAGTTTGTTTCACCTTCACAGCTCTCGCATATCTACTCAGAGAAGCTTGTTCATCTTCCCCATTGTTATTTTGTTAATGATTATAAGCAGGTTATAATTTGTGAAGTTTACTATTTTTGTTGGCCGTTTGTATGTATTTGCCTCTATATAAATTTGACTATATATATATATATATATATATATATATATATATATATATATATATATATATATATATATATATATATATATATATATATATGTAGAACAAGCTATAATCTTCTCTTCTTTCCTCCAGAAAAATTGTGATGTTCTGGAACCAGTTTGCCGACACAAGAGATCCGACTATGGGTTACCAGAAGATAAATTTATATTTGCCTGTTTTAACCAACTGTATAAAATGGACCCTGATATCTTCACAACATGGTAAGTCTTGTCTTCTCAATTTAAAAGCATCATATATCTATTCTTTCAAGAATGTGCTCTGCTTGCAGAGGGTCTCCTTAAAACCGCTCTTAGATTTTTTTTATCAGCAGGTTTTAAACATTGTTTTATTTTTTCTCTCTACAAGCAGGGACTATCCCAGCTAGAGATAAAGTGAGACTCAAGTTCTTTTGTTTTATTTCAGGTGCAATATCCTTAAGCGTGTTCCCAGCAGCGCTTTGTGGCTTCTTAGATTTCCCGCTGCTGGCGAGATGAGATTGCGTGCATGTATGTTTGAATTTAATCTATCATTAGCTGGATTGTCTTGCTGACACCTCATATACACACAAAGCTTGTATAATTATGGGCATTCCATGAAAATGTCTGGTTCATCCTTTAACCTTGCACAGTTTTAGCTGGATTGTCTTGCTGACAACACTCCATATACACACAAAGCTTGTATAACTATGGGAATTCCATGAAAATGTTTGGTTCATCCTTTTAACCTTATCATTGAAACTGTGCTGAGTGGATTGTAACAGTAACTATTTTTTGTAAGCATGCACCTATCTTGATACCAATTTTAGTGTTTGCCTGCATTTTTTACTATAAATCAATACTGTGAAACCTGGACATGGACCAGAAGTGTAAGGTGGTTCAATTTTTAACGCTAGAGTTCATCTTAGGCTTCAGTTTAATCTTGGTTTGCTTGCTTTGACCAGCTTTGTTTGAATGCTGACATATTCTTGAAGCATTGCTACTTAAATAATGTCCACCGTTGTTTACAGATGCTGCTGCACAAGGAGTACGCTCAGAGCAAATCATTTTCACTGATGTTGCTATGAAAAGTGAACATATCAGAAGAAGTGCTCTAGCTGATTTATTCCTTGATACGTAAGCTTAATATGTTATGCACAGCCAATTCTTTTAATGATGTGATTGCCAAATCTGACTCTATTTTGATGGTCTCTTATCTCTTGTTGTTCTGATCAATAGGCCATTATGTAATGCACACACAACTGGAACAGACGTGTTGTGGGCTGGGTTGCCAATGGTAACACTGCCCCTTGAGAAAATGGCAACTAGAGTGGCAGGGTCTCTGTGTCTTGCCACAGGGGTTGGAGAGGAGATGATTGTCAACAGGTAATCAAAGGAACTGACATGAGTTAAAACCCTTTCTTAGTGGAGCTGCAAGATAAAATGGATTGTTTCCGTATGTTTCTCGTTATATATTCTTGAAGAAAAAGATATTTCAGTTTTCACTTGTTAGTTGACAGTTTCTAGTGTACATTGGTAATGTCCAGGTAATAGCATAAATAAATTGATGTAACCAAACTAGGTGTGATAGAAGCCATTAGGAAGAAATCATGCTAGTAAACTAAAGTCATCTGATAAAAATCACAAGTTATCCTTTCTAGTTTTTGTGTAATTCGAAATATTTGGTCAGTAATTTTGCTAATCTCTGCTTGTGGCTTCTGGCTGTTATTTTATTTGTTATGTCTCCAGCATGAAAGAGTATGAAGATAAGGCTGTTGAGTTGGCTGAGAACCGTCCAAAACTCCAGGCACTTACTAATAGGCTAAAGGCTGCTCGTCTTACTTGTCCATTATTTGATACCGCCCGTTGGGTAAGTCGATCATATGAATTATCAGTGTCACTCTGTCTATGCTGCAAAATTCTTTCTGCTTCTGATATTCCCTTTTGACTCTCAGCTGATTAAGCAATGGGAGACTTCCTTTTTAAATAACTGCTCTAAAATGATGCAACTCTCAGGTAAGGAATCTGGAGAGAGCATACTTCAGAATGTGGACTATTTACTGCTCTGGTGAAGATGCACAACCATTCAAAGTGATAGAGAATGATGCGGAGTTCCCTTACTATGATAGACTTTTCAAGATAGAAAAACAGACTAGAAAATTGTAGGTAATTACCAAGGAAGAAGGTTGTGTTTTTTTTCTAGATACAGGTAAAACATCAACAAAGCTGGCTGGTCCAGATGATACACTGAAGAATACATGTATTGAGAAGTGTGGAAGGAAGGCAAAAGCTTAGTTGTGTAGATATAGAGAAACATCTGGGACTCAGGGATTTGTACTGGTTGTGGGAGACCCTTCACATGTATATTGAAAATAACTTGCTCTGGCAGAGGTGATCAACTCGTGTTTATTTACATGAGGTGCTTTATATGTCACTATCATTCTACTTGTTTGCAGTGATCTGTCAATGTTGGTGAAAACATCGTGCATCTAGGCTTTGTTTAGAGGAGTGTGCTATTTATCATTGCAGGGCACTTGGCCTTGAATGAATTCTTGCCAGGTAAAACAAAGGATTAGTTTTTTCTTTTCTCCTTGAAGGTAAAACAGCATAGCTTGCATCCTTCCACGAACTTGTTGGGGAATATTGGCATCCATGATATCTCGGAAGGTGTTGAAGTGTAAACTTGCCGTTGGAAATGCAACATCTTTCATGAAAGAAAAAAAGATATTTGAAGTGAAGTAAACAATGGTTCCTCTTCCAGGAAAACAGGTTGGGGCTCTCGCACTTGCACAAGGTAGGAGTTGTGTGTTGGGGTGTGGTTGAAATGGACGATTTGATGCTACCATTATTCTAACTATTTTGTGAGAGGTTTGCGGCTTAGAATACTGGATGTTTTTGTTAAGAATGGAATTGTTCTTGAGCAGGTTGGACGGTGTCCTTGATGGGTCTTTCTTCTTTGGTGTCCAACAATCAATCCAACAGGTTGACTAACACACAGAAGGGTATTGTCATGTTTTTTTTTGTCATCCAATTAGTTATTTTCAAGAAGAAATCAGCCAGAGGACCTTTAGAGGCCGATATAAAAATGGGATTAGTCTCTCCTTCCATGTTGTAGCCGGTTCACCCCAGAATATAAACCGTAAAAGAAAATACCCACCCTTCTATACAGGGAGATATCGACTGTCCGTGTATAGCAGGTCGGCTGGCTAAAACAGGGTGGTGAAATACTCACCCATTCTAGAATCTATGGGCAAAAGATGGTGTATTGGTTTCACCTGTATGATGATGATGCATTCATTCAGAATGCAGTCACGATGATCCACGTAGACATCCACAATTCTTTCAGCCAATGTACTTGTAATGCTTATGTCAACTTTTGAGTCTATTGTATGACCTCAAGGGAGGAAACGGAATGTCCAACCCTTTGTGGTGTTCGGGGCCGGTGATTATCTTTTTGTCTGGTGTTAGGAGGGCAAGTTGTCTCATTTGGTTTTGCTACGTCCCAAGTATACGTCAGTACTTACCTTGCCTCTAGTGCCAGTCTCTTTGGTTGTTTACATCCCCCTTTGCGTGGAAAAAGGGTGCATCAATTGTGTGGGAAAGTGTCGATTGTTTATTTGATGCTTGAACGAGTACTCCTCAATCTCCACCTTAATTTAATAGTCATGTGGTTTGTACTTGTAACAATAAAATGGGCCTGCTTCACAAAGTTGCCCATTAGCTGCAGAGTGGGGAAAGAGGTAGAGGCTAGGAAGCACGGATACGGGAGTGGCATGGCTGCATGTGTGTCATATCGTATCTGAAATAAAATATATATTTTTTGTATTTAAATTATTATGAAAGGTATATGTAGTCTTGAAAAAACATTACTTTAACCATTAGGCTACAAAAGCCTTTCTTGGTAATTCAAACGTGCAAAAAATTAGATATTTTTTCATATACGGCAGGACATGTAGCCGTGTCATTCCCGTATCTGTGTTCGATGCGTATTGGATATGGTAGCGATTTTCCCGTATCCATGCTTCCTAGCCATTCTATGAAAAAAAGTTGATGCGATTCTGAATATCTAGGTCTCTTATTTGTTGAATGGGATTTGATTGATACTCATGAAGTTCTTCTAATACGCAGAAATTTATCACTATTGACCGAAATTCTTGAAACACTCCTACGCACGTGAGAAATGGCACACAGATACTGCGGAAACGACCAAAATAACTCTCATAAGTCATAAGTGAAACTGTGATATGTGATTATTTAGATAATTATGGTAATTGTGAACTATTTGTTCATTGTGTGATGAAGTTAACTGTGTTACCTGTCAATTATTTGTGTTACCTGTCAGTTATATGTGATAACTATCAATTGTATAAAGATCAATTATAATCTATAACTGTTAGCTAAATATGATATCTGTGATGAATTTAACTGGCAATTTCACTTATGATGGGTGCTTTGATCATTTTAACGTGTGTATCAATGACGAGTAGTGGTAGATTCCTATGGCCGTTTGGTTAGTGATTAATCCAAAACATCCACAGTGAAAAATCCATTTTCACTATTTATTTCCGGATTTTTTACTGTGGATGTCTGAAACACGTTCTGATGTGTTTCAGCTTAAAGTGAAAAAAACATGAAATGAACGGTGAAAGTGAAACATCCACCGTGAATGTTTTGTTTTTTATTACGCCCCAAACTGTGGATAATCCACTTCATGAGCATTTCAGTCAAATCCTCTTTGTTTAATAGCCATAATATTTGTGTGTGTGGGAAGGGGGGAGAGAGAGATGATGATGATGATGAAATGGTTTGCCAACCACAGGTTTGTGCCACCCCCCATTTACGCATCCCCCACCCCACGCGTACACATATAGATGCTCCAACCCCACTATGCATAGGCGGTGGACATCAGCCATCTAAATATACACGGACGGTTCGGGGTGGGGGTATGCGCACAACATGGGCCTCTAATTAATATGCTCCCTGTCCCAAAATAAGTGGCCCCATTCGACTTTTTCCCAAATGTTTTTGGACTCGTAAGGCCCGTACAAAAAACAGAGTCCCCTCCACCCACCTCAGTGTTTGTAGGCATGAGGGGTTATGGATTTATTTTTTTCCAATGGGGTCAGTTATTTTTGGACGGAGGGAGTAATACAATGGTGGAACCTTGGTTCCATCCTGCCTGGAAATGATAATGGCTTCTTTTATACCAAAGTGGTTTTGGTAGAATAAGGCACATTCCCTTCTCACTTTCTCTAAAAACAACTACTAAGTACAAACATCACATAGTCCGTGAATTGAGAGATCTTAATGTGACCTTACCACATCTCTCTAGGCTTTGTTTTTATTTCTTCAACAAAATAAAGGGTAACAGTAAACCCGTGAAATAGCTCCATCACGGGCTGCTAATAGCTTGTGACCACTCTTGACATTGATGTCCATTTTACCCTGTGTAGTGGTAGCAGCAGCCAGTATTTATGTTTTCAAGCAGCCCAATCAATGCAAATAAGGCTTAGCAATCAATACAATGCAGATAGATTCAAATAGATCTCTGGTTTCTTTGATTTGGTCTTTTTATTTGGCAGGGTAACTTATAGAATTTATTATGCATTTGCTGCCCATGGAAATTGACATATGGTATATGGAACAATTCAAGCCTGCATTTCTGCCATTCCTCTTTATCTTAGAGAATGGCTAATGTAAATCTTGCTTCGAATCCGTTGGTAATGCCTCACATGATCCCAGCGTGCCATGAGAACTTATGCGAGTTTTTATGGCATTAAGGGAAACCGTGCATGCAATATGATTGTGAGATCTAGGCAGCCCTCATTATCAAAAATAAAAAGGGGAAATGTAATGTGTAACGCCTCATATTTCAAGAATATGCACAAGGTGATAAATCATACTGAACGATTCAAAACCCGTCTAACCCCTAATTCAAAGTCGACCACACAATCAATATAATTGTCCTCATAGCTCAACAGTACTAGTATGAAAAGAAGCAAACAAACGAACCAATGAATATCCACCGCACTCTGTCGGATCTTGATTCAAAAGCCTAGTCGAATGTGGCGTGAGAATAATATATGCACGTAAGTCCCAAACATAGGCACAAAGACCTGTTAAAAAATGGAGTACAACAAATTTAGGATCAACTATTTCATTAGACAAATAATTATTTGAGGAGGGGTGTTCGTATTAGATAAATATTTGGAAGGGCAACATGACTCACGGAGATTTAGAAATCAAGTGCCCCTCCGGTCTTTTTTAATAGATGCAATGTTAGTGTATTTGAAAATTTAATTCTATTCATTTAAAATTTTCATTTTAAAAATCAATTTCAGGACGGAGTAAAGAACATTAGTAAAACAAAGTCTAAAAGAAAGAAAAAAAGGAAGTGAAGTCAAGCATAGAAACACACACATCCACAAATACGCGGCACGCTGGTCGCGCCTCCTGTCTCAGACCCCCTGCTTTGCTTTTTATTTTGCGTGCCAAATTCAATCGCTTCTCTGATCCACACCACACTTTCCCTTCCTTTCCCCTATAAATACATACCTCAACAACCCTTCATCTTCCCTTCAACTCACTTCCTTGCTTCCTCTTTTACTGCTCTAGAAGGCCAACAAGACTCCTCTTCTTCTTCTTCTTTCCATGGCTGCTCTAAAACCCATCATTTCCTTCTTCTTCTGCCTCGCTCTCCTCATCGGCTGCGCCGCCGCTCAATCGGGGCCCAAGGTCGGCGGCCGGACGGAGGTCAAGAACGTCAAAACCAACAAGGAGGTGCAGGCCCTGGGGCGCTACTGCGTCCAGGAGTACAACACCATGCAGCAGAAGAAGGGCCAGAACGGCGGCCTCCTCGCCTTCTCCGAGGTGGTCGAGGCACAGACCCAGGTCGTTGCTGGCACCAAGTACTACCTCAAGATCTCCGCCATCAACGGTGGGGTACGCAAGATGTATGACGCTGTTCTTGTTGTCCAAGTGTGGCGCAACTCCAAGGATCTCCTCTCCTTCACCCCTTCCCATTAAACGTGAATTTCAATGCTATGAACAATAAGACCACGAATGCAATACTGACTTCTTGTTTGATTAATTAGAAGGGTTTGTGTGGTGTGATGTCGTCTTGAGTGTCCGTGCATTTTAGTGTATATGTTAAGGTGTATTGCTTATTGTTGTTATGTTTGATTGATATGAAATGGGACTGTTTATTGTTGTTCTTGCTTTAAGAATTGTTTGATGGATTTTGGGGGTGATTGATTTGGGTAAATCATACTCCCTCCGTCCTGTTTTTGATGCTCCATTTGAAAAAATATTGATTTTTATTGGACACTGGAAACCCCAACTAATGGGACTAAAACAGGAAGGAGGGAGTACTATGTTATCGGATTTCTTCCTCTCTCACATTGATAGTTTGGTTTTCCAAGATAAACTGTGAAACCAAATAGAACTATTCATATGCGAAGAAGGTTGTGATTATTTTGAAAACGAAAAATCGCCTGTTTATCTTATTTTAGATGAGTTTTTAAAAGGGATATATTGTGAATGAATTATTGGTGTTCATGGAGAGGAACTCTATGGCCCGTAGAACGCGTTGTTTTATAGGTTTTAATCATGGCATGCTGACGGGCTGCTAAACGAGCTGGGCTCAGGCGGCCCGCAACCGTTCATTAATAGCCTGAGCCCGTTAAGTATTAATGGTTACAGCCCGTTATGATATAAACAGTCACGGGCTGTTTATTGGGCTGTTATTGAGCTATGAATAGACTTGGACTTTTTTGCTAGTTATGTTGAACTGCCACTTATTTGGCCTATTGAGCTTACTTAATGGGCTATTAAATGTATTTTTTTTACAAGTTGTAAATGTTGCCTCTGGTCCACACTTTGGGCACTTCCAATTTCCAATGTGGATCAGGTGGACCTTCAACATAGCTGTTTTTGATTGGTGCTGGACCTTCAACTAATGAAGGTTTCCCTTCGAGCTCACCTAGCATCCAAACACCCAATGTAAGTTGTATACTCCCATTATCACCAAACATTTTTCATGGTTTCCTTTTGCTAATTTTCTCAGACGCTATTGAAACTAAAGTTGTCTCTGCCTCTTGTAACAGTTTCATTCTTTTCTTTTCTTTATCCTTAAAAAGGCTAAGAGGATAATCTATCATAATCCAAGACTCGAGTAATAGCCCTGCAGATCTCTCGATTTCTTCAGGTACTGCAAATTGCTTTACTAGAAAGTGGAGCATTGACATTTTTAGAACCAAGTACCCTCAGAGCTTAAACTGTTAGGGAGAGGACCAACATTCTATATCAACTAAACAAAATCAAACTAACAATCCATGGGTCCTCTTGGTTCTGACATCATGTAAACCCCAAGCTCCTAACAGGGAAAGGATCAACAACGGACATAAATTATATTTAACCAAACTAAAAAATACAATGGACACTTCCGTTATCCACATGAGCATTAAGACTTTTTACCAATATTTTGTTTTGTGCTTTGAGCATGTGTTCAGGTCAAGAGACGACCGCTTAGAGTAGCAAAAAAAGAGCTTCGAATGTCATTGGGCCCAATCAATCCACATATGATTTAACTGTGGAAAGAAAAGCAATCCAACTATTATTTCTATGGCAAGTTATGTTCGCTTATTTATTTCTTAGGAATTTTATATATGTAAGAATGCCCCACCTTTCTATGTCCGCGTCCATAAGAAAGCAGTTACTTATGGCATGTGCTGAAATTCATCCTTTCCTATCATAGTATAGTTAAACTTCAATGCTTGTTGTGTTTATCAGCAATTACAACGTTCACTCTTTCAACGTCATGGGCTGTTAAATGCCTATCCTTCTTCGGTCTCTGTGCATATATTAATAGTGTTGACCAAATGCATTCCCCAACACATCTAGCAAGCTTTTTTCATAGTCCATAACAGTAAAACTATTCTTATAAGAAAACAAATCATTTGTATAATACCTTCCAAAGCATATTAAGAAAACGATCCAAAATAATGCACTTATCCAACTTGCTTCTTTGTATAATATCCAGACCTGCACATTCAAAGTGAGTAATAAGTGTGTCAACATAGAATCGGAGCTATTAATGTCATAACATTGGTCCTCAAAAATGGACCATAGAAAAGTAATAATAGAAATCCACTACTGGTCAGAAAATCTAAAATAAAAGACAAAAATGTAAAAATGGAAATTACTCTTGCAGAAATTTCAACCTTAAATAATATCTTAAGTATTAGGAAAACAGGGACATACCGCTATAGCAACGACGTTTACATAGAAATCCACTAAAGTTGCTGTCAACCACCTGCAAAGATTGCAGTAATTTATTTAAAAAATGTGCTTTCAAGCATCAAGCATAAAGGAAGCAATATGGATGAATCATTTTACATGAAATTGACTTAGTAAGAACACAAAATATATAAGTCTAAGAATTCAGAGACTTCTCTTCGGAAATACTTACACATCCTAGCTTGACTTGCAAGCTCAAACAGAAGCAACAAAGGCCAATCAAGTCCCCATCAGAACGTAATTTATTCTCATCCACTTAATTAAGAATTCAACTGATTAAATCTAGTTTCAAGGTAAATACCCGACAAAAATCTACTCAAAACTTCGCAGACTCCTTTGTACAGATGTTCACCAAAGGAACAAAATAAAGAATATAGCAAACACAAATTCCATAGAAATTTAAAAAAAGAAAGAAATAGAACTGGACATGGAGAAACAGGACAGTTACAATGTGATCCATGTGGCCGTGAGATATGAAGAGAAAGTCCTGAGTGATGGTGCGTTGTGGGCACCGCCCGATGTTGAAAGCCAATTTGAGGGTGGGGAAGATGACGCAGGTCTCCAGCCCTCCAATAGAGATCCCCAATAGAAATTTTGGGAACCGTCCTTACCTCAAAATGGAGAGCAAAACCCCCTTTTCCGTCGCCGTTTGGAGGCGGAGTACCGCTTCTCGGCCGATGGCCGGTGGTGGACGGAAACGGCCGATCGCCGGTGCGGACTGCGCTTACCGGCGGCGGATTTTAAGTTCAGAAGGAAATGGGGGAAGAAGTCAGGAAAGAGGAAAGGAAGGTTTCCCAACTTACAGATTCTTTGAACTATGTTGAAGTTCGTCGGACGGGGTTGGTGGTAGGCGGAGCTCCAGCGAGGGTGGCCGGAGGGGTAGATGAATCCTAGCAAAACCGATCGGGGGAGGCTTTAGCGAGAGTCACGGGCTGTTATTGGCCCATCTGGTGAAGCCCGAGATTGGCTCACTTTGGTGAGCCCGCTAGTAGCCCGACTATTTATGGTTAAATGGGCTCGGGCTGGCCTCGTTCAGTGAGCTCTGAGCTCGTTTACCAGCCCTAATTGCTGACTGACATTTAAGATATGAGCCTCCTTTACATTCGTCTAGGCGGGCTTTGAAGGGACAGACGCATTCTATGCCCCTGCCCGCCTGCCCCTACACATGACATCCGATCTCGATCCGACGGCTTGCGATGCACTGAGTGGAATATTTTCAAATATGCGATACCAAACATTTATTTTTATTTCTTTTTTATCATTATTATTATTTCTCTAACGAGGGATGTCAAGTCCTCGTGACCCCACTAGAAAGGGTAGATGAACTAGCCTCTTAGAGCACATACAAGTGTTGATCTCCCTAGCGCGAGCTTTTTACATATGACCTGGCGCCAACTTTGGGTTTCTCATATTACCCGGAATCACTTTCTTTCTTCCATATGACCCAGAAAGTACCCAAAATACCCTTAGATTTAAGTATAAGCACCAACACTCTGCGTTTTTTCGTATTCCGCCCATATCATCATCGGCGCCGGCGCCGGCCAAATCAGGAAAGGTAATCTTCGCGTCAAAAAACGAAAAAATGAGCGGGAATGACCGGGTATGCAAAAACAAGTGCAACGGAGGCATCATACATAAAAAAGGGTACGTGAATTGCAAATACGATGATTTTTGTAAATGATATTTGGTTCAAGAGAAGAAAGTTAAAAATTTGCCAAGTTTTCAGCTTGTCGGAAATATCGTGTCTTCGACGACACGACTGTAATGCAAAGTCGTGTCTTCGACAACACGACTATAATGCAAAGTCGTGTCTTCGACGACACTACTATAATGCAATAGTCGATGATTTTGTCATTTACGGTTTAAAACTTTACGAGTTTTTAACTTATTTCGGTATTGTAATTTCAGGTACAGATGGAGAAGATATCTGTTTGCTTATACTACGATGGAGTGTTTACAAATTCTAATACGTACGTGGACGGGAAATGGAAGCTCATGCCTCTAGATACACAAGTAAAGTACCTGGAACTGTTGCAGCAAGTGGAAGAAAGATTACCGCTAAAGTCTGCATCCAGTACATTATCTTTGTCATATCGTGTTGACTCTGAATCCCCATACGTCCTTGAAGACGATAAAGACCTGGAGTCAATATTTCTCGTTGACAAGAGCAAGCAAGGCACAAATGGCCTACTCCACCTGCACGTGGAGGGGACTTCTACTGGTAATAACATAGAGACTGCCACTCGCAATAGGGAAATGAATTCCAGTGCAAATAAGGAGGAGGAGAGGATACCAGAGGCAGAAGTGAGGTCGGCCAGTAAGACACCGCAGGAGAGGCCGTCCAGCCCATCCAATAAGACACCTGCATCAGCAGTTGAAGGAGGAAGAGATGAAGATTATTCATTTGAAGCTGCGAGGTAAGATTTCAAATTCGCTAATTGTCCACAAGCCGTGTTGTCGAAGACACGACTTGAGTAAAAGTCATGTCGGCGAATACACAACTAAAAATAAAGTAGTGTTCTCAAATACACGACTAAATATAAAGTTGTGTTCTCAAGTCCATTCATACAATTATTTTCACGCAGATTGGGAGATGGGGAAGAAGGTGAAGATGAAGATGAAGATGCAGATAAAGAAGAATTTTTCGATGAAGAAGAATTACCGTGGTCTGCAGATGAGTGGGATGAGCCTCTTACAGTACCACATTTTAGCCAGCCAGATCACACGGGAGCATCTACTTCTAGAGTTCCCATGGCAGGAGACACATGTAAAGGGAAATCTGTCGCGTCGGAGGATGATGAGTACCTCAATATTGAGGGTGATGGTGGTTGGGATTGGGGTACCTATTCTGCATAGGCCGGTCCTTCAAAACATTGTGAAGAGGAGACGATGTTGACCGGAAGTTTGCAAGCAGAAGACTAAGAGGCACAACTTGCCTTAGGGGCTAGGTTCGAAAGTGTCAAGCAGTTCAAGATGGTTCTGGCTGATCTGGCAATCAAGAGGAAGTTCATGTTCAAAGTGGCGGATGAGAGCAAGGACGCATTTGCTGCAACGTGCAAGGTTACGGGGTGCAAGTGGTACATACGGGCTTCAAACAGACTTGACGGAATCAGCGTGACAAGGAGGGAAGGAAGGCATACATGTGACACTTCTATAAGTTCGAAAGATTATCCATTGACTTCTCACCTCTGGATTGCAAGGAAGTGTCATGGCCTCCATAAGGATTCAAACTCCATAAAAATTGCAAATATCCAACAAAACATTGAGAAGCATTGGGGCGTGACAATCAACTATAAAAGGGCATGGAGGGCGAAAGAGGAATTGATCCGATTGATCGATAGCAACCATGAAGACGCATATTGCATTTTGCCACATTACGGAAGGGAATTAAAGTGGTCTAATGTAGGTACACATGTGGTGATAAAAAGATCAGCTGATATGCCTGAAATTGAAATTGAGTTAGCCGGCTACAACTTTAGACGTGTGTTTTGGATGTTCGGCCCAGTCGCAAGAGCATTCCAAAGAACACTGAGACCGTTGCTCACTGTTGATGGATCATTCTTAAAAGGAAAGTACCCTGGAGTTTTATTGGTTGCTACAGCAGTCGACGGCAATCAACAATTAATGTGTCTTGCATATGCAATTGTCGATAAAGAGAATATCCAAACGTGGTAAGTATAGACACAGGAAACACGACTATTCTTATAGTCGTGTCTTCCACGACACGACTAGGCATAAATTCGTGTCTTCGAAAACACGACTAGTCATAGTCGTATTTTTTATACACGACCTTCTAACAACCTGAAGCCTTCTTTGTTTAATATGCTTTGCCTCTCACTTGTACAGGACGTAGTTCCTCACCTTACTAAAATGTTTTCACTTTACGGACCCCCAGCCTCTCTGAACACTATTTGTCTCTGATAGACAGAAGGGCCTTTTGAGAGTAGTCGCCGATGTCTTTCCCGAGGCTCACCATGGGTTTTGCCTAAGGCATATGGCCGCTAATATGCTTAATCATTGGAAGGATAAGTACTTGAAGGAACTTCTATTCCGAGCTACAAAATGCTTCAGGAGACCAAAATTCGATGAAACCATGGAAGAGATGAAGGAACACAATGAGGCGGCCTGGAAATATGTTGACATGATTCATAAAACACATTGGGCTAACGTGGAATATCCGGTTAAAAGGTACGGCACTCTCACGTCAAGCAGGTCCAAAAGTGTAAATAATATACTTCTAAAGGCTAGGTTTTGGCCAATCACTCGGTTGATCGAGCAAACGCGTACGACCACGACCGTCCATTTTCAGAGACGCCGAATGGAAGGAGAAGGGCTACCGACTCCGTTAACAAAGTATGCACATAATCATATCAATCAGATGAGGAATCAGAGTGTTGGAACAGTTCGAGTGCAACCGCTATCATTACGGCAGCTTGAAGTGATATCTTTATACCATGTGGTAAGCATAAATTCGTGTCTTCGAAGACACAACTATCCATACAGTCGTGTCGTCGAAGACACGACTAATAAATAATTTGTGTCTTCGAAGACACAAGTATCCTTCGAAGACACTGATGTTGTTGATGTTTTCGCATCAGGATGTTGTTGACCTTACGGAGAGAACCTGCACATGTGGCTTCTTCCAGAGCATGGGACTTCCATGCAAGCACGTCATGGCATGTATTGATGAGAGGAGTCTGAAACCGGTAGAATATTGTGAGAAGTGATACTATGCAAGTATGTACCGCACCACGTACGAAGAAGTAGTGTTTCCTACTTTAGACAAAAGTCAGTGGGGGGATTACGGGGTTTTATTTAAATGCGAACCACCCGTGCTTGAAGCTTCAAAGAAGACAGGAGAAAGACAAAGAGAATTGAGTCACAGCCCGAGCCACCTACAAGGTCGAGTTCGAAAAGTGGGAATTGTCAGCAAGTTGGTCACAACCGTAAAAGGTGCACTAACCCAACAGTTCCGAAAGAAAATAGGAAGTGCAGGAATCGAAGACTCCCACAACAAGGCAAACTTACTACAAGTGATACTTCGCATATACGTCGCTCCGGCTTACCTAAGCCCCCACCATTCTTCACGTAGATCGTATTGAAATGTTGGTAGAAGAAAGAATATTTGAACCGAAATGTTTGCATGTATAGGAAAAAATATTATAAATAAAAAAAATATTTCATGTATCAGTCGTGTATCTCCATTATAGTCATGTTGTATAAGACATGATTACGCGAACACAGTAGTGCTTATAGCGTTAGAGTCGTGTTGTTGAAGACACGAAAATACAAAAAACAAGTCTCCATTACAGTCATGTAGTCGATGACACGACTATAACGCTATAAGCACTACTATCTCCGTTATAGTCGTGTCGTCGACGACACGACTATAACGCTATAAGCACTAATGTCGCCGTTATAGTAGTGTCATAAAGTGCGAATCAGCAGTTACTATCGTTTCTTCACGTAGATGAAAAGAATGTATTTGCATTATGGAAAGTATATACATCAAATAATCTTAGTACAAAAAATTAACTTGGGTACAAAATCATATATGTACAAAAGAATAAAAGAAGTTCAGTCTTCATCCGTCATCCACAAAAAATCGGCAACTGTGATTTGGTGCTTTTTGTCTTTAATTGAGTCGTCGTCAAATTCGTTGTCAATCTCCCCGTGAATCATAGATGCAGCAATGACTGGGCTCCAGAAACGTGTAATTCTAGCTTGATCAAAGTCGGGTGGGTTGACATTGGACACCAAGTGCGCGACGTACATCATGACGAATATGCCACAGTCTTTTGAGTTTTGTTGGCAGGGCGTTTTGGCGATCTGAGTCATCTTCCAGTTGATGCAACCGAACCATCCCAGCGTGCGTGCCATCACAACGTTCATAAACTGCATGAATTTATCAGCTGCGACCCTGTGATGTGGGTACAGTGAGGATTTGCCGGAGAGCGGGTTGTAGAAGCGCCATATATAGTTCGGGACGTTTACATAGACGAGGCAGAAATGGGAGCTGGTACGGATTGGGAAAAATCCGTAGAACATGTTCATGTTCAATCCATTCAACATCCCCGTAAGCTTTTTTATCAATTTCGTATTATCGCCTCCTTCTTTGTGTTCCTGTAAAACCGCAAGAGAGTCAGTAAATGATGCTGGGAATGTCATCTTATCACTACCGATGCAGGGAATACTTACATTGTCGAATATCTCTTTGAATGCATGGCATTCAAAAAAATAAAAGGGATACTTCATCTGTTTTCTCTCATTGCGCTGCTGCAAGAGACTCAGAAACTCATCTATAACCTGTAGAAAACAAGAACATAGTCAGAAAAGTCGAAATAAAGAAAGACAAGACTTCAATAATAGTCGTGTCTTCGAAGACAGACACGACTTCACGTAAACTTGTGTCTTTGAAAAATAAAAAGATGAAAAATCGAAAACATAGTGTATACTTACATTAGAGTTTATTTCCGTGGTTTGCAGGAAAGATACGTAGTCCTCATCGCACAGCGTGGGAATTGGATAAGCCTTCCTCGGATTGGCGATCCATCCATATATTTCCATTCTATCGCTTTCCAACAAGACTCTCATGTCGAAGCAAAAGTCCAAATGAGAATAGTCTTCTGGGAGTTCAATTCCAGCCTTTCGAGGGGTTTGGAGGACATCAACGTCAACAGGCTGGGATGAGGTTAAGCTTGTGGCCTCCTTCTCTATCTCCTCCTCCTCCTTCACCTCCTCCTTGTCCTTCTTCCCCGCCTCCTCTATCTCCAAATACTCCTCCTTCACCTCCTCCTCGTCCTTCTTCTCCGCTTCCTCTATCACCAAATACTCCTCCTTCACCTCCTCCTCGTCCTTCTTCTCGCCTCCTCTATCGCCAAATCCTCCTCCTTTGCCGCCCCAATTTCCGATTGCTGCAAGGAAGAGATAACCTCATTAATGATAGAGGTTGTTTGTTGATCGGAGATGGTCTCATCGGAGTCGGCTTTCCGTTCTTCCCCCAAATACCTCCTTGCTTGCTCCTCCGCCATTTGCCTTATATGCTCATCTTCATGTATCCTCTACATTTCTATAGTCGAGACGGCCCTCCTTCTCTTCCTTACCACCATACCTTCGGGGAATAGGTCCCGTTCGTACTTTTGACGGTTTTCCACTTCTGCACGCTCCATATATTCGTCGAAGTCTGGTTGGAGCTTCTTCAGAAACATCTTCGCAGAGGATCTCCTTGTCGCTAATTCAATCTTCTCTTCCTCCTGCGTGCGCTTGATGGGAGCTAATTGACATTTTACAAAGTCTTGTCAGTAGTAGCACAAAAATTTAAATAGATGCGAAGATTGTGACATGAAAAATGAAATAGTCGTGTATAATGTGACACGAAATATTTAATAGTCGTGTATAATGTGACACGAAATATGCTCTAGTCATGTAGAACTTACCTTTACCCCATTTGAAGGAGTCACCGGCTGACTTGCGTGCCAGCTCCTTTGTCCGTATATGCACCAGAGTTTTATTCATCTCCTCCTTGTCATCGATTTTCTTCTTTCGCTACTCCTTGTGATGCACCGACGACTTCTTCATCTTCTCCTTCTTCGGCTCCTCAATTCCCTCACCCTTTAAAAGTAGTGATGTTGCGGCGGCAGATGCCTTGATAGAGTGAAGAACCTCTCGCAGAGGTTCGACACTCCTTCCCATCTTGTCATAGGAAGACATAGCGATCTCAATTAATGACGTTATGCCCTCAAGCAAACCCTCCAATCGCCCCATCGCATTTGACTCAGCGGCTGTCCTCGAGGAAGAGGGGGAACCGTGAATAGGAGTCCTCTTCATTTCGTGCCTCTCCGTCTTCTGTCGTCGCGGAGGGGCTACAGAGGGAGACGAAAGTAGGCATGCCTCT
Organism: Houttuynia cordata; assembly: GCA_039654745.1. NCBI lineage: Eukaryota > Viridiplantae > Streptophyta > Magnoliopsida > Piperales > Saururaceae > Houttuynia > Houttuynia cordata. The sequence continues at coordinate 41,453,948 of CM077506.1, forward strand.
TCTGATATGGGGAAGATTACATCGACGACTTCTTCCCATACTTGGAGATTATGAAACATGCCCTTCCAGTAGTCTGTCATACGGTGCTTCTTCTGTACACCCTGCTTGACCTCTGTAATTAGGGCCCCACTTCCTGGCCACCTTTTCACCTGTGGAGTGATAGGGCCGACGACAGCATGGAACATTGTCGTGTGCTCAAAAAACCAAATCTGCATAGTTAGAAGATGAAAACATTAGTAACAGCCATGTATTTTAGTACACGACTACATATAAAGCCGTGTCTTCTGCAACACGATTATATACTTAGTCGTGTATTCATTACACGACTATATATAAAGTCGTGTTGCAGAAGAGACGACTTTATATGAAGTCTTTCGAAAACACTAAAAACATATAAATGGTAATACCTGAGTGACATATGAGGCGTCATTTAGGTATCCACCAGCCCGTGCCCCTCCTTCAGATCTGAAACCCAGTTGTCTGCTGGTGTGGGTTAGACCAGAAACCAACACCTTATGGATAGCCCCCGCCCAATTGTATGAGCTCAATCTTGGGAGGTCTTCAATGTAATAGTACAAACAGGGCAGCAGCGCTCTAGTGCTGTGTACAAACAGCACCGCGGAGAAGACGAGGCAGATGATCATTCTCGCCATGTCCTCCTCTCCCATCTTCATTTCGCCAATGCTAACCTTCTCAATAATTTCCCCAATGTGTGGAATATCCGGTCTCCTCACGGCGAAGTACTTTATGAAGAATTCACCTTGTGGTCGGCGTGGCAAGGAGGGAACAACCTCAACTGTTTCACCCTTTGCGGGCAATCCAGTGATAAGAGCAACTTCTTGCTCTATGAAATGTAGCGACCTTCCCTTGATATTGAAGACATTGGCCGACTCATCCAATACCTGACTAAATGGTCCAGGAGGTTCCGCGAAACTATGACTTCCTCACCTTCAAAAATGGTAGAGAAACCAGCTTCTCTGATTAGTTGACAACATCTTTGGTGACGCCGTAGGAGGGCCGCACACTTTTTCAGTGCCCTCGATTGACAAAACGTCCGAAGAACTGGTCGCACATAGTATGTTCTATTGCCTGATAGGTCCATCGGAGCCTTCCTCTTCCTGCCCTTCTGTTTTCGCTCTCGGGGTACAAACAGAAAATCCTGATCCTCCTCCTCTTCCCTTGGTATTTGCTCCATAGACTCATCTCTTTTTGTATCCATCTGCAAGGAGATAGGTAGAGTGGTCAATAGAAAAGTCGTGTCGAGAAAATACGAAAATGTAAACGTCGTGTCGTCAAAAACACTACTAAATATTTAATCGTGTCGTCGAGTACACGATTAAATATAAAGTCGTGTCTTCAAAGACACGACTGTATATTTGAAGATAAAAGTCAAAAGTCGTGTAGTCAAACAAAAATCACTACGGATTGTTGTAACTTACTGCGGTGTAGTTTTCTATATTTCCTTTTAGGACTCTTTCCCAGAAAAACAAGGTAATCTCGCCGCAAACCATACCCAGAAAACTGCCCAAACGCAATCGGTCACTCCGCCGGTTGTATGTAAGCACAGGGAGCCGTGGGGGAAAGTCAGCAAGATGATGCTCCAAAATCCTCGCAGGAGGCCGCTTGAAATCGTCGCCTTTGCCCACTCTCCGTCACTCATGTCGGTTGCAGATATGCGAAGGTATCGTTGAAATCCACAGGGGGACTTGAATAGGAGCGTCGAAATCGCCGGTGGAGTCACCGTGGAAATCGCCGGTCGGAACTATTGTGTTTTTCGTGTCTTCTACAACACGCTTCTTCACAAAGAAATGGCACGAAAAATAGAATAGAAGGGCATTTTTGGTACTTCAAGTGCCGATTCCTAGCCATATGGGATTTCGCCAGAAAAACCAGGTAATATGGGAAAACAAAAGTTGGTGCCAGGTAATATGGAAAAAACTCCCCTAGCGCATGTGCAAAAGTATGGCCTACAAGGCTAGCGGGATAAGAAGAAACACGAAACAAAGACACAAGACTTTACGTGGTTCGGCGATGTGCCAATTGTCCATGGGGCTATACAAATCCACTACTTTCTCAATGGATTGCAAGAGGAGAAGGTTGTAATCATTCTCAACTCTCATAAGTCGATGCTTTACAAGATCTCACTTCAATGGAGTTGACTCCTAGGGTCCAAGGCTCCTCCTTTGATGCCCTAGTGTCCCTTGCTCTCAAATCAGGTCGTATGATACTTTCGGAGAAGATAAAGCTTTGAATATGGAGTTCAAAATATGCCCATACATGTCATTCTGTGATAGGCCGATCGATCGGATGCTCCTTGTGCGCGCTCGTGTTCCCCATCGTTTGCCAAGGGCACATGATCGATCGGCACCCACTTTGTAATTTGCTCATGTCTTAGACATTTTGGGCCGATTGAGCAGTCTCCTATATGCAATAATATCCCCCCGCCAATCCCCTCATGGTACACAATACACACAACATACGCACCAATTGAATCGGAATATAATCCTTGTGGGTCGCCCATTCATATTTACTATTCACTCTGTCTGGGATTAGTAGCCACATTTTTATTTATGAAAACTAAATCTATCTGCTAGTTCTGGATGGATTGAGTATTTCCTTAAGAGAGGGCCCAGATGCCACAAGCCTAACTCGAACCTAGGACCTCTCCCTTCACAAGGGAGGTCCTATGCAACACTCAAAAAACTATAAATTACCCTAATCGATGGCAAAGTCCCCCTTAGATTTCAAAGCTTGTTAAACGGCCATGTCCTATTATTTTGTTGAACTAGCTGAGAGGTGAAGGCCCTTTTTTTAATGATAATGAGGGGTGTATGAGTCCTTAGGACTCGACTAGAAGGGGCAAGGCAACCAACCTCTTAGAGCACTGCATCCCGCTGCCAAGACCTTTGGGTGCATATAAGGCCCACCCATCATATGCACCAGGTAATTCAGATATAATCCTTGGTGGGTGACCAACAGAGTGGGGGTTCGAACTCGGGACCTACTCTACAAGATGTTGGGAGATGGAAGACTGATCATTGGAGTCAAATTAGTCGTAGGTGATAGATCACCCCCCAACAGGGTGATAGATCAGGTTGACGGTCAAGTCCTACTGACAGTGCTACAGGCAGAGTGAAATATCTAGATTTGGTTCCGTCTTTGCCGTTTGTGCAGGGCTATCGATCGGGCCTATACGGGAAGTTGCAATTTGGGCTTATTTTGGTATCCTATTCGAGGCATTATTCTCCCCCAAGTCTTGTACGACTTAATTGAGAGAGAGGGGACTCTATGGCACAAAAGGAGGAGTCTTTAACTATATGAGTTATCTCCATTGAAGTGTGATTTAAAAAGCTTCAACTTGTTGAGAGAGTTGAAAGTATCATGTATTCTCCTCTCTAATCCCTCTAAAAGCATAGTGAATTTGTGTAGCCCCGTGGACGTAGGCACATCGCCGAACCACGTAAATCTCTTGTGTCCTTGTGTGTGTACTTGTTTTTACGCTAGTCTCTTAGGAGATCCTTCCACAAGCGTAGGGAGATATCCAAAAGTTTGGAATTTTGTGCTTGCAAATTGAAGATTATTTTTATTAGAAGAACTAATACTTTCCGATCGATGGCAAGAAGCCTGAAGCGATGAAAGAGGAAGAATGGAATGTGTTGATCGGAAGACACTTGGAACAGTTCGGTTGACAATTACTTCATTGAAAGATCAATGGCAGTGTTGGTTGCTCTTCTTTTGAAATTGGTCATCCCCACTATATAGTTCCTCAAGATATTTAATATATCATCATGGGTGATCTATACATGAAATATGCATTTTATTATCTAATGTTTGATTAGAATAATGTTTTATTATCTAACTTATGTTTATGCTAATGTTTGATTAGAATAACTACTACTTTAATATAGTTTTTGGTTTTGTAGGAAATGAGAGCAAAGATACAAAAATGAAGAGAAAACGGACTTCAATGGTCAAATTATCGTAACTCCGTGTACAAATATCGGATTGGACTGATTCAAGTCTCATGTTAAAGTTCAAGATGTCAGCTTTCCAACACCACCAACCACGCGCAATTCGGAGTTTGGAGCAAAAAGTTATAGCCATTTGAAGATTCCGGACAGTAGAAACGATCGATCGCATCCTTCCGCGATCGATCGCGTCTGCCGCTTAAAACACTGCATTGAAGAAAACGATCGATCGGACACCCAAACGATCGATCGTATCTACTGGAATATTTGGTCTTGCACGAAGTTTTGAAGACAGTAAAAACAATCGATCGGCTTCGTCCGGCGTCGTTCGCCATACGATCGATCGGAAGCAATTTACAAAGGAAAACGGCTTCGTTCGGCTTCGTTCTCAAGGCGATCGATCGGGATATACTGGCGATCGATCGGTGCATACGGAAAACGCAATTTAACCCTATTTTGACTCGGATTTGGAAGGGGATTTGAGGGCTTTCCTTCACCCCTATATATATGCCTTAAGGGAGAACGTATTGGGTATGCAAGAATAGAGTTTTGAGACCTTGGAGGCTAGAGCAAAGGAAGAAGAAGAAGATGAAGAACAACATGATGATGGATTATCTTCCCATGCTTGGCTAGACTCTCTTCCAAGGCGTAGATGAAGCCCAATTGATTGGTAGTATTGTTTCTTTTCTCTCATATTATGTGTTTACTCTAGTTGGTGTATGAACCTTTGTTATGCAATTAAAGTTAATTCATTGAGTCTATTCTTTGTGCTTGAGAGAGACAAGAGTGGATTTTATGAATTTCAATCTGAAAGATTACTTGCATGTCTGAGAGGAATATGAGTGTTCTGATTTGTTATATATCAATAAAGTTTCATTGATTTATGCTCGAGAGAGATAGATCACAATTCCATATGCTTAATTGATTTATGTGTTACGTCCGAGAGGAGAGCACTATATGTTGAATTGACAAGTGTATGTCCGAGAGGAATACACTAGCCAACTGGAAATCTGAATTCAAAAGAGAGAGAGAGAGAGAGAGAGACGATACACTAGTCTATTGTGGTGGATTCGAAGCCTTGGTACTTCTCCTATTGATTAATCTCAGCTTAGTTTAGTTAAAGTTCATTGTTTTTCTCTAGATTAATTAAAAACTGCTGCTTTTCTCTTGAGTTTGGTAGAATATTAATCTGTCCCTGAGGTTCGACAACCCTTTCCATACTCGCCGTAGTACAATTGCCTTGTGCACTTGCAAGGGTTTTATATTTAAACGATCAAGTTTTTGGCGCCGCTGCCGGGGACGGCACAATAGTTTACTAAATTCTTAGCATAGTTAGTGTTAGAGTAGTCTAGTTTCCTTTAGACTTCTATTTAGTAGCTTAATTGCTTTCTTCTTCTTTTTGCAGGATTAAGAGAGGACGCTGATTTTCGTCATCGTTGGAAGGGCCGTCCCTTCCCACTGTTTGCACTCTCTTAACTCTCTTTTAGAATAAATTTGGGTGCTTGGTGTTTTCCTTTTCTTTGTGGGATTGCATGACGTGCTAGTTGTCGCTATTAGGTTGCTAGTTGTCGCTATCTAGGGTTGATGTTTGCTAGTTGTCGCTATTAGGACTGCACAGGTTTTGTTTGATTTTATTTGTGCATGCATGGTCGTCGTTCCCTGAACCCCGACTTAGCATTTGACCCTGATCCTGAGCGACTCTACAGAATTTTGAGAACTCCTAGACAATCAATTCCTGAAATCCAACATATGGCGAACAATATGAACCTCGGGGATGGTACTGGTCTAAACCAGAATCCATTAATCCCCCATGCCCGAACCCTGCAAGATTACTACCGTCCAACAGCCTACACCTCCCCTTCCTGTATCCTACTACCTGCTACCGTAGCCAATTTTGAAATCAAGCCAAACATCATCCAAATGCTGCCCACTTATCACGGCCAACTTAATGAGAATCCTTATAGGCATCTCCAAAATTTCTTGGAGGTTAACACCACATTCAAACTCACATTATCGGATGACCAGTTGCGCCTTAGACTTTTCCCATTCACTTTAAAAGACAGGGCCAAGGAATGGCTATACTCCCTTGCACACAACTCTATTTCTACTTGGGAGGAATTACAAGCTGAATTCCTAAAGAAGTATTTTCCTGTGGGGTGGACTAATAAGATCCGCAACGAAATCATTACTTTTACCCAGCAACCAAATGAGCAATTCCATGAAAGTTGGGAAAGAATGAAATCCCTCCTCCGATCCTGTCCCCACCATGATGTGCCCAAGTGGCAGCTAGTGCAGCGATTTCATGAGGGTGTGTGCGATCAGCACAAGACCCTGATTGATGCCTCCTGTGGAGGCACATTCATGAAAAAAAACCCTGATGATGCCTGGGACCTACTAGAGGACCTAAGTGAAAATTCTCTACATAGTGCTACCCTCTACAGAACTGAAGGCCATCTGCCGGGTAGGAGTGCCTCAAGGGGAGGCATGTATGATGTTAAGCCCACCAACAGTCTAGAACACCAAGTGGCATCCCTGACCGAGAGATTTGACCGGTTTTTCTCGCAGCTCCCATCTCAGACCCCTACCTCTCACGATGCCTGTGCCATCTGTGCCAGCCCCATGCACACTGTAGTTGACTGCCCTTCAGCTTCCCAGTATCCTGATTTTGTACAGGAGCAAGCCAACTTTGCACAAGGATACCCTAGAGCTAATAACCCCTATTCAAATACCTACAACCCGGGGTGGCGAAATCATCCCAATTTCGCCTGGAAACAACCTAACCAGGGGACCACTTTCAATCAGGCCCCAAGACCCGAAATCCAACACCCAACTCAGCCTTACCAACCAGCTACCGCTCCCCCATTTGGCCAAACCAATAAGAAACCATCCCTAGAAGACCAGATGAACCAAATGAGTCAAATGCTCCTCTCCCACTTAACCGAGATTAAAACTGAACAGAAGGAGATGAGAGCAGAGTTGAAAACCCAGGCCCAGCTTGTCCACTCCCATACACAATCCATTGCCAAAATAGAAACCCAGTTAGGACAGCTGGCCCAATCCATGAATCGTAGGGAAGTAGGGACCTTGCCCAGCCAACCGCAATAGAACCCTAGAGGCCAGTTCGCCGTGGAAGGTTCCCAGTATCCAAACGAGCACGTGCAAGCCATTACTACTCTTAGGAATGGCAAGCAAGTTGACAACCAGGTTAGGAACCCATCTACTGCGAGTGAGGAAACTCCCCAAGAGAAACAGAGTCACTCAACTCCTATTACGCCTGACCCTGTTAACCTCTCACCGCAACAGGATTCCCCTACGGAACCCACAAATGATAAATCTTATATCCCTAGGGCTCCCTTCCCTCAATGCCTCAACCAACCCTCCCCGTTTAGTAAATCCCACCAACGAATGGAGGAAATGATAGAGGTGTTCAAGTAAGTTAAAATAAACCTTCCCCTCTTAGATGCCATTAAACAAGTGCCAACATATGCCAAATTCCTGAAAGACCTGTGTACCCAAAAACGGAAAACCAAATCCCATGTTGCCCAAAAGGTCTTTTTGACTAACCAAGTAAGCTCTCTACTAACCGGTGATGTGCCACCTAAATTCAAGGACCCAGGAACCCCTGTTATATCCATTGTCATAGGTGACCATACCATTAGCAGAGCTCTCTTAGATCTAGGGGCCAGTGTCAATCTCCTCCCATACTCAGTTTATGAACAACTTGGCCTAGGAGAGTTGCAGCCCACCTCAGTCACCCTACAGTTAGCAGATCGATCCATTCGCAGACCTAGAGGTATTATAGAAGACGTTCTTGTCGGAGTTGACCGGTTCTACTTTCCTGTTGACTTTGTCGTTCAAGACATGGAACCTGTTGCAAACTCCAAGTCCCAAATTCCTGTTATCCTTGGCCGGCCTTTCCTAGCTACCGCTGATGCCACCATCAATTGTAGGTCGGGTCTCATGAACGTCTCATTCGGGAACATGAAAGTTAAATTAAACATCTTTAGTGCTTCCCAACAACCCTCGAGTGAAGTTGAATGCCTTATGGTTGACGACCTAGATGACCTCGTCCAGGAATACCTTCCCTTTGCTGTGCTTAAGGATGCCCTCGAGCACACCCTTTTCTATGACTGGATCGATCAATATGAGGGCATACCTGACCTTGAGAAGGTCCATCACTATTTAGTGGTTGCCCTATACCCTGGACATATCCCATGGCGACCCCATCCTGACCCTCTCCCTGTGTCTACCGCCCCACCACTAAAACCTTCCATAGAATCCCCACCCACACTTGAACTCAAAACCCTTCCTAGCTCCCTCAAATACGTCTTCTTAGGACCCAACAACACTCTTCCTGTCATTATCTCATCTAGCCTATCTATTGACCAGGAAGCCCAGTTGTTGGAGATCCTGACCACACACCGGCGAGCTATAGGATGGACAGTAGCTGACCTCCGGGGTATAGACCCCTCTGTGTGCATGCATCGCATCAACCTGGAGGACCAGGCTAAACCTTCTAGGGAGGGGCAGCGACGGTTGAACCCACACATGAGAGAAGTGGTGATGAAAGAGGTAGTGAAATTGTTAGATGCTGGAATTATATACCCTATCTCTGACAGTGAGTGGGTGAGCCCCATCCAGGTCGTCCCTAAGAAATCGGGCATCACGGTGAAACCAAACTCAGAGGGTGAACTTGTGCCAATAAGAGAAACCACGGGCTGGCGGGTATGCATTGATTATAGGAAACTGAACTCCAATACCCGTAAGGATCATTTTCCTCTCCCATTCATTGACCAAATCCTAGAGAAACTAGCGGGCCAAGAGTTCTATTGCTTTTTAGATGGGTACTCAGGATATAATCAAGTGCCAGTTTTTCCAGGGGATCAGGAAAAGACGACTTTTACATGCCCTTTCGGTACATTTGCATACCGAAGGATGCCTTTTGGTCTTTGCAATGCTCCGGCGACATTTCAACGTTGCATGATGTCCATCTTTTCTGACATGATTGATAAATTTTTGGAAGTGTTTATGGATGATTTTTCAGTTTTTGGCACTTGTTTTGATGAATGCCTACACAATCTTACTATGGTTTTAAAACGATGTGAGGAAACAAACTTAGTGTTAAGTTGGGAAAAGAGCCATTTCATGGTTCAACAGGGAATTGTGCTTGGACATGTTATATCAAAAAGGGGAATAGAGGTTGATAAGGCCAAGGTTGACCTAATTGCTAATTTACCACCTCCTACATCAGTGAAGCAAATACGGTCCTTCCTTGGCCATGCCGGGTTTTATCGCCGATTTATCAAAGATTTTAGTAAGATATCACGTCCACTCTGTCACCTCTTAGGTCAGGACGTGCCATTTGAATTTGATAATTCTTGCAAAACGGCCTTTACCACATTAAAAACCCTCCTCTCGAGTTCCCCCATTATTAAGCCCCCTGACTACACACTGCCCTTCGAAATCATGTGCGATGCCTCTAATTTTGCCGTAGGGGCAGTGTTAGGCCAACGTCTTAACAAGATTCCTCATGTCATATACTATGCTAGTAAGACACTCACTGATGCTCAATTGAATTATACTACCACAGAAAAAGAGTTGCTTGCTGTTGTGTTTGCCTTAGATAAGTTCCGGTCCTATCTCCTGGGTAGTAAGATCATCATCTTCTCTGATCATGCAGCCTTGCGGTACCTTCTTTCCAAGAAGGATGCCAAGCCAAGGCTGATCCGTTGGATTTTACTCCTCCAGGAATTTGACTTTGAAATTAAAGATAAAAAGGGTTCTGAAAATGTCGTGGCTGATCATCTATCCAGAATTCCTATTCCTGATTTGCATAGCCATGACCCTCTAAGAGATTCATTCCCTGATGAGCAGCTTTTTGCTGTCTCAACTACTGCTCCACCTTGGTACGCAAATATCGTGAATTATCTTGTTGTGGGTCAAATCCCCACCTTTTGGACTAAACATGACAAAGACTTGTTTTTCTCACGAGTCAAACATTACTATTGGGATGACCCTGATCTATTTAAGATATGTGCGGATCAAGTCATAAGACGATGTGTCCCAGAGAGAGTTTCATAGCATTTTATCTTTTTGTCACTCTCGGGCCTGTGGTGGACATTTCGGTGGTAAGAAAACTACGGCCAAAGTTCTTCAAAGTGGTTTTTATTGGCCAACTCTATTTAAAGACGCCCATGCTTACTGTCAATCTTGCGATAGGTGTCAAAAACTAGGAGCCCTCTCAAAAAGGGATATGATGCCCCTACAACCCATATTGATTGTTGAAATGTTTGATGTATGGGGTATCGATTTTATGGGACCTTTTCCGCCCTCTTTTGGTCATGCTTATATTCTTGTCGCAGTGGATTACGTATCTAAGTGGATTGAAGCTGTCGCCACTAGAACCAATGATCATAAAGTTGTGCTGGAATTTATAAAATCTAACATTTTCTGCAGGTTTGGAACGCCTCGTGCTATCATTAGTGACGGAGGTTCTCATTTTTGTAACAGGTCATTTGAAGCTCTTCTCAAGAAATATTCTGTCACCCACAAGGTTGCCACACCATATCATCCTCAGACCAGTGGCCAGGTGGAGGTCTCCAATCGCCAAATCAAGCAGATTCTCGAGAAGACGGTTCGCCCCGACAGAAGGGATTGGTCCTTGAGACTCAATGATGCATTATGGGCTTACCGGACAGCTTTCAAGACCCCGATTGGTATGTCTCCGTATAGATTGGTATATGGCAAAGCTTGCCATTTACCTGTTGAGTTGGAGCACCGGGCTTACTGGGCTATTAAGGCCTACAACTTCGACATGGATAAAGCCGGTGAACAGCGCAAGCTCCAACTGAGTGAATTAGAGGAAATGCGCCTTGATGCATATGAGAATGCCAAGCTCTACAAAATGCGAACTAAGGCGGTTCATGACAAGATGATTTCCAGGAAATCCTTTCAGCCTGATCAGAAGGTGTTGCTCTATAACTCTAGGCTGCACTTATTTCCTGGGAAGCTCCGATCTCGGTGGTCTGGGCCTTTTATTGTCAAAGAAGTATTTCCACATGGTGCTGTTGAGATTTATCATCCAAAGGATGGGACTACATTCAAAGTAAATGGCCACCGATTGAAACCTTATATGGAGACTGTTGCCGACATGGATGCAGTGGCTGTCTACATGGATGATCCAGACCCTACAGAATGATCGTTACTACGTCTGGTTGAAGACGTTAAACTTAGCGCTTGGTGGGAGGCAACCCACGTATTCAGGTGTATTCTCTCCTTTATATGATTTTCTTTGTTATATGCTCATTGTCATGCTATATTTTGTTCACATTGAGGACAATGTTCATAATACGTTTGGGGGAGGTTTTATTGCTTGATTTTCATTTGGTTTAAAAAAAAAAGTGAAAAACAGTAAAAACGATCGATCGGCTGCGGTGCGATCGATCGCGGGTCGTCTTCTTCGTCTTTAAAACCTGCGCGGGCCGCGGCGAACGAGCCCTATTTTCGCTCGCCACCGCCGCCTCCGACCCCAGTTTGAGCTGAGACTCCGGCCCCCGACGAAATTTTGCACGGAGAATCCATTTCCGGTGTCCGTTTTAGAGATTTCCGTCTCTTTTCATCGCAATCCCGAGCTTTTATTCCGGTAAGCCGAAACGAAAAAAAATTGATTTTTCTTAGTTTCTGTTAGGTACTTTTGAAATCTGTCTCATACTTACTCTTAAATTGATTATTGTGATACTTGTGTTTGAGTTCAGCCTTTGATTCTCAGCATTTTCGCCAAATCTTATGATTTTTGTGCGTGAACAGTTCTGTTTTTCAATAAAAAAAAAAATTTCCGAAAGTGAGACATTCCGGATTTTCGATTCCTCTCATGCATACTTTTGATTGCTGATTACATTGCATGTTCATGATTGCTATCTCCGATTTGTATTTATTTATTTATTATTTTATTTATTTTTATTTTTATTTTTTTTATGAATTTCAAAAAAAAAAAAGACACACGCTAACGAGCTGTCTTATGTCATTAGTTGTGATATACTTGTTGTGCTGATGATCTATACTTATTTGTGCATTAGTTATCTTTGTAGTGGTTTTTATTATGACCTTTGGTTTTCAGGAACGATGCCTCAGAAATCCTCTGCTCACAAACGCCCAAGGAGTGAAGCTTCCACTTCACGACCTGCTGCTTCCACCCCTGCATCTCCACCTACGGCTACTCCACCACCACGGCCAATTCAATATGCGCCAGGTTCTCTTAAATCCATATATTCCTGATCTTCCAACCCAAGGCTGGATAAAGGCTCGGCCGGATTGGGTGAATTACTTCACCCATATTGCTTCTACGACGAGGAATATGCATCACTTGGTGCACGAGGATGCCGTCCGAGAGTTCTATTTGAATGGCACTATAGAAGACCACGAGGATCAGGAACAAGTTGCCATTCGCAGTTTGGTGTGTGGCACTCCTTTACGCATCCGGGCTGCTGACATAGCTCGAGCTATGGGCTGCGAGCGAGGTACTATTCAGCATCTAGATTTCAGTGGTTATACACTTCCCATGCATCGCATTGTTACAGGTCGCTTGACAGGGTCGCCCATAGGACCTTGCCTGACCACATATCTCCAGGCCATCAGCATGCTACCGGAGTTCCGATTTGCCTTTCTCATTTTTCAGCATGATATATGGTCCGCCATGAAGGAGAAAGTTGACCGCACGATGACTGAGCTACTTTATGTATTCGGCGACGAGACTAGGCGGGGCGACCTTGATTTACCTTCATTCGTCTTTGGGCGGATGAAGCAGATGATCGTGGGGAGAAAGGATGAACGGTTACCGTATCCTTTCGTTCTTGAGCGCATATTTCAGACCATCGGGGTCTGTTTTCCAGAGCATGCACGTTTATCTCGTGGACTCAGTCCGATTGGAGTTGACGCCTTTAACCGTATGATCGCCCACACACGTATACATACTTGGCCACAGGCTCGCCGTGCTGAGGAGCAGGCCGAGCCACCTACGAGTCAGCCTACTCAGCAGCCCCCTTGGGAATCTATTCAGCAGCATATCACTGATCTCACCAGCCATGTGCAGGAGATTCGGGCTACACAGCAACAGATTCTTGCAACCCAGGAGGCATATCAAGAGTCCCAAAATGCTATCACGTTACGCCTTGACTCTATTGTTGACTTTCTCCATGATTGGCGTTTCCCTCCTACGGACGATGGCGATGGTGACGACCAGGACTCTTAGTCCTTTCTTTTCTGGTGGTTTTCCTTCCTCTTTTCTCCTTTACTTATATCAGATCATTGCAGTTTTATCTTTTGCTGTGCATTGAGGACAATGCTTGTATTAGGTTTGGGGGAGAGGATGTGCTTCATTGTAAAATCAGAAAAGGAAATTAAAAATAAAATTGAGTAGTTTGTAAGTTGTTTGTTAGTACTTTTTCTTAAGTTTTGATAGTTTATCCCGTAATAATGCATGTTACAATTCTTAGGAGATTAATTTGCATTGGAAGTGTGAGTAAGTATACTGGAGGATAGATACACTTAACTGAGCATATCTTTCTATTACAGTCCTCTTGGAACAGGTGCTTGAACTAAGAAAATTCACTCACACACACTAGTTACATAAAGTAATACCATCTAGAGATTTGTTGAATGCTAATCTACAGTGGGATGTCTTTAGTCATAGTCATTGGATGATGTGTAGTTATCTGTTGAGCTTAAAAGATCATGATAGACCATTTACTTGGCTATGGCAAGGGATTGGAACCGGAAATAGGTTGAGAGTATAATACAGCCTGGACAAAGTAAAGATGTGCTGAAAAATATATGTGCTGAAAATGAAAATGCGAAAAAAATGAAAACAAAATGAAAGAAAGGGGCTGCTTGACTTTATAGGATTAACTTAGGCTGATGCTCGGGCCCGAAGCGGTCTCTTAAAACCTAATGCCCTAAGTCAACTGGCTGGGAGTCATTGGCCGGAGTCATTGCTAAACCTAAGCATCTTGAAGTCAGGCCTTACACAGTCCTAGCGGAAAAAAAAAAGTCTGGTGTATTATCCTCGCAAATCTAGAATGTTGGACCCGAAGGAGGTGCGCAGATCTGTGCTATCATGAACCTAAAGATTACGATGACTATGTAGATTCTAATGTTCTTTGGTTAATGGGTAACACTGGATCTGTATAAAACAGAAATTTAGAATGTATTGCTACAATGTTCTACACTTTCTATTATTTATGTTATCATGCTATATTATATTGAGCAGAAATTTCCAAGATGAAAGTGTGGAATAAAACCACTTACTTGAGGGCTTCTATATTCCTGTTGATTATGAACCAAGTACATGTGGTTGATTTTCTTAAGTATTGTAGTATGTATTTATCGGGATAATAGGTTTGCTTGTTTTGCACTGTTTTTATTTTTAATTTTTGCTTTGTTTTTGCACTTAGGTTAATTAGATTAATAAATACATGTTTGTGGGTAGCATGGCTGCAAACCCTCACGAGACAACACTCGTCCTACTAGGGCCACCTAGAGGTTTAACGGCTTGTTGCATACGCTCAATGCAATCGTGTTCCCTACGAAAGTGGTGTTTACTTTTATGCATTAGTTCTTTAGTTTGTTTGATTTTGTTTTGTTTTGTCTTGCTAGGGACTAGCAAAATTTAGGTTTGGGGGTGTGATCTATACATGAAATATACATTTTATTATCTCTTAAACTTATGTTTATGCTAATGTTTGATTAGAATAACTACTACTTTAATATAGTTTTTGGTTTTGTAGGAAATGAGAGCAAAGATACAAAAATGAAGAAAAAACGAACTTTAATGGTCAAATTATCGTAACTCCGTGTACAAATATCGGATTGGACTGATTCAAGTCTCATGTTAAAGTTCAAGATGTCAGCTTTCCAACGCCACCAACCACGCGCAATTCGGAGTTCGGAGAAAGAAGTTATAGCCATTTGAAGATTCTGGACAGTAGAAACGATCGATCGCATCCTTCCGCGATCGATCGCGTCTGCCGCTTAAAACTCTGCATTGAAGAAAACGATCGATCGGACACCCAAACGATCGATCGTATCTACTGGAATATTTGGTCTTGCGCGAAGTTTTGAAGACAGTAAAAACAATCGATCGGCTTCGTCCGGCGTCGTTCGCCATACGATCGATCGGAAGCAATTTACAAAGGAAAACGGCTTCGTTCGGCTTCGTTCTCAAGGCGATCGATCGGGATATACTGGCGATTGATCGGTGCATACGGAAAACGCAATTTAACCCTATTTTGACTCGGATTTGGAAGGGGATTTGAGGGCTTTCCTTCACCCCTATATATATGCCTTAAGGGAGAACGTATTGGGTATGCAAGAATAGAGTTTTGAGACCTTGGAGGCTAGAGCAAAGGAAGAAGAAGAAGATGAAGAACAACATGATGATGGATTATCTTCCCATGCTTGGCTAGACTCTCTTCCAAGGCGTAGATGAAGCCCAATTGATTGGTAGTATTGTTTCTTTTCTCTCATATTATGTGTTTACTCTAGTTGGTGTATGAACCTTTGTTATGCAATTAAAGTTAATTCATTGAGTCTATTCTTTGTGCTTGAGAGAGACAAGAGTGGATTTTATGAATTTCAATCTGAAAGATTACTTGCATGTCTGAGAGGAATATGAGTGTTCTGATTTGTTATATATCAATAAAGTTTCATTGATTTATGCTCGAGAGAGATAGATCACAATTCCATATGCTTAATTGATTTATGTGTTACGTCCGAGAGGAGAGCACTATATGTTGAATTGACAAGTGTATGTCCGAGAGGAATACACTAGCCAACTGGAAATCTGAATTCAAAAGAGAGAGAGAGAGAGAGAGAGACGATACACTAGTCTATTGTGGTGGATTCGAAGCCTTGGTACTTCTCCTATTGATTAATCTCAGCTTAGTTTAGTTAAAGTTCATTGTTTTTCTCTAGATTAATTAAAAACTGCTGCTTTTCTCTTGAGTTTGGTAGAATATTAATCCGTCCCTGAGGTTCGACAACCCTTTCCATACTCGCCGTAGTACAATTGCCTTGTGCACTTGCAAGGGTTTTATATTTAAACGATCAATGGGGTAAAGAGGAAAAAAAACATAAAGAACGCAAAAAGAATGGGCGAAAATAAATATATTGTGTATTTATTATGTACACGACTTCACTACAAATGAAGGGAGATATGGCTCATTGAAATTTCCCCTGCATTTGTGTACTTATGTAGATGACCTCACTGCAAAATACACTAGACGCGGTGTTATCATGTGCACAATGACACACTTTGCAGTAAGGTCGTATACATAAGTATTATAATATTATAGCAAAATTAAAAGAGTCATATCTCCTTTATTTCTTAGCCATTTTTTTCCATTTTTACATTCTTTATTTATCCTCCTCTTAGTCTTTATAAGGATATCTTAAATTTATTTACATAACTTCCAGTTGGGTTGACAAATATGCAACTTCGCCGCTCACCGATGAGTATTTCGCGATTATGCCCATTTTTATTTTCTTCTTTAATGGCCACTGGCGGTTCAAATACCAATGGGCACTGTTACATGTGTTTCTTTTCTAATAGAGGATTATTTGGATGATGATGACTTACAAAACCATGATAATCGGCTCAACGAAACATGCTAAACTCATGAGAACTCTTCCTTGAGAAAGTTCATGTGATAAACGCAATGTGCTTTCGGCTGTTCAAAACAGATGTCAGATAGCTTCGCCAATATTTTGTCATCAGCAATGATATTTCTTGCGAATGGCATTTGCCCTTGGTTTTGGAGAAAACCCAGAAGACCAAAAATACTCGCTACCAGCCAGAGGAATTCTATATTATTCTGCCCTCCCTCCCTTGTTTTGCAGAATGCCTGGCAAGGGGAGAAGGCAGACCAGGTGTTCTAGCCCTCTTGGAGGAGAAGATGGGTAGGGTTGAGGTTGCAATTGGGAGACTCGGGCCACCAAGAGGGGAAGAGGTCAAAATGAGGCCATGTCTCCATGATTTGCAATTTACTTGCGGGGTAAGGAAGGGGTCAGGTGAGTAGGTCAGGGTTGTCGCCTGCACTTGACCTCCTGATCCAGACCCAACCTCAACTCCTTTCACCACTTTCCACAAGTATTTTGCAGTTGGATTGAAGGTGGAGGTAGAAGACAAAGTAAGAGGAAATGGCATTCACAGCATAGGAGACAGCAATAACAAAAGCAACGATGGAGCAGAATAGCAGATAGACATCGTGAACGGGTGAAGAATTGGAAAGAGAAAGAATTGCAAAGCGAGCCAAACGGGCAGTTTGGTCCTCATAAAATACTAGTGTAATGCATATTACTTTTTGAGTTTTACACCAAAATAAGACTCATCCTCTGCATCAATCACCAAAGTAGCAACTTAGAAAGGAGCAGTCATCGTCCGTACAAGTTTTCTCATAACCAGGCGAAAAGTGTGACACACGAATGTCCAAAAGCTTATGACATGATCCATTCTTGCGATGCAATGAGTTGAGGAAGATGGCTGATGACAAACCAGGTTTAGCCTTACATCATACACAAATTAACACTATCCTCCAGACTTGAGACCTGGTTATGTTTCCTTAACCAAAAAGCCATTAGCTAACTTGTTATGAAGTTTCCTTCCAATATTTGAAGGATTGATATTACCCTGTTCAAAACTAACGTCCAAGATCAGTAAATCTAAAATAAACTTTTTTTCATTCAACATTAAAAACCAATAATGCTACTTCAAAAGAAACAGCAGCAAATGAACCCGATTTTTTTCAGAATATAGTAATTAACTTGCAAGTCCGCAGCTAAAGCATCTGCAATTAAAGCAGCATGGCCGATAATCAATTCAAAATTTTAAAGTCAACAACAGATTTCTCTATTTAAACTCAAATATAGACCTTGCATAACAACGGGTTCAATGTTGAAAGATAAGATTCTCTCACTAGAAAAGATTTCATCTACCATCCTAGGATCCACAACATATGGGAAAAGTCATAAAGATGGTGCTTCAAAAAAAAACCTGACAGCCAATAAATAAAACTCTAGAACTGCTCTTAAGAAGCACCACCACCCTTCCCCTTCTTCCTCTGGATTTTCTTCATGTAGAATTCAAGTTCCTTTCCTTCTAAAATATACCTGCCAACGTGGAAATATATTCAGACTAGTGAGCCTGGCGGTAGCAAAAAACAATGCAACAATTGCTTTTGTTAACATGCACGTACCCATCAGCTCTACCACACTGCCCAGGGCGAGAAGAAATGCTTGCCAAAAGCCTACCACTTCCAAACTGCTCCTCAATGTGGGGATCAAGTTTGTGACCCTGCTGACGCTTTTCCAGTTTCCTTACCACGTGATTGCTCTTTTTTGCTTCTTCTGGAGCAACTGCAGCTTCACCATCCTAATCATTCATCATAATTAAACAACTTACTTGGTGAACCATGATACTAGTAAGCATTTAATGAAATGTAAACGTACAGCTTCCGCAGACGCAGTAAGGATATAACATGTAACTTGCTTAATATATTTCTCTAGGACCCTTAAAAGCATATACTGAACAATTCATGCCTTGTTATCTCGTCAAAAGCAATGACCACACCCAAGAATCTTACTGCTCAGACCACAAAATAACTGAACTCAAAGACTAACATGAAGAAGAAAAGACACAAGCAAAGCTCTAGATTCTGTACTAAGCCCATAAAAAATGCCATATTATCTTGCTGAGTATTTTCCTCATGAAAGTTCACATTCACATTAAGACACAACATCCATCCAAAAATTTCTATTTGCAACACAATTAAATTTTTTCTTCAACATCTCCTCATCATCAAGCTTCAGAAAATTACAAGCAATAAAGGCTCAGGTTTGGCAAGGCAAAAATCAACCTAAATGACCATATTAAAGATCTTTTATCCAGTCCCAACCATATGCAAGCTTTAGAATAAACAAATCAAGTTGAAAGTCAAAATGTTACACTAAAAGAAAAACCATACAACAACCACAGTATAACAGTAGCAACTAGATGAAAATCAAGTACAGTAGTAGTCATCTTGATTAGGCCGGTCACCTCAGCAGCTTAACCTAGTTTGCGAAGGGTAAACAATTCTAAAAAAAATTCTACTGAAAAAACCTAGGCCGTTTACTAGAAGAAAAAGTAAAAAATGTTAAACAAACTTCATCATGTCTAATTATCCTACAAATTTTAGGAAAGTTCGGCTTTTTAAGGTAGAAAATACAAAAAAAAACCAACAAATACAGAAGACATCAGATAGCAGACGCAGCTAGATATGGAAATTATTTAACAAAGAAAATCAAGGCCAGGGTTTAAAGAGAAAATATTCTTAAAGAACCCTGGATCTCATATTCAATACGCTGCCAAAAACTAATAAGTTCTGACTTGGATACAAGTAATCAATCCCCACATCAGAACTTAGCTAGCACAAATCTAGCAATTTTAGCCTACTCAGACAAAAAATGGACTCTGAACTTGTGCCCACTATCAATAAAAAACCAGACCCGCCAATTATGCAGGCTCAATAAAAAATGAGCAAAATAAGGAAGAGAGACAAAATCTAGAAATAGAAGGAAACAAAAAATGTGAAAAAATGCAATATAGAGCAGAATGATTTCAAATGAACTAAGGGAGCAACTCTGGCACAATTATACATGTATGAAGTTGCACAGTTTGATCATGATCATAATCATAATCAAGTAACGCCTTTTCCCAATTATTTGGGGTCGGCGACATAGATCTTCCTCCTCCATTCAGGCCTGTTTTAGGCTACCTCGTTTGTAAGAGATAGTAATGCCAATTTTTTTTTTTTAACTTCATCCAAGTTCTCTTAGGTCTCCCTCTCCCTCTTTTTGGTATCATTTACATGCATCCCTTCTAATCTTCTCACATGGGCATCTATTGCTCTTCTTTGCATATGCCCATACCAACACAACCTACATCTCTCAACTTCTCCCCTAAAAGAGCTACCCCTAAACTCTCACTAATATAATCATTTCTAATCCTATCATTCCTAGTTATCCCACTCACCCACCTTAGCATTCTCATTTCGGCTACATTCAACTTATGACTTCTCTTCGGTGCCCAGTACTCCGCTCCATAGAGTATTGCAGGCCTAATAGTTGTCCTATAGAACTTGCCCTTTGAGCCTTTTTGGAATAAGCCTACCACACAACACTCATGAGGCTGCCTACCATTTTACCCACCCTGCATTTATCCTATGCACCACATCACTATCAATATCCCCTTCTTTATAGATAATAGATCCTCATAATCATAATCATAATCAATTAGCGCCTTTTCCCAACTATTTGGGGTCGGCGACACGGATCTTACTCCTCCATTCCAGCCTGTTTTGGGCTACCTCTTTTGTAAGAGATAGTAAAATCAAATCCTTTCTTATTAACTCTATCCAAGTTCTCTTAGGTCTCCCTCTCCCTCTTTTAGCATCGTTTACCTTTACCTGTATCCTTTCTAATCTTCTCACAGGGGCATTTAAAGGTCTTCTTTGCATATGCCCATACCAACGCAACCTACATTCCCTCAGCTTCTCCCATAAAGGCGCTACTCCTAGGCTCTCACGAATATATTCATTTCTAATCCTATCTCTCCTAGTTATCCCACTCATCCACCTTAACATTCTCATTTCGGCTACATTCAACTTATCTATATCAGTGTTTTCAAAACCGGACCGGACCGGCCGGTCCGACCGCGGTTAACTGGAACCGGCCGGGAAACCGGTCCGATTCATCCGGTTCAGCCCGGTTCAACGAACCGGGCGGTTTTTTTAAAACCAGCCGGTTTTTTCCGAACCGGTGAACAGGACCGGACCGGTCCGGAATTTTATTTTTTTTTTCTGAAAAAGTTTTTGCAAGAGGGGGGATTCGAACCCCCCCCCCCCCCTCTCCTCCGTGAGAGACTTAACCACTTGAGCTATGCTTTTTTGATGTCTATATTATATAAATTATATATTTATCATATATTTACACTCCTCTCACCTAAACCGGCTCACACTGGTTTGACCCCGGTATGACCGGACCGGCCATCAATCCGGTTCGATGGCCGGTCCGGTTTTGAAAACCTTGATCTATATGACTCCTCTTTGGTGCCCAACACTCCGCTCCATAGAGTATTGCAGGCCTAATGGCCGTCCTATAGAACTTGCCTTTAAGTCTTTTTAGAACCCGCTTATCACACAACACTCCCGAGGCTGCCCTCCACTTTACCCACCCCGCATTTATCCTATGCACCACATCACTATCAATATCCCCTTCTTTATGGATAATGGATCCTAAGTAACGGAATTGATCACACCTTGGCACTTCTTGCCCATCTATTTCAACTAGGGCTCTATTTATAGTTCTACCTTCCTTAAAATTAAATTCCATGCACTCTGTCTTAGTCCTACTTATTTTAAAACTTTTTTATTCTAGAGCAACCCTCCACAATTCTAATTTCGCATTTAAATCTATTTTACTCTCATCAATTAAAACTACATCGTCTGCAAAAAGCATACACCAAGGTACATTATCTTGCAAATGACTAGTAAGCTCATCCATAACTAAAGCGAAAAGATACGGACTTAAGGCTGACCCTTGATGAAGACCTACCGTAACTGGAAACTCCTTAGTTTCCCCCCCAATAGTCTGCACACTAGTCACAACCCCTTCATACATATCCTTTATGATATCTATGTAACCTCTTATGACACCCTTCTTCTTCAAAACACTCCAAATAAGCTCTCTCGGCACTCTATCGTAGGCTTTTTCCAAATATATGAAGGCCATATAAAGATTTTGTTTTCTATCCCTGTACCTCTCAACTAACTACCGTAGTACAAATATAGCTTCCGTTGTTGACCTCTCTGGCATGAAACCAGAGAGGTCAACAACGGAAGCTATATTTGTACTACACTCCTAGATAATAGATCCTATGTAATAGAAATTATCACACCTTTGCACTTCTTGCCCATCTATTTCAACTAAGGCTCTACCTATAATTCTACCTTCATTAAAATTAAATTCTATGCCTCTGTCTTAGTCTTACTTGCTTTGAAACCTTTTGATTCTAGAGCCTCCCTTCATAATTCTAGTTTTACATTCAAACCTACTTTACCCTCATCGATTAAAACCACATCACCGACAAAAAACACACACCAAGGTACACTATCTTGCAAATGACTAGTGAGTGCATCCATAACTAAAACGAAAAGATAAGGACTTAATGAAGACCTACTATAACCGAAAACTCCTTGGTTTCCCCCCAATCATTCATACACTAGTCACAACCACCTCATACATATTCTTTATGATATCTATCTAACCTCTTATGACTCCCTTCTTCTTCAAAATACTCCAAATGAGCTCTCTCAGCAATCGTAGGTTTTTTCCAAATCTATGAAAGTCATATAGATGTCTTGTTACACAATTTGATAAATTTGAATAATTGAAAACGCTTATAAACTTGTACACCTAAACAAAAAAAATAGCCAATGGTGACAAGCAGTTCAACAACACACCTTCAATATATTAGATACCTAAGAAAGATAAGAAGCCAATATTTATCACGTCAAGATAAAACAACTTGGAGTTTGACTCCCAACCCCAAGCGACTAATGAATGGAGTACACATTAAAAAGTGTAATCCGCTATAGTACCTCAGACTAAAATATTACAAATAAATCGGGCATAAAGAACTTCAGTCCAATTTACTAAATGTTCATAAGAAATTGATGTAAATTGTGAGTCACTCTGATCAAGGCATGACAACTCAAAGGATGCAAAAACATGCGGAGACTATAGAAAGACAAGTTCCAACTAAAATTCAAAGCAAGAGTACCTCTGTGACTTCCTTCTTAGCAGCGGGAGCCTTCTTCTTCCTACCAATATCCACGCCATAATGCTGGAAGTACCATTGCTTAAATGGGGCAACATCAACCTGCACAATAGCACTCTTCACGAGTGTCTGGGTCCTCACCAGCTCATTGTTTGAGGCATTGTAGACCACATCTAGGATACGGGTCTTGCGGGTAACAGCCTCACTGCCCCATGAGTAATTGCCGGTATCCAACCTAAGCGCCCTCCATTTCACATTTCCTCCCCTCACTCGAACCCGCCGAACTGTCTTGTTGCTTGACAGTTTAGTATTAGCGGGCTGACGACCAAGATCATACCTTCACACATTCCAATAACAGCAACAAACACGATGTGACGAAAGCAAAAGTAAACTAGAAAAAACACAATCACCAAATTATTCACAAAATGTAAAACTGAAATCAGAAGCATTTTCACAAAGAGGAGAGAGAAAGTAAGTGAGAGAAATTTAACACAAACCAAACCACTAGTCAATACAATAATAGCACCTACAAAAAGAGTGTTCTTTCCATCCAATGAAGCTCGTCTGGATTTAAAAAGATGGGTACAAGAGTAAAGGGGTGGGGCCTGCTCTCTCAAGACCAAAAACACGAGGAAAGGAACAAAAAGTCTGCCTTTTATACGGCGTTTTCAACAAATTTCATTCATTTCACTTTTTATACAGCCTTAGGGTCGGTTTGGTAGAGGATTTTAGGAGTGGAAAATTTGGATTTTAAGGAAGAAGCTGTTTGGAAGAATCTGGGTGTTTGGTTGGGAAGAAGTAGCTTTTGGGGAAGAATTTAGGATTTGATGGCATGTTTTGTAAATAAACATGAAAGGCAAGGGTATGTAAAAAAGAAAAAACACATGATTGAAAACGTGTTTTTCCTTATTAATTACCCGTCTTTTTTACAAAATTACAACAAATACCATTGAGAAAAGTCAATGAAGTGAAAGCTGGATTCTTTTGGAGGAAATTTTCATAGAGAAGCTGGATTCTTCTAAAATCCAGCTTCTTCCCTGCTGCCAAACAGGCCCTTCCAATGCATTTCATTCATTTCGTAATGCAGATGAGCTTCGTTGGACAGAGAGTATAATAAAAACTGATATTGATTCCTCACATTGATTAGCTGGAAGATTAGATTCAAACTGTAATTAAAACCATGCATTATCAGACTTATAAGGGCTCAGAATTATCCAAGGCATATTAAGGATTTAAAAGCAATTCACATGTTTTGGTCCCATAATGAGATAAACTCACAAAACAGAAACTCAATAGATTGACGCCATCTCCTATATAGACTATTAATCAACTAATGCAACGATGCAATATAAAAAAATAGTCATTTCGTTAATTAACAAAAGGGTTCCAAAGATTCGTGACCAATATCGATCTTCTCCTAGCACGTAAGATTCACATAAGACTCAAATGAGACCCTGAAAATAAGATATTTCTCCGAATCAAGAAAAGGATAAGAAAAAGAGAAGTTACTTGCGCTTCTTGCGCCATGCCTTTTTCTTCCCGCCGGTGGCCCGGCGCTTGTGCATTGAGTCTCGCGAGATACCTGCCACGATGCCATTACCAAACCATTTCACATAATAAACCAAAAACCAAACAGGAATTCACAAACAGTGAATCGCAGAGTCGAGTACCCATGTTGGCGGAGCGGCGGAGGCGGCTCTCGGTATCTTCTCCGGCAGCACAGCTGGGGGGATCCAAGGAGATGGATATGCCTCAAGTTCAGGATTTTATATGATGATGGACCTCCAAAGCCCTAACCCTAAAGAGGGATTTATCTGTCTTTTTAGAATTTCTAGGGTGCCTTTTGTTAAATAAAAATTGGGTACCGGATAGAGCCCGTTTATCACCTTGTCCATTCTGTCTTTGTGTCCGATTGTTTAATCTAATACTCCCACTTGTCACTTTTAATCGAGAATTTCTAGGGTGCGTTTGGCAACCTTGATTTGGATTTAGAGTTGTAATTTTTGAAATCACGTCATTTAAAGAATCTCGTGTGATTTTGCAAATGACAGGGTATGGCCTGTCATTTTGGGCGACCCCCTTTCACGTTATAATAAGAATCACGTCATTCTGGGGTGAGATTTTTGAGAAGAATCAAATCCCACCCAAAAAGGAGTTGCCAAACGCAGGATTTAGACAAATCACGTGATTCTTAAAATCACAGGGTCTAAATCCACGTTACCAAACGCACCCTAAAGGTCATTTTATTGACATATGGGGTCTACGATAAAAGTTCAAGTAACCCTTCTTTTCGGAGCCGACCGAGTGAAGAGCGTCATACTAGGCTGGGAGGCCGTCCTTTTTTACTTGCCTGAAATCCCCATGCTTGTCTCTAAAAATTAGACGAATGGTATCATCTAATTTTGATACATATAATTTTGTAATTTTCTCGATGCACTAAAGCATAACTAAGCTTTTTACATACCTTTTCACCTAGGAAGCAGACACACCAAAATTGCTATCCAAAATAAAATATATAATTTTTTCTTGCGTTTAAATTAATATGAAAGGTGTTTGAGTCAAGCAAACACAATTATTTTTCGCATTCTTACCGGCTAGAAATAATGAACAAAAAATAATTTTAAGTTTATAGTTGTAATTTTTACAAGATTTAAAGGGGAAAAAATGTGGTAATACAATACCAAAAATATATTTAAAATTTATATAAATAATTTTTTATTAGCCATGTTGCATCCTACTTTTAAGAAAATGTCATATCCCCATGTCATATTGTGTCGCCGTATTCGTATCCGTGCTTCCTAACTTTTCGATATTTTCTTAAGAGTGTTTTTAATAAAAACTACAGGTTTACTCTCTCCATCAAAATTTAACTGTCTTGATTAGAAAACCAAAAGTAAATTATTTTAGTTCATTTTGACTTTTCAATCCACACAAGTACTTTCCAACGGGACTTTGTAATTGCTTCATTTATAGTTGTTGCATTCCTTTCCTTCTTCGCTTATCCACTTACATTCAGATAAAAGCAAAGCAGAATCCATTCACATATTCGAAAATCTAGAGAAATAAAATTCAGGCCATTTACCATTGAGCTAAATTTATTTGTCAAAAGAGCAATAAGCCTAGACACTACAATTTTGGTGTATAGTATTTCCTTCGCCCAAGGAGACATGTATGCTGAGGATTCAATGCAGCCTCCCCTAAGAATCTCGAGCAGACATCAACACAAGTAATCTCCTGCTGTTGCCGCAGATCAAATTGGCCTAAGCTGTGAGCTACTCCATTTGCCTCTCAAATCACTTGCCTAAGAGACAAACATAACTTGAAAAAGAGTGGCAGGACTTCATCCTTCAAATTCTTTAGACTAACTTTCATGACATGGTTTTCATATTAATACTTCATTGCACATTAACCATTCGTGCTGAAATGAACTTGATCCACATTAATTGTCCTTTTAGATTACTCATAGTAATCAGTAGATATAGAGAAAAAGATATTGATCTACATTAATTGTCCTACTTTCAAATTTCTTGCCAATTTGTATCCAAACGTCAGAGTTGAACTTTTTCTACACACTAAAAAGCTGACACAAAACATTGCAATCCAATGAACACAGATTCAAGTTTTTTGCTAATTTATATTCAAACGTCAATTAGAGGCCTAACAGGCCTTAGGAAAATTGCAAACTGATTAGAAAATTTAAAACAAGAAGATTATCTTTATTTTCTATTTCTTCGATTTTTGACACCCTGTGGTCAATCAATTGAGAAAAATCATCCTAAGGCCTGTTAGGCCTCTAATTGACGTTTGAATATAAATTAGCAAAAAACTTGATGATTTTTCTCTATATCACCGAATCAGGCAATTCTAATGAACACAGATTCAAGTTTTTTGCTAATTTATATTCAAACGTCAATTAGAGGCCTAACAGGCCTTAGGATGATTTTTCTCAATTGATTGACCACAGGGTGTCAAAAATCGAAGAAATAGAAAATAAAGATAATCTTCTTGTTTTAAATTTTCTAACCACCTTTCTAATCAGTTTGCAATTTGTATTCAAACGTCAATCAGAGGCCTAACAGGCCTTAGGATGATTTTTCTCAATTGATTGACCACATGGTGTCTATAAATTTGCATTCCCCTCTAAAATCGAAGATATAGAAAATAAAGATAATCTTCTTGTTTTAAATTTCTATCCACCTTTATAATCAATTTGCAATTCTTATGGTTTGCATATAAAACTCTCAGATTTCACAGTGCTGGAAGAAAGAAATTACATGCCATTTCTTGAAGTTATTGACCTTAATGTAGTTATGCTGGGAAAAGAAAGAGTATGCGGCCCTCACCTTGAAGCCTTCCCAGATCACACTGCACCTTTCTAATCAATATGCAATTCTCATGGTTTGCATATAAAACTCTCAGATTTCACAGTGCTGGAAGAAAGAAATTACATGCCATTTCTTGAAGTTATTGTCCTTAATGTAGTTATGCTGGGAAAAGAAAGAGTATGCGGCCCTCACCTTGAAGCCTTCCCAGATCACACTGCACCTATTTCAGCTAAAAGCAATGTCAAAAAAGTCGCAACCTCACAAGTCCAGAACAAGCCACCTCTTGGCAAACAAAGAAAAAGCGATCGAGAGAGATGATATGGGCAAACAGTTAACATTACTACGCTCTCACAAGAATAGCAATTCATATTAGAATGTCATTCACTTTGAAGTGACTCAATACACTGTCAGCTCACTAATACCCCACTATCAGAAAAAGGTTCAACATGGTAAAGAAAAGAGTGCAGGAGAAACCAAGCTACAAAGTTCTTTAGATGTATTTTCAGGCAGCACTATCCACACTCATCGGCTCAGACTCTGGCGGCTTTGCCTTCTGCATATCCAATGAAAACATTGCATAATTAGTAACTAAAGACTCTCATTTTACTACAAGACTTGAATTAAATTAATTAACAAGGGCCACATAGGCCACATACATCACCCTCCATGTGCTCCAACTTGCTCATCCTTGCAAACATGTTACCATAGAATTTGGCCTCTTTTTTGTTGTAATCCTTCATCTTCTCCTTGAGAGTCCGATACTCGAGCTTCACATCCCTAACAAAAAAAGCAAATTATGATTAAAGCACCCATAAAATACATTCACCAAAGATGGAAAGAGTCCATGAAAACTTCTACAGGCTGCATACCGGTTGTCGGGATCTATTTCAAGAGCTTTCTTGATATCTATCTCTGCCAGATCCAAGTCGGCCAACTGAATGTAAGCTTGAGCTCTTCTGTAAAGAGCCTTGACATTCCGGCTCTCGATTTCCAGAACCTGCAGAAGTCCAACACTCCTAAGCCATGTCCCTTGTAATGATATGTAAATTGGAGCTATCCACATAATTCCATTTACAATTCGGACAAACCTTAGTGCAAAGTTTCTCTGCCTGTTTGTAGTCTTTGAGCTTCAGCTTGCAGGCAGCATTGTTGAGATTGCAAGTGACCTTGAGCACCTTGGACTGCTTCTTCTCCTCTTCACTGAAGGAGGAATCGTACTCGATAAATTTTCCAGCCTGCACTAAAAAAAGATAGGAAATGTTGTCCACAATCCTAATGCACCCAAGCAGAGTTGAAAGCTATGAAAATACAATACACACAAAAAACAAACAGTTATTTACCTTCTCATATCTCTTAGAAGCTCTTTCATACTTCCCAGTTTTAAATAGCGTATTTCCTTCTTCCTTTTTCTTTCCAGCAGCTTCAACCTTCTCCGCATTATTCATGTCCCACGATTCTCTCTCCTATTAATATGCCCAACACAAACAATTCAAAGGCCGATTCAAATGCTACACCATTACAACATTGGCAAGTGTCCATAATACTTACCTTTGTGAAGGAAACCAGCTCAACCTCATAGTAAACAGTTGCACTGGGAGGAACCACTGCCAGGTCCTGCTTTGACTCGGATGAACCAAAGCCATATTCAGGTGCTATCGTCACCAAAGCAACCTCACCTTTCTTCATGGTCAAGACTGCTCGGTCAAGACCATCAATGACTTTCTCTGGTTCGAACAGCACAAAATTAGTTAGCAAATGGTAGGACAGAAAAAGGCAAACATCAACAATAAACAGAAAGCGCTACAGCTATTTATTACAAGGAAACAATGCATACCTTCATCAGTTTTGAACTCAAATGGCTCTTCATTATCCCCATGGCCTTTTATCACAAACACGGTGCCATCTTCGAGCTTACCAGTCAATTTCACTGCAGCAGATATAGAGGACCAGCTTTTACCACCACTTTTTAACATCCTACATTACAATTATCTGTATCAACTTTCAAATACAGCGCATACCTTTAACATCAGCTCCTTCATTTGGCTTTTCATAGCCTTCGCCTTCCTTGAGGATTTTCTTCAGCACCTTCTTGTCCGTAGTTACCTCTGTGACAGTCTTCCACGAGACCAGCTCGAGTTCTATTAGAAGAGTGGCATTAGGTGGAACTGCACCCTCAGCACCAGAGGCAATCCTGCCCTGCTCTCCAAAACCATCTGGAAATTCAGAGAAAAGTTAAACAAAGAATTGACATTGTAACACAAACCAGAGACTCGATATCACCAATCAACAATATACAGAGACAAAATACGAGCATACATTGTGGCTTGACTGTCAAGAGAACCTTCTCCTGCTTTTTCATTCTTTTCACAGCCTCGGACAATGCACGGCAGAAGTAACCTGAGTACAAACAGGTAGACACTCCTGAGCATTTGAAGTCGCATCCCAAACACACAGTCTTTGTACATAATTCAGTGAGAACCTTACCTTCCCTGACTGTAAACTCAACTCCATCAGATTTTGAAACCACAGTTCCATCTTCAAGACAGGCTTCGTACTTAACTGCAGAGGGAAATTAACATATTCCTGATAAGTTTACCTTCCAAATTTAACTACACTTACTGTGGACAATCACCAAAACTTGATGATAGAAAGAACATACCAAACACTTCATCAGCATCTTTTGGATTCTCCCACTTCTCTCCTTCGCTGAGGATTTTCTTCAAGATACCTCCATCCTTGCAGATGTCTTTCACACTTGACCAAGAAAGGAGCTCCACATCAAATTGGAGGGTAGCATTTGGAGGAATGGTTGGGGCAGAACCTGACTCGCCATAGGCAAGTTCCGGAGGAATGGTGAAGATGGCGTTTTCTCCCTTCTTCATGGTCTTGATACCTTGGTCCCATCCCTTTATCACTTGGCCTATCAATAATGACCAGAAACCATAAAAAATAAAATTAGATAAACATCCATAAGTACTCGAATTAAAAAACCTTCACTAGTTCAGTGACATAAAAACATAATAACCACCATTTCAGTTGCATTGTAAACTAGAAAACGGCACTGGCAAAGATTTTATTCACTGTTCATTCCTTATCCTAGCAACAATAATTTAGGAATTACATACTAAAACAAGAAAAGAAGCGAATCATCATAAATTAATTGCATTGCTGACAATCCATGTAATTAGATAAAACAACACATCAATGATTTACTAAGGACAATACCAATGATCATATAAGCAGGTAGTAAATAAATAACAGAATGCAAAGATTTCAATCGTCAAAGGCAATAAATGAGCAGTTATATCTTGCATAATTGAGGACTCCAGCACAAACATCCACGAATCCTAAAGAAACAAGCTAAAATAAGTACTCCGTCCGAAAAAAAAAGCCGATACAATGTTGAGGAAGTCAATTTTTCAAGCCTAAAAGTGCAAACCCCCAAGTGGAAAAGGTCTCTGTGGCTAAAAAATGAGCCTAGGCTCATTTCATGAGGTGTTTCAGCTGGTTAGTGGATTATCCCATTTATCCACTCAAAAGCTGGATTTTTTCAAATTAATCCAGGTGGATGGAGCTGATTTTTCACGCCCCAAACGGCCCCTAACTGTACCTACTATTAACCCAAACAAAAGGGAACATGCAACACAATTTCCTTTCATGCAAAGATTTCAATCCTGAAATGCTACAAAATGCTCAGATATATCTGGCCTAATTGACAAGGATTGACTGGCAGTCATGTTTTGAATGTGCTTAGGTTATAATATGCACCTACAATGCCACACCGCAATACACTATCCGTTTGGGGCATCCAGTTTTCCAAGGGTTTGGGAAGTTTATTTGTTCCTATTGTTTTAATATGATGGTCCTTGCTTCTGAATTTAGAGAACAACTAACTGCAAACTCCATTTCATGGAAAAACAAATGTTTATGAACTTTCCTAACATCCTAACCAACCATAAGAGATGACTTTAGAACAGGCTGAGGTCATTTTTACTTTTATTATTTTTACATATAGCCCGAGGCCATTTTAGATATAGGGATCTGCAAACTCTATTCCATTGAAAAATAAATTTTTCATTAACTGTTCTAACATCCTCACCAACCATACGAATTTCCTTAGACAATTATTTAAGCAGATTTATCAGACCCATCAACAGGCTGAGGCGCAACATTCCACTCACCTTGATGCTATGAGCTGTATGTTTTCCCTTATCAGCATTGGAAGTCATTATTTGAATGTCATTTTCATTCGGTACAATTAATTTTTAGTTCTTCATGTTCATTTTTAAAGTCTTGGATTTGTTTGACACAGTAAAGTTATTTCTGACTATTAGTTTCCAGTCATCTCGTACTATCAATGGCCACTTTTTTGCCTTTTGCTTTGTCAGCCGTATTATTGGCTTTAACTTCCATATCTGACTGTATTTCAATCCCCAAACACAAATCAACCCGACAATATTTCACTCCCAAACACCATTTCATGCTTGTTACAATCAGGGTGAATTTCTCACTTCAACAAATTTAACCAATCACAAATTTTTCCCTCCCAAACGTTTTTCACTAAATTCCCTCTGAATTTTTTTCAATATTTCATGCCCCAAATGCACCCACAATCTATCACCAACCTACATTAGAGCCAAAAATCACACACTGCCAAATATACAGACACATTTAATCACCGCAGTACGAATCAAAACCCTAGTACAAGATCAGACCGTTATCATCCAAAGTCTTATCATCCAGCAACCTATATAACGGCGAAGGATCACACACTGTACTGGTTTAAGCTAAAAGTACATACACATTTGATCGCTGCAGTACATATCAAATACATACACAAAAGTAGACCACAATCATCGAGAGAAGAAACAGCACGAAAACCCTACCTTGGCCGAGCTTGAACTTGAAGGGAGTGCCCCTATCCCGGCTGGAATCAAACTGGGTTCCATCCAACAACGTCCCCGTGTAATGAACTGCAACATACTCCCACAAATTCAAGAATCATGGCCATTTTCAATCCAAACCCAAAGAAGAAGAAAACTCCCCAAGAGAAGTACCTTCAACTTCGTCCCCATTCTCAGGGGTGTCCCAGCCTTGACCCTCCTTGACGAGCTTCTTCTTGAGGCCGTCTTTCCCGACCTCCTTCTCCTCGCCGACCTTGAGGACAGGGGACTCGTCAGGGAAGCCCATCTCGTCGTCGGGCATCTCCTCCGCCGGGGGCACATCGAAGTCCTCGTCCATCGCCGGAAAATACGAACTGGGTAATCGCAGGAAATGGCGATGATCAAAATGGAAGATCTTAGGGCAGGCAGGGCGAGCTGGAGCGGAGGGGTTTATAAGAGGAGTGAGGTTCTAGAGACTTCCAAGGGGAGGGTTGATCACAAGGAGAAGGCTCTAGAGATAGCAAAGGAATGAGCCTTCGAGAGTATCGTCCAAGCTTTAAGGGCAGTGATAACCCTACAGCAGATTCGTACACATTTCCATACACAGCTGATGTGTATGGAAATGAGTGGGTGAACTCATGTGGGGTCACATCAGTTCACCCACTCATTTCCATACACGTCAGCTGTGTTTGGAAAATGTTCTGCTGTACAAATATCATTACCCTTTTTTTAATTAGGGGAAGGTCTTGACGAGGGTTGGTTCAACAAAAACTTCAGATTTCAAACTCCCTCCGGTCATTTTTAGGGGCCGTTTAGAAAAAAATCCAGCTAGTTAGGATTTTTAGGATAATCCATTAACAGCTGAGTGGTTAATAGATTATCCTAAAAATCTACTAACCAGGTACCTTTTTGGGAGTGGATGAAACTGATTTTTCACGCCCAAAAGGCCCCTTAGTGAATTTTATTTAGATGTAAAAAGTTTGGGCTTTCTGACTCTCTTTTTTATTGTGGAGGTCTCTCGACCTCGG
Source organism: Houttuynia cordata (assembly GCA_039654745.1). Lineage (NCBI taxonomy): Eukaryota > Viridiplantae > Streptophyta > Magnoliopsida > Piperales > Saururaceae > Houttuynia > Houttuynia cordata. Next base: position 41,487,020 of record CM077506.1, read on the forward strand.
CCTAGGGTCGCTGCCAGTATGGCATCGTCACCGTGTCCAGCCGCCCAGCTAGAGCATAATTAGGGAACAATATCATCTAATTTTAGTACACAATTTACTAATTGTCTCAATTAAAAGTGACCGGAGAAAGTTTTGTTATTTGCTATAAACATTTACCCTTTTAAGAAGCTAATTAAGGTGTTGTTTGGGTTGGGCAAACCATTGGTGAGTGTAGGAAAGGAGCATTTGTTGTAAATTCACTTGTCACCTGAACAGACAAATGGTTTATCGCTTGTCAAAACATATTTTTCATTCATGGAGAAATGGGGTGCATTTGGATACTGAAAGTATGAAAATTTTTAGGCTGAAAGACGGTGAAAATGCTAAAAATTGTTTGGAAGCTGATTGAGCTAATAGGAGCCACTAACGGAGAAAGGTGAAAATTTCCACCTATTAGAAGTGCGTTTGGAAATTGAAATGGGTGATTTTCACTCCTGATGGCGATAACCGATAAAAATAAGCAAATCACCCATAAAAGGGTGAAAATGTTGATTCTCATTCGAGAATCAACCTGAAAATTTTCTCATCGTCACCTCCCACTGCCCTTTCCCATACTAGAGCCACCACCACCACCGTTGTTGCCGCCTGCCGCCGCCTCCCATAACCGCCACCACCACCACCATCGCCGCCACCATAGACTCTCCGTCACCCGCTACTAAATTTCTCACCCGCTCCTCCAAACCCAAATCATACATGATTTTTTTTTCAAGTTCCCAAACGCAAGTCACCGATCAGGAGCTAGGCTGATTTTTAAAGACTGACAATATGATTAATTTCAGGTTCCCAAACGGGTTTTCCACAATCAAGAAAAATCACTTACAAAATCACCTCACATTCCTCTATGAGTATATCCAAAGGAAAGGAGCATTTGTTGTAAATTCACTTGTCACATGGACAGACAAATTGTTTATCGTTTGTCAAAACATATTTTTCATTCATGGAGAAATGGTATCTTTGACATTGATGAGAAATGTGAAAAAAATACTCAGTCTGTGACTCCGTCCTGTTTTAGTTTATTTTTTATGTTTGGATGACCTTTTCTTTCCCCCATTTAGTTGGGATTCCCATTATCCTGTAGGATGGAAGTAGTAAATGTCTTCCTATACTAAATGTCTAAAACCATATGAGGGAGAAGGACGTCTTGAGGTTCTTCTTTGGGAAATAGTAGTAAATTGACCTAAAATGGACTAGAAATAATATAGAATGGCATTTGTTAAAAAATAAGGTCATCCAAACATCATACTCCATGAATGTGAATTGACCTCAAGTGATAGAGTATGCATTTGTGGACTAGTAGGGTAATGCAAACATCATTAATGGTAAATGAGCCACAACTGAGTTGCAAAAAGATTTAATAGTCTCTTTGTCAAAAAAGAACTAACAAATATAAAGTTAACATGTGTCAGAGTTATTTGAGGGGAAAGATGGTTTATGAGTGAAATTAGGGAAGCCTCAAGAGAGAGGAAGGAAGAGCCTTCTGAAGACGTGTGTACTTTTTTTAGGGGAATTTATATAATAAATCATAAAAAAAAAAATTTCCCAAAATGATGCACTGTTCAAATATTTCTCAAACAGGGTATCTGACAAGCCATGCTGGCGCATGCGTGGCTTTTTTTTTAAAACCGACCCGAAAGGCGTCGGTTGAACCGACGCCTCTTGAGTTAAAGTTAAAAAGAGAAAGACGTCTTTTAAGACCCTATATGTTTTTGTCCCATTTTTAAGGGGCGATCACTTCAACGATGCATATCTCTCTCATTTTTTATCCGTTTTCACCTTTTTTTTTCATTCTTCCTTATTTTTAGTGCTCTTCATGATATCACAAAGATGTTGAGCCATCGCATATTATTTATCGTGGTTTTTGTGGTATTTTTTCGATAAATAGCATGTGATAGCTCAACATCTTTGTGATATCATGATGACTAGAAAGAGCACTAAAAATAAGGAAAAATGGAAAAAAAAATGGGTGAAAACGGATAAAAAATGAAAGAGATATACATCGTTGAAGTGATCGCCCCCTTAAAATGGGACAAATTTTTAAAGAGAACGGACGCCTTTCGTTTTGAGCTATTTTAGTAGGACAAACTTCAACGATGCATATCTCTCTCATTTATGATCTATTTTCGTCCATTTTTTCATTCTTCCTTATTTTTAGTGCTCTTTCTAGTCATCATGATATCACAAAGATGTTGAGCCATTGCATGCTATTTATAAAAAAAAATAGCACAAAAACTACAATAAATAGTATGCGATGGCTCAACATCTTTGTGATATCATGATGACTAGAAAGAGCACTAAAAATAAGGAAGAATGAAAAAAATGGGTGAAAACGGATAAAAAATGAGAGAGATATATATCGTTGAAGTGATCGCCCTTTTAAAATGGGACAAAAACATATAAGCCTTTCTCTTTAACTCTTTAACTTAAAGACGCGTCGGTTCAACCGACGCCTTTCGGGTCGGTTTTAAAAAAAAAAGCCATGGCGTGGCTTGTCAGATACCCTCTTAAAAAAATTGTGATTTATTATATAAATTTCCCTTTTTTTATAGGGGAAAAAGTTAGTATGTAAGGGAAGTCGGACAAAAAAAAGTTTGATGACTATTTGATAATTATGATTTACTTACTAAACATTCTTGATCAGTTCATGAATAGGCAAAAGCAACTAAAGTTTCATTAGGAGAAGAAAAATACTAGAATTATGGAGGGCCAAGTTTGGCCACTAATATGGACTTATTAAATTGACGGTTCAGATCTTGTGGCTTATTTAGAGTGTCCCTGATTTACCTATTTATATACCTTATTATCATCCTAATAAGTATAATAAGTGAATTAATCTCAGCCCGAGTCCAAGCCAGAAGATTATTTTGATTAAGAACGTGATTTAGGTTAATGCTTCATGTTCTTTGCTGGCTAAATGTATGTTTCTCTTAATTCAGTTTACTTAAGAATTTATTAAGTTCTAACACCAAAAAAAGAGATCTCTTAAACCCTTCACATTAGAATCTCATATATATGAAAGGGTCACACAAAGGCATGTCTCAAAATGTGTCGTCTTGCCCCAAACACCGGTTGGCGTGATGGTAATACTCTCCGCGTTTGGTGGAGACGTCTCGGGTTTGAAACTTTGAATCCGGACACAGACCCTTATGATCTTAGAACTTATAGCGGGTGTTTGTTTGATGAGTGGGTCGCTGCCATTGGGTGGTTGTATTAAAAGAAAGTTGTCTCTTAAACCCTAGTCACCGGGTGGGCCTCCTGGATTTCAGATTTGGGCAAAATCCCAGCTCAACCAAGTCCCAGTGAGCTTGATTTTGAGCTGGGCCATCCGGTTTCCGTGGAAAAACAAAAGACACGGAGACCCTCTTTCTGGTGTCTGCCTCCCGCCAGCTCTCTCCTCTCAAGGGAGGAGGCTAGCCTTGTCTACTCTCCGATCATACCCTCTTTCTCAGTCTGTGACTCCGTCCTGTTTTAGTTTATTTTTTATGTTTGGATGACCTTTTCTTTCCCCCATTTAGTTGGGATTCCCATTATCCTGTAGGATGGAAGGAGTAAATGTCTTCCTATACTAAATGTCTAAAACCATATGAGGGAGAAGGACGTCTTGAGGTTCTTCTTTGGGAAATAGTAGTAAATTGACCTAAAATGGACTAGAAATAATATAGAATGGCATTTGTGAAAAAATAAGGTCATCCAAACATCATACTCCATGAATGTGAATTGACCTCAAGTGATAGAGTATGCATTTGTGGACTGGTAGGGTAATCCAAATATCATTAATGGTAAATGAGCGACAACTGAATTGCAAAAAGATTTAATAGTCTCTTTGTCAAAAAAGAACTAACAAATATAAAGTTAACATGTGTCAGAGTTATTTGAGGGGAAAGATGGTTTATGAGTGAAATTAGGGAAGCCTCAAGAGAGAGGAAGGAAGAGCCTTCTGAAGACGTGTGTACTTTTTTTAGGGGAATTTATATAATAAATCACAAAAAAAATTTCCCAAAATGACGCACTGCTCAAAATATTTCTCAAACAGGGTATCTGACAAGCCACGCAGGCGCATGCGTAGCTTTTTTTTAAAATCGACCCGAAAGGCATCGGTTGAACCGACGCCTCTTGAGTTAAAGTTAAAAAGAGAAAGACGTCTTTTAAGACCCTTATATGTTTTTGTCCCATTTTAAAAAGGGCGATCACTTCAACGATGCATATCTCTCTCATTTTTTATCCGTTTTCATATTTTTTTTCATTCTTCCTTATTTTTAGTACTCTTTCTAGTCATCATGATATCACAAAGATGTTGAGCTTTCACATACTATTTATTGAAAAAATATCACATACTATTTATCGTGGTTTTTGTGGTATTTTTTCGATAAATAGTATGTGATAGCTTAATATCTTTGTGATATCATGATGATTAGAAAGAACACTAAAAATAAGGAAAAATAAAAAAAAATGGGTGAAACGGATAAAAAATGAGAGAGATATACATACATTGTTGAAGTGATTGCCCCCTTAAAATTGGACAAATTTTTAAAGAGAACGGATGCCTTTCGTTTTGAGCTATTTTAGTAGGACAAACTTCAACGATGTATATCTTTCTTATTTCTGATCCATTTTCGTCTATTTTTTTATTCTTCCTTATTTTTAGTGATATTTCTAGTCATCATGATATCATAAAGATGTTGAGCCATTGTATGCTATTTATAAAAAAAATAACACAAAAATCACAATAAATAGTATGCAATAGCTCAACATCTTTGCCATATCATGATGACTATAAAGATCACTAAAAATAAGGAAGAATGGAAAAAATGGGTGAAAACGGATAAAAAATGAGAGAGATATATATCGTTGAAGTGATCGCCCTTTTAAAATGGGATAAAAACATATAAGCCTTTCTCTTTAACTCTTTAACTTAAAGACGCGTCGGTTCAACCGATGCTTTTTGGGTCGGTTTTAAAAAAAAAAGCCATGGCGTAGCTTGTCAGATACCCTGTTTGGGAATTATATTTGAATATTTTGGAAAAAAAATTGTGATTTATTATATAAATTTCCCTTTTTTTATCGGGGGAAAAGTTAGTATAAAAGGGAAGTCAGACAAAAAAAAGTTTGATGGCTATTTGATAATTATGATTTACTTACTTAACATTCTTGATTAGTTCATGAATAGGCAAAAGCAACTAAAGTTTCATTATCATAATCAAGTAGCGCCTTTTCCCAACTATTTAGAGTCGGCGACACGGATCTTACTCCTCCATTCCAGCCTGTTTTGGGCTACCTCTTTTGTAAGAGATAGTAAAGTCAAATCCTTTCTTATTAACTCCATCCAAGTTCTCTTAGGTCTCCCTTTCCCTCTTTTAGCATCGTTTACATGTATCCCTTCTAATCTTCTCACAGGGGCATCTAAAGGTCTTCTTTGCATATGCCCATACCAACGCAACCTACATTCCCTCAGCTTCTCCCTTAAAGGCGCTACTCCTAGGCTCTCATGAATATATTCATTTATAATCCTATCTCTCCTAGTTATCCCACTCATCCACCTTAACATTATCATTTCGACTACATTCAACTTATCTATATGACTCCTCTTTGATGCCCAGCACTCTGCTCCATAGAGTATTGCAGGCCTAATGGCCGTCTTATAGAACTTGCCTTTAAGTCTTTTTGGAACCCGCCTATTACACAACACTTCCGAGGCTGCCCTCCACTTTACCCACCCCGCATTTCCTATGCACCACATCACTATTAATATCTCATTCTTTATGGATAATGGATCATAGGTAACGGAATTGATCACACCTTGGCACTTCTTGCCCATCTATTTCAACTAGGGCTTTATCTATAGTTCTACCTTCCTTAAAATTAAATTCCATACACTCTGTCTTAGTCCTACTTATTTTAAAACCTTTAGATTCTAAAGCAACCCTCCACAATTCTAATTTTGCATTTAAACTTACTTTACTCTCATCAATTAAAACTACATCATCTGCAAAAAGCATACATCAAGGTGTATTATCTTGCAAATGACTAGTAAGCTCATCAATAACTAAAGCGAAAAGATACAGACTTAAGGCTGACCCTTAATGAAGACCTACCGTAACCGGAAACTCCTTAGTTTCCCCCCCAATAGTCCGCACACTAGTCACAACCCCTTCATACATATCCTTTATGATATCTATGTAACTTCTTATGATACCCTTCTTCTTTAAAATACTCCAAATAAGCTCTCTCGACACTCTATCGTAGGCTTTTTCCAAATCTATGAAGGCCATATAGAGATTTTGTTTTCTATCCCTGTACCTCTCAACTAACTAAAGTTTCATTAGGAGAAGAAAAATACTAGAATTATGGAGGGCAAAGTTTGGCCACTAATATGGACTTATTAAATTGACGGTTCAGATCTTGTGGCTTATTTAGAGTGTCCCTGATTTACCTATTTATATACCTTATTATCATCCTAAGTGAATTAATAAGTCCATATTAGGTGAATTAATCTCAAAATGTGTCGTCTTAAGCCCCAAACACCGGTTGGCGTGATGGTAATACTCTCCGCGTTTGGTGGAGACGTCTCGGGTTTGAAACTTTGAATCCGGACACAGACCCTTATGATCTTAGAACTTATAGCGGGTGTTTGTTTGATGAGTGGGTCGCTGCCATTGGGTGGTTGTATTAAAAGAAAGTTGTCTCTTAACCCTAGTCACCGGGTGGGCCTCCTGGATTTCAGATTTGGGCAAAATCCCAGCTAAACCAAGTCCCAGTGGGCTTGATTTTGAGCTGGGCCATCCGGTTTCCGTGGAAAAACAAAAGACACGGGGACCCTCGTTCTGGTGTCTGCCTCCCGCCAGCTCTCTCCTCTCAAGGGAGGAGGCTAGCCTTGTCTACCCTCCGATCATACCCTTCCTCCAATCCATGCCGCGTTCTCAAGGTACCTTCCTTTTCCTTCTCTCTTGCTCCTTGTTGATTGCACGTTTTGCTACTTCACAAGCCTTATCTAGGATGCCTTTTTTTCCCGCTTCTCCAATTGCTGTTTTCATAAGCCGTGACATGTTTATCTGCTCTTTGATGTGTGTGCTTTGCTATTTGTGGATGGTGGGATTGTGGGTATGTGTGTGCTTTGCTATTTAAGATTCACATATTAGTGAAATGAGTTAGAATCAGTGTGCATTCTATAGCATTTTAATCCAAAAAGGTAGTGAGATAACTGCGACCTTATTAACCTTTGCAAGGATATACTTTTGGAATCAGTATCTGTTGGGCTACAATATAGACCTGTAAAGAGCAATCATATTTATTTCTAAAGAATAAGACCATACACTCCAATCTCAATCGGTTAGAAGAATAACCCACTTACATACTTCATCTGGAATCAAGTTTTTCATTTTTTTATCTCAGAAGCTTCCTTTATTAGATTGGGGCAAAATTTTACTTATTTGCCAAATAAGACTTGGTCGCACTCTAATTACCTAATAAAATGATCTCACTTGTTATGGTCTTCTCACATATACAGTCACATAAAATTTGCTAAATATATTGCGCTATGTAAAATTCAGGTTTTGTAAATTCTTTTGTGGTATGTGCAAGACGCACATGCTGGTTTTAATGGGAACTTAATAAATGAATAAAACTAGTTGAACAAAATATTTCTATTAGAAGCTAAATCCAGCTTCTGTGAAAGACAATTAGACAATTAAACCTGGGCATCCAGTGTGACAAACCAAAAAAGGGTCTATGTTTTTTTACAATATCATGTGGGTGATAAACTGTTTTTTTTTAATTAAAATGATACAGCAGAATAAATCAACCACCCTCTGGGGCAGCTGGAGCAGAAAGGAAAGGCCTCTCTCTACGAGAACATGATTGAGCTTCCGAATTGAACTCCATACCGTTTAAGGGGAGAAATGACATTCCTGACTCCACTGTCCACTCTAATTTTCATTGTGGAGTTGAAAACATTTAATTTTGATGCAAATATCATTCTCACTCGAAACTAAACCTCAATTACCTGTGAAGGTGGGTTGTAAAAGTGAATCTAAGACCCGGGTATTGGATTCACATTTTACTGTTCTATACTGGGAATCTATTTTCACACCTCACTGACCCCCAGTCAGTATATTAACCCTTTTAAAAATGCAATAGAAATATGTACTTATGACATATGTAGACGTATGTGTATTACATTTACGCTGTCTTAAGTTAAATTAGTTGTTTAACAAAATGAGATAGTTTAATTGTGCCTTTTTATTTAAATAAGAAGATAAATCAGTTGTGTGTGAGACCCAAGTAATTGTAGCTATCAGTGTTTTTTTGGGCAGTATATCAATTTATTCAGTGCTAAATAAACAGGAACTGCAGCTGTTGCAATGATTTTACGGATAGTTAATGTAGCTTTGAACAATTTATCCAAAAAAATCTCTTTGGCCAAAAATTTTATTTGTGGATCATCAAAACCCGGAGCACTTCCTGCAATCTGATGTATTTGTAATTCTGTTTCTAATGAAAGTTGTTTTTTAATTAAAAAACAAAAATTGAGATGTGGAGTGTACTTATACAAGTGGTTTTTTTTGGCATATCATACAAGTAGTCGATACTTAGAAACTAAGATTTAAATTTTGGGTCTAAATGCAGCCACTTCCAATTGGTATGAGATCCTGCCTAGGCTTTATCCGAAAATGGAATAAAGCTATATCACACCTTATCCAATTGGGCCGCTTGGCCAATGCTCGACTAATGTTTGATGAAATGCCCCACCGAAATGTTGTGACCTGGAACTCCATGATCAGTGGCTATGTTCGAAGTCGGGAGGTTTTTGCTGCTCGGAAACTATTCGATGAAATGCCCGAGCGCGACACAGTGTCATGGAACTTGATGATATCTGGATATGCATTTAGTCGTGGGGCACAATATATTGAAGAAGGGCGCCACCTTTTTGAGTGTATGCCAGGGCGGGATTGTGTTTCATGGAACACAATGATTAGTGGGTATGCGCGTAATGGTCTGTTGGAAGAAGCCGCATTGTTGTTTGATGAAATGCCTATGAAGAATGTTGTTTCTTGGAACGCAATGATCACTGGGCTATTGCAAAATGGGGATGTTCATAGGGCCATAGAGATGTTTGAGAAAATGCCACTTAGAGATGCTGCATCTCTGTGTACTATTGTCTCAGGGCTTATTCGAAATGGTGAACTGGACAAGGCTGCTAAGTTTGTATGTAAAATAGGGAAGAGTGAGGTTGATGGAGAGGCCCTTGATGCTTATAACACTTTAATTGCGGGTTATGGTCAGAGTGGAAGAGTCGATGAAGCACGTGGGCTTTTCAATCTGATTGCTTACAACACTTTCCATGAGGGTACTGACAGGAAGCGAAATTTTGAGAGGAGTATTATTACTTGGAATACTATGATTATGTCTTATGTGAAGGTTGGGAATGTGCCATCTGCTCGAGAACTATTTGATGAAATGCCAAATAGGGATCTGGTTTCATGGAATACAATGATCAACGCGTATGCTCAGGATGGAAGTATTGATGAAGCTACTTTACTTTTTGAGAAAATGCCTCATCGCGATGCTCGTTCTTGGAATTCTATGATTCTAGGGTATGCACAAAAGGGTGAATTGAAAGTTGCACGAGATTTCTTTGATAGGATGCCCCAGAAAAGCTTGGTTTCTTGGAACTTAATGATTACTGGGTATGAGCAAAATGAGGATTATGTGAGTGCAGTAGAGCTCTTTGTCCAAATGCGAAAAGTTGGTGAGAAGCCAGATTGGCATACTTTATCTTCATTGCTAAGCTCTTGTGCGGGTCTTGTGTGTCTATATCAGGGTACGCAGATTCATCAGCTTGTTGTGAAGACACTGATACCAGATATTCCAATAAATAATGCCCTCATAACCATGTACTCTAGGTGTGGCAATATAAAGAATGGAAGAGCTATCTTTGATGAGATGAATACAAGAAGAGACTTCATCTCATGGAATGCAATGATTGGTGGATATGCTCAACATGGCCTTGCCACTGAAGCTCTTGAACTGTTTAATAAAATGAAGATAATGAATGTGAGGCCTACTCACATTACTTTCGTCTCCATATTAAATGCTTGTGACCATGCTGGGTTGGTGGATGAGGGTAGGAGAAACTTTAATTCAATGATTCAGGATTTTGGCATTGCTCCTAGAGTTGAACACTTTGCTGCACTTGTTGATATAATGGGTAGACATGGGCTGTTGAAAGAAGCTTTGGAACTCATCCAGCGAATGCCAATCGAACCAGACAGGGCTGTTTGGGGAGCATTTCTAGGAGCATGTAAGGTTCATAATGATGTAAACATGGCACACACTGCTGCAGAAGAGCTGATTAGGATTGAACCTGAGAGCTCGGGTGCGTATATGTTGTTACACAATATGTATGTTGATGCAGGCCGATGGGATGATGCAATGGCTGTAAGAAGGAAGATGGAAAGAAATGGGGTTAAGAAGCAGCCTGGATATAGCTGGATTGAGATGTATGATAGGATTCATGTTTTTGTTTCTGGGGACCAGAACCATTGTAATGCAGATGAAATTCACGCTGCAATTGAGAGCTTCACTAGACTACTGGCGAATATGGACTGTGAGATTTCTTTTGGTGTTGACTAGCCACCTATTACTGCCAGTTGGCTGTGCTAATTGCATGCTGTGAAGACCATGGTGCTAGATAATTACATATAATCCCCTCAGAACCAGGAACTTCAGATGTGGCAAAACGGTTAATACAAGTGTTAGCTGATAAAAACAAGAAGAGAGAGCCGGTGGAAAACCATCCTGATGATCCGGTAGAAGCTGGTCTGTGGAAAATCTTAAATTCCATGGAATTCAATTGTTCATGGATATGCTCATTCATTGCCTTGCTACTGAGGCTCTTGAACTATATCATGATATGAAGAAGATGTTGGAGCCTACCTTGACTACTTTTGTCTCCGTATAAAATTCCTTGTGACCATGCTGGATTTGTGGATGAAGATTGAGAACGTTAATGACTCAGGGTTCTGGTATTGTTCCTTTGAGTTGAACACTGTACTCACTTGTTGATATAATGAAGTAGAAGTGTGCTGTGAAAAGAATCTCTGGAGCTCCTCTAGGGAATGCGAATTATATTAAACAAGGCTGTCTGAAGGGCATTTCTTGGAGCATGTAAGGTTCATAATGGCATAAACATGGCACGGAAGCTGTAAAGGAGCTTAGCAGGATTAGATCTGAGACCTTGGGTGTATACATGTTATGACACAGTACGTATATTACTACAGGTTTAATGGAATGATGCACCAGCTGTAAGAAGAAGCTGGAGGGAAATGGGGTTAAAAAGCTGCTATTTATAACTGGATTGAGCTGCATGACAGGATTCATGTTTTTGTTTCAAATGACTAGAGCCCCTTTAATGTGGATGACATTTATGCTACAATTGGTTAAGATGGAATCTATATGCTTTGAGACTTTCATTTCCTCACTTATTCCAAGTGGCGCTCCACCATTATGGGTGATGCTTCTTCTGCTAAATTACAATGGGTGTCATCAGCTGCGACGTATGTTTCTCAACTTGGATCTGTTTCTATAATTTTAACTGTAGAAGTATAATTATGCATTTTGCATTAAAATCTCATGCGGTGATATTATTTTGTCTTGATGGACAATAATCCTTAGATGTCAAATTAGTTCTCTATATGTTAGTTAAATGTGTCATGTCAAGCCTGATGCTGCAATAAAACTTTTAAAATGCACATATTGGTATTCTGTGACGAATTTGATTTTGAAATGATGATCTTCATTGATTATTACTTTTTTTTTCAGCCAATATGGGATGAAGCAAAAGATTGAGCTGAATAGCTTGGAGACTTGGAAGCTGAATAGTTAGGACACTTGGAAAGATTGTTTTCCTTAGATGTAAATACTAAATGGTGGAGCCTAATTAATTCTTAGATAGGAAGAAACGTAGCGCTGCAGCTTTTCAAATACTGGTTCTGCTTATATGTGCAATGGTTACTCTGTTAAGTCACTCACACTGCTTCTTACCTTGGGTCTTAATTTTATTCGTAGATATCATAGAGGTCCACTTCATCTATCTAATCAAAACCCAGTCTCGGGTTTTAGAGTACAGATTTCAGTGTGCAAATTTCATTTTATCATCCCCTGCAATGATTGCCTTGATGCTTTCTGCCTCTCGCCATTGCTTGCTGCTTATGTGTCGCACTCTTTTTTTGCTAGCAGGCCTGGGAAGAGGTTACCTCTGCTAGTGAAGCCTCTTGACCTACTCCCCTTACTGGGCCCCGATCAATCAGAGGTTGAGCCTCTGTAAGTACATCCTTTTGATTATTCTTTCATTTACATACCAGCAAAGCACGGAGTATATGTTTAAATAGATGGTTTTTGGCTGACATTTTGGATTTACTTTGTTTTCTGGAAATTGGGTGAAGATTTTGGTGTGATTATGGCAAAATCCTTGTGGTTTTGGTGTACACTGCAAAAGTTTATGAACCTGTTCAGATTCATATATTTTCAAGTCACTAGATTTGGGAGCTAGTTCTGTTCTGTTGTTAGTAATACTTTATTGAAATTGCATTTGTTATAGCTCAGTTGCTTTCATATTATTAAAAAAAAAAAGAATTTAGCCTTTCATTTGCAAGTTCTCTTAGAATGTTGGCATTTCCTTTGATATTATATATCTTCTAGTTGTTACTTATTATAGTTTTTAAGGGGTGGGAATGTTGGGTAGTGTTGATTATTACTGGGTTGCAATTGAACTGAAACGTACTTCTTTTGACCAGTAATTCCAAAACTCTATTAGCACAAAAGAAGGGTACAAAGTAAGTATTACAATGCAACCACGAAGCCCTTCCATAAAACCATATGACAAGGCACTGTAAGGATAATCAACAAACCCTTTAGAAAGAAGAAAAACAAACATTACATACATTCTTAAATTTTCTAGTCGTTCTATGACCGCTTTTTTTGTTCTTTATCCTTCCTAAAGAAGCTAATGATTGATCTCTGTACTTACTCAAGGTGACATTGAAATCACCCTCTCCATTGAGAACTGGTACATACTATTTGTCCAAATTCTTAATTCTACTTCCCATAAAAAACATAAAAAAAATTAACTCTACGAGCTCAACAAATGAATGAAATTTTTTTACTTGAAGTTAATTAATATATTCTGATGTTGTTTTTACCTTTTCCTTTTAACCTTCCTCACTCTTTTCTGGTGAGTCTCTTGATTTTTTTTAAGCTGGTTTACCTAGATGAAGCTGTTATTCTAAGTGAAGATTATTTTTAAGCATAGAATTGGTTTAATGTGTGAGAATCTGACTTTAATTGCATCTTCAATATCTATGGGTGAATGTGCAATAATTTTTCTTAATCAAAATGCATTAGGGTGCTGACGTTGGTAACAATCCCTCATCCTTTTCACCTTTTTTTTTTTGGATAAGAACCACACACCCTAACACACTGTGAGCCAATGGGATTCGATACTTGTACCTTCCCCAAAACAGGGAGAGATCCAGCCTGACTAAGGCTGGATTGGCAATCCTTTTCATTTTTCTAAGCAAGCAAACCCTTCTTGGTAAAATTTCCTTCCAAACTCCCCATACTATGCCACCAATCCCCCACCCCTTTTGTCGTACTTGTCCACCATTTCATTCAATTCTCTTCCCTACATATTCTTCCATGCTCCAAAAATCTTTAACCAGTTGCTTCATGTTTTTTGCTATCTGCTGCCATGACCAAATTGATTCTTTTTCTTCCTCGCCACTTGTCTACCCAATCGATGATTCAAGGAGAACTGGGCAGATTTTTTTTGGAGTGCGACAGAACTCCGTCTGGGCTGTCATTATTGTTTCTGCTGGAATTTATTGCTGGTAAAAAATGTTATCACGATCATAATAGCTATCTAGGTTACATGAAAGATGCAGTTCTCTACTCATGGCTGCCTTCTGTAGTTCTGTTAGTACATTTTCTTTGTAGGGTCAACTCTCTGCAAGGGACTGAACAAGGGATATGGAAGTCTGTCCCCACTTTGGGAAGACTGGCAACTCAATCCAGCCTTGATGGCCCTGGTCTGGACAGCACAATCCCCACTTCCTTTTTGGTGGCCGGTTCCGGAGAGGCGCAGTGACAAAAACAGTCGGGCAGTTATATGCTCATGTATACAGATTCTCACTTTATGTTATACCTCCGATTCTCTTGAACTTGACTACTTTGGTAGATGAAATTACAGTTTTCTTTGTCAAGCGAAATTATGGTTTTTTCATTGTCAGAGATGCAATTATTTTAATGTGCATGCAGAAGAAATTGCAGAAATTATGCCGATATGAAGTATACATTTTGGGCCACATTGCTTCTGCAAACCGTGTCTGTTTCACCTCTCATGGCAACAATCCCTCTGCCTCAAGCCAGTGACACTTTAGGTGTATTGTGGACCTGTTCTGTTCCAATTAAGAAGCTCATTTAAGAATGGTTAGCAATTGCGATGAATAATTCACAACCTTGTTGACGATCTGCAAGCTGATGAATGTAACGCAGAAACTCATCCCCCAAAAAATTGAGTGCACACAAAACTTTGTTATTAATTAACTCATGATAACTAATAAGTATCCTGTTATGTGCTTATGAGAGTTCATGCACACTATGGACTACTTCAGTGAACGGTCAGCTTAAGAAGTAGGTGTGTATGTTTTGGTTAACAATAGCAGCACCCAACACTTTATTAATGACTTGGTAGTTGGGCAAGGATATGGTTAAGTTGATTTCATTCATTTTGGGCTTTAACCGAAAATAGCTTGTAACATCCGAAAAATTAGTAAGTATCTTAAAACTGAAATTTGACCCTCTTAACGATTGATTTGACCGTGTGGTGCTTTGTTTAAATTAAAGTTGGTGAGAAGAGCTTTCCAACGACACCAATTTTGTGTGATTTGGAGTTCGGAGTAAAAAGATATGGGAAATTGAATAAACGCGATCGATCGCGTTGAAAACGATCGATCGGCTTATGGAACTCGATCGATCGGCTTCGATCGGCTACGATCGGCGCCATCGCGCGATTAGTAATCAGGGCAGGACGATCGATCGCCGTATTGCCCGATCGATCGCCAGTTGCGGTTTGGCGAATTCTAACTAATTTTGAGGCGGATTTGTTTGGGAAAGATGCCATATCCTAACTAGACTTATCTTGCACGTTCCTTGGGTGATTTAGGGACTCTCCCATTGGTGGAAAGTGCCCAAGATATGGTAGAATTGATTGGGCAAAGATCTTCTAAAAACTCTATATAAACCCATAGAGTCTAGGCTTGTGCTTTTGAAAACTAAACCCTAGAACGTCCAGAGGCTTTCCCCTCTCCTTCCCACGTTCATCCCTCTCTTAGAAGACCTCTTCTAGTGGGAATTGCTCAAGAGCTTGGGTCGGGAAGCTTTGAAGGAAGCGGAGGAGACGAACATCGCGTAGAAAGGCGACGTCTTTTGGTGATAAAGAGTAGGATGGTTTTTCCCTCTCTTCTTATTCTTTTCTCACATTATATGATGAGTATTCTTACTGATTTCCTTGGAGTATTGCTTTGAATCTTGCGGGATTAATGATTTATGTCTTGTTTTCCATGTGTATTGCGATACATGCATATATGCCTTCATGCTTCATGTCTAGATGGTAAATCAGATCAAAGTTGGATGCTTTATTAATTTTACAGAAGATAAAAGTTCTGATATTGCTTTGATTATGATGTCCAATGATTGAGTCTTATGCCTTAATGATCGTTTTGCTTAAATTGACTTAATTGAAAGATATTTGGTCTAAGATTGTGTTATATGGGGAGAAACATGATAAAAAGGAAATCTTTTGGTAATCCTAGTTAATTTCAGGATCTGTAATTAATCTAGGAGGGGAGTACTATCATCTATCATGAGTATATTATCATCTATAAGTGGTTCGGAATAAGAATATTAAAGCTTAATCATGTGTTTCACTTTCGGCCAGAACTGTTTCTGCTCGGACAGTCGACAGTAAATAATTCATAACTAATTCATATGATATCATAAAAATATAAAACCGGTGGGGTTAGAAACTAGACACATAAGGGTATTCTCAGTAAAAATTTTAGAAGATAACCTTAACTGTACAGTGTCTGGGAGCCGCCGGAAGGGGACTGTTTTGCAAAAGACAGTGAGCAGAATCTAAGTGAAAATACTATGTACTTAAGTAAAACCACTTAATAAGATGTGAAGATGATATGACGTACTAGTAACTAATACTAGACTATATCCTTATGATTATCACAGTAAGGTTGGGTTATGGTTAATATGATAGATGGGTAATACCTATGTTAAGAATACCGTAATCGTGTATTTGAAGATAAAGCGCTTGTGTCGGTTTGAGGTTCCATTTGGAATCCAAATCATCTAGGACTCATTAATACCTTGTCTCTGATTTATATATTTCAATAAGACCGATATGATTTCCATCTAGGGCTGAGCATGAACGCATGTATGGATTGTGTTATTCTCTTGGTGTGACGTTTCGACTTATACTCCGTATGAGAGTCTATTCCGGTGATTGATACCTTATGTGGTTAGAGCGTTGCGGCCTCTATTTCTTGGAAGTATTGTTCATCATGATTATTTGATTGATTCCTCCACTAGAGGTCTTGCGGGACTTCTCCGGAAGTGGATTCATAGTATGCTCACATTATGCCATTGCTTGATCTTGCGGGGTCACTAATATTCGTGGTACTGCGGTTCCACACTGCCCAAAAAGAGGCAACATACGTACGTTAGATTGTTGACATTACGGAAGGTCATCAGTCTCCGCCCATCGTGCCCGTAAGCACTGGTGGGGCCAGCATCCTAGACGCATGGCAGGGTTCCAAAAAGAGGACCCCTAGGGTGGTTCTGGTATAGTCACTTGCGGGTGATCGGTTCAGCGAGCAGAAATTGTACTCCTTTCACTTTTAATGTCTGGAGCTTTTTAATATGATTATCATTCCCTCCTTACTCATATGTGTAGTAGGAGCCTTATTGTTGTTTTCCTTACTTGCGGGTTGGAATTATTATCGACTAACCTTTCAGGTGTATAAATCCTTGGTTTAGTCCCGATGTTGCGGCATCTTCATAAACCTTTGTTATTCTTATCCTATTCATATTGTTTGTCCTAATTCAGTGGGTTTTTACATCCTACTGAGTGTTTCTATGAAATACTCATGCATCCTCTGATGCAGGCGCAAATGGAAATTGAGATCAGGAAGTTGCAGTAGTGAAGCGGTCGCAGGAGCCGTGAAGACTTAGAGTTTATATTATTTGCTTTGCTTATTTGATGCTTATGACATTTAATGGCAATTGTGTGCCATAGATTTATAGGTTTATTTGATTTGACTTTCTTAAATGGATTATTATCAGTATTATTAAGTAAATTTCCATTCCATAGTATTCATTAATGTTTGTATGTGTATTGCACTGATTATGGGCATGACCGATTACACATCCTTTTGAGATGATCGTAATTGGTGGTGAAATCGACTGTTCGGTCTCGCGCCCGAGATTCTCTACCTCCAAATGTATATCATTGATTGGCTTCCGCACTCCGATCGAGGTATGGGATTTCGGGGCGTGACATAGCTCAACCAACCTTTGTTGTTGCTTCCCTTGCGCCTGCATCCATTAGTCATTGCGAATTTTGCCAAGCTAAAGTAACAAGATACGGTACGGCAATGTACATCGAGGGGGAATGTATGGAAAACAGTGAAAAACAGAAAATACAGGAAAAAATTTCAGAAGTACGAAAAAATAAATATAACAAATAATTAAAAATAAATTCTCTTTTAAAATTAATAGGACACATATGAAGAGAGATGATATACAAAAAAGGAAAAAATACATGTTTAATATGCAAAAAAAAGAAAAAAGTATGCAAACATGTGTATTAAATGGAGATTGTGAGCAATGTTTATGAAAAGATGTGATAATATATACATGTGTAAGGCGATTAGAAGAAAGAAACAATGAACCAAGATCACCAACCTCATACAATTCAAGAGAAAAACCAGTGGAAGCTTAGCGTAACTTAGGGTAAATAAATAGGAGTGTAAACGGACGGACGCGGACAAGGCATGTCCGCAGCCGTCCGTTTAAGTGCGGGCACCAATCTACTTCTGTATGCAGGTGTCCGTCATGGACGCGGACGGACATGGACACTATGATTGAAAATAAGAGTAAAAGACATTATACTTTATTTTTTAATATATAAGGACACTATGTCTGGCTCAAAACCTATCAGCTCCTCATATCGAGTTGCCTTGATGCCCAGCTTGGCTCCAATTTACTACACACAAATGGGAGGAAGTTTTTGATGAGATAAAGAATATCTCAGTTCCTGAAGCAAAAACAACACTTATACCAACTTTTTCTTTTTAAATGATTGTACTTTTTATTTAAAAAATTTATTAACTTAGCTTTTTTATTAAAAAATAATTAACTTATATATGATGGCGGACACGGACGGCTGCGGACACAGCTCGGTTATGTCCGCAGCC
The DNA here is from genome assembly GCA_039654745.1 of Houttuynia cordata. NCBI lineage: Eukaryota > Viridiplantae > Streptophyta > Magnoliopsida > Piperales > Saururaceae > Houttuynia > Houttuynia cordata. The sequence continues at coordinate 41,505,595 of CM077506.1, forward strand.
ATGTCGGTGTCCGGGCGGATAAGAAACAACTGTCCATTTTAACATTAAGCAGACGGACATGGACACCGTTTACACCCCTATAAATAAACATTGCTCACAATCTCCTTATAAAAATACTTGTGAAATAGTATTTAGGGTAACATTGCTCATAATCTCCCTACAATGCATACATTTTTTATATTTTCTCGTTCTCATATTATCAACTCACTCCATCCGAAATTATTATCACCACAATTAGGGGCGGATCCAGGGGGCAACAATGTTCTAGAATAAATAAAGCAAACAACTAGACTCAAGTAATACTTTATTTACCCCAAACGCACATAAATGGTAGTCAGCCTCCATTACCAAGGAGGAGTTCCTAGGTTCAAGTCTCAATTCCGGCATCTTTAGAAAAGGGTATGTACCAATGTGGGGCCTTGTTAGGCAGTGGGTGTATGGTGTAGTAAAAAAGAAGAAGTAATACTCTATTTTATACTCCCTCCGTTCCCAAATACTGTGTACATTTGAGAAAATTCCTATTTTTATTGGACCATGAAACCCACAAGGAATTTACCTTACTTTTTCTCCGTTATATCCCGTCCAACTCGTATGATCGATCGTTCATGAACAAAGTTCTAGTCAATCCTTTCAAGTCTCCTTTAATTTTGGAAAGAGGAAGTCGCGTGATTTGGCAAAATGTACATAGTATTTTGAAATAATAATATTTCTAAATATATATAATATTTTAGAACGGAAGAAGTAATATTTTATTCTAAGTTGTCAGCCCAAGCCAAGACGATCATTGCATTTTTTTTAAGGTCTTGTAATACCAAAGTCCATCTTTACCATACCCATTGTTAGGAGAGTCTTCCAATTTTTGTGGACCTACAAAAGAATAGGCCAACTGAGAGATTCAGGAGAAATACCTTATAGAAACAGTAATATTCTACATTAATAGTAAGGTCAGCTGGGGCAACTGCCCCAGCTCTGCAAGTGACCACAATGGAGATTTATGTTGTTCAAGCAAGTGCGGACCACATGGCCTAGAGTCTCCTCATACTGAGCAGCAGAAATACCGGAACATGCTTTGACCGTCTAGCGAGCATGTTTCCTGAGGCGGAGAGACGGAGGGAGAGGAGAGCCTAGAGGAAAGTGGGCTTGGGATTCCCGAGGCATATTACTAAGGTATGAAGCTTGTAACTTGTAAGAAGCCTTCTAAGGCAACAGGGTAATATATTTTCCGGACCCAAACGGCTCAAATTAAAGCCATGAAACTGGTAGCTGGCCGCTCAATTCGCAGAGCTAGAAGCCTTTGCACAATTTGCTTTTCAGCTTCATAAAAGCCACCTTCTGGAATCAATTCTGAGCCATTTCAGAACTCTTCTGAAAAAAAAATTGGTCTTAAAAGATATTTTGGATTTTTGGTTTTCTTAACAATAAAACCAGACGGAGGGAGTACGTAATAGCAAGAGTATTTGCACGAATTCTTTCCAAGAATGAACTGCAGTCCTAAATGTGGAGATAGATGAACAATTATACAAAAAAAAAGAGATGAATAAGAAAAAAGGTACTACGACGAGGAGAAGAACATGAAGGATGTAAAGTTTCCATCTGAGTTACTCCAAAAAGTGGCTACATCTTAAATGCGAACGTGAAAAATTGAAAACCTAAAAACCAATTAAACCACCTAAAGATAGACTCATGTCGGATCTATATTTGCATAAGATAGCGATTCCCAGCCATCATGTTTTCAAGCGTTGACGAAACATACGTACCACATAGATGATTATTTGAAAAATCCGATTTTGGCAAGACAAGATGCTAATCAAAGTAAAAGCATCAACAACACTGGATATGGATGGGCTATGTTATAAATCTTTATTTCTCTGGGTAAATATGTAGTTAAGGATATTGGTGATAAAAGCTTGCCAGTTTTCCATATGTCAAATAACAGTCCCTACAACGTTGCAGAATTCCATGTCACTTTCTAAGTTTCATGTCCTCATTGCCATAATTTGTTCACAAGAAATGCTATCGAGATAACTTACACCTGAAACACGACCATAGATAAAGCAAAAAAACAGGGTTATTTTTTCATTCCCAGAACCTACAGCTCATCCTCATCTTCTGCTGCAACTTCCTCTCCACCTGTCTTCTTCCCATTGACAGAAACGAGCTCAGCATCGAAAATAAGTGTCGCTCCACCTATAACATTATCAAACAATTCATAGTGATTAAAATATAAAAAAGTGGTAATGATACTGTTAATAGAAAGAATATAATTCTCTCAATTTTGTTATTTAAAAAGTATCATATCTCACCTAATAGCTTTTAATTCTTTGTATATAAAGCAAGCATTAGAAACAACACACACACACACACACACATACACACCCCATATTGTTGATAAATATTTCATTAGTTCTCTTGCTTCTCTTCAAGTTACCCAAAATAACATAGCAATACTCTCAATCATTCTGCTACTTCAAAGAGTCAAATCAGTTCCAATATTAGAATACGTGGAGCCATGAAAACACAACTCAATTGCATGAGCACTTGACCGCACAAAAATGCGATCTTCCATAAAAAATAACTTCATTAAACATGTGCAAGTTAATGAACAGTTAATAACAAAGATTACCAGGGATGGTTGGAGGAGATCCTTGTGCTCCATAACCTAGTTTTGCTGGTATTTTTAACTTCCGCTTTTCTCCGACACACATCCCTAAGAGTCCTTGGTCCCAACCTGCAAAATCCATAATCATTGAGTCACTTCAAATAGAAAAAGAAATGAAGCTCGAAGAAAAGGTTATTACATAAGACAAAAAATCCAGCTCAAACTTAAACACATTATAACCGATGCATATCATGGTTGTCAGATGTCACTCTAGAAAATTTGCTGATTCTATAAATCATGCAGCATGTGTGATGCTAGAAAGTTCCTAAAATCAATCTCTTAAATAAGATCCCGACTGTAAAAGGAGTTACTGAAAACGGAGACATTATTTCTCTTGGATATGAAATCAGCATCTTAAACAAGATTGCTGAATAATATTGGAATGACAATTCTCAGATACATTCAAAACAAAGGCCTTTTTAGATGTTTTGACCACATGGACAAGACACTAGCCAGTCAAGAGATATGTTTGGAAGAAGGAAAGAGGAAGGCCCAGAAGAACAAGGATGAAGCCCACAAGAAAAGACATGCAGATATTTTACTTGATATGACCCAAGATTGACAGGGGTGCCGATGTAGGATTTGGATTACCACACAAAATAATTTGGATGTGGAAATGGTTGCACAAAGATTTTTTCTTGAAGCTATTCCGAAGTCAGGTTTTTTAGTTTAAGTCACTCCTAGTTCATTATTTCACTATAGATTGGTTTAATCAGCCAAAATGATGTCCACCAATCACAAATCATATGGCTGCTTTCTTGATATTTGAACAAAGTTTTTTGAGCAATAACAAACAGTTGATAGCTTTTCTCTCATTTTCCCTAAAAAAAAATTTCTCTCACCATTATCCAGGCAATTAATTGTGTTTGCCAAGTTTTTCCTGCTGTAATTATAATCTCCGGGATAAACACTAAGAAAACCAATTTGTAAATCACTGAAAGAAAAAGTAAAGAAAGATGCAAACAAAAGAAGGTACAACTCTTTTTCGTCAGTTTAATTTCAACATAAAGAAGTCTGAAGTACAAACCTTTAATAACTTGACCACTGCCAAGCTGAAATTCAATGGGATCACCCCTATCAAAGCTTGAGTCAAAAACAGTTCCGTCTGTGAGTGTACCCTGCCATGGAAAAAATTTTTGTTACAAAATATAAGGAGCAAAAACGTGGATATTTCAACTAAAAGACTTATAAGTGGACTGTCCAATGAACCGAAGTAGTATCATTTACCCGATAATGTACTTTTATACTGTCACCCTTATGAGCCTGAACGTCACAAGACTTTGGCTTATACTGCAGATGCAAATATTTTAAAGTTAATCATATGGCATTTAATAATGCTAAATTTTATATTAACACAGGTTGCAGACCCATCCATCTGCACCCTAAGGGCTATGATAAGCCCACACTCCAACATGTTAAAGGAACAACATTGACAGAAGGCATATGAAATGCACTATATCCTAACGAAAGAAGTATTCTCGCAGTAAGGGCTATTGGCATTAACAAGCATGTCTTCTAGTTTGCAAACGAAATATAAACATAATGTACAGATTCCAATGAGCTTCAGATTGCAATCAATCATTTTTAAACCCAATCAGTATTTCCCGGAAATTTCACTAGTATGGGCTAAACTATGCTATGATTGCACATAATGGCTCAAATGATTTGGAAAAATCACTCATATTCCCTCCTATTATTGAAACAAAATTGCCATCTTTAGACGTTCAAAGCATTTTTGTATTCATCTCCTTTAAACTATGATGTTTCTCCTATATCTTTGATTATTTTACCGATAACCTCTGCATTCTCACTTAATTTTATTACCAACACAAATAAACTCTCTGTCGTTTAAGCATAACTTGGAAACATACACATTATGATAGAAAGTAAGGAAGCAGAAGTTATGTTATCTCTAGTTGCTATAGAAAACAAATGACAACTCTAATTATTAGAAGAAACTTAATTGTGCCTCTAATATGATCGTGGAAAAGCTCTTTAAATCTAAAGATACAAAATACCTCTCATTATAGATTCAATAACTTCATCATCATCATCATACCATACGCCTTATCCCAGCTATCTGGGGTTGGCGGCATGGTACTGTGTTTGACTTTTCAGAATCAAAATGGTATAAAATCCATACAAAGAAACATAGTGACAAGTTTTTACGCGGGATGCCTTTTCTGACGCAACCATCTGAAGCGGGGACGATGATAAGAAGATTCAAAGTCATCATATTCATCATACAACTTTCCAAATATATGGATTGGCTTCATGACATGATGGTTGCACATGAAATATTAATATAGCCATCTTACATCGCAAAGCTGGTAACAAAGAAAACCAGTCTGCTTTTAGATGAGAGCATGGCACAATAGATTCAATAACTTAAACACTAATAATCTAAAAGTACCCATAGATGGAATCACAGATTTAGCCATAAATTCTTAGATTGAAAACTTTATCAAATTCCTAAAGTCTTATAAGAATACAAGAGAGGATCCATAAGTGATGGTTTTACACTCTTCAAAGTATTATGTGAAAAGCAATCATATAGCACAATTTAAAAGAGGTGGATATAATTTACAGATTTTTGCATTATGCTAGGCAGCACGCTAGCAACCCATTAATTGCGAATGTACCCAAATGACACTCCACAAATGCCGACGAATTTATCAGATTTATTTCCAATCACATTTCAGAAAAAAAGTTGTTTGGATTAGGTACAACAAACAAAAAGGTAGTATTACAGAGAAACAATCTTCTCTTCTAGACAAACAATACATCCGTAATTCAAACATTAACACTCCAGAATACCATATTTTTTACAGGATCCAAACCCATTCAACGCATTTTGATAGTAGAAGCACAGCAATCTAAGCATCTACCAATCTCAGAAAGCCAATTTAAAAGAAGCACTATATCCAAAACAAAGTCCAAATGCCAAAACACCTTGACGCCAATCTGCAACTCGGTAACATCAGCGGATTTCTTTCCAGAAACTGCAAAATGAGATCAAACAACAAACAAATCCAGTGAAAAAATGCTCAAGTTTGGTAATTAAGAGAGCTTCAGATTTCAATGAATACGCCACGAGAGAGAAAAAAGAAACCAGGGTTTTGATGAGAAGAATAGATTACCGCTAGAAGAAAGGATAGCAACATAGAAGAATGCAGCGGCGAGGAGCAGGATGCACGATGATCTTGGCGTCGCCATTGATTGAGCTTTCTCTTCTTTGGTGAATCCGGAACCAAGGCCTGTTTTTTATGAACATTAAAAGGTCGCGTACCCCATTTTTCGAAAGATCTCTCTCAAAATTAGTCCTTTACCCCATGTATCCCCACTGGATACGGACACAGAAACACGCTATTTTCCTATAAAAAAATAGGATACGATACGTCTAATACAGGGGAGACTAATATTTTTTGGAATTATAGAACCACATTTTTTTTAAATGTTACAACTACAAACTTGTGATTGAAAAATTATTTTTTTTTCATAATTTTTATGCAAATTTTGGCAATCTCCCCAATATTTTTTGTATGTAAAAGTCTTGTAAAAATTTAAACACTTGTACAAATAATAATATATAAACAACAAAACTTTTAAACATAATAACTAAACATATTCATTCACAAGACAACAAGTTGAAGTTTGAGTATAAAATAAAACATCATAGCATAACTATTACAAACACATTAACACTAAAATAAAAATACTAATACGTCAAACATTAAGATCCCATCAATAAAATTATAAGACATAACTTCAAAGTATATCGATATAATAATCTAAATCAACTTCAACATCATTAAATAAAATTGCTTCCAAATGTGGTTCATCTACAGATAGACGTGCCATCTCAGGCACCCAGCCCCTCTGAATGGCTCATCCCAAGTGTCTCCAGCAATGTCATGGTTCCTCCTTTATATACTCTTCAATTTTCCTAGATAAAAGTTAAAGATTACTATGCACATATAATAAATCTTCAGCACATTTTGGAAGAATTTTGTTCCTCTCTAAGGAATGAATGAAAGAGTAAGTACTCTAAGTCCTCTCAACACAAGAGGAAGATCATGGTTATCAAAGAAGCTTGAAAGCTAGAGTTTGAAGCAATAAGTGTACTACCATACTTTTAGATTTAACCTCCACCCATCTTCTAGGCAATCGGATTCTCCAAGTATATCCATAGATGATGTATCTCGTTAGCTATAAGAAGATGAAGGTCATGAGAGAAGGGAGGTGAAGGAAAGTTAGGCCGAGGGAGCCCCTCTACAGGCCATGGCGGCGCACGCAGAGAGGGGATGAGGGAGGTGAAGCAAGAGAGGAGAGATTAGGGTAAATGCTTTTTCATAATGCTCCAAAGAGGGCATAAGCCCTTTACATAGTCTCCCACGTAGAGTGGGCTTGAGCTAATCCCCTAGACTGGGACTTAAGGGCTTATTACAGAATACTTTATTAAGGCCTTAAGGGCCAGCAAGATAATTAACCAAATAGCATAAGAGAATGGACTAATAACTAAGAAACACATCATTCCACCACACTCCTCAAGGCAACCATCCAAGATATTGGGCAAAAAACTCCTCCTCACGGAGCCAAGAAGCATCCTCTAAAGGATGACCTTGCTAAACAATGAGAACCTCAGTGATGATGCGGCCAGAGCGACGCACACGACAAGAATCCATGATAGAAGCTGGCACTAGGGGAACATCTAGTGAAATAGTAGGTGGGGGCGGAGTAGCAACAATAAGCGACGGATCACCAACAACCCGGCGGAGACATGATATATGAAAAATGGGATTGACCTACGACTCAGGTGGAAATTGTAGATGGTAGGCGACGGGACCAATGCGGGTCCATGAAAGCGATGGTCTAGTTTGACGCCAGCCGGCTGGTATAGGGAAAACTGTCGGGCAAGAACAAAACTTACATACACCCAATCACCCACATGGAATTCACGGTCGAAGTGGTGCTTGCCATAAACTTGTTTCATGCAATGTTGTGACCGGCAAGGGTCACAAGGTATCGATCGACGGCAAAAGTGAAAAGAAGGAAGAAAAAGTAATAAACTAAAATGGTTTCTATTGCATAGCCATCAACTGAGGAGGACGTCCTCCATAAAAAGGGAAAAGATGGCGCGTTTGCCTAGGGCCGCGCGCCATCTGGCCAAACTGATGGGCCGGATTATTCTCTATCAGGCCCGTTACCTAACAATTAGCCTAAACGGGCTGATTACAATAAAATACGCAATACTAAGCAAATATTCTAATGGCACGGTAGCTGCTGCTGACGTTGGGCTTGCTGATGTTGGCCTGACGTTCACAACAATCAACCACGTTCCGCTATCGCCTTGACCTCAAGGCGACCAGTCCGAAAAACGAGCCAGAATGTCGTCCTCCACTTCCCACGTAGCATCTTCTAAGGAACGGCCCCTCCACGCGACCAATATCTCAGTAATAATGCGACCCGCCTTACGAACACGTCGTTTGTCAAGGACAGACGCTGGCACTGGGGTGTCCACATCCACATGAGGCATAATAGTTAAGGGCCCGCCCATAGGGACTGAAATTGTATCACCCACAAAACGACGGAGGCGCAAAATATGGAAAACCGGGTGCACCAGTGACCCCGGGGGTAGAGCCAGGCGATACACAACAAGCTCAACCCGTTCGAGCACGGAATTTGGCCCATGATAACGAGGTGCGAGCTTGGCCTGATCCGATCTGAACAAAGAGGTCTGGTGCTGTGGTAGGACAGACACGTAAACCAAATCACCCACCTGGAAGGCCCGATCAGTCCTCTTCTTATTAGCAAGTTGTTTCATACGGTTCTGGGCGGCTGCGAGATTTGCTTTCAGCTGCTTAAGAACCTCATCCCTTGTTTGAAGCAAATAGTCGACCTCAGCAACGGACGACCTGTGAGGCACATAAGAGAGAACTGAAGGAGGTGGACGGCCATACACAATTTCAAATGGTGTAAACCCCGTTCGTGTGTGATAAGCCGTATTATAAGACCATTCAGCCCAGGGAAGAAGCTGTAACCATTTACGAGGCTGATCCCCCACAAAGCTGTGCAAATATTGCTCCACACATTTGTTGACGACCTCCGTCTGGCCATCTGTCTGGGGATGGTAAGCCATGCTCATGGTGAGTTTTGTTCCTTGGAGAGCAAAGAACTCACGCCAGAATGTAGAAATGAAAACCTTGTCTCTATCCGAGACGATAGTCTTAGGCATGCCATGCAACCGAGCGATCTCTTTGACAAAGGTTTCAGCAACCGTCTTGGCTGTAAAAGGATGGCTCAAAGCACAAAAATGAGCATATTTGGAGAGCCGGTCCACCACCACAAGAATGACCGACTTTCCGTGGACCACGGGCAAGGCTTCAACAAAGTCCATAGAGATATCCTCCCATATCTGATCCGGAATGGGGAGGGGTTGAAGGAGACCCTGTGGAGAGGTAGTGGCAGCCTTAGCGCGCTGGCACGTGTCACAGGCAGCCACATAATTTTGAACGTCCTTTCTTAATCTGGGCCACAGAAAACTCTGGCTTACCCGTTTGTAGGTTCGAAAGGCACCCTCATGTCCCGCCATCAGCGTATCATGAAAATGTGAAAGAACACGACGACGCAAGTCCCCACTGTTAGGCACCCATAGCTTTCCTTTCTAAAATAAAGTGTCACCGTGCCAAGTGAAGGGCGGATCATCCAATTGATGCTCGTGGAGACGTTCAATCAGCTAGCTAGTGTCGGGGTCCTCCTTATAGGCACAATGCAGATCAGGAAGAAAGGGGCAAGTCAGACCAGTCATAGTCATACAGGCACCCTCCGTCGAGCGCCTTGATAGAGTGTCCGCGACAGTATTCTCAGAACCCTTCTTGTATACGATCTCATAGTCATACCCCAGTAGCTTGTTCACCCAGCGCTGCTGGGCTGGTGTAGACACCCGTTGCTCAAGAAAATACTTCAATGGCTGATGGTCGAAACGGATGATGAAACGTCGACCCAACAAATAAGGTCGCCACTTGGTGACTGCATGAACAACGGCCAACATTTCCCTCTCGTAGGCCGAAAGTGCCAAAGAGCGGCCGGCGAGAGATTTGCTGAAGAAAGCCACCGGCCGTTCCTTCTGTAAGAGGACCGCCCCTATGCCTGTATCCGATGCATCCGTTTCTACCACAAATGGAAGCGTGAAATATGGCAAGACCAAGACAGGTGCAGTAATCATAGCCTGCTTCAGACGATCAAAATCCTCTTGCGCGTCACCTGTCCATACAAAGGCCCCCTTTTTGAGTAATGCGGTCAGTGGGCTGGCAATAATCCCATACTGGCTGATGAATCTGCGGTAATATCCTGTCAGGCCCAGAAAGCCTCGGAGACCCTTGACACATGTGGGAGTGCCAAGACATCATGGCAGATACCTTCGCGGGGTCAGTGGAAACGCCTTCGTGTGAAATGACATGGTCCAAGTACTCCACCTGCCTGCTACCAAAGGAACACTTCGACCGTTTAAGAAATAAGGAATGAGTCCGTAAAATAGAGAAAACTGACCGTAAATGTTCCAAGTGTGCGTCCCATGACTGGCTGTATATGAGGATGTCATCGAAGAAAACAAGGACGAACTGTCTGAGGAAGGGCCGGAACAAGTCATTCATGAGACTTTGGAAGGTAGCAGGAGCATTTGTCAAGCCGAAGGGCATGACCAAGAACTCGAAATGACCATCATGTGTCCTGAATGCAGTTTTATAGACATCTGATGGTTTCATGCGGATTTGATGATATCATGCGCGCAAGTCGAGTTTGCTAAACACCCTGGCACTGTCCAGTTCATCCAACAACTCCTCTATAACCGGAATTGGGTACTTGTCTTTGACTGTAATAGCGTTCAAGGCACGGTAGTCGACACAAAATCACCACGACCCATCCTTCTTGCGGACCAATAGAACCGGTGAGGAGAAGGAGCTGTTGCTGGGCTGAATAATACCGGACTGTAGCATGTCGTGCACCATGCGCTCAATCTCCGCCTTCTGAATATGAGGGTAGCGGTATGGGCGCACATTGGCCGGCGCGGCATCAGGTAGAATAAGAATGGCATGGTCATGTGATCGGGCTGGTGGGAGGCCGGATGACTCAGAGAATATGTCAGCATGATCATCAAGCAAAGAGCGCAGATCCTCCGGTATGTCAGTTTGCTCAACGTCCACCATGGCCCGCTGCTGCAACAATAGCCCCTGTGGTGCGAACTTGAAGAACGACCCCACAGTCTGGGCCATATGCAAAGCACCTGGTTGGGCCCCTTGGAGTCGAACCCGCTGTCCGTGCACCTCGAAGTCCATAATAAGGTCCTTAAAGTTCCAGACCACATCCCCGAGGTCCTGCAGCCATTGGACCCCTAAGACCACATCCGCCCCCTTCATCGGCAGTAGGAACAAGTCTATGATGAAAGTGTGGCCTTGGATAGTAAGGGCATCTTGGGCGTAGACCCCTGAGCTCTTGAGGTGTTTGCCGTCCCCAATGAGCACGTCAAAAGGCTTGGCATCGGCCACATAACAACCCAATCGCTGTGCTACCTTATCGTTGATAAAATTGTGGGTCGACCCACTGTCAATCAATACCGCGACCTCCTGTCGCTTGAGGAGTCCCTGTACCCGCATGGTGCGTGGCGTGAAGGTCCCTGAGTAGAAACATCGGGGTACTCTGGGGTCATCTCCTCAGCCTGGAAAGAAACATCCTCGTCGACTTCTTCTATGAGTAAACTTCCCCGTACTGCGCACCTGTGCCCGGGAACAAACTTTTCATCGCATCTGTAGCATAGCCCCTTGACGCGACGCTCCTCTATCTGAGCGATCGTGAGTCACCGAACAGGGGGAACAACAGAGCCAGTCATCGGAGGTCGACTGGAATTTGGAGCAGGAGACGGCAGTGGCCCCAGCGCTGGGCTAGCAGGGGTCCTTGCCGGAAAACTCCCACATCCCCCCCTCCTTTGTCTGGCCAGCTTCTCTTCTTCGATGCGTGCGTGACGCACCACATCCCTCATCGTGTGACAAGGAAAATGTCGCATTTCGTCCGCTATCTCTGGTTTCAAGCCGCGCTTGAAAGTGCCAACCAGTGCTGCGACCTACCATTCTGGCAAGCGGTTCGCAATCTTCATAAACTCCGAATAGTATGCCCTCACGGTTGTTGTTTGCCTGATGGTGGAGAGCATCTCGTTGAAATCCTGAAATTCGATCGGCCCAAACTGGATGCACAACTCATCCGAGAATGACGCCCAAGTCGAAAATCGTACCTCCTTCTCAAAGGCCTGGTGCCAAACCGAAGCGTCTCCATCTAAGTGAAAAGCAGCCACACACAGGCGTTCGGCATTTGAAAAAGTCCCCTGATAGACGAAGAACTTGTCAGCCTTGTATAGCCACTCCACGGGGTCCTCTTCCCCATTGAATCGCGGGAATTGGAGCCGCGCAAACCTGGGTTCTGCTCCACCCCTCTGGCCTCCACGATAGCCTAGAGACTCCTCCCAATCCACGTCCAACTCACGCTGGACATTTCGCAGGTGCGGATTCATTGTGTCATTTCCTTGAACACCTTGAGTGCCTCGTCCCTCAAGGCCAGATCTGCCCTCTTCAGCGCCTGGGTTAAAGGAACCTAGTTGGATTCCATGTGTGATGGATGACCCAGCATTCAGGCCCTGTGTAGAGCCGCCAAGCACACTGGACCCCCTTTGTTGAACTGGACCACCAAGACCTCCTGGTGGTGGCAGTGGAGGAGTGACTGTGGCTGTCTGGTTGGGCGGGTTCTGCCCCTGGTTCTGAGAATGGATCATTTCCAAATTCTGCAGTCGTACACCAAGCGCACTGATCATGGCGATCAGTACCTCCTGGTTGGATTCCGTCGTCGGTCGTGGACTAGTCACCTCTTTTGCAGCCTCAGGTTCCTCCCGGATTTCTGGCATTCCCAGTGTTTGTTTGCGAGGAGGCATGATTGCTCTCAGATCGGCACCGCTCTGATACCAATGTTGTGACCGGCAAGGGTCACAAGGTATCGATCGACGGCAAAAGTGAAAAGAAGGAAGAAAAAGTAATAAACTGAAATGGTTTCTATTGCATAGCCATCAACTAAGTAGGACGTCCTCCATATAAAGGGAAAAGATGGCGCGTCTGCCTAGGGCCGCGCTCCATCTGGCCAAACTGATGGGCCGGATTATTCTCTATCAGGCCCGTTACCTAACAATTAGCCTAAACGGGCTGATTACAATAAAATACGCAATACTAAGCAAATATTCTAATGGCACGGTAGCTGCTGCTGACGTTGGGCCTGCTGACGTTGGCCTGGCGTTCACAACATGCAATTCTGTGCAATAGCCAGATTGTGTTTCAATTGACGTAAGACTTCATCATGTGTTTGCAGGGCATGGTCAACCTCACTCACAAAAGCACGTTGAGGCACATAATGAAGTAGAGTTGGTGATGGCCGGCCATACACAACTTGAAAGGGAGAAAAGCCCGTAGAGGTATGGAAGGCAGTGTTGTAGGACCATTCGACCTGCGGAAGGAACTGCAATCAACAATTGGGATTGTCACCTGCAAAACAACGTAAATGTTCAAGGCAACAGTTAACAACTTCGGTCTGGCCATCCGTTTGCGGGTGGTAAGCTGAGCTCATAAGAAGGCTAGAACCTTATAAGATGAAAAACACTTGCCAGAACTGAGAGATGAACACGCGGTCATGGTCAGAAATAATGGTGTGTGGCATCCCATGAAGTTTGGCAGTATCCCGCACATAAATCTCAGCTACGACCTTTGCTGTATACGAATGGCCCAAGGCGGAGAAGTGAGCATATTTGGAAAGACCATCCACCACAACCATCACCACCTTCTTCCCGTGAACGAGTGGCAAAGCTTCAATGAAATCCATTGACACGTCTAGAAGAGTAGGCAGAGGTTGCAAGAGGCCGGAGGGGGCCAGTGTGGAAGCTTTGGCCCATTGGCAAACCTCATATTCTGCCACGAAGTGTTCTACCGCTTGTTTGATACCTCGCCACAAGAAGCATTGGGTGACGTGCTTGTAAATCCGGAAGTACCCTTCATGGTCGGTGATCAAACCCAAGAGAAGGTTGACAAATTGTAATATATACTTGGTAAGTCCAAGGTCGAACCACAAGGAATGATGTAAAATTAATCTATTCCAAACTAATTTAAAACTACTTAACTCAGCAAATTAAAGTTCTTATCACGAAATTTTGTAGAGAGATTGTAATTTAATTAACTACTAAAATGACGATGAAAAATTTAATTAAAACTAACTAGAGATGGGCAAAGATAATCGATGAGAGATATCAAAGCTTCAAGGATCAATTATTTAATTAATACTTCTATGTCTATTTAATTACGCAATTAGATTCAAATAATGATTTGACCTAATCGGATGATATTGCATTCAAATTCATCGTAATAATTAACATAAAGATTTCGATTGAAAATTCATCATTAACAAGCATAGTCTACTAATCACAGGGAATTATAAGCATTCGCCGTACCTTACGTTCATGACGAATCAAATAATTATATAGATTATGACTATTTCCAAATATCTCTATTCAATCAAAATAAGCAATAAAAGCATTTCTTTCATAGACATAAAAATACTAATCAAATAATGTCACCTCTAGCTTTGACAAAAGATTTAGCTATTCATATTCATGAGAAAAATCAGATTCAGAAGAAATTGCATTGGAGAAAACACTTTAGCAGTTTTACTATTCACGGTTACTGTTCACAGAATTACTGTAGCAAAAAACTGTTCACAGCAGAAACACTGTTCATCGTCTTCCCCATGAGTCCGGTTACTGTAGCAATGTGCAGGTTACTGTAGCAAACCGAAAATCAGTTCAAAATCTTCCCTTTCTTCTTCCTTCCTCTTCCTCTTCTCTCCACCGATTGATCCTCTTCCTTTTCCGGTCTTGACAGCCGCCGGAACACGACCCAACTTCTCAAATAAAGCTCTATTTTTTTCCTTAGAAAACCCGTCCTAAAATTTTGTTTTTGCTCTGCTTTTATAGACGGCAGAAGAGTCCTTTTCGCTCCTCTAATTGCGCAACCAAGTCCCAATCGAACACGCCTTTGCACCGCGTCCAATTTGAGTCTGAAATCGAATTCCTAATTCGAGTAGGAGTCTCTCTGTTTTTTTTTTTTTTCTGTTTTGGTTTTGGTTGCCAAATTGAGCACGATCCTTCCGTTTCTGTTTGCCGTGAGCCTCTCCGCCGCCATTAACGCCGTCCTCATTCCGCCGTCTACCCACGGCCGCCTTCTCTGCTCCGCCGTGAAGTCATCGCCGGTTTTCTTCCTTAACGCTCGAGCTCGAGCGCTCTGCTTTTTGTCTGAAACACCCGAGCTCCGGCTCGGGTTAGTTTTTTTTATTTTATTTTCTTTCCACTGAACCGGTTCATTGAACCGGCTCTTTTCCTTTATTCATTATTTTTTTTTTCTCTTTCGATTAAAACCCGTTGAAGCAATCTCAACCGCCGGATTGAATCTGAACGTCCGTCCTTTAATTCCGTGCCCGTCTTCTATTAAATGGATTATCAACGGTTCAGACTTTTTCTGCACTCAATCTCCGATCTTGGTTTACTCTGGCAATTCAAAATCCGCCTAAGTGCTCTTCTGCTGCCGATATGCAATCCGCATTTTTGAACCTACAATGATAAAACCAAACCAAAATTAGACGCATAGTAAAAATATAATTCATTAAATTCAATAATGCATTTAAAATAGTTAATTAGAGTAAATTAATTATTAATCCCCTAATTACTACCCTAATCATAAATAACCCGTTTTATTTATATTTTAACATTAAAACTACACTAGCATATAGGTAAATAGAGTATATAAATGTGTATATTTTATGCATATTAGTCAGTAGGGGTGTAAACAAATGGACACGAATGCGGACAAGCTAGGTCCGTAGCCGCCCGCTCACTATAAAACTAGGTGTCCGTCCGTCTGCTGCCCGTGCAGACACCCCTATGTGTCCGTTGCGGACATGGACGGCTTTGGACACGGACGGCTATGTGTCCAGAGATCTGATAAATGTACACAGACATGGATATGAACGGACACGGACGACTCTGGATGCGGATGCACTCTATCCGCAGTCGCGTCTGCTCAGATGCTGGACCAGCAAAGTTGTCCGTGGCCGTGACAGACAGATTTCTATGTCCGTTTGGATGGTAAAACGGACAGACGGATAGACACGGACATCCAGATGCAGTTTATAACCTTGATGGTCGGTTGCAGGGGTTGAGTGAAAATGCTCCAAAATAGTACGACGAATGTTGTCACAATTGGGAACCCACATTCATTTCTTCCAATAAATAAGGTTGTCCTGCAAGACAAAAGAGGGATCGTCAGTGGAGTGAGCCCGAAGGCGGGTCAGCAAGGCAACCATCGCGGGGTCATTAGTATAAGCTTTTAGTAAGTCAGCCAGAAATGGAAACATTGGAGCGGACATGCCTAAATTGGTTGCCTCTTCGAATTGGCGAGATATTGCATCCACTACAATATTATCTGAACCGCGTTTATAAACTAGCTCATAGTCATAACCGAGCAACTTAGTCACCCAACTTTGTTGCGCAGGGGTGGCAATCCGCTGGTCCAAGAAATATTTCAGGGGTTTGTGATCCATTCAGATAGTGAAATGACGTCCCAATAAGTAAGGTCTCCACTTGGTAACGGCGTGTACAATTGCCAACATCTCTTTCTCATAAGCCGAGAAAGACAGAGACCGTCCAGATAGTGCTTTGTTCCATAATGCAATGGGGTGCCCTTCTTGCAAAAGTATCGCACCTAACCCTTGGCCGGATGCATTAGTTTCAACAACGAAGGGTCGAGAGAAGTCCGATAGAGCCAAAATGGGAGCATAGCACATAACAGTCTTGAGTGTCTCAAATCCCAGTTGAGCGGCATTAGTCCATGCAAAGGCCCTTTCTTGAGTAGGCTGGTCAAAGGGGCAGCGAGGGAGCCATAGTTGGCGACAAACCGTCTCTAGTATCCCGTAAGGCCCAAGAACCCCAAGAGGGCTTTCATTGAGGTGGGCACAGACCAATTGAGCATGGCGCGGCCACTTTGGATGGGTCGGTTGAAACAGCGCCAATTGTTATGATATGACCCAAATAGTCGACCTGGAAACAACCAAAAGAATACTTTGATTTTTTGATAAATAAGGAATGTGCCTACAATACCTCAAATGTTGACCGAAGTTGCCCGAGATGCTGCTCCCAAGAAGTGCTGTAGACCAAAATGTCATAAAAAAGACAAGTACAAAGCGGGGTAAGAAGATCCGGAAAATGTCATTCATGAGGCCTTGGAAGGTTGCCGGTGCATTGGTGAGGCCAAATGGCATTACCAAAAATTCAAAGTGCCCATCATGGAATCTGAAAGCGGTCTTGTGGGCATCGTCTGGGGTGCATCCGAATCTGATGATACCTGGCGCGCAAATCCAACTTAGAGAAAACACGTGCATGAGTGAGCTCATCCAACAATTCTTTGATCATGGGAATAGGGTATTTGTCCTTGAAGGTAATGACATTAAGAGCCCTACAATCAACACAAAATATCCATGAGTCATCCTTCTCCCACACTAGAAGCACTGGCGAAGAATAGGAATTTGAATTCGGCCAAATGATCCTTGTAGCAAGCATCTCATTAACCAACTTTTCAATCTCAACGTTCTGAATATGAGGGTACCTACCTATATGGCCAGACATTTGCAGGTGCAGCTCCTGGGAGGATGGGAATGTGATGATCATGGGAACAAGAAGGGGGAAGGCCGGTAGGCTCTGTAAACAGCTTGACAAATTCAGATAGGAAAGCGGCGAAGTCTGGTGGATCAACAGATAGTGGGTTGGCATCCGGGGAATCAGCTGCAGTAGAAACCCTTGATGAACACCTTGCACTAGAGAACCAATCGACTGCATGGAATGAAGGGAGCCGGGAGTCACTCTGGAAAGCTGAATGTCATGTCCTCCAATTGAGAAATGCATAGTCATTGCCTCAAAGTTCCAAACAACATCACCAAGTTCACGTAGCCACTGCACCCCAAGAACAACATCAACACCTTGCATGGGTAATAGATATAGATCGATGAGAAGCAAATGTCTTTGAATGGTAAGTTCCGCAAGCGGGCACATGCCGACGCTTCGGAGGTTGGTGCCATCACCAATTCGAACATCGAAAGGGGAAGTGGTGAGAAGAGAACAACCCAACATGGTAGCAACCTTGTTGTTTATGAAATTGTGGTTGCTTCCTGTGTCAATAAGGACATACACTTGTTGCTTTTTGATGTGGCCTTGTACGCGCATAGTCTATGGCATATACACCCCAGAAAAAGAATGGAAAGAAATCTTTGGAGGAACCTTTGGAGGTGTTGTAGAGCTGGTCCCATCGTCCTCGAAGCTCTCATCCCATACTCCTTCCAAAGAAAGGAGGGCGCAGGATTTGCAGCGGTGATTGGGCACATACCATTCCTCACAGTTGAAATAGAGGCCTTTGGAACACCTCTTCTCCATTTGAGCCTGAGTCAGGCGGTAGATGGGTGGAGAAACAACGGGGATGTGGTTGTCGGCAGTACCCCTATGGAGTGGTTGTGGTAAGGCTAGCCGAGTAGGGGGGTGCCATGTCCGTCGTTGCTGGTTAAGGCACTCCTCAACAATACGTGCATGCTTAATGACTTCCGCCATGGAGTTTTACGGGCAATGGCGGATGACTTCTGATATTTCCAATTTCAACCCATGCATGAATTTGCCCACCAAAGCCTCTTGTGTCCAGTAAGGGAGGCAATTTGCAATGCACATGAAGTCCATCTGATAGGCACGTACAGTGGTGGTTTGGTGGAGAGAGCTGATTAGCTCATTAAACTAGATGCATACCTCCCTTGTGAATTGTTGCCATGTATGTGCCAGATTCTCTGCCTAAAAAATATTGGTACCATATGAGTGGATCACCATTGAGATGGAAGGATGTCACGATGAATTTGTCCTCGTCGGTCCGAGTATCTTGGTACCGAATTTTTTTTTCCAGCTTGATAAATCCAATCAACCGGATTGTCTTCACCGGAGTATTTGGGAAACTGAAAGTGCACCAAATGGGGTTCTGCTACCAGCCGATGGTTGGTGCGCACGTCTCGTGAATACTTGTTATTGGTCCAACTGCGGTTGGCCTAGTTGGCCTCCCAATCCATCTTTGGTTCCTCATCTCCTTGTGGGCGGCCGACATGCGTTTGGATGAAAGGAATGGAGGAAGCATTGTGTCAAACACCTGGCATGCTGGGCACACCTGCTCCAATGGAGGACTGCCCAGCGGCTATTGTTTACGAGCCAAAGGGGATGGTAGTAGGTTCTTGGTGCCTACTCGTCAATGGTGGACGTGAGAAGGGGCCACCCAAGGGAGGACCCACTTTTTTGATCGGTTGGCATGAGAGGCCACTGCAGTTGCCAGGAAGAGCCTCATATCTTTTTGATATTATTGTTGGCCCTGCAAGAGGATCTAAAGCAATTGATCCTGGAAGTCATGGAGGTTGTCATAAATCTGCGAAGGCCCTCTTCCATGGGCGAAGCTAGCACAACCTTGTTGTTCATGTCACCCGATGTTGCTGGTGTGACCGGAGAGTGGTGATCTGCTTCGTGCCGTTGAGTGGTCTTTGCCATCATGAAGGTAGACGAACGTGACCGAAAAACATATGGCTCTGATACCAATGATGCATCTCGTCATCTATAAGAGGATGAAGGTCGTGAGAGAAGGGAGGTGGAGGAAAGTTAGGCCGAGGTAACCCCTCTACAAGCCATGGCAGCGCATGCAGAGAGGAGACGAGGGAGGTGAAGCAAGAGAGAAGGAGAGATTAGGGTAAATGCTTTTTCATAATGCTCCAAAGAGGGCATAAACCCTTTACATAGTCTCCCACGTATTAGGCTTGGGCTAATCCCCCAGACTGGGCCTTTAGGGTTTATTACAGAATACTTAATTAAGGCCTTAAGGGCTAGCAAGATAATTAACCAACTAGCATAAGAGAATGTCCTAATAACTAATAAACACATCAATAGATCCAGAAAATCTAGCATGTTCCGTATTCACCTTCGATCTATCTTGAATGTCAACGAAAGTTTTTTTAAAGCATTTATTCCTTTCCACACAAATTTCCCCATCCCTATGTGGAGCTAGTCAATTTGGAGCCCCGTTCATCCATTGATCAGTATAAAATATGAGTATTAATAACAAAGTTAGTATAAAAATAATAAAAGACATGAAATTTAAAAAAACTAATGCTTTAAAGTTAATTTTGTTCCCTAAACTTACATAGGATTCAATGAATAAATTAAGCAATGAAGTGGCATAGAAATTTTTGTCCACCTATCAGTGAGTATTTCATCTAACAGATTGTAAAAGGTAGATACTTTAGTTTCCTCCTTGCCCTCATGCCGAAATATTGCTATATTCATATTTGTAATCATGGTGTTCCACATATCATACACTATGTGAAAGATAGGTTTGTCCGTGTCTGCACATCTAAGCATCTCATAAATAAGACTAGTAAAAGAGAGTATGTTGATATATACTCAAATTATACATTTTATCAGCTCTAAAACTTATGTTTATGCTAGTATTAGAAGATATTTAGTGTTTGCTAATGTTATTTTTGGTTTTTGTAGGAAAATAAGAATAAGCTGCGTATAAGGTGAAACGTTACCCAATGGTTGAATCTTTATTACTTTGGTTTCATATCTCTGATTAGACTGATTCATGCTCCATGTTAAAATTCAAGAAGTCAGCTTTCCAATGCCACCGACCGTGCACAATTCGGAGTTCAGAGCGAAAAGTTATGACCATTGGAAGATTTTTATGCACAGCAGTATGCGCTTGATCGGCACATTATATGCTATCGATCGCCGGAACCACATTGAGCTGAAAACGATTCATGAGATTGATCACTCTTGTCTCGATCGATCGTAACTATTGTGATTTTTGTTTCGATGGTAATGATCGAACGGCAGATTGAGCGATCGATCGACATATAAAGATATGAAGTGAACAATTGCCAGGAATACGCGATCGATCGCTTGACTTAAAGAAGCCGCGAGATGACTATGCGATCGATCAAAAGCCTTCGCGATCGATCGTATCTACTGGAGTTTTTGTGACACTGTTTGCGATTGATCGCCGTATGAAGAAACGTTGCGAACGATCGCGGGATACAATAAACAATCGATGTAAATATGCGATCGATCGGCAAACTTAACGATCGATCGCCGTATACGAAAACCTAAAATAGAGTCCTTTTCAAGTCGGATTTGGAGAGGGGTTTCCTGACTTATCTTACCCTACTATATAAGCTTAGAGAGGGCAAAGAAACAAGCATCTTTTTAGGACGAAAATTGGAGCGAGAGAAGGAGTCTTTTGACGGCTAAAGAAGAAGAATTGATTCATGCCAATGAATACATCAAAACAGGTTTTGATTTTCTCTTTCTCTTTGTTTAGCTAAATTTCTTATCAAGGCTAGATGAAGCCCTAAGTTTGTATTGCTACTATTGATTATTTAATTTAATGAAAGTTGATATGATTTCTTTTATCTATGCTTAATGCAAGTTCATGATTTCTCATCTAGTGCTTGACCGTAGACTTGTATGATTATGAATGAAATTTGATCTTAATAATTTCTGTGTCTAACCAAGAACAAGCTTATGTTAATTCTATGCCCTACCAAGGATAGAGTTAGCTATACTAATTTACTTTGAATGAATTCTTTGTGTCTGTGTCCGACCAAAGAACATTGAGTGAGTTCAATTGTAAATCGTGTGTCCGACCAAGAACATGATCTTTCTTGTCATATCAATTTGTGCGAAATAATATTTGAGAGTAGTAATTGAATGTTTAGAGGTGGATTCGCAGCCTTGGTATTCTCATTCATTAGATTTATTGTTAAAATTTATTTCTTTATTTTATTAAAATCCAAATCTTTAATTAGAATTAATTTAGAATTAGGTTAATCAAGCAAGTCCTTTGGGTTCGACCTCGTAGCCACTAGACTATAATCAGTCTCGTGCGATTGCGAGTAAAATAGTTAAAAATCAAGACAATCAATTGGCGCCGTTGCCGGGGACTTGGTAACGGTTTGACTTAATTCTAGTTAGTTTGAATTTCTCTTTTTAGGTTTTACTTCTCATAATTTTAGGACTATCATCTCTTTTCTTTCTCAAATTTAGTTATAGATTTTGATACTTGTTTTCTTGTAGGAGTCGGATTGAGAGGCAACAAGGACACGTGGAGTTCTCGCCAACGTGGAAAGGTCACCCCTTCCCATCGTTTACAGTCTTTTCCCTCTCTTTTTAATTAAATTTGGGTGTTTCATGTTTTTGCCTTTATTTCTATGACAGCATGCAATGCTAGTTGTGGATATCTAGGACTGCTAGTTGTCGATATCTAGGACTGCTGATTGCTAGTTATGGATATCTAGGATTATTTTTGGTGTTCTTGTGTTTTTGCGTTGGTATATGCAAGGGCGTAGGTCAGTGGGTGAAGACTTAGCAGCAGCCTTTGACAGTGAAATTGAGAGAACCTTTAGACGAAACCAAAAAGGCCAATTAAGTATAACCAACCCTTTGTTCGAAATGGTAGAAGAGAACTTGAAAACTCTAAAAGAATATTACATTTCTAATGCCTATATATCTTCGTCCTGCATTCGAGTATCGGCTGCAACAATCGGTAACTTCGAGATTAAGCCCAACACAATACAGATGCTGCCATCATTTTATGGGCAAAATCACGAAGATCCATATAGGCATGTGGATGAGTTCTTAGAAATTTGCACCACTTTTAAGCTGAACAATCTCACAGACGATGCGGTAAGATTGAGGTTATTCCCTTTTTCCCTTAAGGGTAAGGCTAATGAATGACTCTATTCTCTTGAACTTGAATCTATTACCTCTTGGGTAAAAATACAACAAGATTTCCTAAAGAAATACTTCCCCATAGGTAAAACTAACCAAATGAGAGATGCCATTTCGACCTTTGCCCAACATCCCCTATTGAGCAGTTCCATGAGAGCTGGGATAGACTCAAGGATCTGCTACGGAAGTGTCCTCATCATGCCGTACCTAGATGGCAGCTGGTGCAACGATTTTATAGAGGGTTGACGGAGTAAATCGTCATCTTGTAGATGCTTCTTGTGGAGGCACTTTCCTATTAAAAAATGAAAATGCTCTACATCTTAGCTTATGTATTTCCTGCTCTACATCTACCATAAGGATCCCCATTCAGGTGCATTCTTTCCTTTTCCTCCTTTCCTTTTTATGATCATTGTAGTTTATATTTCTTTCACATTGTGTGCAATGTTCATGCTAGGTTTGGGGAGTTGATAAAAAAATTTTAGTTTTTAAGTTGTTTGTTAGTATGTTTTATAGGTTTTGGCAGTTTATCCCTTGGTGATGCATTCTTCAATTTTTAAGATATTAATTTATATTGGAAGTGTGAGTAAGTATACTGGAGGATAGAGACACTTAACTGAGAAATAGCATTTTGTTATAGTCCTCTTGGATCAAGTGCTTGAGCTAATAAAACTCACTCACACACACTAGTTAAATAAAGTAATACCCTCTAGAAATTTGTTGAGTACTAATCTGCAGTGGGATAACTTTGGTCGAAGTCATTAGTTGATACATAGTTATTGTTGAGCTTAAACGATCATGATAGACCATTTACTTGGCAATATGGCGGAGGCTTGGACCGGAAATAGGTTGAGAGTATAATACAACCTGGACAAAATAAGAGTCGCTACAAAATATATATATGCTAAAAAAAAAACAACCCGGGGCTGCTTAACTTTATAGGATTAACTTAGGCTGATCCTCAGGTCTGAAGCAGTCCATACTTAAAACCTAATGCCCTAAGCCAACTTGTTGGGAGTCATTGGCCTGAATCATTGTTAAACCTAATGCCCTAAGCCAACTGGTTGGGAGTCATTGGCCTGAATCATTTTAAAATGAAAGTCTCCTCCTCCTCAAAATTAACCAATTTGGCCATAGGGGCCTCTTGTCGTAACACACTGTGGAGAGCCTCATCAAATAGTGAATCAACTATACAATATATGAAACAATCTAAGTTACTTTCGGTAAGCAAAGGGTTAGATCGGTAAAGACATGGTATGAATGGTGTTTCGGGAGTAGAAGGTTCTGTTAATAGTGCCTTAGACTGTGACTCCTCAGATATAGAAGAAGGTTGAAAAATTGGTTCTATCAACACACTCACTTCTTCTTTAATTTCCAAACCGTCTTGATCATTTTGTAAAACCCACTCAAGCTCATTTTCAAATCCTTGGGCACGCTGAAGGGATGTAACATCATGGTCAGGGGAAAAACATATCCCTTCATCAGAAAATTGGCCCATAGGATATTGGGGTTGGACAGGTGGTGTATACTCTTCTCTCATTTCCTTATATCCAGTTGACAACTCAGTTAAGGCTGTGAGGATGGCAGATTGGTTGGCTATTATTTGGTCCATTTTGTCTTCTAAGGTAGATTGGCCAAACTGAGGAGTCTAGGCTTGTTGATAAGGCAGTTGTTGGCATAGGAAATCTTGTATAGGGGTCTGATTAAGCTGTGTCCAAGGGAAATTAGGATGGTCCTCCCTCCTATGGGGATCTTGGGCCTCATTTACATACTTGCGTATAAAATCAGGGTACTCATGGGCCAAAGGGCACTCCACTGGGGTATGAATAAGACTTAAACAGAGAGCACATGGTTCCGACATAAAATGAGTTGTAGATTGTAGGAAGATGTGCTACTCCCAAAGTTAGAGTGATTATCCCAACCACGGTTGTAAGTATCAGGATATAAGGGATATGGGTGGTAGGGCACTTAATAGGGAGGGGGATTAGGTGTGTGTGGGGAATAATAATAGTCATTAAAGCTCCTATATGGGTTCTCATGGCTAAATCCATAGAAAGGTGAAGACATTTCTTCACCATGTATTCATCAACACCCGAACCACACTGTCACACATCCAAAAATCAGAGAAACAACCCTATATATCCACAACTAGCAATCATTAGTCCTAGATATAGACAACTAGCAGTCGTAATAGCCATAACTTGCACAACATGCAGTCACAGAAAGAAAAAAAAAACACCAAACACACAAATTAATCTAAAAAGAGAAGGATAAGAGAATGCAAATGAGGGGAAGGGGTGGCCCTTCCACGTTTGGCGAGAATTCCACTTCTTCTCTTAATCCTGCACAAAAAATAGAAAACCACAATTAAGCTACTGAAATAAAATCTAAGTTAAGACTCACTAAACTACTCTAAAACTAACTATGTTAAGAATTTGGTAAATTATTGGCTTCCGTCGCCGGCAACGGCGCCAAAAACTTGATCGTTTAAATATAAAACCCTTGCAAGTGCACAAGGCAATTGTACTACGGCGAGTATAGAAAGGGTTGTCGAACCTCAGGGACGGTGAATACTTTACAAACTCAAGAGAAGAAAATATGTAGTTTAACTGATTCTAAAGAAAGCAATGAACTTTAGCTAATCTAACTGAGATTTAATTAATATGGAGAAGTATCAAGGCAATGAATCCACCACTAGACATGCAATTACTACTCTTGATTATTGTTACACGCAGATTGACATGATATGGTAACTTGTGTTCATGGTCAGACACACAAATCACAATGAATTCACTTACGTTCTTGGTCGGACACGAAAGTTTATCCACTATGGTATAATCAATCCTATCCTTGGTCGGGCATAAAATCAATCACAATATCTAATTCCATTCATAATCAATTAAGTCTTAGGTCAAGCACTCAAAAGAATACTCATGAAATCGCATTAAGCATGAATCATAATCAACTTTATAAAATTAAACTAACAAGAGTAGCAATACACATCTAGGGCTTCATCTAGCCTTGAATAAAAGTTTAGTTACACATAGAAAGAAAGAAAAGAGAAGCCTGTTTATGTAGATCCATCGTCATGAATCCTTCTTCTTCTTTGCTCCAAAAGACTCATTCTCTTGCTCCTCTCTAGCCTCCAATATAGCTCAAGGGTGATCTCCAAGATTGCCAAAACGTTCTTCCTTAAGGCCTATTTATATGTTTGAAGAGAAACCACGAAGTCCCCTTCCAAATCCAAGTCGAAATAGGTCTTATTTCAGTTTACTGCACACGGCGATCGATCGCTCCGTATTGCCGATCGATCGCTTTCCGATCGATCGCAATTCCTTCGTTATTTTCCTCCGATCGATCATCCTGCCGATCGATGCCGTATGATTCCGATCGATCGCTGTTACTGTCTTGCGTAAATTAAAAAATCCAGTAGATACGATCGATCATTTTAAGTGCCGATCGATCGTTTCCTTCAATAATACTGTTTTGCGGCTGAGGCGATCGATCGCGTTGATTGACCGATAGATCGTAGTTATTGTTTACAATCTTCAAATGGCTATAACTTTCTGCTCCGAACTCCGAATTGCGCATGGTTGGTGGCGTTGGAAAGCTGAATTATTGAAATTTAACATGAAGGTTGAATCAGTCTAATCAGATATTTGGATACGAGGTTCTGATGATTTAGCCATTGAAGTCTATTTTCACCTCATTTCTGTGTATTACTCTTGTTTCCTACTAAAACCAAAAACTATATTAAAGTAGTAGTAATTCTAATCAAACACTAGCATAAATATAAGTTTAGGAGATAATAAAATATATATTTCATGTATAGATCAATAGCCCAGAGGAATATAACCTGAAAAATTTCTATTTGCTGCAAACATGAAGGAATAAACATAGTGTGAGTTCCTAGCGAAATAGAATGGCAAATCACCGGAATAAAATATCATAACAATTGAACTTGTCAAAGTATCACTATCTTTCTTATTTCATGTCTTCTCCAAAGCAGTTTTTTTCCTCTTTCCAAGCATACCAACATTTACACTAGTACTTGTAATTGAGCTACATGGCTACTAGCTAAAGTGGCTTGCTTTGAGTTCTTCCGTTTTTTAGCTTCTTCTTCCATATTGTTCATCTCATAAATACGCTCTTGTGTAACCTTAGGACATGTTTTAATTCCCGAATTTCTAATCTTGAGTAAGTGTGCCATTACTCTAGAATAAGAACCACTGTCAATTGAACTAGTGGCCCTTGACAATAGTTGCAAGCGAACCTTGCATTACCACCCCATTCATTTGCTCTTCCTAGTTTAAAAACTTATCTCCAAAGAGGAAAATTTTCATCAAATTCTCTACTATCAATTGAACTAGTGGCTTCCATAATGTTGTGACAATCACTGCATCATACAAACACACATACTTAAATCCAATAGAGCCGAATATAAATTGGATTGATATTAACAAGTAACAAATATAAATTGGCTCATATTTCAAAACAAAGAATTGTAAATCCGACTAAAAGTTTCACTCATCAAAGAATAAATAAACATAAACCCGACTAAAATTTATGAATACACATCACTACAATTAAAGCCACAACTTACTAAATACAAATTCTAACATCACACAAGATAAAATGGGAATCACAAAATTCAAGATGTCAACTAAAACAACAATTTTTTTCCGATATTATTAGCACTTCCAAATCTAAATAGCTTAAAAGATGGAAAGATGCAAAAAAATATGTTAAATAAAAATATAATAATGACTGCTCTTTTTGTCCCATATCAATATCAATATCAATAGTCCTATTTGGCTATTTGCCTATTCAAAGTGAAGTAAAATCACTTCATTTTGAAAAATAAATTTGGAATAACAAGAGAAGCGCGAAATCAACATCAATGATAAAAAATGTAAAATAACCATCCTAAGAAAAATAAGATAAGAAAGTCATATAAATTGAAAGATTTCACAAATCTTGGAAAAAATTAACTGCAGGTTTATGAGAAGAGCAGAATGAAGCACCAAGATGGTTGCTAGGCTTTCGTCAACAGGGAACGTCATATCATAGTCATTCGATGATTAAGAACGTCGACGGGTGGTCCGTGATGGAGTTAGGTTTTCAGTGTGTCGGAGGAGGCCGATGTTTATTTTCGGGGAGGAAGGGTAATTGGAGTTGTGAGGATGTCACATAGAAGGGAAGCGGTCGCCAGAGGCAAGGGTAGGAGAAGGGCATGAGCTAGGATAGACTAAGACGAAATGGCGAAGTGAGGTGGAAAGGTCCGGGGGAAATTGGAAAAGGAGAGGGCCAGAGAAGATATGGTGGTCGAAGGCGATGACGACGACAAGGCGACTGGACAGAATGTTGGGAGGTAAGAGAGTCGCGGTGGCTTGGAAGAGAGGGTGGGAGAAGATAAGAGGCCATGACAATCTAAGCTTTATAGTTTCCCGTGTCCTGCCCATGTCTGGTCATATCGGATATGTATCTATTTTTTTTTCATTTTTCTTACATCGAAAACGGCTGCGACATGTAGGAAGCCATGTCGCTGTAGTATCCATATCCAATACACATAAGACACCCATTTTCACAAGTTCATGCTTCCTAGATATTACTATATTGGGTGGGTCATGTATAACTGTCATGCCCCAAAATTCCCGGCTTCGTTAGAGTGCAGAAGACGTCCCGTTTATGAGTATGCTTGAAGCTAGAAATCTAGGGACGCGACCGAATACTCGATCTGACATTCAATTACACCATCACAAATGGACGTATAATTGACACAATTCAGGCTTGAGAATAAACATTATTAATATCATGAAATGAAAATCCACGAGTTCTAAAAATATCTAACAATAAAAGTCATTAAAAGTTTTTGGCTCACAAGCCATTAATACTACAACTATCAATTAAAATAAAAGATAAGATCTATGGCTCTTCAACATGCCATCTTCAAGCTTCCCTTTATCCTTCACTTTTTCCAGATCTAGTCCTTATCCATGCCTGCATCACATGATGCTTGAGTATTCTGAAGAAATACCCAGTAGGATGCAAAAACCACAACATGAGTAGAAGGTACAATATATAGCAAGGAATTTGATTTAAAAGATGACAATTGAGTAATCATTAATTTCTGAATTGAACATAAAGATTTCATCACTAGGAGAATATTATCAATCACAGGACTCCAAAACATCGAAAGTGTATGGAGATACAACTTCTTCTCTTAGTCATCCCCACTCGCAAGTGGTTACTTGCAAGATTACTCTAGAGATTCTCTTACTGGAACCTGGCCATGCGTCTAGGAAACTGGCCCCATCAGTGTTTACGGACACAATGGGCGGGGACTACTAGACCTTCTGTAATGTCTCAACAGCCTAAGGACGTACGTATATGCCTCTCTTTGGGCGGGAGCCTTGCAGGGTTCAAAAATATCAAAGATCTCGCAATGGCTCTCTGAGCATACTATGAGTCCACCTCGGAGAGATCCTCGCAAGGTCACTTGAGGAGAAAAGATCAATAGTTGAGCAATACTTCTCATATCAGAATCCCTGTGTCACGCCCCCAAATCCCTGACCTCAATCGGAGTACAGAAGTCTTCGTAATCACCATCAATGATGAGGTAGGAACTCTGGTACGCGACTTGGATAGTCGAACCAACCAGCCAATTTCATCATCTCAAAAGGATGTACAATCGACATTACCAGAAACACTCATGGACGTGAGAACTCATCATCAAATCTCAAAATAAAACATTATAAATGTATTAAATGAATCCTACTTAGTTTTTATTACAACCAATCACAAATTGTCAAACAAAAGAAATCATTAACTCTATGTCACACAACGGCCAACAATATCATCAAGTTTATCAAACTAAATAAATACATGAAAATTCTCTAAACATCTTCAAGCTTCTGCGTCACCTTCCTGTCCTGCACTCGTCCTGAATCAATGCTCTTTTATGCATGCATCAGAGGATGCATGAGTATTCAGCAGAAATACCCAGTAGGATGTAAAAACCCACCGGAGACAATAGATAGCATGAAGAAAGATTTACTCAATAGAAACAGGAACATATATAATATCTGAAGGACTGATCATAAGGTTTACTTCACCTGAACAGAAAGGTTAGTCAATAATAAACCCAACTCGCAAGTATAGGGAAAAACATCAATAAGACTCCGAACAATCACATGTGTAAGGAGAGAATCATAATTTTAACAATGGCTCAAGGCATCTATAGTGAAAGGAGTTACAATTTCTGTTCGTTAAACTTATCACTCGCAAGTGACTAAATCATACCAGAACCACCTTAGAGGTTCTCCTTTCGAAACCTGGCCATGCGTCTAGGATGCTGGCCCCACCAGTATTTACGGACACGATGGGTGGAGACTGAGGACGTTCCGTAATGTCAATTAGTCTAAACGTACGTATGTTGCCTCCCATGGGGCATAAATAATCGGAGATCTCGCAAGACCTGTCAATGGATCTCTGAGCATACTATGAATCCACCTCGGAGAGATCCTCACAAGGTCTCTAGTGGAGAAAAGAATCTTATAACAATCTGAGCAATATTTTCAAAAGAATAGAGGCCACAACACTCAAAGGTTTTAATGTATCTTTTACCGGAATAGACTCACTCTTTGGAGTACACATAAATCATCAATATCTCAATAGAATACAATTCCTCACAAGGATGCCGCTGAGATTCCAAGGTCTTTGATTAACAAGTAACTTGCCAGAAGAGTAATAATAGATCACAATCATAATTCAAACAACATGCTTCATGTCTAGTTTAGATAGGAACATCTCTGGAATTTAGGTTCTACTATTTATGAGAATGATTTCAAGATGAAAGAATGATTGGAATGGTTTGATCTCCAACTGGAACTCAAACCGACACTAAGCTGTAATTAAATTTTTAGTACAATAAGACTTTAGGTTATAATGACTTTAGCAATAATATTATTCTTTTAGACCAACTAGTCTTACAGTAGTAGTCCATGTCAGGTCTTACAACATATATTAGTGATACTTTACTTTGATTAGATTGTATCATTAAGTATTAGCATGCAATAGTGACTTAGACCTTAATTACAGTAAACTGTTTTGTTGATAACAGCCCCCTTTCGGCTGTCCCCACGGTCGGCACAGTAGGAATCTAAGTCTGAAATTTTAACAGTAGATAGCCATATGAGTCTAGTTTCCAACCCAACATATGACATATTTTTCTGTCATTAGTTATGATTTTTATACTGCAGGTCGTCGGCACAGGGCACAGTCTTGGCCGAGACCATTAGGTATTAATCATACATAATAACTATGTGTTATTACCCTTAATCATGATAATAAGATCTTATTAACCATAAGTAATCCCCTCCTAGGATTATTATAAATCCTTATATGTTCTGGAATTTAATTATCACATGCTTTTATACACCTTCCATTACACAACCCAATTTAAGATACTCCCCTTTGTACAGTGAAGACCTTAACGCAAGAATCATAACTTATACTCATATGGTACAAC
This sequence comes from Houttuynia cordata, assembly GCA_039654745.1. Taxonomy (NCBI): domain Eukaryota; kingdom Viridiplantae; phylum Streptophyta; class Magnoliopsida; order Piperales; family Saururaceae; genus Houttuynia; species Houttuynia cordata. Next base: position 41,536,708 of record CM077506.1, read on the forward strand.
CAAACCAGAACTTGTACAAGATAAAAATAGAACTTTATGACATCCAATCAATAAGAGATGAATGATGTTCTCATCTAAACCATCATGCAAGCATTAGAAGATATATCACTCAAGGAATATCAATAATCATACTTATAATCATAATTAATATGGAATCTCTCAACAAATCAATAATTCACACAATCTCTACTACTGAGATAAGATCAAATAATTCATCATAGAATAGAATGAAAGAGTTTAGAATCAATTTGGTAGTAAAACCATCCTACCCCCTTTGTAGAATGAAAACTGCACGTCCGAACGTAGCTCCTCTTCTTCTCTACACGACGAGACCTTCGCTCATTCGAATATGACGAGGTTTGAATGAAGAAGAAGGGTGAAAGGGTTGTTGGAACAAGGGAGAAGGAGAGAGAGACAAGGCTGGGGCGTTCACAACTCTCTAGTGTGAGATAATACAAGTCAACCCCCTTTCTTGTGTTTATATAGACCATATGCCTACTACAACTAGGATATCTTCCCCTTAGGATTCCTTTCCAAACCAATCTCTCAACCCTCCAATTAGAAGCTTCCCATAGTTAGAAGGGACGTCCTAAACCTAATCTTCCTTGATTAGTTAGGATTTGATATCTACCTTAACTAGGTTTCTCAAAAATAGCACTTTCTGGATTCGAAATCTGCCGATGCGATCGATCGCTACGCTAGGCGATCGATCGCTGCGTTCATTCGCGCGATCACAGTATTTATGATCTATCGCATGCGATACACTAAACTCTAGTACTTATGATCGATCGTTCGCAAGGCGATCGATCGTGGCTCTTAAAATCACGAATCACAGTAAACACGATCGATCGTCACCGAGGTGATTGATCACGTCCACCTTACTCTTCGTTTCTGTAACTGGCCCGATCGATCGTGTATGGTCCAGCGATCGATCGCACACTATTTTCCTCAAACATTTTTCTACGAAATTTTCAATTCATTCCATATGACCAATACTCACATTAGGCCACAAAACTCTTCCTAATAATAGAGTTTTAGTAAACATACCAATTTTTACGAGTGTTACACCCTGCCTAACTAGTAGCTATCATGAGTATATATATATACTAGCACAATGTCAATATGAAATACGAAACATAAACAAACAACACAACAAGCAACCATAAATAGAACAAACTAGACACATAGATTACTGTGGTTTGGCTTCTTTTCACCATATTCCACACCACAACAAAGAGCAAAGTTTTGTTGATAAGTGGTTATAATGAATTCTTGTGATTTTGTGGCAAAAAATCACCCAATTCCCTTATAATTAATCTCTCACCAAACCTTACTTTTTTCTCTCTTTACAAGCTTTATCATTAACCCTGACAACCCTTTTGGAGTCCGTCAATACTTCTTAGAATCGTGACCCAACTTAGATCTGAATTAGGAATGGAAAACTGTGACACCCGAAAATTCTATAAGTTTACCAAAACTGCTCTTTTAGGAAACTGTTCTAAAATAGGAAAGTTTTGCTGCCTGTTTTGAAATCTTATAATTTGGTGTGTTGTATTGGTTTTGTGATGCTTTTAGAAGAGTGGAATTGATAAACCAGATTTGGCAGTCCACCAGAGCACGAGGACTAGCCCTGGCGCTGGGTTCAATCGAGCGCTGAGGCTGGCCTGGCTCCAGGGGCTGAGTGCACCTGACGCCAGGAGTGGGGGCCAGACGCCAAGGTGTGAGACCAGTGTGTAGAGACTCATTTGAGTATTTTGAGTTAGTAAGTTGAATTAGTGATGTGGTACAAGAGTTGTGCAGTATTTTTCAGCACACTTCATTCGCGGGACATCGGAGCCGTCCATCTGTGTGCCACGCACCAGACGCAGGAGCATCTGAGGGCCAGAGCCACGTGGGCACAGCGCCATCGGCATTGTGCACGAGATGGCATGTTAAGATTTGGTTAGGAGAGAGAGAATCAAGGAGAAGAGGGAATTTCGAATTCTTTCCAAATCCGGTTTTAGTTGAAATAATTTCCTAGTTAAAAATCCGGTTTGAATTTAAATAGATTTGATATCCTTTTAATTGGAAATTAAGGAATCTAAAAAGAGGAGGTTTTGGACGTGATTAGTGGCCAGGAAGTTGAGGTTGTGCCATGTGGCCATGAGGGAGATCGTGCTTGGAGATTTGGGGAGGTTACACTATTAATTTGGTAACCGATCCCATTAATCAAAATCTCTACCAATTAAGGAGTTGTAACTAACCTTAAATCAAGGAAACTGATTTGGAGCAACTAGGCAAGCACGTTGGAGCATAATCATGCCTTTTGGAGGGATGAAACTCAGCCATTAGATGAGATTTGATCTAAGGGGAGAGATTGGCTTAAATGAGGAAGTTGCCCTAAGTGGAGAATTAGGGTTTTGGACCACATTAATTGGGGGAAACCCTAACTAATGTTGAGATAATTAGGGAGACCACGTCCTTGTGGTGGATTGTGGGCTGGTGCTGGGTGAATCATGGCCCTTGGATGGAGTGTGGATCAAGGGTGGTGATCTAACCTAGGTAAGTGAGAGTTTACTATTTAAACACCCCAAAGGAGGAGCCGGCATTCTCTTTTTGGACGTCTTGGGAGTTGTGCAAACCAGCAAGGGTCTAGACCCTCTCTCCTCCTCCTTCGACCAACAGCCTTCTTCCTTTCCACAAGTGATTGTGGTGGTGGTGATCCGACGAGGACAAGGGTGGTGCAATCGATAGTCGAAACTCTCGTAGAAGTTTCAAATCGTCAAAGAGGTAGGATGCACTGTTTTTACCACAACTTGATTCTCTGAATTCTCATGAGTATGATCCTTGTTTCATGCTGATATAATAGTATGATGTCGATGACTGGATATTAATATGGTTTCATGCAAAGAATTGTCTTGAATATGCATGTATGTTTAATGCATGATCGAAAATACTTCTTTTGTGTATCACGTGTTTGCTCTTCACGTACAAGCCCTAGAATATATTCCCATGAGGTTATACTATTCAATCTATGACATATCTTGCTGTTGTGTTTCATGTCATGTTCTGTCCAGTAAAAGATGGCAGCTTTATTGATCGATCGAGTCGTTTCATACTTTACTAGTGCTCTCGATCCAATTTTGATAATCGATTTGAGATTCCTATACAATTCTTGATCTAGTTCTTATGAAATTAAATACTATTGCCTTTGATGCTTCAGCTTACCTTCTGGGATTCGTGTCAGTATGTATTGGTGTTGACCAGCGTCTGTGATTAAATTGTACTACTTGAGTTCTTTCGAGTTTGGTGAAGAGATGATCGTATAACCTAATAAGCTGAATAGATATTCAGTAAGAGGAAGGAAATCATATTGATTCAGAGTTGAGGAGGTTCTGTAAAATGTTTAGAAGATGTGTATATGATGTCAGTAAGTGATATTAAGTGATTAATTACGAGTTTAGCATCAGATAATCAAAGTGGATTAAGATAACTGCTCTCGGCCAGGACTGTTCCTGCACCGACCAGTAGCGATCGAAAATTCATAAGTAATTCTATACACCTCATAAAATTATAAAATTAGATGGGTTAGAAATTAGACATATAAGGATAACTAGGATAAAAATTAAAGAATTTAATACGTACTGGATAAGTAGTGGTAGTGGTTAGAAGTCAGCTGTTTTGCATGGGGCAGAACACTGTGTGCATGTTAAAACCCAAATTAGGTTGTATACTATACACTATAAGTATGTATATATACAGTATTACGATGGGATTTCTATATTGTAAGACTCTGGGGATACAGGGTACAATAATATCAGATTATATGTGTATGAACAGTGAGTCATGAGTTCTGTTCGAAATTAATTGTCTCATTGAGACTAGGTTCTTGATCGGTCTATCGTTCAGGGAATTCTCTTGTACAAAACCAAGACCTTGTGCACCATGTTTGATATTGGTAACCTTAAATTCTTGTGCATGGGAATTGTTATATCTAGGGGCTAAGTACGATGATGTGATTCAGTGTTCCGTTTCTTGATGAGTCATAATTGAAGTCATCCGATGTTGATCATTCTAAAAGTTTTGAGTACTCCGATGTGAGTCCATTCCGATGACCTTGACAAAGTTATTGCCTTACTCCTCTGAGAGTATATTTATTGATGATTATGGTCTGGGTCTCTGTTTGAGAGAATCCTTGTTAATTCTAGACGAATTCAGTTCTATGTAAACTGGTTCTCCACTAAGAGTTTGATGAATGCTCTTAGATTGGAATCATAGTATGCTCACGAGCCATTGCTAGATCCTTTGTGATCTCAGATTATATATGAACTTCTGTAGTTCAGTCGATGACGGCAACGCGTGTGCTTTAGACTGTATGATATTACGGAAGGTCTGCAGTCTCAGCCCATTGTGCCCTTAAGCACCGATGGGGCCAGCATCCCTAGACGCATGGCCGTGTTCCTCTGTAGAACCTCTAGGATGTTCTGGTAATTGATGTCCATAGGGGAAGTGGACTGATCAGAGAGCAGAAATTGTTATCTCCGACACTCTGTATGTTTGGAGTCAGTATCCTTATTGATCTTCCCGACGCTCTGTACGTTTGGGATCTGAGTTATTTTATTCTTGACCGTTGATGGTTCTTTGTGATGATTATCGAGCAGGTAAGTGAACTCTATATTTACTTAACCTGATTTCTCTTAAAGGTGTCTTAAATTCTCATTTTACAGTATTCTATTGTTATTACCTGTTGTGGGTTTTTCTTGGCTCCTACTGGGTATTTCTTTCGAAATACTTATGCATCTCTCGATGCAGGAATTAAAGTGGAGAAGAACTCACAAGGTTCGTGTTTGGAGCTTGATGATGGAAGTTGCTAGAATGTGAATCTTATTTATCGTTTTTAATTTTCTTGTTCGCGGAGAACTGATCAGCCTGCGTGCTGAATTGCATTTATGTTTGATGGATTGTGTTAATTGGATTATTGTAATAATGTAGTTTTATTATTTAAGATTTTTGTAAACGGACGTTGGTTAAGCATTCTGGAATGAGAACGCGGTGTGATCGAGTATTCTGTCGCGTTCCGGGTTTCAGCCTCATGACCTTAAATGAGTTAGTGCTTCCGCGCATTATTCGAGGTTTTGAAATTCGGGGCGTGAAAAAAACAATGTCAAAACACAATTAGAAAGCTGCCTATGTAATGTCTGGTCTACCACTACAAGAGTCTGGTCAGCCGCTCCGTCCTATATCCTTTGACGTATCCTCCAGTAAGCCTACTATCGGTCAACTGCTACATCCACTATCCTTCGATGCAACTTCAAGTGAGCCATACGATTGACCGCTAGCAGCAAGCGGTCACCGCCCACTCATGGATCTGTTCTCAGCACCCCTAACAGTTCTGCTACCGATCAACCCCCAGTGATGCCGCTGAAACTCCGGATTTGACTCAATTACTTAATAATTCATGTGCTTTTCTTTTTATCCTCTAGCCTACCATCAGGCGGTATTGATCTGCCCTCAAAATGGGCCGTCGGTAGCATTCTCAACCTAAATCGAGCACAACTATGAGTTTCCAAGAGGAGGACGCTTCTCAACCATCCCACCCGAGCGGTCTCAATCCTAAAAACTGTTCTAAATTCTCCCCCGGCTGTCCTAAATTCTACCGTGAGAACTGTAGTCGGTCGCTCGTCGTCTGCCTCGCTTGGCTGTCTGGCTACTATAGCATGTTGATCTACACATGAAATATGCATTTTATTATCTCCTAAACTTATATTTATGTTAGTGTTTGATTAGAATTAGTGCTACTTTCATGTAGTTTTTGGTTTTTGTAGGAAAACAAGAGTAAGTTGCAAATGTGGTAAAACGTGACTCAAATGGTTGAATCTTTACAACTTCGTGTGCATATCTTTGATTGGACTGATATAAGCTTCATGTTAAAGTTCAAGAAGTCAGCTTTCCAACGCCATAGACTGTGTGCAATTCGGAGTTATGAGCGAAAAGTTATGATTATTTGAAGATTTGTACGCAAAAATAGTATGTGATCTATTGGCACATTATACGCGATCGATCGCCTAAACCAGAATGAGCCGTTCGGATGAGAGTTGATGGATGAGATCGTTACGACGGGTGTTGGTTTTAAGTGAAGAAAATAAAAGAACCGTCACTACGAGATTGGATGCGCGATAGCAATATGACGGGTTTTTTGCCTAATAAAGAAAAAAAAGAATAGACTAGTTCAGTTTCATTCCAGTTCGGTTCGGTTCAAGAAAAAGAAAAAAAAAAGAAAGAAAGACTCGATCAACCCGAGCCGAAGCTCGGGCCTTCTTGAACAGAGCTCGGTGCTTTGTTCAAACAGTCGTCGGCGTGGGGCAAGGCGGCCTGAGACTCCGGTGGAGCTGGGCTGGGCTGAGCTCCGTGGGACGACGGCTGAAGCACAACGGCGGCGGCGATGGACGGCGGAGAGGCGAGGCTCGACGATCGGAAAAATGGCGACTTGCTTTGAATCGGGAAAACAGAGTCCGACTCCTATTCAAATTAGAAATTTGATTTCATCTTCGATTGGGACGCGGATTTGGGCTCGATTCGATTCAATTAGGACTTGGACTCTGAATTGTCTATAAAAATAGAACTTTTGCCGGGGAAAAAGGAAGAACTTTTAGAGAGAGACAAGGAGACTTCCGGCAGGAAAAACACAGAGCTTTTGGGTGTGTTTCTCGCCGGAAAAGCAGAGCTTTGGGTGTGTTTCTTGCTGGAAAACAAGAGGGAAGAGGAAGGAGTGGCCGGAGGGAAGATTTTAGAGGAAGAAAGGGCCGGAAAAGAACTATTTTTGGACGATGAACAGTGCGCTACACTAACCGCGAGCTTGAGGAAGACGATGAACAGTGCGTAGTGAACAGTACCCATGAACAGTGTTTTATGAATAGTGTTTCTGGTGAATAGTAAATGATTACTCCGACAAATCAGGGTCAATGGCAAACTCCATGGTCGGCTAAACTCCTTGTCCAAGGCATAGATGAAACCCGAGTAAATTGGTTGTATCGTTTTCTTTCTTTCATCTTAACTTTTACCTTAATTGGTGTATGGATCTTATTATACAATCACTGTTAATTTATTGAGGTTTATTCTATGTGCTCGAGAGAGGCTAGAGTGAATTCTTGTGAATTTCAATCCGAGGAATACTTGCGTGTCCGAGAGGAACGTAAGTAGACTAAGGTGTTATATATTAATAAGGTTTCATTGATTTATGCTCGAGAGAGATAGATCACAGTTCCATGTTTTAATCGATTATGTGTTACGTCCAAGAGGAGAGCATGATATTTTGAATTGACAAGTATATGTCCGAGAGGAATATGCTAGCCAATTAGGAATTTATTCAAAAGAGAGAGAGAGACGATAAGCTGGTTTATTTTGTGGTGGATTCGAAGCCTTGACACTTATCCATATTCGTTTAATTAGTTAAAGTTTATTGCTTTCTTAGATTAAATTAAAAATTGTAGCTTTCTTTCACTTGAATTTGGTAAGATTATTCATCCGTCCCTGAGGTTCGACAACCCTAATACTCACTGTAGTACAATTGCCTTGTGCACTTGCAAGGGTTTAAATATTAAACGATCACATGTTCCTCCTCCAAAAACTCTAGCGAACTTTTCTGTTCGTCCTTTTAATAGGCTATAGCCTCGCCCCAAATCATATCCTTTCCAGCTTTTGGATGAACCCAAATCTCGTCCTATTTTGTTAACTCCAAATCCAAATTGAGTCCCAATTGAACTTAGCAAATCCGAGCCAATCCCGCAACCAAAATCATCCAAATTTGAGTTCACCTTCTGCAATTTCAGTTTTTCCCAATTCTTGTCCAAGCTTGAGTCTATCCCAAACACAACTATGCCTCTCCGAATCGAAAACGCCTCTTTTCCCGAGCGGCTTGAGCACGTCTAAATCCATGGGGAACCAACTCCAATCCCTGCCACTCATAGTCCAAATTGAGGATGCCTCTACCAAATCCAAGTCGATCCATTTCCAGATTTTGAGCAATGCGATAGCCCTCGCATATCGTGTAATCGAATACTAATCGTCCATTTTAGTGGGACATACTTCAATGGATCATATCTCCTTCATTTCTGATCCGTTTTGCCCATTTTTTTTGTTCTTCCTTATTTTTAGTGCTCTTTCTTATCATGATGATATCATTATGATCTTGAGATAATATAAAAAAATCCACGATAAATAGCATGCGGTGTCTCAAAGTAGGTCAATGTATCTTAGCAAGTGAAGAGAAGTCTGATTAGTGATTTAGTCTGCCAAAGTAGGTGTTTTTAATGTGCTTTAGTATGTCAAAGTAGTTTTCTTAAAAGAGCAGCCTGTTCGGTGTTCCATGAGTATATGTGAAGCTTGTGTATTAAGAATTAAGATGGTTGCTTTTTTTTTGTAATAAATTAAGATGGTTGTTGATGAAATGTATGATATTTTACTTTGAGGCCTCTTGCTTCTTTATAAAAAAAAAAGGAAAAAGTCTCTTGCTTCATGTTGCTCAAACTGAATTTTTAAATATGCTCTTGTATTACAAGTAAGTTTCATGTGGTTAGGTCAAAATGAATTGGCTTATTTGAACTTAATGGTATGCACTCTTGATAATATTATGTAATTTAAGCTATCCGATCAACTGGTAGAGATCTCATGAAGTATATTTGTATCGGAATGAGATGTCAGTTCATCTCCACCAATAGCCCAATTATGACAGTGCAGTTTTAGTCTGTCAAAATAGGTGCCTTAGCATAGCAGCCTGTTAGTACGATGTGAAATTTGTGTAGTAATGAATAATGATGGTAGTTGATGAAATAGATAGTTTACTTTGAGCCAAGGAATTCCGTATCAGATATCGGTCGGCCTAAGAGACAAAATATCGGAGATATTTGTAAAAAAATATCGGTGGTCGAAAACTAATTTTTACCATATATTTTCATAATTTAACTTCTAAAATGAGTTATACTAATTTAGACAAAGCATAGACTTCAAAATATGCATAAAAATGCATATTAGGATGGAAAACAAACGGGGAAGTTATTTTTTTTCCTTTTTAAAAAAAAATTTCCCAATTTTTTTTTGAAAACATTTTTTTTAAAAAGGCGATATTTGAACAAAATTGACAATATGATATTTACCCGCCTCGTTTTATCGGGTGGGGCCCGATATCAATATATCGGCGATATATAGCCGATATGGAATTCCTTGCTTTGAGCCCTCTTGCTTCTTTACTCCACCTGCATAAATTTCCACACATGAATGATGTAGACTAAATAGGACTACAATCATGGAATGCCGTATCGGATATAGGTAAAATATCGGTCGGCCAAAGAGACAAAATATCGGAGATATTGTGTAAAAAAATATGGGTGGTCGAAAACTAGTTTTTACCATATATTTTCATAATCTGACTTTTAAAATGAGTTATACTAATTTAGACAAAGCATAGGTTTCAAAATATGCATAAAAACGCATATTATGATCGGAAACAAACATGAAAGTCAAAAAAAAAAATTTAATTTTTTTTTTGAAAATATTTTTTATTTTAAAAATAACGATATATCGGCCGATATCGGTCCGAAACCGATATATCGGTGATATATCGCCGATATTTGGAAAAAAGCTGGAAAACGAGATTTACTTGTATCGATGTATCGAGTGGGGTCCGATACCGATATATCGGCGAGATGACATTCCATGACTACAATACATGGAGTAGTTTGACCGAAAGAAGTCAAAGAAGCAAACATGTGGTCCCCGACGTGCCCATGACATCATCAAAGATTCCACTCAATTTGGGAGTCCTTTAAGAGTTATATTTTCCTTCGAGTTAGTTAGAATAGATAGTTTATTTTGGGTCATACTAGAAGTTATAGAAGCCTTTCTTTTCATTGGTTGGACCATGACAGTCAATGGTAGTTTCATTGTTAATCACAATTATGCCATCGGCTTTAGGAATTTACAGATAAATACTTGTAAACACCGAACATCAGAGGTTGGTGATTTGATATTTTATTGGAGAAGAAGAACAATAGTTTCTCTCTATATTTTTGCTTAATTCATTATTCTTCTCTACAAGTGTGAGATTGAACGTATTTGTGAGGAAGGTCGAGCATGCCTATTGCTAGATTCGTCTACCGTGTGAGTTTCTCCAAGTCACCCCTGCATCAGTTGGTGGCCCTCAAATATGTCACCCCGATGCCGTGTGTTTCAGAACTTGATGATATTCACAAACAGGATGAAGTAGCAAGGTTGTCCCGACAGGTGGAATAGTTGACGCACAGACGGGTGATTTGGTTGTCGTCTGTTGCTCGCCCAAAATCCCAACTTGGTTTAGCTCAACAACCGAGTTGAGGATGAGGAGCCGGAGGGTGATTCCGATGGTGAACACCCATTCGCCAACTCTATGCCGTGTGGTGACGAGGAGTTTGATCGGTTTCAGTAGCATTTGCTGCCAAGGATGGAGGATTATGTGCCCGGAAGGCAAGATGATTCGTCTTCGAGGCAATGTAATACAGTATTGAAAGTTGATATTCTTGAATTCCAAGGTGGTATTTAGTTTTGCCATTGGCCAAGCTAACAAGGAAAGATATAAAATTTGAGTGGAAGGAAGAATGCGAAAAGGGCTTCCAAGAGTTGAAGGATAGACTCACTAGTGCAATGGTTTTGACCTTGCTCGAAGGGTTTGAGGGGTACATAGTGTACAATGATGCTTCTTTGAGAGGATTGGGTTATGTTTGATGCAACATGGAAATGTGGTGGTATATGCGTCCAGACAGTTAAAGACGCATAAACGAAACTTCCCTACTCATGACTTGGATTTGGCGACAGTAGTGTTTGCACTAAAGATATGGAGACATTATCTTTATTGCACCAGTTCTTGGGTCTTCACGGACCATAAGAATTTAAAGTATGTTTTCACCCAAAAGGACCTAAATCTTCATCAGCAAAGATGAATGGAGTTTATCAAAAACTACTATTTCATAGCAGAGTATCATCCAAGTAGGGCCAATTCGGTGGTAGATGCTCTCAGTAGGAAATCAACACTGGTAGGCCGCTTGAAGCTATGAGATATGATGAGCCTTGTCCCAAGAGCTAGGATTATGAGGCCAGCCCAAGGAGGGAAGGCTCTAATTGCAAATTTCTCTATGAAGTCAGCAATTGGGGAAAAAGTCTTGGATGCCCAAAAAGTAATTAACAGTTTCAGATATGGGTAAAGAAAGGAGGATTCATTCCAGATAGCAATGGAAATTTTAGATTCCAAGGAAGGCTTATGGTTCCATCTAGGAATCAAGCTAAAATAGACTTCTTGAACGAAGCCATAGCTCTCAATATTCAATCCACCCAGGAGGAACAAAGATGTTGTAGGATTTGAAGCAGCGTTTTTGGTGGAATGTAATGAAGGACATTGCTAGATTTGTTGCGGCCTGTCCTACTTGTCAACTTGTAAAAGCAAAATACCAGCGCCATGGAGGACTTCTAAAGCAGTTGGGAATACCCAAATGGAAGTGAAAGCAAATAACTATGGACTTTGTGATAGGTTTGCTAGCCATTCCCAAGAAAAAAAGATGCTATTTAGGGCAGTGAAAGTGCTCATTTTATTCCAATCCTGTGGTTGCAATCACCAAATAGTTTGACAGAGTTGTATGTACAAGAGATCGTACGATTACATGAAGTTCCAACCTCTATTTTGTTAGATCATGATCCTAGATTTACATCGAGGTATTTGAACAAATTCAGAAAGCCTTGGGCACATAATTGAAGTTTAGTACTGCATATCATCCATAGACGGATGGTCAGTCCGAAAGAACTATACTGACCTTGGAGGACATTCTACGAGCATGCATTGTTGAGTGGAAAAGAAGTTGGGAAGATTTTCAACCCTTGGTGGAGTTTGCTTATAACAATAGATACCATGCTAGCATTACTATGGCACCTATGAAGCTTTGTGTGGTAGAAGATGTAGATCACTGACTAATTGGGTTGAGGTTGGTGAAAAGGTGGTCATGGGAGAGGAGTTGATCGAACTAAGTGCTATAAAGGTGCTGTAAGAAAGAACTTGTTGATTGCGATAGATCAACAACAAAAGTGTGTGGATCGCTGCAAAAGAGAGCTAGAGTTTGAGGTTGGTGATGGTATGTATCTCAAGGTATCACCATTAAAAGGAGTACCTCAATTTGAGATAAGAGGGAACTCGAGTCCTTGTTTTATCATACCTTTCAAAATCTTAGAGCGAGTTGTGTCTTTCAAATTTTCACCCGCCTTAAGGGATTGTCTACGTATTTAAGGGTAAGGCCTTATTTGGGTACTTTTTGGATGACCTAAATTTCTCTTGGAGATGGGAGACTAGGGATTCAAGAGTTGGAGAAGGATATCGGCTATTAGAGAGCATCTCGACTTCGATTAGACAAGGTAGGAAACTAGAACTTCGAGTTTCTTTCGGCACGCCCTTGTGATTGGCCTGGGCTGCCAAATTGTTTGATATTGCCATGGAATTAGGTGTTTGTTATATGTATGATGAATCATGCCAAAATTATGAACTCCTTAAATTAAACTATCTCTTGTGCTGATGGCGAGGAGTTGAGGTATGTATTTTTAATCCTAAATTGGAGATCCTCATCATGTTTGATGTCACGATGACATGTTAATGTACTTGTTCTCATGCTTGCAATCATGTCTATGAAAAGGTGATTGCTTTGATGCTAATGATATGTAATATATGTCTATTGGACGCCTTTACAAATGGATTGATGTAAAAGATGTCATTTGCATGTAAGTTGAACAAAGAATAAAATTAATTATTGTTGGGGAGCACGTCATCTGGATAGACTTGCTTCGGCAAGTTGTGCCTCATAGTCGTCTGCTTGCAAACTGCCGATCAACATCGTCTCCTCCTCATAATGTTTTGAAGGACCGGCCTGTGGTGAATAGGTACCTCAATCCCAACCACCGTCACCATCAATATTGTTGTACTCATCGTCGTATAACTCTTGCGGCTCCTCCTCAACAGATTTCCCTTTAGAAGTGGATGCTCTCGCTGGTTGTTGGAGTACAATACCTGGCACAGAGTGGTCTCTTCCCGTGGGATCTGGCTGGCGAAAAACTGGTATTGTAAGAGGCTCATCCCACTCATCTGCAGACCACGGTAATTCTTCGTCATCAAAGAATTCTTCTTCATCTGCATCTTCAACTTCGCCTTCATCTTCATCTTCGTCTTCATCTTCATCACCATTGAAGCCATTGATTTGAAATTGGTTATCGACTGCGTTCGGATTCTGTGCATCCTTCATATTTTAATTACCATCACCCAATCTGCGAGAACAAAATTGTAAGAATGGAATGCTTATTGTCACAACACGTCTAAACGACTTGACTCAAGTCGTGTAGTCGACAACATGACTTGAAGTCCAGTCGTGTCTTATACAACACGACTTGAAGTCCAGTCGTGTCTTATATAACACGACTTTAAGTCCTGTCCACTCGTTAATTTCAAACCTTACCTCGCAGCTTCAAGTGAATAATCTTCATCTCTTCCTCCTTCAACTGCTGATGCGGGTGTCTTATTGCCCGGGCTGGACGGCCTCTCCTGTAGTGTCTTACTGACCGGGCTTCCTTCTGCCTCCAGCATTGAATTCTCGTCATCCTTATCAGCACTGGAATTCTCCATGTTGTTATTTCCAGCAGAAGTCCACTCCACGTATAGGTTGAGTAGTCCATCTGTGCATTGCCTCGTCTTGTGAGGGAGGAATATTGTCTGCACGTCTTTCTCGTCTTCAAGGACGTATAGGGATCCAGGATGAACAAGATATGACAAACACAATGTACCCGATGCCGACTTCAGAGGTAATCTTTCTTCCACTTGCTGCAACAGTCCCAGGTACTTTACTTGTGTATCAATAGTCAGGAGCTTCAGTTTCTCGCCCACATACCCATCAGATTTTGTAAACACTCCATCGTAGTGTAAGCACACAGGTATCAATTCCATTAGTACCTGACATTAAAATAACGAAATAAGTAAAAAAAACCATAAGGTGTTCAACCGTGAGTGAAAATCATCGTCTATTACTCGTGTTGCATAAGACACGACTATTCTCACAGTCGTGTCGTCGAAGACACAATATTACAAAAAAGTTGAAAACTCTGCAAGTTTTCAACTTTCATCTCTAGAACAAATTTTCATTATATAAAACGTAGAATTTCAAATTGATGTACCTTTTTTTAATGTACGATGCCTCCGTTGCAGTGGTTTTTCCGTACAGGCCGATTTCCCACTCGTTTTCCAACTTTTGGCGCCAAGACTAGCTTTCCCGGTTTGGACGGCGCCAGCGCCGGCGCCGGCGGGGATAAGGGCGGAGATGCTGGACGGAACGCCGGAACGCCTTCTTCTTCTTCTTCATCTTCATCATCATCTTCTTCTTCTTCTCCAAAATGCCTTCTTCTCCAAAAACTCAAAAATCTCTGCGGCCATGCTTATACACGCTGAGGGGGGTATTTTCGGTACTGTCCAAGTCATATGGAAGGAACGAAGATATTCCAGGTAATATGAGAAAACCATAGTTGGCGCCAGGTAGAATGGAAAACGCTCGGTAAAGTTGGATTTTTTCTACAATTTTGGACGGGATTTAAAAGTCTAATCTTGTGCTGAGTATGGAACAAGGCTTGTGGTGAATTGGAAAGGCAATTAAGTTGAGATCTCTTCCCGTCTACAAAGGGAAGGCATGACCTGAGAGGGGCAGTATATAAACATATGGGGGTTGGTCGACAGAGAACAGGGTCGACGGCTCAGAGAAGACCCTTGAAGCATATTTCAAGTCCAAGTTTTGTTTTTTTTTCTCTTTTTCATTTTTGTTTTATCTTAGTTGCTGCTATTAGATTGAAGTTGTATCAACTTGCTTAGAATTGTAGAAGACAAAGGACCGAGAGCAATTTTAGATTACAGTTCAAAATTTTTGTTTTTTTTTCTCTTTACTCTATTTTTGTTTTATCCCGGTTGTTGCTGCCTTGAATCTGTAACAAGCTTTTGTCGAAGAATTTCTTAGAAAGAATGAGTGCGCCTAGCTCTTTTTCTTTAATCTCAAAAATTCATGTAAGTCAAATTTTATTTTTTTAATTGAGATGAGTTTAATTATGAATTATGCATGTGTTCTAGTGAATATGATTGGCTAAATTAGTTGCTAAGGCTAGGATGAGGCTGTAGTAAGAATAGAGAACTCTTTATGAAAGTTGAATTTTTCTCATAGAATAGTGCAATAGTATTTATGCGTTCCTGTGTTAATTGCTTAGTTAATTGTGAATATAGCATCAATCATGTTTTTGCTATGATTTGAGATTACTATTGTTAATGCATGCTTGCATTAATTATTTAGATAACAAATTTGATACTAGTTGTGATTCTCTCGTAAGTGGATACATCTAGTGATTTGAGTTGTTAATTTAAATAGCATAAAGAGCATGAATTTTGTATGAATATTTGTGTGTTAAAGTAAGATCTTCCGTAACAACGTGAATAGGATTCTAGTTTGTTATGAGTAATATTGAGAATGATCAATGACTGTAAGTTTAGGATTCTCTATAAATTAGTACATGCCGATTCCAAAGCCTTAGTATTTTGTTAATTTGATAAAGTTTAGATTTTTATTTCGTTAATTAATTTAATTAGTCGGTAGTTAGTTAATCAATTTCAACAAATTTCATAATTAATTCAAGGGTTTAGTTAGGGTTCAATTAGATTTCCGCCATACAAGTCCCTGTGGGTTTGTCACGCCCCGAATTTCAGAACCTCGAATAATGCGCGGAAGCACTAACTCATTTAAGGTCATGAGGCTAAAGCCCGGGACGCGACCGAATACTCAATCACATAACGTTCTCATTCCAGAATGCTTAACCAATTTCCGTTTTACAAAAATCTTAAATAATAACAAACTTCAAGTTTAACTACTCTATTACAACAATTCAGTCTTAACAATCATCAAACATCAAATTTAAAATTCAGCACACCGGCTGATCAGTTCTCCACGAACAGAAAATTAAAAACAATAATTAGATTCACTTCTATCAGCTTTCCACCATCGGGCTCCATAGCATGTACCTTGCTAGTTCCTTTCGAGAGATGCATGAGTATTTCGAAAGATGCATGAGTATTTCGAAAGAAATACCCAGTAGGAGCCAAGAAAAACCCACAACAGAAAATAACAATAGGAATACTGTTAAAATGAGAATTAAAGACACATTTAAGTAGATTAGGTTGAGCAAATACAGAGTTCACTTACTTGGACAATAATCATCATGATAGACCATCAACGGTCAAGAATCAATAACATTAACTCAGATCCCAAACGTACAGAGTGTCAGGAAGATCAATAAGAATACTGACTCCAAACATACAGAGTGTCGGAGACAACAATTTCTGCTCTCTGTTCAGTCCACTTCCCCAATGGACATCAATTACCAGATCATCCTAGAGGTTCTACAGAGGAACCCGACCATGCGTCTAGGGATGCTGGCCCCATCGGTGCTTACGGGCACAATGGGCTGAGACTGCAGACCTTCCATAATGTCATACAGTCTAAAGCGCACGCGTTGCCGTCATCGGCTGAACTACAGAGGTTCATATATAATCTGAGATCACAAAGGATCTAGCAATGGCTCGTGAGCATACTATGATTCCAATCTAAGAGCATTCATCAAACTCTTAGTGGAGAACCAGTTTACATAGAACTGAATTCGTTTAGAATTAACAAGGGTTCTCTCAAACAGAGACCCAGACCATAATCATCAAGAAATAGACTCTCAGAGGAGTAAGACAATAACTTTGTCAAGGTCATCGGAATGGACTCACATCGGAGTACTCAAAACTTTTAGAATGATCAACATCAGATGACTTCAATTAAGACTCATCAAGAATCGGAATACAGAATCACCTCATCGTACTTAGCCCCTAGATATAACAATTCCCATGCACAAGAATTTAAGGTCACCTGTTGTTGTTTTAATTAGTCTCCTAATTTTACTCGCAAGTGTACGAATCGTGTTTGGAGTATAGTCGCACAATTCTTACGAGGTCGAACCCACAGGGACTTGTGTAGCGGAATTCTAATTCGAAGAACAGATTATTACCCTTGTTGAAGAATTAAATTGATTTGATCCACTACAACTACGACTAATCAAAGACTCAATGCAATTAAACAGCTTTAACTAAGAAATTAATCTAAAGGTAATTAAATAATCTATGAAAAAGAAACTAATCGACGAATAAAAATTGAAGCTTTAATCAAGAATTTAAAACTCTAGGGCATAAGAATCAGCACATGACAATCATAGGAATATTTCTTTTAAAATTAGCAATTGTTTTCACGATTATCTCGTAGAGAATTGGAATTCAATCTATTCTCCTACGGAAAATTTCAGCATTAAAGCATATAGATTTTTAAATAGGATTTTGCATTCTCTTGCATATCAACAGATGAGATTCAAATCATTACATGTATCCATTATACGATGAATCACAGGTAATACCCAAATATCATATTCAACATATAATCCAATGCAATTAATTTGAGAATAGCAATCGTTAAAACGCATTAATTTAGACAAAACAACTGCACCGCATAAATACTATTCCTACAACTAATCATGGCTTCATCTCAGCCCTAGACAGGGATTTAGCTACTCATGCTATAGAAATTAACTGTAAAGATAATGGAATTCATTTGTATAACTAAAATCAACTTACAGGACTTTTTGAATAATGGAAAATAAAGCCAAAAATGCACTGTTCCTCTTCCCGGAGTTACCGTTCCTCTCGGATTACTGTTCACAGCTACAATTCGTTACAAACTCGATCTTCAAATCAACACAGCAACAACAAGGAATGAGAAATGAAAAAGAAAC
Organism: Houttuynia cordata; assembly: GCA_039654745.1. Lineage (NCBI taxonomy): Eukaryota > Viridiplantae > Streptophyta > Magnoliopsida > Piperales > Saururaceae > Houttuynia > Houttuynia cordata. Next base: position 41,554,591 of record CM077506.1, read on the forward strand.
GAGAACAAAATTGGAATAAGAAAAACTCTGGTTGTCATCCTCTCGAACTGCCGGCCCTCCTCTCGAACTGCCGGCCCACTGTTTTGGACTCCAAATCCAGCCAATTCCCAGTCATTCATGCCTCTTTCGAAGTCCTAAATCGAGCTGGAAACAAAACTTTCCAAATCGAGTCCGACTCAAAGGAAAAATCAAAACTTTCCTCTTTCAGTTCCTGTTCCTCGCTGCCGTGATGCTGTCCGCCGTCGAGTGCTCTCGCCGTCAGCTGGTTCCCATTTGCTGATTTCTCCAGTCGTCGAGGAGAAGCTCCAGCCGCCGATCGCTGCATCCTGCCGTCGCCGGAACCCAGGTTCATAGCCGCCTCGGGCCTTCGTCGCCTCGCCATCAGACCGTCGCTTCCGCCGTGTTCTTCGAGTGACCCATGGTCGCCGTCGGCCTGACTTCGCCGTCATCCTCTACCCATGGCCGCCGGAATCCTTCGTCGGCCTCTGCTCTGGTTATCGGCCTCTCGAGCAGAGCTCGAGAGAGCTCTGTTTCTTAATCCCGACAGAACACCCGAGCCTTTGGCTCGGGTTTTGTTTTTTTCTTTATTTTTTTTTTCAATGAACCGGACCATTGAACCGGTCCGGATTTCTTTCTTTTCTTTTCTTTTTTCTTTTCTTCCAATTAAACCCGTCGAAGCAATCTCGTCCGCTGGATAGAATCTGAATGACTCTTTATTTCATTATGCGCCCGTCTTCTTTATCAGTGAACATCAATGGATCAGATCTTTTCTGCGCGTGATCTCAGATCTTGGGTTGCTTTGGCATTTCAAAACCCGTCTAACGGCTTAACTTTTGGCTGTTCAGCAGTACGAGCATTTGAACCTATACAAAATAAAACATGTCCCAAATTAGACGTACCAAATATTTATAAAATTACGGAACAGTGTTAAATTGAGCAATTTAGAGAGCCTTATTTAATTAATTCCTTATTACAAAACAAATGACAAAAATTCACTTTATTCCTCCTTTTAATCAGAAAACACAACTAACAAATAGGTAAAAAGGCATATAAAAATGTGTATTTTTCATGCTTAACAAATACCCCCAAACCTAGATTTTGCTAGTCCTCAAGCAAAACACAAAAGAAAAATAATAAAACTACTCAAAAATAAATGCCACTGTCGTAGGGAATCACGATTGCATTTAGCATATGCAACAAGCCTTTTAAACCCCCAGGTGTCCCTGGCTGGACGAGTGAAGTCTAGTGAGGGTTTGCAGCCATGCTACCCACAAACATGTATTTATAAAATTAACCTTATTCTTTATCTAAATGAGAAATAAGTCAACTAAACACTTCAAAACACAAAACCTATTATCCCTTCAAATACACACTACAATACTTAAGAAAACTAACCACACGTACTTGCATTTATAATCAACTGGAATATAGAAGCGCTCAAGTAAGTGGTTTTATTCTACACCTTCATCTTGGAAATTTCTACTCAATATGATATAGCATGATACTTTAAATAATAGAAAGTGTAGAACATTGTAGCAATACACTCTAAATCTCTGTTTTACACAGATCCAGTGTTACCCATTAACCAAAGAACATCAGAATCTACATAGCCATCGTAATCTTTAGGTTCATGATAGCACAGATGCTTGCGCGCCTCCTTCGGGTCCAACATTCTAGATTTGAGAGGATAATACACCACAGACTTTTTTTTTTTTTTCATAAGGACTGTGTAAGGCCTGACTTCAAGATGCTTAGGTTTAGCAATGACTCAGGCCAATGACTCCCAGCCAGTTGGCTTAGGGCATTAGGTTTTAAGATGGACCGCTTCGGACCTGAGCATCAGCCTAAGTTAATCCTATAATAGTCAAGCAGCCCCTTTTCTTTATTCATTTCGTTTTCATTTTTTGCATTTTTTTTCTTTTCAGCATATATATTTTCAAGCACATCTTTATTCTGTCCAGGCTGTATTATACTCTCAACCTATTTCCGGTTCCAAGCCCTTGCCATAGCCAAGTAAATGGTCTATCATGATCTTTTAAGCTCAACAGACAACCACACATCATCCAATGACTCTGACTAAAGATATCCCACTGAAGATTAGTATTCAACAAATCTCTAGAAGGTATTACTTTATGTAACTGGTGTGTGTGAGTGAGTTTTATTAGCTCAAGCACTTGATCCAAGAGGATTGTAACAGAATGCTATTTCTCAGTTAAGTGTCTCTATCCTCCAGTATACTTACTCACACTTCCAATGTAAATTAATCTCTTAAAAATTGAAGTATGCATCACGAAGGGATAAACTACCAAAACCTATAAAAAACACTAACAAATAGCCTAAAATCTATATTTTTTTTTTAATTTTTTTTTTAACTGAAAAATTGAAAAAAAAAGCAAGAAAATAACTAAGATATCCTAAACAAATATCTTCCTATGCCCCCAAACCTGCATGAAACATTGTCCTCAATGTAAAAAGATATGAAATAAGTACTGAGGAAAATAAATAAACGAAGGAAGGAAAGATAGTACCTGCACTCCACTGAAACGCTATAGTATCTATCAAAATGAAAAGAACAAGTGAAGCACAAGAATAACATAAGAAAAAATAAGCACAAAAATAAAAATTCTAAAAACTTGGGTTGCCTCCCAGTAGTGCTAAGTTTTACGTCTTCAGCCAGACACAGCTATTAATTCACTCATTAATGGAGGATGCAGATTCGACCAAGGATTTAGCGCGAGACCACAGAGAATAAAAACACGACCAAGTGACATCTCTCAAATGGCAAATGAATGTTCCCAGACTTCTCTTCAATCTCTCCCACCTAGACTCTCGGGGAAACAAAAACGAATATGAAATTGGAACAACATTGACAGCAGCTATGGGCCCCTGAAGATCAAGCTCATCTATGGGTGAGTCATCCATACTCCCCGCTAACTGATGTGGAAATAATGGTGCCCAAGGATAGACGACTGGAATATCTAAGTCCAGACCCAGTGGATGTTCATTCACTACTTCTTCTAACTGTGCAGGCACCACCCATAGGTGTAAGAATATGGCAGCCATCTAGGTATCCTGTGAGAATCATGAACCTAACAATGTGAGTGATAAATAATGAAAAATAAAGCAAGCAAAGAAAAACTAAACCCACTATGCACAAAACAAATCACTGCAACTTTAGTCATTATAAGTCGGGTCTGCCAGACTCAATTCATCAATCTGAGGTTGCGGCAATTCCAAGAATGGTTTAAGACGATGACCGTTAACTTTGAATATATCACCATTCTTTGGGTTTTCTATTTCAACTGCTCCATGTGGATAAACAACACGAACTAGAAAAGGTCATGTCCATCGAGACTTCAGTTTACCCGGAAACAGATGTAAACGAGAATTGTATAAAAGAACTTTCTGTCCCGATGTAAAAGATTTTCGCAGAATATTTTGATCATGAACCTTTTTCATGCGATCCTTGTATGATTTTGTACACTCATAAGCATCATTACGAAGCTCATCCAACTCATTCAATTGCAGTTTCCTTTGAATTCCTGCTCTATTTAAATCAAAATTCAGGTGCTTAATTGCCCAATAAGCTTTATGCTCAATTTCAACAGGAAGATGACAAGCTTTCCCGTAAACAATACGGTATGGAGACATTCCAATGGGAGTTTTGAATGCAGTACGGTAAGCCCACAAAGCATCGGTGAGTCTCAGTGACCAATCTTTGCGATTCGGATTGACTGTCTTTTCCAAAATATGCTTAATCTCCCTATTAGAAATCTCAACTTGACCACTTGTCTGGGGATGGTATGGGGTAGCAATTTTGTGGGTTATGCCATATTTCTTCATTAACTGTTCAAAAACCCTATTACAGAAATGTTTTCCCCCATAAGTAAGACCGAAACTTACATTAGAGGCATGTTTAACACATTTTGGCTGTGAATTTGATATCGATCAGTCGATTGAACAAGTAAACTCATTGCTTGAGTCTGTACCTCTGATGAGTACTGAACGGTGGCAACCAAAAGTGGAGCCTCTTACCTTATCATCATCACCAGTAGTTCCATCTAGTGTTGAGCCACCTAAATTAGACCTGAAACCATTGCCGGATACTCTGAAATATGCTTATTTAGGTCCTGCTGAGTCCTTACCTGTCATTATTGCATCGGACCTAGATGTGGCTCAAGAGCGTAAACTACTTGATGTTCTTGTAAAGCACAAAGAAGCCATAGGGTGGACCATTGCAGATATTAAAGGCATCAGTCCCTCTGTTGTTATGCATAGAATTCATTTGGAGGATGATGCCAAGCCTTCTCGTGACTCCCAAAGGCGTCTTAACCCTGTAATGCAAGAAGTTGTTCGAGCTGAAATCCTTAAGCTTTTAGATGTAGGAGTTATCTACCCAATCTCTGATAGTAAATGGGTAAGTCCTGTTCAAGTTGTACCGAAAAAGTCTTGCATAACTGTTGTGAAAAACGATGCTGATGAGTTAGTGCAACTCGAGTTCAAACGGGTTGGCGTGTCTGTATTGATTATAGGAAGTTGAATGCTTTGACAAGAAAATATCATTTTCCCCTTCCTTTCATTGACCAAATGCTGGAAAGGTTAGCGGGACATGAATATTATTGCTTTCTTGATGGTTATTCTGGTTATAACCAAATTCCCATAGCCCCTGAAGACCAAGAAAAGACCACTTTCACGTGTCCTTTTGGTACCTTTGCCTACCATCGAATGCCCTTTGGCCTATGCAATGCACCTGCTACCTTTCAAAGGTGCATGTTGAGCATTTTCTCTGACATGGTAGAGCGATTTTTAGAGGTATTCATGGACGATTTTTCTGTCTTTGGGTCTACTTTTGATGAATGTCTGCACCATCTATCTTTAGTGTTAGTGAGGTGTAAAGAGAAGAATCTGGTACTTAACTGGGAGAAATGTCATTTTATGGTTCAAAAATGAATTGTTCTTGGGCATATTATATCTAATAAAGGCATTGAAGTTGATAAAGCTAAAGTTGATTTGATTTCACATCTTCCACCACACGAACTGTGAAAGAAATCAGATCATTTTTAGGCCATGCTGGATTTTACAGAAGATTCATTAAAGACTTTAGTAAAATTTCAAGACCTTTGTGTAATCTTCTTGCAAAAGATACACCATTTGTCTTTGATGATGCTTGTAATAATGCCTTTCAGAAACTCAAATTAGAGTTAACATCTGCACCTATTATTCGGCCACCTGATTGGAGCCTACCTTTTGAGATAATGTGCGATGCCTCTGATTATGCTATTGGTGCTGTGTTGGGGCAGCGAATTAATAAACTTCCCCATGTGATTTACTATGCCAGTAAAACATTGAATGATGCTCAACTTAATTATTCTACAACTGAAAAAGAGTTACTGGCAGTAGTCTTTGCTCTAGATAAGTTTCGGTCTTACTTATTAGGATCGAAGGTCTATATCTATTCGGATCATGCTGCATTGAAGTATCTTTTATCTAAAAAAGATGCTAAACCTCGTCTTCTCCGATGGATATTATTGCTACAGGAATTTGATATTGAAATTCGGGATAAGAAAGGTTCCGAAAATGTTGTAGCCGACCACTTATCTAGGTTGATAGTTGATTTTACTGATGAATCATTGCCCATAACTGAATCTTTTCCTGATGAGCAATTACTTGCAGTGTCCCAGTTGCCTTGGTTTGCAGACATAGTTAATTATCTGGTAACTGAACAAATTCCATCTCATTGGTCTCCCCAAGATAGGTCCAAGTTTTTGTCCAGAGTTAAGTACTTCTTTTGGGATGATCCATACTTGTTCAAGTATTGTCCCGATCAGATTATTAGGAGATGTATTCCTGAACATGATCAGCAAAGCATCATTTCTTTCTGTCATGATCAAGCATGTGGGGGCCATTTTAGTTCTAAAAAGACTGCTGCAAAGATTTTGCAGTGTGGATTTTATTGGCCTACTATTTTCAAAGACTGTCATGCTTATTGTTCAGCATGTGAAAGATGTCAGAAGTTAGGAGCACTTTCACGTCGTAACATGATGCCTTTAACCCCAATCCTTATTATAGACCTTTTTGATGTCTGGGGTATTGACTTCATGGAACCTTTTCCTAACTCTTTTGGCAATCTTTATATCCTTGTGGGGGTAGACTATGTCTCTAAATGGGTAGAGGCTGTAGCATGCAAAACCAATGACCACAAAGTGGTGGTCCAATTCTTAAAAGACAATATTTTTGCACGTTTTGGTTCTCCTCGTGCTATCATAAGTGATGGGGGAAAACATTTCTGTAATAGGGTTTTTGAACAGTTAATGAAGAAATATGGCATAACCCACAAAATTGCTACCCCATACCATCCCCAGACAAGTGGTCAAGTTGAGATTTCTAATAGGGAGATTAAGCATATTTTGGAAAAGACAGTCAATCCGAATCGCAAAGATTGGTCACTGCGACTTACCGATGCTTTGTGGGCTTACCGTACTGCATTTAAAACTCCCATTGGAATGTCTCCCTACCGTATTGTTTATGGGAAAGCTTGTCATCTTCCTGTTGAAATTGAGCATAAAGCTTATTGGGCAATTAAGCACCTGAATTTTGATCTCAATAGAGCGGGTATTCAAAGGAAACTGCAGTTGAATGAGTTGGATGAGCTTCGTAATGATGCTTATGAATGTGCAAAATCATACAAGGATCGCATGAAAAAGGTTCATGATCAAAATATTCTGCGAAAATCTTTTACATTGGGGCAGAAAGTTCTTTTATACAATTCTCGTTTACATCTGTTTCCGGGTAAATTGAAGTCTCGATGGACAGGACCTTTTCTAGTTCGTGTTGTTTATCCTCATGGAGCAGTTGAAATAGAAAACCCCAAGAATGGTGATATATTCAAAGTTAACGGTCATCGTCTTAAACCATTCTTGGAATTGCAGCAACCTCAGATTGATGAATTGAGTCTGACTGACCCGACTTATCATGACTAATGATTAATAGCTGTGTCTGGCTGACGACGTAAAACTTAGCGCTACTGGGAGGCAACCCAAGTTTTTAGAACTTTTATTTTTGTGCTTATTTTCTTATGTTATTCTTGTGCTTCACTTGTTCTTTTCATTTTGATAGATAATATAGCGTTTCAGTGGAGTGCAGGTACTATCTTTCCTTCCCTCGTCTATTTATTTTCCTCAGTACTTATTTCATATCTTTTTACATTGAGGACAATAGATATAGACCTTCGATCCCAATAAGTAAGACCAAAACTTATCTAGAGCAAAGACTACTGCCAGCAATTCTTTCTCAGTTGTAGAATAATTAAGTTGAGCATCATTCAATGTTTTACTGGCATAGTAAATCACATGGGGAAGTTTATTAATTCGCTGCCCCAACACAGCACCAATAGCATAATCAGAGGCATCGCACATTATCTCAAAAGGTAGGCTCCAATCAGGTGGCCGAATAATAGGTGCAGATGTTAACTCTGATTTGAGTTTCTAAAAGGCATTATTACAAGCATCATCAAAGACAAATGATGTATCTTTTGCAAGAAGATTACACAGAGGTCTTGAAATTTTACTAAAGTCTTTAATGAATCTTCTGTAAAATCCAGCATGGCCTAAAAATGATCTGATTTCTTTCACAGTTCGTGGTGGTGGAAGATGTGAAATCAAATCAACTTTAGCTTTATCAACTTCAATGCCTTTGTTAGATATAATATGCCCAAGAACAATTCCTTTTTGAACCATAAAATGACATTTCTCCCAGTTAAGCACCAGATTCTTCTCTTTACACCTCACTAACACTAAAGATAGATGGTGCAGACATTCATCAAAAGTAGACCCAAAGACAGAAAAATCGTCCATGAATACCTCTAAAAATCGCTCTACCATATCAGAGAAAATGCTCAACATACACCTTTGAAAGGTAGCAGGTGCATTGCATAGGCCAAAGGGCATGCGACGGTAGGCAAAGGTACCAAAAGGACACGTGAAAGTAGTCTTTTCTTGGTCTTCAGGGGCTATGGGAATTTGGTTATAACCAGAATAACCATCAAGGAAGCAATAATATTCATGTCCCGCTAACCTTTCTAGCATTTGGTCAATGAAAGGAAGGGGAAAATGATCTTTCCTTGTCAAAGCATTCAACTTCCTAGAATCAATACAGACACGCCAACCCGTTTGAACTCGAGTTGGCACTAACTCATCAGCATCGTTTTTCACTACAGTTATGCCAGACTTTTTCGGCACAACTTGAACAGGACTTACCCATTTACTATCAGAGATTGGGTAGATAACTCCTACATCTAAAAGCTTAAGGATTTCAGCTCGAACAACTTCTTGCATCACAGGGTTAAGACGCCTTTGAGATTCACGAGAAGGCTTGGCATCATCCTCCAAATGAATTCTATGCATAACAATAGAAGGACTGATGCCTTTAATATCTGCAATGGTCCACCCTATGGCTTATTTGTGCTTTACAAGAACATCAAGTAGTTTACGCTCTTGAGCCACATCTAGGTCAGCTGCAATAATGACAGGTAAGGACTCAGCAGGACCTAAATAAGCATATTTCAGAGTATCCGGCAATGGTTTCAGGTCTAATTTAGGTGGCTCAACACTAGATGGAACTACTGGTGATGATGATAAGGCAAGAGGCTCCACTTTTGGTTGCCACCGTTCAGTACTCATCAGAGGTACAGACTCAAGCAATGAGTTTACTTGTTCAATTGACTGATCAATATCAAATTCACAACCAAAATGTGTTAAGCATGCCTCTAACGGATCTTGGGAATGTGTTTGAAGAAATGTTTCATGGACAAGTGTTTCAATCAGGTTTATTTCATTCACATCATCCATGTCAGGTGGTTGTTTACTGATGTCAAAAATGTTCAATTCCACCTTCATATTCCCAAAAGAAATTTGCATCATTCCATTTCTGCAATTAATAATAGCATTAGATGTAGCTAGAAATGGACGACCCGAAATGACAGGTATTTGCCCACTTATGTTTGGAACAGGCTGAGTATCCAGGACAACAAAGTCCACAGGGAAATAAAATGTATTAACCTTTATCAGAATATCCTCAACAACACCTCTAGGAATTTTAACCGAACGGTCAGCTAATTGAAGTGTCATTGTCGTGGGTTTTAGTTCTCCAAGACCTAATTGCACATACACAGAGTAGGGCAATAAATTCACACTTGCCCCCAGATCTAACAAGGCTCGCTCAATCTGATGTTTCCCTATCATGCATGAAATTGTGGGACAACCAGGGTCCTTATATTTGATAGGAAATTTACATTGAATGACAGAGCTGACTTGTTCTGCTAGAAACGCCTTTTTTGGAACATTATTTTTCTTTTTGACATAGACTAGATCTTTCAAAAATTTTGCATATGAAGGCACTTGTTGGATTGCATCTAGAAAAGGAATGTTTATTTGCACTTGTTTAAAAACTTCTAGAATATCTCCATATTGTGCACCTTTTTTAGGATTGACTAGTCTTTGCGGATAAGGTGCCCTAGGTACAAAATTCCTAGGTGGAGAATCACTGTCAACAGTTGGAGAAGAATCTTTAATCTCTATTTCAGTCTTAGTGTTCTCACATTCTTTTTCAGACATTTCAATTTTATTATTAATTTGCTTTCCAGACCTAAGGGTAATGACTGATTGAACATGTTCCTCATTCTGTGAAGAATTAGAGCTACTACCAATGGAAAATTGGCCCTTCTGGTTAGGCACAGGTTGACTAGGGAATCTCCCTCTCTCTCTTTCCGCTATTTGAGTAGCCAATTGACCAACTTGAGTCTCTAACTTGGCAATTGCTTGAGTATTCATGTGTGTAGAGTTCTTCATCTCAAGCATAGCTTGGTTTGTTGACTGAATGACTTGGCTTGTAGATTGGATGAAAGATTTGAGAGTGTCCTCTAAAGAGGATTGTTTTTGTGTAAGACCCTGAGATTGAGTGACAGGTTGTTGATATTGGGTAGGAGGTTGAGACAAAGCTGGATAAGGTGGGTTATTCTGCCTAAACTGATTATGCATGGGTTGCATAGGCTGCCCACCTACATTCATAGGTGGTTGACTTTGTCTCCAGGAGAAATTTGGATGATTTCTCCAACTTGAATTGTAAGTTTCAGAGAAAGGGTTGCCTGTCGGCTTCCCATAATTGTTTAGAACATTTACTTGTTCTGCATAACACTCTGGATAAGTATTCATGGAAGGGCAGTGCAGAGATGTATGCATCGGGCTAGCACACACAGAGCATGCTTCATTCATGTTGAGGGCATTGATGCTTCGGTTCAAACTCAGGGCATCTATTTTCTTGGTTAGCGCATCGAGTTTGACCTTAACATCTACGTCATCTTTAATCTCGTAGAGACCTCCCTTCTTAGGAGCTTGATGTTGTCTCTCCCTATGACTTACAAAATCCCACTGTTGGGACCTTTCAGCTAATCGCTCTAAGAAGTTATAAGCTGCTTCACCTCCCAAGTCTAAAAAAGCACCGCCATTCATTGATTCAATCATGTTGCGGTGTGTTTGAGTTAAGCCATTGTAAAAATGTTGTATTAACCTCCATGTTTCAAACCCATGATGTGGACATTTTAGTAAAAGGTCTTTAAATCTTCCCCAACTCTCATAAAATTTTTCATTTTCATCTTCCATAAAGTCAGTGATTTCTCTCTTTAATTCATTGGTTTTGGCCATTGGGAAGAATTTGGACAAGAATTTGCTCACCAACATATCCCATGTTGTGACAGAGTCAGCGGGAAGAGAATTTAACCATGCCTTGGCCTTGTCCTTCAAAGAGAAGGGGAAAAGGCGCAGTCGAACAGACTCATCAGAGAAGTCTGTGAACCTAAAAGTTGCACAAATTTCTAGAAAATCCTTTACATGCATGTAAGGATCCTCTCTATTAAGACCATGATAATTGGGCAACAGTTGAATTATCTGAGGTTTTAGTTCAAAATGCTTTGCAGAGGTTGCAGGCAACACTATGCAAGATGGAGGGTTGATTGTGATCGGAGAAAATAACTCCCTCAGAGATTTCTCAGGTTCATCTTCCATTTTGAATGAAAGATCAATTTTAGTTTCACTATTCTCTAAAGGATTAGAATTATTGCTAACCAGACGCAGTGTGTGATCACGTGTCCACGTGGTCATCCACTGTCAATCAACTCTCACGTGTTGAAATTTTTAATTTTTTTAATTTTTTAATTTTTTAATTTTTATTTTTATTTTTATTTTTGACCTAAAATTAACTGCAAGGGTAAAAATTAGTCTTAGAATTTGATTTCCTACAAGTCCCCGGCAGCGGCGCCAAAAACTTGTTGTTGTTTTAATTAGTCTCCTAATTTTACTCGCAAGTGTACGAATCGTGTTTGGAGTATAGTCGCACAATTCTTACGAGGTCGAACCCACAGGGACTTGTGTAGCGGAATTCTAATTCGAAGAACAGATTATTACCCTTGTTGAAGAATTAAATTGATTTGATCCACTACAACTACGACTAATCAAAGACTCAATGCAATTAAACAGCTTTAACTAAGAAATTAATCTAAAGGTAATTAAATAATCTATGAAAAAGAAACTAATCGACGAATAAAAATTGAAGCTTTAATCAAGAATTTAAAACTCTAGGGCATAAGAATCAGCACATGACAATCATAGGAATATTTCTTTTAAAATTAGCAATTGTTTTCACGATTATCTCGTAGAGAATTGGAATTCAATCTATTCTCCTACGGAAAATTTCAGCATTAAAGCATATAGATTTTTAAATAGGATTTTGCATTCTCTTGCATATCAACAGATGAGATTCAAATCATTACATGTATCCATTATACGATGAATCACAGGTAATACCCAAATATCATATTCAACATATAATCCAATGCAATTAATTTGAGAATAGCAATCGTTAAAACGCATTAATTTAGACAAAACAACTGCATCGCATAAATACTATTCCTACAACTAATCATGGCTTCATCTCAGCCCTAGACAGGGATTTAGCTACTCATGCTATAGAAATTAACTGTAAAGATAATGGAATTCATTTGTATAACTAAAATCAACTTACAGGACTTTTTGAATAATGGAAAATAAAGCCAAAAATGCACTGTTCCTCTTCCCGGAGTTACCGTTCCTCTCGGATTACTGTTCACAGCTACAATTCGTTACAAACTCGATTTTCAAATCAACACAGCAACAACAAGGAATGAGAAATGAAAAAGAAACGAGAACAAAATTGGAATAAGAAAAACTCTGGTTGTCATCCTCTCGAACTGCCGGCCCTCCTCGTGCTTTCGTCGGTGTTCTGTTTATAAAGACTCCAGATTGAAGAAATCTCCAAATTGAGTACGCCTTCCAAATCCGGAATCGCCACTGTTTTGGACTCCAAATCCAGCCAATTCCCAGTCATTCATGCCTCTTTCGAAGTCCTAAATCGAGCTGGAAACAAAACTTTCCAAATCGAGTCCGACTCAAAGGAAAAATCAAAACTTTCCTCTTTCAGTTCCTGTTCCTCGCTGCCGTGATGCTGTCCGCCGTCGAGTGCTCTCGCCGTCAGCTGGTTCCCATCTGCTGATTTCTCCAGTCGTCGAGGAGAAGCTCCAGCCGCCGATCGCTGCATCCTGCCGTCGCCGGAACCCAGGTTCATAGCCGCCTCGGGCCTTCGTCGCCTCGCCATCAGACCGTCGCTTCCGCCGTGTTCTTCGAGTGACCCATGGTCGCCGTCGGCCTGACTTCGCCGTCATCCTCTACCCATGGCCGCCGGAATCCTTCGTCGGCCTCTGCTCTGGTTATCGGCCTCTCGAGCAGAGCTCGAGAGAGCTCTGTTTCTTAATCCCGACAGAACACCCGAGCCTTTGGCTCGGGTTTTGTTTTTTTCTTTATTTTTTTTTTCAATGAACCGGACCATTGAACCGGTCCGGATTTCTTTCTTTTCTTTTTTTTTTCTTTTCTTCCAATTAAACCCGTCGAAGCAATCTCGTCCGCTGGATAGAATCTGAATGACTCTTTATTTCATTATGCGCCCGTCTTCTTTATCAGTGAACATCAACGGATCAGATCTTTTCTGCGCGTGATCTCAGATCTTGGGTTGCTTTGGCATTTCAAAACCCGTCTAACGGCTTTACTTTTGGCTGTTCAGCAGTACGAGCATTTGAACCTATACAAAATAAAACATGTCCCAAATTAGACGTACCAAATATTTATAAAATTACGGAACAGTGTTAAATTGAGCAATTTAGAGAGCCTTATTTAATTAATTCCTTATTACAAAACAAATGACAAAAATTCACTTTATTCCTCCTTTTAATCAGAAAACACAACTAACAAATAGGTAAAAAGGCATATAAAAATGTGTATTTTTCATGCTTAACATCACCAATATCAGGAATAGGTCAAACGTAGTATACAAGGTCTTATGGATTTGTACGAGAGAATTCCTTGAACGATAGGTCAATCAAGGACTTAGACTCAAAGAGACAATTAATTTCGGACAGAACCCATGACTCACTGTTCATACTCATATAATCTGATATTACTATACCCTGTACCCTCAGAGTCTTACAATATAATAATTAGGTCGTAATACTATGTATACGTATACTTATAGTGTATAGTATCCAGCCGATTTAGGGTTTTAACATGAACACAGTGTTCTGCCCCATGCAAAACAGCTGACTTCTAACCACTACCACTGCTTATCCATTACGTATTAAATTCTACAATTTTTATCCCAGTTATCCTTTTCTGTCTAGTTTCTAACCCATCCAAGTTCATAATTGTCTGAGTTGTATAGATTTACTTATGAATTTTTTATCACTGCTGGTCGGTGCAGAAATAGTCCTAGCCAAGAGCAGTTATCTTAATCCACTTTAATTATCTTCTGATTAACTCGTAATTAATTACTTAATACTACTTACTGACATAAAGAATCCACTCTCTAAGTATTTTACAGAACGTCTTCAACTCTGATTTCACATAATTTTCTTACCCTTTGTACATATCTTTTAAGATTAGTAGAGCATATAACCATATCTTCACCAAAACCCGAAAGAATTCAAGTAAGACAATTAATCACAGACGCTGGTCAACACCAATACATGCTGACACGAATTCTAGAAGGTAAACTAAAACATCAGAGGCAATAGTATTTAATTTCATAAGGACTATATCAAGAATTGTATAGGAATCTCAAATCGATTATCAAAATTGGATCGAGAACACTTGTATATTATGAAACGACTCGATCAATCAATAAAGCTGCCATCTTTTACTGGACAGAACAAGTTATGACACACAACAGCAAGTTATGACATAGATTGAATAGTATAACCTCATGGGAATGTATTCTAGAGCTTTGTACGTGAGGAACAAATGCGTGATACACTAAAGAAACATTTTTGATCATGCATTAAGCATACGTGCATATTCAAAACACTCTTTGCATGGAATCATATTAATATCCATTCATCGACATCATACCATTATTTCAGCATGCAAGAAGAATCATACTCATGAGAATTCAGAGAATCAAGTTGTGGTAAAAACAGTGCATCCTACCTCTTTGACGATTTGAAACCTCTACGCGAGTTTCGACTATCGATTGCACCACCCTCGTTCTCGTCGAATCACCACCACCATGATCCCTTGTGGAAAGGAAGAAGTTGCTGGTCGAAGGAGGAGGAGTGAGGACGAGTCCTCTGCTGGTTGCACTCTTCTCAAGTCGACCAAAAAGAAAAAGAGTTGCCGGTCACTCTATTGGTGTGCTTAAATAGCACAAACCCTAATTACCTTGATTAATCTCCACCGTTGATTCACACACCATCCAAGGGCCACGATCCAACCACACTAGCCCATAATCCACCAAAGGACGTGCTCCCTTAATTTTCTCACCATTAGTTAGAGTTTCTCCCCAATTAGGGTGATTCAAAACCTAAATTCTCCACTTAGGGCAACTTCCTTATTTAAGTCAATCTCTCACCATTGATCTCATTGCAATCAAAGGCCACAATCTCGTCCACAAAAAGGAAGGGCCATCTATTTTGGACGTGGTCACCCACTATCCAAATCAGTTACCATCCCCTTTTAGTAGAAATTTTAATCCAATTAGTTAGATATTTAAATTAGGGTTGTAACCTCCCAATTTGAAAACCGACTTCACTCCCTCTTATCTCCACATGGCGCGCCCCTAGATTAATTGGTAACTACCTAGGTTGCCCCACCAATCACGTCCAAAACTCCTTCTATTAGATTCCTTAAATTCCAATTAGAAAGAATAACAAATCAATTAATACACAAACCAGATTTTTGGACTAGATATTTATTCCTTTTAAAACTGGATTTGGAAAGAATTTGAAATTCTCTCTTCTCCATGATTCTCTCTCTCCTAACCAAATCATGCCAACTCGTGCACCATGCCCAGGGCACTGTGCCCACGTGGCTCAGGCCCTCAGGTGCTCCTGCGTCTGGTGCGTGGCACACAGATGGACGGCTCCGATGTCCCGCGAATGAAGTATGCTGAATTACACTTCACAACTCTTGTACCACATCACTAATTCAATTTAATAACTCAAAATACTCAAATGAGTCTCTACACACTGGTCTCACACCCTGGCGCCTGGCCCCCACTCCTGGCATCAGGTGCACTCAGCACCTGGCGCCAGGTTGAGCCCAGCGCCAGGACTAGTCCTCGCGCCCTGGTGTACAGCCTAATCTGATTTATCAATTCCACTCTTCTATATGCATCACAAAACCAATTCAACACACCAAATTAAAAGATTTCAAAACAGGCAGCAAAACTTTCCTATTTTAGAGCGGTTTCCTAAAATAGCAGTTTTGGTAAACTTATAGAATTTTCGGGTGTCACAGGGTTCGACCTAGTAAAATTGTACGACTGTACTCCAAAACGATTCGTACACTTACGAGTAAAAATTAAGAAGATTAATTAAAACAACAACAAGTTATTGGCGCCATTGTCAGGGACTTGCTGGAAATCCAATTCTAAGACTAATTGTACCCTTGTAGTTAATTTTAGGTTATAAAAAAATTTAAAATTTTGAAAATTAAAAAAAAAAAACATGTGAGAGTTGATTGACGGGTTATGACCCCGTGGACACGTGACCACACACTGCGTCTTGTTAGAAATAATTTCAATCCATTAGAGAATAGCAAAATTGAAATTGATCTTTTATTCAAAATGGAAGACCAACCTGAGAAATCTCTGAAGGAGTTGTTTTCTCCAATCACAATCAACCGTCCATCTTGCATAGTGTTGCCTGCAACCTCTGCAAAATATTTTGAATTAAAACCTCAAATAATTCAACTCTTAACAAATTATCATGGTCTTAACAGAGAGGATCCTTACTTACATGTAAAGGATTTTCTTGAAATTCGTGCAACTTTTAGATTCACAGACTTCTCAGATGAGTTTGTTCGTCTGTGCCTTTTCCCCTTCTCTTTGAAGGACAAGGCCAAGGCGTGGTTAAATTCTCTTCCTGTTGATTCTATCACAACATGGGATATGTTGGTGAAATTTTTTTTATCCAAATTCTTTCCAATGGCTAAGACTAATGAATTAAAAAGAGAAATCACTGATTTCATGGAAGATGAAAATGAAAATATCTATGAGAGTTGGGAGAGATTCAAAGACTTGTTACTAAAATGTCCACATCATGGGTTCAAAAACATGGAGGTTAATTCAACACTTCTACAATGGTTTAACTCAAACACACCGCAATATGATTTGAATCAATGAATGACGGTGCTTTCTTAGACCTAGGAGGTGAAGCAACTTATAATTTCCTAGAGCGATTAGCTGAAAGGTCCCAACAGAATCATAGGGAGAGACAACATCAAGCTCCTAAGAAGGGAGGTCTCTACGAGATCAAAGAGGACGTAGATGTTAAGGTTACACTCGATGCTAAGTTGGCTACTCAATTAGCAGAAAGAGAGAGAGGGAGATTCCCTAGTCAACCTGTGCCTAACCAGAAAAGCCAATTCTCCATTGGTAGTAGCTTTAATTCTTCATAGAATGAGGAGCATGTTCAATCAATTATTACCCTTAGGTCTGGAAAACAGGTTGATAATAAAATTGAACTGTTTGAAAAAGAAGAAAGTGAGAACATGATCTACACATGAAATATGCATTTTATTATCTCCTAAACTTATGTTTATGCTAGTGTTTGATTAGAATAAATGCTACTTTAATATAATTTTTGGTTTTTGTAGCAAACAAGAGCAAGATGCAGAATTGCGGTGAAACATGACTCTAATGGTTAACCTTAATTACTTCCATCAATTATCTCTGATTGGACTGATTCAAGCTTCATATTAAAGTACAAGAAGTCAGCTTTCCAACGCCACTGACCGTTCGCAATTCGGAGTTCTGAGCAAAAAGTTATGATCATTGGAAATATAGCAAGCGAAAGAGACATGACTAAAGAGAAGAACCGTCAAGATGAGATTGGATGGATGAAATCGATACAACGGATTTTTGTTTAATAAAGAAAAAAAAAGAATAGAACTGAACCGGTTCAATTCCGGTTCGGTTTGGTTCAAGAAAATGAAAAAAAGGAAAGACCCGAGCCGAAGCTCGGGCCGTTCAGAAACAGAGGATTGGGTGCTCAGTTCGGGCGCCGGTGGAGTGATCGACCGGCGGCTGAGACTCCGGCGGGGCTGATCTCCGTGGGGCGACGGCGACGGAGTCGGCGGTGGACAATAGATGGTGGCGGAGAGGTCGACGAGCCCACGACGAGAGCCGTGCTCGATCGGGAAGTAAACCAAAAACAGTCATGCCGGATTTGGAAAGTGCCGGATTTGGAATAGGATTTGACTTCAATATGGAATTGGAATCGACTGTGGGACTCGGGGTTGGAATCGCCCATAAGAACAGAACGGAGGAGAGCTTGAAAGGGGAGAAAAACAGGAGCTTTGAAGAGACGACTCCCGGCCGGAAAACAGAGCTTTAGAGAGATATTTTCCGCGAGAAAGCAGGGGCTTTCCGGCATGGTTTTGATCAGAGGGGAGAAGGGTCGGCCGGAGGAGAGAAGAAAGGCCGGGATTTTGGGTTCATTGACGAATTGCTACAGTGCTGTTGCAGTACTACAGTACTTTCAGCTGATTGGAGGGGATGATGAATAGTAACCCCTGAATAGTGTTTTCCATGAATAGTATTCACAGTGAACAGTATTTTCGGTGAATAGTGCAAAATGTCTCCAATAAATCAGCAGAGTTCTCCTCGTCCGATGGCCGGCTAAATTCGCGTCCAAGGCGTAGTTGAAGCCCTAGATTTGTGTTATTACTCTTGATTGTTTCATTTAATATAGTTGATTATGATTCATGCTTAATGCGATTTCATGAGTTTTCGTTTGAGTGCTTGACCATAGACTTGATTGATTATGAATAAAATTAGATTTTGTGATTGATTTTATGCCCGATCAAGGATAAAATTAATTACATGATAGTGGATAAACTCTCGTGTCTGATCAAGAACGTTAGTGAATTCATTAGTAATTTGTGTGTCCGATCAAGAACACGAATTACCATATCATGTTAATTCATGCTTAATAATAATTGAGAGTAGTAATTGCATGTCTAGTGGTGGATTCTCTGCCTTGGTACTTCTCCATATTAGTTAAACTCATTTTAAGTAGTTAAAATTTATTGCTTTTTTAGATTAAACTAAACTGCAACTTTTCTTTCTATTGAATTTGGTAAATTGTTTAACTGTCCCTGAGGATTCGACAACCCTTAATACTAACTGAAGTATACAATTGCCTTGTGCGCTTGCAAGGGTTTAATTTTAAACGATTAAGTTTTTGGCGCCATTGCTGGGGACGGCATAATAGTTTACTGAATTCTGAGCATAGTTAGAATAGTTTAGTTTTAGAATATTTAGTTTTAAGCTAGTTCAGGAGCTTAACGGCACAATAGTTTACCGAATTCTTAGCATAGTTAGAATAGTTTAGTTTTAGAATATTTAGTTTTAAGCTAGTTCAGGAGCTTAATTTTGTTTTACTTCTTTTACAGGATTAAGAGCGGACGTGACTTCTCGCCAACGTTGGAAGGGCCATCCCTTCCCACTGTTTGCACTGTCTTAACCTTCTTTTAGAATAATTTGGGTGTTTGGTGTTTCTCTTTCTTTCTGTGACTGCATGACATGCTAGTTGTCGCTATTAGGTTGCTAGTTGTCGCTATCTAGGATTGATGCTTGCTAGTTGTCGCTATTAGGATTGCACAGGTTTTGTTTGATTTTTATTGTGCATGCATGGTCGCCGTTCCCTGAACCCCGACCCGGCCTTTAACCCTGATCCTGAGCGACTCTATAGAATTTGTAGAACTCCTAGCCACTCGATCCCTGAAATCCATCCAATGGAGGACAACATGAACCTTGGGGGTGGGAATGGCCTAAACCAGAATCCACTAATGCCCCATGCCCGTACCCTACAAGACTACTACCGTCCCACTGCCTACACCTCCCCCTCCTGTATCCTACTGCATGCAACCGTGGCTAACTTTGAGATTAAACCCAACATCATCCAGATGCTCCCTACCCATCATGGCCAACTCAATGAGAACCCCTACAGGCATCTCCAAAACTTCATGGAAGTTAACACCACCTTTAAACTCACACTGTCTGATGACCAGGTGCGCCATAGGTTATTCCCATTCACTTTAAAAGACAGGGCCAAGGAATGGTTATACTCCCTTGCACACAACTCCATTTCCACTTGGGAGGAACTTCAGGCAGAATTCCTAAAGAAATATTTTCCTGTAGGGTGGACCAACAAAATCCGAAATGAAATTATCACCTTTACCCAACTACCCAATGAACAATTCCATGAAAGTTGGGAAAGAATGAAAGCCCTACTCCGGTCCTGCCCACATCATGATGAAAACCCCAGATGATGCTTGGGATCTACTAGAGGACCTGAGCGAAAACTCTTTACACAGTGCCACCCTCTATAGATCTGAAGGCCATATGCCTAGTAGGAGTGCCTCAAGGGGAGGCATGTGCGATGTCAAAAACACCACCAGTTTAGAACACCAAGTGGCATCCCTTACAGAGAGGTTTGACAGGTTTTTCTCTCAGACTCCACCTTATACCCCAACCTCTCATGATGCCTGCACCATCTGTGCCAGCCCTATGCACACAATTGTTGACTGCCCGTCAGCTTCCCAATACCCAGATCTTGTACAGGAGCATGTCAACATTGCACAGACTTTTCCTAGAGCCAATAATCCATACTCCAACACTTACAATCCTGGGTGGCGTGAGCACCCTAATTTTTCTTGGAGACAACCTAACCAGAGGACCACTTTTAATCAGGCCCCAAGACAGGAATTCCAAAGCCAACCTCAACCTTATCAACCATCCTCAGCTCCTCAATTTGGCCAATCCAACAAGAAACCATCCTTAAAAGACCAGATGAGCCAAATGCTCCTCTCACACTTAACCGAGATTAAAACTGAATAGAAGGAGCTGAGAGCATAGCTAAGAACACAGGCCTAGCTGGTCCATTCTCATACACAATCTATTGCCAAGATCGAGACCCAATTAGGACAGCTGGCCCAATCCATGAACCGTAGAGAAGCAGGAACTTTGCCGAGCCAACCCCAACAAAATCCTAGAGGCCAGTTTGTAGCTGAGGCCTCCCATTACCCTCCTAAACAAGTGCAAGCCATAACCACCTTGAGGAGCGGTAAACAAGTTGACAACAGGGTTCGGGATCCATTTGTTGGCCCTTCGAGTGAGACACCTTCCCATGAGGAAGAAAAAGAACCCAATTCCATCAAAGCCATACCTGTTAGTTCTAAAACCCAGCCGGATAACCAACCCGAGGCCCAGAAAGAGAGATCTTATATTCCCAGGGTACCATTCCCACAATGCCTGGACAAACCCTCCCCATTAAGTAAATCTCATCAAAAGACGGAGGAGATGTTCAAGGTGTTTAAACAGGTTAAGGTCAATCTCCCATTGTTAGATGCCATTAAACAAGTCCCTGCCTATGCCAAATTCCTAAAAGACCTTTGTACTCAAAAGCGCAAAACTAAATCCAATGTGACTAAAAAGGTTTTCCTTACTGAGCAGATGAGTTCCCTATTGACACGTAATCTTCCATCGAAATATAAGGACCTAGGTTGTCCAACAATTTCATGTGTGATAGGGAACCATACTGTTGACAAGGCATTATTAGATTTGGGGGCGAGTGTAAATTTGTTGCCTTACTCTGTGTATGAGCAACTTGGGTTGGGGGAATTGAAACCGACTACCATAACATTACAACTTGCAGATAGATCCGTTAAAGTTCCACGTGGTGTTATTGAAGATGTTCTGGTGCAGGTTGATAAATTTTTCTTTCCTGTGGACTTCATTGTCTTAGATACACAACCTGTACAGAACATTGGTAGTCAAATTCCAGTAATTTTGGGACGTCCATTCCTGGCGACGTCCAACGCTATTATAAATTGTCGGGATGGGGTGCTGAAATTGTCCTTTGGCAATTTAAATGTCAAACTCAATGTTTTTAATGCTGAAAAACAACATTCACCGCCAGATGATTCTTATGCAGTTCATATGATTGATACTCTGGTGGAAGGTGCACCCCCATGGTTTTGTCCTACTGATCCACTTGCTACTTCTTTCATTAACTTTAATGTGCGCAGTAGGACCACAGAGGGACTGAATGTTGGATTGAAAGACCCTGGATAAGTTGGACTAATGGAGTTTCGTCTGGCTGAAGACGTTAAACTTAGCGCTTGGTGGGAGGCAACCCACGTATTCAGGTGTATTCTCTCCTTTTCTTCCTTTCCTTATTATGTTATCATTGTAGTTTTATATTGTTCACATTGAGGACAATGTTCATAATAGGTTTGGGGGAGGGAATATTATTTTCATAAAAATAAAAATCAGAAAATAAAAAACCATAAAAATTTGATTAGTTTTTAGGTTGTTTGTTAGTTATTTTTTATAGGTTTTGATAGTTATCCCGTAATAATGCATGTTACAATTCTTAAGTGATTAATTGACATTGGAAGTGTGAGTAAGTATATTGGAGGATAGATACACTTAATTGAGCATATCTTTCTGTTACAGTCCTCTTGGAACCTGTGCTTGAGCTAAGAAAACTCACTCACACACACTAGTTACATAAAGTAATACCATCTAGAGATTTGTTGAATGCTAATTTACAGTGGGATGTCTTTAGTCAGAGTCATTGGATGATGTGTAGTTATCTGTTGAGCTTAAAAGATCATGATAAACCATTTACTTGGCTATGGCAAGGGATTGGAACCGAAAATAGGTTGAGAGTATAATACAACCTGGACAGAATAAATAAGATGCTTGAAAAAATGAATGCTGAAAATGAAAATGCGAAAAAATGAAAACAAAATGAGAAGAAAGGGGCTGCATGACTTTATAGGATTAACTTAGGCTGATGCTCAGGCCCAAAAGCTGTCTACTTAAAACCTAATGCCCAAAGCCAAATTGGTTGGGAGTCATTGGCCTGAGTCATTGCTAAACCTAAGCATCTTGAAGTCAGGCCTTACACAGTCCTAAAGAAAAAAAAAAGTCTATGGTGTATTATCCTCTCAAATCTAGAATGTTGGACCCGAAGGAGGCGCGCAGGCATTTCTGTTATCATGAACCTAAAGATTACGATGACTTTGTAGATTTTGATGTTCTTTGGTTAATGGGTAACACTAGATCTGTATAAAACAGAAATTTAGAATGTATTGCTACAATGTTCTACACTTTTACTATTTATGTTATCATGCTATATCATATTGAGCAGAAATTTCTAAGATGAAAGTGTGGAATAAAACCACTTACTTGAGGGCTTCTATATTCCTGTTGATTATGAACAAAGTACGTGTGGTTGATTTTCTTAAGCATTGTGATATGCATTTGTCGGGATAATAGGTTTACTTGTTTTGCAATGTTTTAATTTGTTTTATTTTGTTTGCACATAGGATAATTAGATTAATAAAATACATGTTTGTGGGTAGCATGGCTGCAAACCCTCACGAGGCAACACTCGTCCTACTAGGGCCACCTAGAGGTTTAACGGCTTGTTGCATACGCTCAATGCAATCGTGCTCCCTACGAAAGTGGCATTTACTTTTATGCATTAGTTCCTTAGTTTGTTTATTTTATTTTGTTTTGCTTTGCTAGGGTCTAGCAAAATGTAGGTTTGGGGGTGTGATCTACACATGAAATATGCATTTTATTATCTCCTAAACTTATGTTTATGCTAGTGTTTGATTAGAATAAATGCTACTTTAAAATTTTTTTTTGTTTTTGTAGCAAACAAGAGCAAGATGCAGAATTGCGGTGAAACGTGACTCTAATGGTTAACCTTAATTACTTCAATTGCGTATCTCTGATTGGACTGATTCGAGCATCATGTTAAAGTACAAGAAGTCAGCTTTTCAACGCCACTGACCGTTCGCAATTCGGAGTTCTGAGCAAAAAGTTATGATCATTGGAAATATAGCACGCGAAAGAGACATGACTAAAGAGAAGAACTGTGAAGATGAGATTGGATGGATGAGATCGATACAACGGGTTTTTGTTTAATAAAGAAAAAAAAGAAAAGAACTGAACCGGTTACGTTCCGGTTCGGTTCGGTTCAAGAAAAAGAAAAAAAAGGAAAGACCTGAGTCGAAGCTCGGGCCGTTCAGAAACAGAGGATTGGGTGCTCAGTTCGGGCGCCGGTGGAGTGATCGACTGGCGGCTGAGACTCCGGCGGGGCTGAGCTCCGTGGGGCAACGACGACGGAGTCGGTGGTGGACAATAGATGGCGGCGGAGAGGTCGACGAGCCCACGACGAGAGCCGTGCTCGATCGGGAAGGAAACCAAAAACAGTGATGCCGGATTTGGAAAGTGACGGATTCGGAATAGGATTCGACTTCAATATGGAATAGGAATCGACTGTGGGACTTGGGGTTGGAATCGTCTATAAGAACAGAACGGAGGAGAGCTTGAAAGGGGAGAAAAACAGGAGCTTTGAAGAGACGACTCCCGGCCGGAAAACAGAGCTTTACAGAGATATTTTCCGCCGGAAAGCAGGGGCTTTCCGGCGTGGTTTTGATCGGAGGGGAGAAGGGTCGGCTGGAGGAGAGAAGAAAGGCCGGGATTTTGGGTTCATTGACGAACTACTACGGTGCTGTAGCAGTACTACAGTACTTTCGACTGATTGGAGGGGATGATGAATAGTAACCCGGAAATAGTGTTTTCCGTGAACAGTATTCACAGTGAACATTATTTTCGGTGAATAGTGCAAAATGTCTCCGACAAATCAGCAGTGTTCTCCTCGTCCGATGGCCGGCTAAATTCGCGTCCAAGGTATAGATGAAGCCCTAGATTTGTGTTATTACTCTTGATTGTTTCATTTAATATAGTTGATTATGATTCATGCTTAATGCGATTTCATGAGTATTCGTTTGAGTGCTTGACCATAGACTTGATTGATTATGAATGAAATTAGATTTTGTGATTGATTTTATGCCCGATCAAGGATAAGATTAATTACATTATAACAGGTTTGTGATTGATTTTATGCCCGATCAAGGATAGAATTAATTACATGATAGTGGATAAACTCTCGTTTTCGATCAAGAACGTTAGTGAATTCATTAGTAATTCGTGTGTCCGATCAAGAACACAAATTACCATATCATGTCAATTCATGCTTAATAATAATTGAGAGTAGTAATTGCATGTCTAGTGGTGGATTCTCTGCCTTGGTACTTCTTCATATTAGTTAAACTCATTTTAAGTAGTTAAAATTTATTGCTTTCTTAGATTAAACCAAACTGCAACTTTTCTTTCTATTGAATTTGGTAAATTGTTTAACCGTCCCTGAGGATTCGACAACCCTTAATACTCACTGAAGTATACAATTGCCTTGTGCGCTTGCATGAGTTTAATTTTAAACGATCAGAACACTAAGCCTGAAATAGAAACTAAAGAAGTTAATTGTTCTCCAATTATTGACATTGATTCTCCACCTAGGAATTTTGTACCTAAGACACCATACCTGCAAAGACTGGTCAATCCTAAAAAAGGTGCACAATTTGGAGATATTTTATAAGTGTTTAAACAAGTATAAATAAACATTCCTTTTCTAGATGCAATTCAACAAGTACCCTCTTATGCTAAAGTTTTGAAAGATCTAGTTTCTGTCAAAAGGATAAATAATGTTCCTAAAAAAGCATTCATAGCAGAACAAGTAAGCTCTGTGATTCAATGTAAATTTCCTATCAACTATAAGGACCCTGGTTGTCTGACAATTTCATGCATGATAGGGAAACATCAAATTGAGCGAGCCTTGTTAGATCTGGAGGCAAGTGTGAATTTCTTGCCCTAGTCTGTGTATGTGCAACTTGGTCTGGGAGAGCTAAAACCCATTCAATGACACTTCAATTAGCTGATCGTTCGGTTAAAATTCCTTGAGGTGTTGTTGAGGATGTTTTGATTAAGGTTGATACATTTTATTTCCCTGTGGACTTTGTCGTCCTTGATACTCAACGTGTTCCGAACATAAGTGGGCAAATACCTGTCATTTTGGGTCGTCCATGTCTAGCTACATCTAATGCTATTATTAATTGTAGAAATGGAGTGATGCAAATTTCTTTTGGGAATTTGAAGGTGGAACTAAACATCTTTGACATCAGTAAACAACCACCTGACATGGATGATGTGAATGAAATAAACCTGATTGAAAAACTTATCCATGAAACTTTTCTTCAAACACATTCCCAGGATCCCTTAAAGGCCTGCTTAACACACTTTGATTATGAATTTGATATCGATCAGTCAATTGAACAAGTTAACTCATTGCTTGAGTTTGTACCTTTGATGAGTACTGAAAGGTGGAAACCAAAAGTGGAGCCTCTTGCCTTGTTAGCATCACCAGTAATTCCATCCAGTGTTGAGCAACCTAAGTTGGACATGAAACCATTGCCTGATACGCTAAAATATGCTTATTTAGGTCCTGCTGATTCTTTACCTGTCATTATTTCATATGACTAAGATGTTACTCAAGAGCGTAAATTACTTGATGTTCTTAAAAAGCACAAAGAAGTAATAGGGTGGACCATTGGTGACATTAAAGGCATCAGTCCCTCTGTTGTTATGCATAGAATTCATTTGGAGGATGATGCAAAGCGTTCCCGTGAATCTCAAAGGCATCTTAACCATGTAATGAAGGAAGTGGTTTGAGCTAAAATCCTTAAGCTTTTGGATGTAAGGGTTATATACTCAATCTCTGACAGTAAATGGGTAAGTTCTGTTCAAGTTGTGCCAAAAAAGTCTGGCATAACTGTTGTGAAAAATGACGCTAATGAGTTAGTTCCAACTCGAGTTCAAATAGGTTGGCGAGTCTGTATTGATTATCGAAAGTTGAATGCTTTGACGACAAAAGATCATTTTCCCCTTCCTTTCGTTGACCAAATCCTGGAGAGGTTAGCGGGACATAAATATTATTACTTTCTTGATGGTTATTCTCGATATAACCGAATTCCCATAGCCCCTTAAGATCAAGAAAAGACCACTTTCACGTGTCCTTTTGGTACCTTTGCCTACCGCCGCATGCCCTTTGGGCTATGCAATGCACCTGCTACCTTTCAAATGTGTATGTTGAGTATTTTCTCTGATATGGTAGAGCGATTTCTAGAGGTATTCATGGACGATTTTTCTCTCTTTGGGTCTAATTTTGATGAATGTTTGCACCACCTATCATTAGTGTTAGTGCGGTGTAAAGAGAAGAATCTCGTATTTAACTGGGAGAAATGTCATTTTATGGTTAAAAAAGGAATTGTTCTTGGGCATATTATATCCCATAAAGTTATTGAGGTTGATAAAGCCAAAATTGATTTGATTTCACATCTTCCACCGCCGCGAACTGTGAAAGAAATTAGATCATTTTTAGGCCATGCTGGATTTTATAGAAGATTCATTAAAGAGTTTAGTTAAATTTCAAGACCTTTGTGTAATCTTCTTGCAAAGGATGCACCGTTTGTCTTTGATGATGCTTGTAATCATGCCTTTAAGACACTCAAATCAGAGTTAACATCTGCACCTATTATTCGGCTACTTGATTGGAGCCTACCTTTTGAGATCATGTGCGATGCCTCTAATTATGATATTGGTGTTGTGTTAGGGCATCACATTAATAAACTTCCCCATGTGATTTACTACGCCAGTAAAACACAAAATGATACTCAACTTAATTATTCTACAACTGAAAAGGAGTTGCTAGCAGTAGTCTTTGCCTTAGATAAGTTTAGGTCTTATTTATTAGGATCTAAGGTCTATATCTATTCGGACCATGCTGCATTGAAATATCTTTTATCTAAAAAAGATGCTAATCCTTGTCTTCTCTGATGGATATTGTTGCTACAGGAATTTGATATTGAAATTCAGGATAAAAAAGGTTCAAAAAATGTTGTAGCCAACCACTTATATAGGTTGACAGTATATTTCACTGATGAATCATTGCCCATAATTGAATCTTTTCCTGATGAGCATTTACTTGCAGTGTCCCAGTTGCCTTCATTTGCTGACATAGTTAACTATCTGGTAACTGAGCAAACTCAATCTCATTGGTCTTCTCAAGATAGATTTAAATTTTTGTCTAGGGTTAAGTATTTCTTTTGGGATGACCCATACTTGTTCAAGTATTGTTTCGATCAAATGATTAGGAGATGTATTCCTAAACATGATCAACAAAGCATCATCTCCTTTGTCATGATTAAGCCTGTGGCGGCCATTTTAGTTCAAAGAAGATTGCTGCAAAGATTTTGCAGTGTGGATTTTATTTGCCTACTACTTTCAAAGACTGTCATGTTTATTGTTCAACATGTGAAAGATGTCAGAAGTTAGGAGCACTTTCACGTCGTAACATGATGCCTTTAACCCCAATCCTTATTATAGACCTTTTTTATATGTATGGGGTATTGACTTCATGGGACCTTTCTGTTGTGTACGTCAGCACAACAACGGAGCATATCTTATTACTAGGATTAGTTTCCCTTTCGAATAAAGCCATATATCTTGTAATCAGACCCATTTGGGTAACTGAATATGTAAAGGACTGTAATGGCGTAATTAGTGGGTAATGAGAGCCCATCTGGCCAAACTGATGGCGTGGGCCTAGGGAGCCGCGCCCTCCTCTTTTCTTTATAAGGAGTTCTTCTTCCTCCTTCTAGGGTTATGCAATAAGAAACCTGTTTATTTTATCTCTCTCTTTCTCATCTCCTTCTCTTTTTCTGGCCATGATGCATGGCCCTGTTCGTGTCCCATACCGGGACACAACATTGGTATCAGATTCTTTCCGATCGGCCGTTACGTGGGACGATGTGCTAGACATGTGTGCCGCCATCCAAAGTCGGATCGAACAACTCACCGCCTCCCAAATGGCCGCCGCCCCTGCCACCGGCCATGTCACTGACGGCTCCGCCGCCGCCACCTGGTATTCCCCACATCATTACCCACGATCGCTTCCTCCTTCCTCCTCCTAGGGTCGTCTTTCCTACCCGCAGCCACCTCCACCGTCCTATGATCTACCTTTCAGTCACCTTTCCACGCCGCCGGCCGCAAGTCAGCCTCCGTTCCCGTTTTGGATAGCGCAAGTCACCGCTTCAAGCCCCGGCTATTCCACCACAAGGGGGGCTAGGGCGTTCACGGATTTGGACGGTCCCACAGCTAGCCGATGGGAGGCATCACGGGGGGTGCAGAGGTGAGCCACCGCTGCTTCACCGGCCATGGCATGGTTACCCACTGGTCGACCCTCGCTCTCAGCCTCCAGCTTTTCCGCTCCAATGGCCAAGTCCACCTTGGGTTCGGCCACAACTGAGTTCTCGACGTTGATGACCACCACTGGAGCGACCAACTTCACCGGCGCGACGGAAGGAGGAGCCAACGCCGTCCATCCCTGGACCGCAGCTTGGGTTTCGACGACGGGGACGACAACGATGCAAACCGCCACACCTGCGGCCCTAGCGGTCTACCCTCCAGCGAGTATGACCGATCTCTCTCGGCTGAGGTCGACACTGATGTTGCCGCCGTCAAATGTATGCAGCACACCTTCCTCTTTAGATGGCCGCCGACTGTTCGATGAAATGCCTGAGTGGAAAACGGATGCCCTTTCTCCGGTTCCTTCGGCTACAATCTCCACTTCCGTTTATACTCAAGAAGTTTGTAATGCTTTTGTTGATCAATATTATCACACTCTTTACACCACTCCTGAGGAAGTTTTCAGGTTTTACCATGATTCAAGCAGGCTTTGCCGCCCTGAGCCAAATGATGCTATGAGTTCCGTCACGACTTTGCAAGGGATATATGAGAAAATTCTGTCTTTCCACTATGACAGCATGATCACAGAGTTAAAGATTGCAGATGCTCAGGAGCCCCATGGGGGTGGAATCATTCTTCATGTGACGGGCTGTCTCACTCGCTTTGACTATTCGACGGGGAACTTTGCTCAATCCTTCCTTCTAGCTCAACAAGTAGATGGCTACTTTGTTTTGAGTGATGTGTTCAGATTTGTGGATGAGCATGATCCTAGGGAATCTCCTAAAGCTCTGAAGCATCCAGTGGAAGTAACTTTGTCCCAGCGACCCCGAGATTCTGAAGAAGGTTTGAGCAGCTCGGGGCAGCAATCAAAATCTGATTCCCAGGAACCCATATCTGTTGTGAGCAATGCAGATGCCCTGCGAAGTGGACCTTTGAGAAGGTCAGATTCCATAAAGGAGCAATAGAAGAAGATCACCAAAAAAGAAGTGAGACTTTCTCAACCACAACATCAGGTTGATCAGAATGATCTTGGAGGTAGTTTGAAGTCTCCTTCATTAAAAACAAAAGAAAGCTGTAATATTGAGGATGACATCTCCAAGGAGTTAAAAAACAAGGAAGTTTCTTTGGATGTGCCTATATCATCAAAAGAAACTACTGAAGTATCACAGGATCAACATGTGGGTCACCGTGTTGCATCTGAAACTATTGGAATTTAAGTTGGAAAAGGATGTCCCATTGAGCCTTTAAAATCTCCTGGTCTTGGCAAAAAGGCGTCAAAATCTCATTTGAGAGATACAAGTGAAATTGACTCCACAGGTGTTGTGCAAGAAGTGGCAACTCTTGTGCCCAGTTCTGTTGTTGTTGAGAGGCAACTAGAGTTAGAGTCACCCAAGTTGCAGTTGGATGCTATTGAAAAGATACATGTTTCTGATGACTCATTTGCTAAGGAAAATGAAGAGGACAGTGTTGTAGAGTTTGTCAACTGTAGCCCTGCAACCAATTTAACTGTTGTTGACTCTGCTAAATCTGCTGATAAATTGCCTGAATTTATTGATGCTGATTCAGTATCTTCTAGAGACTTTTCATCAGAAGATGCTCAACAGAGTAAAACTGATGAAGCACTAATGGCGGATGCACCAGGGTTAGAGGATGACAAGCAAAGACAGATGCAAGATGCGTTAGTGAAAGAGTTTCTTGTTACATCTTTAGTATTGTCAGAGATTAGTGGAAAAGTAGCTTCAAAGGCCACAAAGAGTAATTGTGTTGGTGGCATTATCTCAGGATCAATTCCTGGACCCAAGGACAGGGGACCTATAGAACAGACGAGACAAAAAAGTTCTGCAAAGGAGAAAAAGAAAAAGGAGCTTTTGATGAAAGCAGATGCTGCAGGTACTACCTTTGATCTTTATAATGCATATAAAGGTCCGGAGGAGAAGAAGCCTGAAATTGTTGCTGCTCCTTTGGTAACAGTAGATGAAGTTGGCGGCTGGGACCATGACCTCCCTTTTCTGATCATGTATGCCGAGAGTGTTGTTGTGGTCAAAACAAGGACCTCTAGAAGGTTTATGTGCTAGGTGGTTGAGAGCCCACTCATATATTGTGGAGTTTAGTCAAACCCTATGAGAGCTACGGGTATAGACCATGTAGAAATGGGTAAAATTCCTAGGGGTTGATGACTGGTAGAATGGTTTATTGTTACACTCTTAGAATGGTTTATTGTTACACTCTTCCTACTGGCTAGAATATACTCATTTGTTTCCTTCTTAGGTTTAGACGAGGAGGAGTAAGTGCAGTGGAAGCAGGGACTTGGGCGATGGTAGCGAGAGAAGACATAGGATATGTTAGTTTAAGACATTTCAACGCGTGTGGTGCTAGATTTATGAAATTATGCTTTATTTTAAGTTATCATGTTTGCAGTGCATCGACCCGGTATCTTTTAGTCGTGGATTTTATTTATGGCTATTGTGTACGTCAGCACACAGGACGTCAGCACGCAAGGCTATCTTTGAGTAGGATTAGATTTACTTTTGAATATCAATTAGTGGATGTAATAAAGGTCTAATGGCCTGTAATCTCAGCCCATTAGTGGCCCAATTAGTTGGTTCGCCTCCCTAGGAGCCGTGCACTTCCTCTTGTTATAAGGGGGCCTTCGTCCTCCTCAACAATTATGCAAAATTGAACAAGTTATCTTCTTCCTTTAGTTTCTTCTTCTTCTTCTTCTTCTTCCTTTCTGACGATTCGATACCTTGTGATCCTTACAGGTCACAACATTGGTATCTATGCCATTCCGATCTGCGACAGAAATGCCGCCTCGCAAACAACCGGTCGTGGCCGCTGAGGCGCAGCCGGAGCCGGAGGCAGCAAGCATGGCTGCCAGCCCAAAAGCTAATGACGAGACTGACATGGCGGAGATCCGATCTATGCTGGCTAAGTTGCTACAACTTCAGATGGCGCAGACCCAAGCCACAACCAATCAGACAGGGCCGCTTTGAATACGCCACCACCCCTCTCCGCAGTAAATGGTGAAACTTCCCAGGCCGCTGGCTCGAGGGGTCTTGGAGGCTCAGGGGCGTGGGTTCCTCCGATGAACTCCCACGTTCAAGGGGTTCACTTTGGGTCATTTCATCTGGCCACAGACGGAGTACGAGGCATACCGGGTGTTCGGACAAATGTCTCAATGACAACACCTTTCAGAAATATGCAACAGGAGATGGAGGATGATTGGGAGGAGCCGCTGGGTCATCACGGTGGCTTTGAGGGGGGGAGCCATGGTTTGCTTGTCTCCAATTTCCGCGCTACAACGGGGAAGACGATCCAGTGGAGTGGATTTACAAGGCGGAGAAAGTTTTCGCCTACCAGGGGACCAACTCGGAGGCCGAGCGACTACGCATTGCAGCGTTCCACTTAGATGGCGAGCCCTCGGTGTGGTTCCAGTGTTACGAGAAGGAAGTTCGATACCCGACTTGGGCTTCTTTTGCTGACGAACTCTGTGTCCAATTCGGACCCAACGAATTCTAGGACTTCAATGAAATGTTGTCCAGTCTGCGTCAAACCACCACGGTGAGAGCCTATTATTCTGCCCGATTGGAAATGGCAGCACTCGTGGGCACATTCAAGAGGGGGTTGAAATCGAAGATTTCTGATGAGATGAGACATTTCCCATGCCATACGATGAGAGATGTGGTGCGCCACGCTCGTAATGAGGAGGAGAAGCTGGCTTGACAACGGCGAGGAGGGCGCGGGGGTCTGGCACTGAGACCTCCTACCGGTACATCGCTGGGCCCTATGCCATCGCCTGGCCTTAACACCGGTCGACCTACCTCTACCGGCGCGGTCAACCCACCAGTCCGTCGCCTGGCACCAGCACAGATGGATGAGCGACGCGCCAAGGGGCTATGCTTCAAGTGCGACAAGAAGTTTACCCCCGTACATCGGTGCTCCATTCAGGGAAGCTTACTCGTTGAAGAGGCCACCAACGACGTGATGCACCAACCTGAGGAGGTAACCAACGAGTATGACGACATGCAACCTGAGATTTCGGTGCACGCCTACTCGGGTACGTTCACCCCACGCACCATGCGTGTCCAAGGGCTCCTTAAACGCCAACAGGTAGCTGTGCTAATTGATGATAAGCTAGCACAACGACTAGGATGCTACGTGTTAGACACCAAACCATTTGACGTGCTCATTGGGGATGACAAACACCTTCGGAGCTCGAGAGTGTGTGCTCAGGCTGCTCTTACTATTCAAGGTCATACCTTTATCATCGATTTATTTCTGTTGCCTACAAAAGGGGCGGATGTGGTACTAGGGGTCCAATGGCTCCAGGAACTGGGCGACGTGATATGAAACTTTCGCGACTTGATAATGGACTTCGAAGTGCACGGGCAGCGGGTGAGCATTCAGAGGGCACAACCCGGCTCCTTGTAAGCAGCTCAGGCGGTGGGTTCCTTCTTCCGATTTGCACCACAAGGGTTATTTCTTCAATAGCGAGCCGTTGTGGAAGTAGAACAGGCGGAGTTGCCAGAGGGCATGCGCCTCCTCCTGGCAGAACATGATGACATTTTTTCTGAACCTACTGGTCTTCTGCCGGCAAGACAACATGATCACTCGATTCCGATACTTCCAAGGGCTGCTCCGGCTAACGTTCGACCTTATTGCTACACGTCCAAAAGGCCGAGATTGAACAATTGGTGCAGGACATGTTACAATCAGGTATTATCCAGCCGAGTACTAGTTCCTTCTCTTAGCCAGTCTTATTGGTTCGTAAGAAGGATGGGACATGGAGATTCTGTGTCGACTATCAAGCCTTAAATGCCATTACTGTCAAGGACAAGTACCCCAATTGCTTGATGAATTGGCCGGTGCTACTATTTTTAGTAAACTTGACTTGCGCTCGGGGTATCACCAGATCCGGATGCAACAGTAGGATATTCACAAGACAGCGTTTCGCACTCACGACGGCCATTTCGAATTCTTGGTCATGCCATTTGGGCTGACAAATGCACCGGCGACATTCCAAAGTCTAATGAATGATTTGTTCAGACCATTCCTCCGGTTCGTCCTGGTCTTCTTTGATGATATCCTTATCTACAGCACGTCGTGGGAGTCAAACCTGGCACATCTCAGGTCGGTTTTCTCTATCTTAAGGGAAAATTCATTATTTCTAAAGCGTTCAAAATGTTCTTTTGGAAGCACACAGGTGGAGTATTTGGGCCATCTTATTTCTTGCGACGGAGTGGCCACCGACCCATCAAAAGTTTCGGCTATGATGTCTTGGCCGACACCAACATGTGTCAAGGCTCTTCACGGGTTTCTAAGGTTGACAGGCTATTATCGCCGCTTCATTAGTCAGTACGGAGTAATTGTTGGCCCACTCACTGCCCTACTTAAAAAAGGGGCCTTTACCTGGGCAGATGCGGCTTAGGCAACTTTTGACCGTTTGAAACAGGCCATGGTCACGACGCCCGCTCTGATTTTGCCAGATTTCACTCTTCCATTTGTGGTGGAAACGGATGCCTCTGACATAGGCCTTGGGGCTGTCCTATTGCAGAATGATCGGCCCGTGGCATTCTTCAGCAAATCGCTTTCGGGTTGCTCATTGGTACTATCGGCATATGAGAAGGAAATGCTCGCCATAGTCCATGCAGTGACTAAGTGGCGACTTTATTTGCTGGGTTGTCGGTTCATTATCCGTACATATCACCAACCCTTGAAGTATTTTCTTGAGCAGCGGGTGTCGACACCATCCCAGCAACGCTAGGTAAGCAAGTTATTGGGCTATGACTATTAAGTAACCTACAAGAAGGGGTCAGAGAACACAGTGGCGGATGCCCTCTCGCGTAGGTCCGCGAAGGGTGCATGCTTGGCGTTATCTGTGCCTAGTTGTCCCTTCCTTCCGGAATTACGTCGGGCGTATGTGGAGGACTCTTATACTCAGCACTTGATCGTGCGTCTTCAAGGGAACCCATCGGCTGAACTATCTTTCGTTTGGCACGAGGATATTTTGTTGTGGAAGGGACGGTTTTGGGTGCCGGATACTTCAGATTTGCATCACCGTATATTATCACACTTCCATGATACCCCATTTGCGGGTCACGAGGGGTCATTTCGGACGTACAAGCGGGTGAGCCAGAGTTTTCTATGGCCTGGACTCAGACGAGCAGTCCAGGAATATGTGGCCGCATGTGACATCTGTCAGAGGGCCAAGGCGGCAACCACTTCACCAAACGGTCTACTTCAGCCTCTACCCATTCCTGATCAAATCTGGGAAGATGTCTCGATGGATTTCATCGAAGCACTGCCAGTCGTCCAAGGGAAATCTGTCATATTAGTAGTTGTGGACCATTTATCGAAGTATGCACATTTCTGTGCTTTGAGCCATCCCTTCACTGCGAAATCTGTTGCGGAAATTTATGTGAAGGAAATCGCTAAGTTGCACGGCATGCCCCGGACCATTGTCTCTGACAGGGATCGGGTTTTTCTCTCCAATTTTTGGCGCAAGTTCTTTGCTCTACAGGGCACGACACTTCACATGAGCACTGCTTCTCACCCGCAGTAAGATGGGCAAATGGAGGTGGTCAACCGATGTTTGGAACAGTATTTGCGATGTTTTGTGTGGGATCATCCTCGCAGGTGGTTACAACTCCTTCCGTGGGCAGAATGGTCGTATAACATGGCCTATCACACGCAGGCCAGGTGTACTCCGTTTGAAGTCGTATATGGCCGGCCTCCGCCCTCGGTGCTTTCCTATGTGCCTCAGCGTTCTTCTATTGCGGAGGTTGATTATATGCTTCAAACGAGAGATGAGGTTCTCCGGCAGCTTAAGGCCAACCTAGCATCGGCGCAAAATCGTATGAAGCAGATTTATGACAGACAGCGTACCGTTAGGGAGTTCCAGGTAGGCGATTTGGTATACGTTTCTATCCTTCTCCGACGTCAGACTTCCCTCTTTCGGATGGAGCAAGCCAAACTCGCGCCTCATTATCATGGGCCCTATGCTGTTGTTGCGCGAGTTGGGCCTATCGTCTAGCCTTACCTCCGGAGTCGCTAGTGCATCCTGTGTTCCACGTTTCACGACTTCATCGTTTCGTGGGCGACCCAAATTTGGTGACTATCGGTGGGCCTTTGCCACTTATGAGACCTGCGGAATCTGAAGAGTCCATTATTGACAAATGTCTGGTAAGGCGATCCGGGCGCATTGTTACTGAGATACTGGTTGCGTGGTGCGGCAAATCATTGGATGAAGCTACTTGGACATTGGAAGACGAGTTTTTGGCACGTTTTCCAAATTGGTTGCCTTGAGGACAAGACGAGAGCGGAGCGTGGTAGAGTGTTGTGTACGTCAGCACGCAAGGCTATCTTTGAGTAGGATTAAATTTTCTTTTGAATATTAATTAGTGGATGTAATAAAGGTCTAATGGCCTGATCTCGGCCCATTAGTGGCCCAATTAGTTGGCACGCCTCCTTAGGAGCCGCGCTCTTTCTCTTGTTATAAGGGGGCCTTCGTCCTCCTCAACAGTTATGCAAAATTGAACAAGTTATCTTCTTCTTCTTCCTTTCCGGCGATTCGATACCTTGTGATCCTTACGGGTCACAACAATGGCAGGGAGAGAAAACATTTCAATAAACATGGCACGTGTGATAGTGAGAGAAGATATTTCAATAAATATAATTAAACTTGTAGGCACGTGTGGTGCCAGATTTACTGAATTATGCTTTATTTAAGTTATCATGTTTGCAGTGCATCGACCCGGTATCCTTTAGTCGTGGATTTTATTGAATGATTAGTACGAGATTGCAAATGAATTATGTTCGAAATTCTGGACGTAATGCCATGGTAGTAATATGTGTTAACATGTGTTTTGATTTAACGATGAAGTGTTTTCAGAGCACTGAGTGCTCCCCCTTATTCTTTTATTTGTATTATGCTTAGATTATTCCGCAAGATTTACTCCGATGTTTAGGAAAATATTTGTTTGCCCCGCTGGGCATTACAAGAACTCCCCTTTGGCCCAACCCATTGATCCAAGAAGCATGGGGCATAGGATCAGTCTGCATCCTATCTAGGCAGAGGGCAGCGACATTAGCAAGGAGGATGGCGACACACGTGTGGCAACAAATTAATGAAAGACAATGGAGCTGCTGTGGAAGACCACAAAGTTGCAACACAGATAGCGGAGCATGGGAGGAAGGTGGCATATGGTTCAAAAATTGGGAGGAGGTGTGTGTTCGTGGGACAGAATAACAATGACGGGAAATAGCCACTGCAGACATTAAGTTCAAGTCTGTTAGTTGTCTCCCATTTCATTATTCAAAATAAGCTAATTTTGAAAAACGAAATGAAGCTATTTTTTTATACAAAAAATGGAGCTACTAATGTGGGATGCGTATAGCCATAAAAACAAATTGTTGAGAAGTCAAATCAAATTTCCTCACAATCTCATGACCAGAAAATATGGGAACCTGCCTTCTTTATTCTGATGAAAATAATAAATCTCAAGAGAAACTGCAAAGCAGAAAGAAAAGCAGAGTCTCTCAACACAGAGACTCCTAAAAACCCACCTAGGACACGATGAAGAACAATTTTATATTTGTTACACATTTCCATAGTTTACTCAAGGTATTTTAAGCAGGAATTTGATCCACCAACAAGGCAGTTATGTTTTCCTTGGTCTCTTGGTCTGCAAATGTGTACCCGTCTCCAAACTGGTATATTATTTCTGCAAACCGTGCTAGATCTAAGGTTGGCCTCATTATGGCCATTGGAAATGGAGTGGGTCTCAGGCATGCCTGATTCATGTCTTTCCATGCAAAGTTGATAAGCTCATGGAGCTTCTCCACAGCCACCTCATGGGAGCAGTTGTTCTCATTCATATAGGACTGAACAGCGGAAACAACATGTCCTCTCCCTTGTTCAAACTAAGCATTTCCAAATCATACAAAAATTTTGGTAAGTACAACAAAAAATGTGCATCCCTTAAAAAATTATGTATATAAGTGAATGAAAAAAATAAAGAAATTCAACAAAACAATATGTAAACAAAAGGAGTAAAAGATAGTAAACCTTAGTGCTTTGAATGTCATCTAATATTCGGATAACGCGAGATGAATCTTGGATATACTTGGGGTATGATTTCATCCATTCAAAAGCTTCCTTCGTTGCGACTTCTCCAGCTCCGATAAAGCAAACAGGAATTATCATTGGATAGCCAGTAGAAATTTCACCACAGTGCAAGTACTCATTGAATTTTGGTAGATATCGTTCATAATACCATTTTGCTTCTAGAAAATAGGCTCTGCACATATCGTGCATCTGATGCAGTAAAAGGTAAGAATGTCAATTGTCATCAACAACATGGATGGCGTCAACAAGACAGATATGTAAACAAAAACTACATATCAATTACATCAATAATTTCTTTGGTTACAGAAAAGTGTAGTCACATCTACTATAATAAATTTTGGTGAGACAAATTACGTAAAATGTTAATGCCAGAAAAAGTGTTAAACTGTTCTTACGGTGTCTTTCAAGTATTGAACGCGAAAAGCAGTTTGATGAAGACTCAGTTCCTCTTTAAAATCCATCGAACAGTCGATCAGTGCCTCATACAGAGGTTTAATCCCATTTGGAAGACTTTCCATCGCCGTAATATCCCATCTAAAGATTAACATTGGAGTGAAACAAAAGAATAATGGGAAAGACTTGGAAACCACCAACAAAAATGAGAATCTAGTTATATATATGATAGCCAATCCAGCCTGTCGGGCTAGTAGGAGCTCTCCTGGTTGTGGGAGGGGGGCCAGGGATCGAATCCCATTGGCACACAGTGTGTAAGGGTGAGTGAGGCACACCTATTAAAAAAAAGGGCACACTATTGAAAATTCTTCACCAATCAATGCCTTTTTGGTAAGTGGACTTTGTAACATAATTATGTGTTGACTTGCCAAGAAAAAGGGAAATTTCAAAACTCCTTGATGAAGACACCACCTTTCCCCTCTAATATACTACATTCCATCCATATTAGTAGTCCTGTAACTGGTTTTAGTTCATTTTGAACAAACAAATAGGACTATTAACAGTTAAAGGAGAGAGTAAGCAAGATGCCAAGGCCAGGATGCCATCGGGTTAATGTTGGTGACCTGGCCGGTCTGGCTGTGGCCAATGGCTAGTTCTGATTGCCAGGCAACACTGGAAATGGTCAAGGCCTATAGCCGCCACCCATGTGGAAAATAATTATGGTGGAGGGAAGAAGGGTGGTGAGCAAGGCGGCAATGGCTAGTGTTTCAGTTTTTGAAGCTTTCATATGGCTCGTTGGGTCACCCACCCGGGACCATTTCCTTATTTACCCAATGCGTATGACAGGTGAGCCTTGTTATGCACCCGAAGGGATAGGTGGCAGGACTCTAAGAGGTTGATTGCCCTGCCCTTCCGAGTCTGTTCCTAAGGGCTTGGACACCCCTCCTTGTCAAAAATAAAAACAATATGGCCAGTGATTCAGAACTCCCTGTTTGGCTAAATCTAATCATAGATTTAATAGATACCTGAAAACAGCATCTGTGAATAGCTGGAGCTCATCTATATTCCCATAGACATCGTACAGGTCATCAATTACTGAAGTAAGGATCAATATTTTAGTGGCAAAGATTCTGGCCCTACTGTACTGGGGCTCAACATAAGCACCCAAAATCCAGTAATAGCACTCTGTCAATCTGTCGCTTGCAAAGTTCATCTTACCCAAAAGGTTCTGATCCTTCCACCATCTGCACATTTGTAAGGATAAGGAAGGCTTAGTTCCTAATTAAGTTGTTGAAGGTAAAATAAAAAATGAATGAACTGCATGAATTGTACAGTACTAACTTTGCCACCTCCCTTAGCTCTTTTTGGTGCAATGACTGCAGAATGTTGTAGTCTAGCTTTGCGAACTCCAGCAACACTTCATTATGGGAAGAGCCTCCTTGTTCATATAATGAGATGAAGTATCTGGCTTCAAGTCTTTGAAGCCTCTTGTGTAAAGGCAATTCTAAGGAGTGTGCTACACTTTCTCCAAGAAGGGGGTTCAGAATGTTAGGTAGAGCAGCTCTAAGATGTTTTATAGTGAAAGCACTGGCTTCATCAAGTATCTGGTCATCCCTTGTTCCCACAAAAGATGCTTCGTAGAGACTGAGGAGACCCATCACATCTGTAGCTAGTTTGTCTGAGAAGCTGCCATTATTCTATTTGGCAGGTTTAAACTAAAATAATTTCTATTCTATTTTCCAGTTGATTTTGTAATACCTTGCGACTATACATTTGAAAAATGACATCACTACCCACAAAATATACTCCCTCCATTTCGTTTTGTTTTACTATAGTCTGATTTGAAAACAATGTAATTTTTATTATGCAATGGGTGTCACAAGGAGAGGCCTCATAAGCCTGAAGAGAGGGAAAAGAAGGAGAGGGGTTTTGGAAGGAGGAAGGAGATTTGAAGGGAGGAAGAGGTGGCAAAAATTTTGAGATGTGGAAAAAAAAACCCCACCAGAGTTCTGTCTCATCAATAAGTAAATTTTTTTAGAAGCTTATCAAAAGCTATTCTAAAGTACCAATTACTCTAGCGGAGCCAGGGGGGGGGTCAAGCTGGGGCAATTGCCCCCAGCTGACCTTGTATCTATTATACTAGAGGACTAGTTAATGAAGATATTTCGTAATGACCTTGCCCCTCCGCATAATTCTCAACTTGTCTCTTACTTGTGTGGGGCCCATTGAGTGGCCTATTTAATTTACCTTTGATATATTGAATGGCCTATTTATGGGTTGGCTGACGCATGGTAAAGGAAGTTTTTTACTTGTGGTTTAGCAAAGACAAAAAAATTAAGAGAAGACGCTTAGCTTAAATAGCTTTTGTAACTTTTACGAGAGACATAGTTAAAAAAACCACTTTAATGCCTACTAGGGGGGTTGGCTACAGAATCGACAGCGGAATCAGGAAGGATTCAGTACAATTCCATTGATTCTACCTGGTTTTGTGTTTGGATACGAAAATTCAACAGAATAAAAAATTCCATGTGTAAGAAGATTTAGGCCTCATTGGCCTGAATTGCCATTTAGCTCATTCCGCCAATTTAATTTTGCCAGTATTTTGGAATTCTGATAGCTATGTTTCAATTTTTAAAGTTTCAGAATCTGCACTAAATTCCTGAATTTTTGCATTGTAAAACAAGCATATTTTGGTTTAAATTTCTAGATTTTAAAACAAGTAATTATTGTAGAACTTTCTCACAGTCCTTCCCATCTCCTCAATGAATGTTGTCGCCCCCCATCTCTGACATTATTGTTGAAAAAATCGATCAAGTTATTTTATTTTCATCGTTTTTCTTGGAAAATTTTTATAGAATTTTGACCCCCCCCTAGTGAAGATTCCTGGCTCCGCCCCTGACCATAGAGCCAAATTGGACTCCTAATTCTGAACATTTTG
This sequence comes from Houttuynia cordata, assembly GCA_039654745.1. NCBI lineage: Eukaryota > Viridiplantae > Streptophyta > Magnoliopsida > Piperales > Saururaceae > Houttuynia > Houttuynia cordata. The sequence continues at coordinate 41,595,849 of CM077506.1, forward strand.
TTTTTCAAATCGAACTAGTAAAATAGAACCAAGGGAGTAGAATTTTTTCTAAAATCAATAATTAAAAACTTTACTATAGATTGCATTATAAACTTGGGAACTTTAACCTGCCGATTAGTAAATTTCCCCGTAAAGGAAAAATCACACATACAATCATCACAAAAGTAAAACCAATTCATTACTATTGTGTCGTTTATTTGCATAAAATTATGTAGCCTGTATAGTGCTTATCATGCATGGCGGCAATTAGTATCTATTTTTTTGCATAATCGTTATAAACCAAAAGGAAAAATCACACAGACCATTATCACAATCACACAGATAATCATCATATGCCCTCATTTAAGTGAAGGGTTGACCAATTAGGAATAAGATTACATAAATATTGACTAAACTACCCTTTATTAATAACAAGCTATCCTACTAAATACTTGGACAAAAGATCAAATACTCTCACAGTGCCTACTCACTTTTCACTAGAGTCGAAGCAAGAATGAGGGTATAATGGTACATGACTTTTAAAATATCACATGAGGTTATTTATTCATGGATCCTAAAATTTTCAAATGTAGCCTGAATTTTTTGGACGGAAGGAGTACTATTTTTGTTTTATATTTTCATAATGGGAAAAGTTTAAATGAGGCACGGTTCACACTTCACACACATTTGCATGAGCCGAGTCACCTTGATCCGTCAATCTTTTATCTGACGGTGGGTGTTGATTCACACTCGTCTAACCCTTATTTGACATATGCTTTCAAATCAAAATCTGGCGGCTCAAAGTGATTCGGCTCATGCAATCTGCATGAGCAGTGTCTCATGTAAACTAGACTCTTTCCATAATAGTATGTAGCTTTTCTAGTGCTTATCATGGCAATAAATATATCTTTTTTTTCTTAATAATTATCTGGCAAAGAAGAAGTTCTAGAAATGAAAAGAAGAAAGAAAAAGTAATGTAAGGTGATTACTTGAAGGTGCATTAAATCCATTTTGTCTTAATAGAGAAATCGGAGGGCAAGGGTGTAAAGACTGTCATGAGAGGCATCATCAACATAAGTACTGTTTATTTGCTCAAGTGCGTGCTCAATCTCATCCTCAAAGTGGTACGAGATTCCAAGGTGATGAAGCGTATCAATCAGAACAAGTTTCTTTGGCCCCTCTGTGTTGATTAGCATCTTAATCACTTCCTTTTTAAGCTCGTTGGACCTTTCACTCCCTGCATCCAACTTCTGCATCGCCAAGCACATAACATAGGCAATATTATTATGGCCTAGAAATTTACTTTCACATTCTCAGACTTTACCCTCTGCTTACCTTTTCATCTATGGATAAGTTAATGAAATATTCTCCCCAAAGACTTGGAGGAAAAGCAGCTGATCGACGGCCAATATCCGGCTTTGCGACAATATTCGAACTTTGAGCAGATGATCCATGACATACAGTAGTAAACGTAGGGCTTTTAGGCCATGCGTGGACAATCTGCACCATTGAAGCACATAGCATAAGCAAAAATATTAACCCCTAATATCTACCCTTCTCAGCCTTCATCTTCATGTTACCTTTTCATTTTGGGAATATTTCATGAAGCAATGTCCTCTAGCATTTGTCTGGAAAGCAACTGATCGACGTAAAATTTCCAGCTTTGTACTGTTTGGTGGTTGAGTAGAAGAACCAAGACAGACAATAGACACTGCAGCCATGTTCAGTCGAATCGTATGACTTAGTAGTGGGCTTTGCCTCGTATATATATCATAGGATTTATAATACACCTGTGGAGTATGTATGAGTGCAAACAATCTGACAAGTAGCATAAAATATTGGCATGTCTAAAAGCAATCCGTTTCCTAAATTAAATTATTTCAGGTCTACATATACGAGAAGCCTCATGCAAAACCAGGTGTTTGAGGGACCCAAAGCACGGTGGAGACCAATATAAACCGAAAGCCCATTGGCTGTCCCATTCTTGCCCATAAATGAACTAATTCCCAGGTATGTTAGCTGATGTGTACATTCACGTTCATTACACCGAAAGTGATTGAACAACTATACCTCCTCATTTGTAACCAAAAAAGTTTACTTGCTCAAACTTCTTTAAGGCCGACATACATATCCTATTTTTCCACGCAACCTTTTCAAGTCAATGTTTAAAGAAACAGCGCCCAAAGACAGAACAAAAACCCTAAATCTAAAAACAAACAAGACATTTGAATCTTCTGCGCTGATCACATGTTGTCTCATCTAATCATTTGGAGACGGAATCTCCGAACCTGCGTGATCACGTGTTATCGTATCTAATCATTTTGAGACGGAATTTTTCGGTGTACATACGACCGTCACCAACAGCTCGGAGAGACACACAACCCCGTTGTGGCCCCTGTCATGGACGGTTTTAACGAGTTTTACAGGGGCCCACACTAGGTTGCATGTCTCTCGTTGATTGGTGATCAACACCTATGGCCCCGGTTATAGACGGTTTTAACGAGTTTAACTGCGGTCTACATGGGGTTGCATGTCTCTCATTGATTGGTGACTAACACCCCGGTCACGGATGGTTTTAACGAGTTTAACAGGTGTCCACATGGGGTTGTATGTCTCATTGATTGGTGACCAACACCACAGATGCCAGCATGGTGTTGTATCTACATCAACAAATGGTCTCGTATCTACATCAACATATTTCTCCTTGGAGGGTGGAATTTTAAGGTCAGTGGACGATTTTAGGCTTGTAGGTTTGGCGTACAACTGGGCATTGCTGGCCATCGGATTATGATTAAACAACAGGCAGCCTCCTCTGTTTTCTTTTAATATTTATATATATACATGAGAGGGCAGACTGCATTGAATCAATTACATTGTCCTACACTAAGGAAGCACGGATACGACAAAATCGTTGTCGTATTTGTATCAGATACGTATCAGACACAGATACGACATGCCGTATCTGACATAAAATATATATTTTTTCGCGCATTTATCTCACCACTAAAGGCGTCTGTAGCCTAATGGTAAAAGTAATGTTTTTTCAGGCAATAGAGGCGGGTTCGAATCTTGGACTATTTTTCTATGGTGGCATTCTTGCCTAATAGAAATAATCAATTAAAAATGATTTGTAATTGTAATTTTTACAAGGTTTAAGAAGAAAAAATGTGGTAATATAATACTAAAAATATATTTAAAATTTATATAAATAATTTTTTAATAGCCGTGTCGTATCTTACTTTTTTGAGAAAATGTCGTGTCCCCGTGTCCGTATCGTGTCGCTGTGTTCGTATCCGTGCTTCCTAGGTCCTACATTAAAACACACACAAAACAAGGCACATCTATTTGGGAACCAAATGGCGGAATGTAAGACTCCCCATGTCTCCTTCTTATAGTTCCTCATGAGTCATTGTTTTGGGGTTCCAATCGAGAGAATTAGGAAAATATTACATCCTTCAAGGTGGTTCTCCACCAAAAAAAAACACATGATATATGCAGTAGCAAGGAAGCTTCATTTGAGCAAATGGAAGGCAAAGATCCCCGTCTTAAACCTTGCGATTGGACTCGTCGTAGACATCTCCGTCTTACATCTCAGACTTGAGCCTCACAAATATGTTTGAAAGAGTTGGACATGAAGTGCAGCATGAGCTTCATATGTCTTGTTCTATAGCGCACATAGCTCTGTTGATGTCAGGTGCATGGCACTTGAATACATGTGTTTGTTGGATGATAGACTCAAATCCAAACTTTGAAAGATTTTGGAAGAATTTAATAGATTCTTGGAACCAAATTTTGGGTTGGTATCAAATTAGTTGAATATTAAGATTTTGTTCGGGATTCTAAGGCCAGAATGCCAGCTTGTCTTAGCGGTCCTGAGGGTCCTTTTGAGGACGTTGAGGTAGTGGAGAGTCTAGCAGCAATACTAGCAATCCATTTTGTAGTTGAGAAGGGGTACAAGAGGGTGGTTTTTGAAGGTGACTGTCTCAATGTCATACAAGTGTTGAATCGAAGAGAGCATAACAGAGGTCCTGTACATTTTCCAATGGAAGAGGCAGTTTACTAAGGTCCATTTGATTGGTCTGAATCTGAATATGAAAAGTTTACTGAAAATTCTGAAAAGACATATATTTGAAATTCTCCAAACTGAATCTGAATTTGAAAAATCCGATTCAGATGAAACAAATGGAACTCAGCAGACTTTTCAGATTCAGATTTCAGTAAACAAAAAATACATGAATAACATTTCACACATCTATTTTTCCTTGAAAAAACAGTCGGTAGAAGAATCTATACAAGCTTATATAACAAACATTTGGCTCATGGATTCCTTAGTGCTGCCAATCACTTCTCCAACTCTTCAACATCCGACCTGGGATCAGAAAATAAGACATGCAAGTGGGGACATATCAACACATAAACTCCATATAAGTAAAATATCCAAAAAAAATGTTCAGATGCTGAATTTGGACATTCCTTCAGCACAAATAAAAACAAAGCATGTTAAAGTGTTTCAAGTACTTCGTTTTCAATAATGTCAAGAAGTTACCACGAAAAACTATGTACTTGGTCTGCCCCTACACTTCAACCCAAAAGCTCTCGCATACCAGGAGGAAAAAAAGCGGCCTTCACAACTATTTCACACCTTCAAGATTTCACCCTTCATGGATCGAACATTTGACATTGGTTTTTTACTGATGGCACTTTTTTCAAAGTATATCATCAAATAATTTATATGATGCAAACACCAGACGGACATTATAAGAAATTTTATCAAATAGCTCAATCATTTATTTAAATTTTAGACATATTAATTATATATGGCAATGTTCATAAAAAAAATCTAACATATAAATACAGACTGGCACCAGCAAATGAAAACTATTCTGATCTGGAACAGAATTAGGTTATTTCGTCCAAATTTCACCCCTTATGCATGAGGCCAAGGTACAAATGAACCATTTTTTTTTTAAAAAAGTAACTCTCAAGATAATTTTAGACTCTAGAAGTAGGTGGGTTGCAAGTTGAATCCGGAAATATTTGACGCATTGAAAGACAAAAATATGATCTACTATTATGATTATAATTCTAATATCAAAAAGAAAGAAAAATAAAAGATGTTCCATGAAAATGTGGGAAGTACAAAACCCACCTGCTGTTTGATTCTTTGCTGCAATTCTTCCCTTGGGGGCAGATGATAACTTGTACAAAAATTAAGAACCAGACATTCAACTACTTAACTACAATTACAGATGAGCAAATAGATGACGCACACTAAAACAGAATAACAAAGAGTTAGTGGCAACCTGAGATGCAACATCCACACCAATTTCATCTAACACCTGCAGCAACGAAAAAAGAAGTAAAAAATAAAATCAAGTTGGCAGATTTAAATGTTTCTTGCATATCGCCCTCATCTAGTATAGTATTTACTGCTTTATCTCTACCAACTGCTTCCAATAACATGCACCACTGCATATGTAGTTCATTTATTTCTTTAAAACAATAAGAACCCAATTCTCAAAGTAACATAATTGACTCAATAATCAACCAAAAGTAACCCTCTACCCAAAAACAAAAAAAAAAACAAAAGTCACCGATCATCAAGCAAAAGCATAAAATACCCACATACAAAAGCCTTCTATATGAAATATAATCAGACCAAATATTGATGATCAAACTGATCAAAAGGAAACAGGACAAAAACTGGTTCTAAATTGTTATGCTTACAGATTCTTGAAGAAGCCGAACGCACGAGAGGCTACGAAACGGAAAAACCCAAATAGAATAGGGTTTTAAGAGGTGTTAGAGAAGACAATGAAAGAAGGAAAAGGAGAGAACTTTGGAGGGAGTAGAAGACGTTGGGCTTCTGGCGGTCAAAGAGGCGGTTGATGCGGGACTTGACGGCGGAGGAGATCTCACCATTGGAGTCCAAGGTGGAGGAGGAGCTATCGTGGTGGGGGACTCCACCCCTGTGCTGGCGTCCTCCGCCATTTCCCTTCAACAACAAATCTCTCCCTCTCAAATCTCACACCAAAAACCCACAAAAAAGAGAAACAAAGACCTCACCTCAGAACAGGATGCAAAAACCTCACCTCAGAACAGAAAATCACAAAAACCTCAAGACGAAGCAAACTCGAGTGACTCATGGAGGAGCTGAGGAGGGAGGGAGAGAGAGAGACCTACCTCCGTGAGTCATCGATTGATTGTTTAAAATTAAACCCTTGTAAGTGCACAAGGCAATTGTACTACGACGAATATTAAAGAGTTGTCGAACCTCACGGACGGATGAATATTTTACCAAATTCAAGAGAAAAGTTGCAGTTTTTATTTACTCTAAGGAAAGTACTAAACTTTAACTAAACTAAGTTGAGATTAAATCAATATGGGAAGTACCAAGGCTTCGAATCCAGCACAATAAACTAGTGTATCGTCTTTCTCTCTCTTTAAAATAAATTCCTAATTGGCTAGCATATTCCTCTCGGACATACACTTGTCAATTCAAATTGCCGTGCTCTCCTCTCGGATGTAACACATAAATCAATTAAGCATATGGAATTGTGATTTATCTCTCTCGAGCATAAACCAATAAAACCTTATTAATATGTGACACCTCAGACCACTCATGTTCTTCTCGGACACGCAAGTGTTCTTTCATATTGAAATCCACTTAATTCACTCTTGTCTCTCTTGAGTACAAAGAACAAACTTAAATGAATTAACTTTAATTGCATAATAAAGAGTCATACACCAACTAGATTAAAACATATATGAGAGAAAAGAAACTATACAACCAGTCTATTGGGCTTCATCTATGCCTTGGAAAGAAGTCTAGCCTCGCAATATTGGAAGAGAAACAATCATCATTGTGTCCTTCATCATCTTCTTCTTCTTCTCTCCTTTGCTCTAGCCTCCAAGGACTCCAAAAGAACTCAAAAGTTTATTTTCTAATCTCAACACGTTCCTCTATAAGGCATATATAGGGTTTGAAGAAAACTCCCAATACCCCTCCAATTCCCAATCAAAATCAGTCTTATTTCGGTTTTGCGCATACGGTGATCAATCGCTCCGTATTGCCAATCGATCACTGATCGATCGCTTCATTCCTTCGTTAATCCTACGTCATGCTGATCGATCAATCTCTCGGTTTCACACATCTCAAATTTCCTGCAACTTTGATCGATCACGTTGGCTGACGATCTATCATTTTCACGGTATCGCGCAAATCCAAAAATTCCCGAGAATGCGATTGATCGCTTTGGCTGCTGATCGATCTGTTTTTCAGTTTACTCTACAGCATAATTTTCCAATGGTCATAACTTTTTGCTCCGAACTCCGAATTGCACGCGGTTGGTGGTGTTAGAAAGCGGACTTCTTGAGCTTTAACATGAAGCTTGAATCAGTCTAATCAGAGATATGCATATGAAGTTATGAAGATTTAACCATTAGAGTCACTTTTCACCACATCTTTGCATCTTGCGCTTATTTTCCTACAAAAACCAAAACTACATTAAAGTATCAATAAATCTAATCAAACACTAACATAAATATAAGTTTTAGGGTTTATAAAATGTATAATTCATATGTAGATCATTGACAACGGCCGAAGGTGTGGGGATGGAGACGAAAGGCCGGAGATGGATACAGGCGGTCGGAGACGGAGGCTGGAAGGATCACGATGGAGGGGGAATGCTAGGAAGGGAGAGGATCGCCATGGCAACGGTAGGGCTGGAGGCAGAAAGGATAGGGTTTTTTTTCAGACTTATTTTACCTTTTGATTTTTTTAGGTCCCTTTTGTAAACCCACTTAATTCAGTCACTTAATCAAAGTCTATAACAAACATGCTAATAGTTGCTTATGGCTGACTTATGGCCTGCTTATTAGTTTCAGCACTTAATCAGAACAATCAAATAGACACTAAGTAAATTTGAAACAGTTCGTGTTGTCCATGTTCGCAGGAGGCCAATGGTGTTGCAGATTCACTAGCTCGACACGCTTTAAGTTTGGCTGTCATGGAGGCTTGGACGGGAGGTTACACACTCTTTTTTAGAACTGGCTATTGGCTTTGACTGTATCCACATGTTTGATTTCTAGCTTGAAAGGCTTTTTGAGTTGAATAAAAAAATTTAAGATTTTGCCTAAATTTTGGCAGAATCTTAAAGTCCCGTAAAGAAGAGGAGATTTCGGGACTGGACCTATTTGTAACTAGAATTTTGCATACATATTAGTAGTAGGTAGAATCTCAAAGACTCATTGAAAACTATGTAAAATATGTATTTCGAGAAGAAAGGTTAGCGAAATGCCCCTTTGTTTTGTTTTTTATTTTTGATAAAATGTACGCCTTTTGGTCACTTTTAATAGAGAGAATTAGGAAAATATGCGTCCTAAAATGAGAAAATATTGTTCCCTAATTATTCTTTAAATTGGGTTGGAGACAGCCGCCCGGCAGTGAACCTAGGTCTAGGTTGAAGTCGAGAGGCCTCTGCTATGAAAGCCACTTGTTTGCTAGCTTGGAAAGCCCAGGATTTTACTATGGACCCCATATCTCAATAAAATTGGCCAATTATGTGATGGTCTCAATTAGAAGTGACCGGAGGGAGTATTTTAATTTTCTAAATAAGGAGGCTTCATTTGAGCCGGCGATTCAAGTGGTTGCAAAATCTTCGTCTGGCTTTTTGCATCTCAGACTTGAGCCTCACAAATACACAAATATGTGGAAAGACTTGACCAAGTACAGCACGAGCTTTATGTGTGTTGTCCTATGGCACATTTTAGCCTCACATACATTAAAAGAAAATTGGGCTCTAGCGACAGAAAAATCTGTCGTTATTGCTCCTTACCACAGCTGCAAGCCTGCAAGGGCACATGCTATAGCAACCTACACAACGTACATATTAATAATAACATACGAGGCATGCAAGTTCAACATGCAGAACCTCATGTCTTAAGAATGCCACATAAATGTCAGTGGGCATAAGGGAAAAAATATGGCCCACAACAACATTCATCCACCCCTCATGAAAATGCAACCTGCTTTTACATTACTGTTCATAGCAATTTTATGGCTTCCATGAGAAATGTCCACATATGGTCTACTACCTAAAATAACACAAGTAAACTTACAGGTAAAGCTTTCAAAGCTTTTCCACCAAATCCTCCTATCCTTCTTGTAATCACACCAATATTGTGGAGTGGAATGCCTATGCATTGTGCAATTACAGTTTGAGCATTCACTGGGCATTGGATCGGACTATAAACCACCATCTTCATCTGGTACAACAAGAGCTGTTTGTGTCTCCAAATAAAAATAGTACTGGAAACCAAGTTTAAGAAATTTACGAAACAATAAATTAAGGGAACAAACAAAAGCACGTTACAAGAGGACCCTTGTCACACCCTTCTCCCTAAACCAGATTCGGAAGCAACAACTGGACCGACCTAGCAGAAAGCGGGCCCAATCATAGTAGTGCCAACGAAAGTAGGAAAATCACATCAAAACACAAGGAAATTTACGTAGCATGCCCTACTTTTATTAAATATCAAACTACAAATCCTAAGTCTACTTTATAAGAGAAGTCTCGTAATACTAAAATAGCCAAGTTTGCTAAACCAAAACGTTCTCCCATAATAGAATTTCCCAAGCTCATGAGGTGGTAGCTGTCCGTCCCGGTCTTGCACATCTACATCTTGAAAGTTGTCCATACCATTTGGATATATATATATATAACATAAACAATTCCATGAACAACAATACAGTCAAGTGAGTATAATGCACATCAAGTACAATAAATATTTATGTATAAAGAATAGAACAGAGCAATAAGGCACATAATCAAGGTCACATTCATTTCAGAAACATATATAAAAAATACAAAGCGGCGATCCAAATAAAAATCGTCTTGTGCCTCCTTTGAGCACACAAGGCATCATCAAATGAACGGAATAAAAAATAATACAACTGCGGGAGGGGTTAGGGAACTTCCACCACTAGGTTGACACTAACCTTGTCATGCCCCAAATTTTCGGCTCCATCAAAGTGCGAACATAATTAAACATGCCGATCACTTGGGACACGACATGGTAAATCGTGTTGTCAATTACACAATCATCAAAATATGTATAATTGATTATTTACCTTGGATGAAACTATTAATTAAATAAAAAATCTATAATGTATTGAAAGCAATAATCCAAAATAATTTGCTATTGGCACATACGTAATTTATTACAAAGTCCTTAAAATAAACAGAATAAAGCAGACATCTATTAATTTCTTCAAGCATCCACTAATTCCTGCTACGACTTCAAGGTTGGTCTTCTTCATCTATACTTGCATCACTGGATGTATGAGTACTCCGAAGATATACTCAGTAGAATGTAAAACCATAGTAGAGATATAAAAAAGATTCAAGAAATATCATTTTGATGCAGAAGTAAAATAATATGAATCTAAAAGAAATGGGATTCTACCAATAGGAAGAAAGAATCATCACAAACAAAAGGAACTCATTATCTAAATTCATCAACCTCTAAAACATTCATAGTGTAAGGAAATATTCAATTTATGCTCTCAGATCCATATGGTTTCTAACAGATAGGGTCTTGTAAGATCTATGTGGAAACTGTTTCCTATGGACAGAGGCTCACAAATCCCTGTGAAAATTGTCTCCCTCGGACAAGGCCTCACATGGTCCCTGTGGAAACTGTTTCCCATGGACAGGGGTTCGCAATTTCCTATGGAAACTTACCCAGTTACCCTATAGGTTTTCTCTTTGAAACCTGCCATGAGTATAGGATAAGGGGCCCATAGGTACTCACAAATACAATGGGCAGAGGCTGTAGGCCTTCCGTGATTTCTAACAATATAAACGTACGTGTAGTGCCTTCTTTGGGCAGGAGCCTTGGAGTATACTAAGCCTCGCAAAGGTCCAAAATAATCAGGAGATCTCACAAGATTTATCATGGCTTGTTGAGCATACTATGATAGTAAAGTTTTCCATGGATAGGGGCCTCACAATGACCATGTGGAAACCTACTCATAAAACAAATGTGCAATATGGAGATGTCGAACTATGATAGTGGAGAAAACAGTCATGTGACAATATGAGCAATATTTCAAAGGAATAGAGGTGGCAACACTCTAAGATCATAAGGTAGCATTTACCGGAATAGACTCACTCTTAGGAGTATAAATAACTCATCAATAGGAATGTGCTCACTCTTTATAGTACAATTAAATCATCAATATCTCAATAGAAAAGGGTTTCTCGCAAGAACACAGCTGAGACTCCAATATCTTGATCAATAGGTCACTCGCCAAAATAGTATGGATCACAACTTATGGAATCAGCGAAATGGAGAAGAAGAGGAAAAGAATAGGGAAGATAAAGAGAACTTCAATTTGCATAACTTCCAACGAGGGAGAAGACCCTCCTTTTAACAAGAGGGGCACGTCTCCTAGGGAGGTGCGCCAGCTATTGGCCAACTGATGGGCCGTGACTCTAGCCCGTTACAGATATGATTTTCCCAATTAGCCCGCTACAAGATACAATATCCCATCAGTCCTTATTACATTGCAATGAAAAGGAAACTAGCCTAATGCAGAAAGTAAACCTAGCCTGCCTAATATAGGATCTGCCCAGAAGTTGTGCTGACGTACACAACATTAGTCCTTATTACATTGCAATAAAAAGGAAACTAGCCTAATGCGGAAAGTAAACCTAGCATGCCTAATATAGGATCTGCCCAGAAGTTGTGCTGACGTACACAACATTCCACCACGCTCCGCTGTCACCTTGACCTCAAGGCATCCAGGACGAAAAATGCACCAAGAAGTCGTCCTCCACCAGCCACGTGGCATCATCCAATGGCTGACCTCGCCAAGCGGCCAACACCTCTGTCACAATTTGTCCCGAACGACGAACGCGACGTTTGTCGAGAATGGAAGTAGGGATAAGCTCCTCAGAATCCGCTGGCCCCATAAGGGGTGGAGGCCCGCTGTTAGCAACCATATTTGGGTCGCCCACAAAATGGTGAAGACGTGAGACGTGGAACACGGGATGCACCAAGGAGCCCGGCGGTAATGCTAACCGATATGCCACCTTGCCAATGCGCTCAACAACCGTATATGGCCCATGGTAACGGGGTGCCAGTTTGGTGTGCTCCGAATGAAATAATGACGTCTGGCGCTGCGGCAGGACAGAAACATAGACCAGCTCCCCCACCTGGAATACCTGATCGGTGTGCTTTCTATCATAGATATGTTTCATATGGTTTTGGGCCGAATTCAGGTTGAGCTTGAGTTGCCTAAGGACCTCGTCCCTGGTCTAGAGCATGTAGTCTACCTCGACAATAAAAGAACGGTGAGGTACATAAGAAAGCACCGTAGGGGGGGGGGGCAACCATACACTACCTCAAACGGAGTGAAACCCTCACGAGTGTGATATGCTGTGTTATAGGACCACTCGGCCCATGGTAAGAGCTACAGCCAAAGACGAGGTTGATTGCTCATGAAACAACGTAAATATTGTTCCAAGCACCGGTTAACGACCTCCATTTGGCCATCCGTCTACGGATGGTAAGCCGTGCTTATGTGTAAGTCCGTACCTTGGAGAGTGAAGAATTCGTGCCAAAAGTGAGAAAGGAAGACATAGTCTCTATCAGAAACAATAGTCCTCGGCATACCATGCAGTTTGGCGACGTCTTTCACATAAAGCTCAGCAACAGTTCGAGCCGTAAAGGGGTGACTTAGGGCACAGAAGTGAGCATATTTGGATAGCCGGTCTACTGCCACCAAAATGACTGATTTCCCTTGGACCACGGGAAAGGATTCGACGAAATCCATCGAGACTTCCTCCCAAATTTTATTCAGAATGGGCAGGGGCTGAAGGAGGCTGGTTGGTGAAGTGGTTGCCGACTTGGTCCGCTGACAAGTGTCATAGGCCGATACATAGTTCTGTACTGCACGCCGTATACCCTGCCATAAAAAGCTCTGGCTCACCCTTTTGTAAGTACGAAATGAACCCTCGTGACCCGCAAGTGGTGTGTCATGGAAATGAGAGATGATGCAGAGGCGCAAATCCGAATAATTGGGCACCCATAAGCGCCCCCGCCAAAACAAAAGTTCATCCCGCCATGCATATAAGGGCTTGGCGGTGGGCTCCGTCTGAATGCGACTGACCAGCTCTTTGGTTGATGGGTCCTCCAAGTACGAGCAACGTAGATCTGAAATAAAGGGGGCAGTTGGGCCCAGATAGTGCCATACACATTCCCTCCATGGGCTGCCTAGATAGTGCATCCGTCACAGTGTTCTCAGCGCCCTTCTTGTATGTAACCTCATAATCGTAGCCCAATAGCTTACTGACCCACCTTTACTGTGCCGGGGTCGATGCGTGTTGTTCCAAGAAATACTTCAGCGGTTGATGGTCAGTCCGTATGAGGAACCGACGGCCTAAGAGGTACGGCCGCCACTTCGTCACTGCGTGAATGATGGCCAACATTTCCCGTTGATAGGCAGACAATGATAGTGTACGGCCCGACAAGGTCTTGCTAAAAAAAGCAATTGGGCGATCCTTCTGCAAGAGGACGGCCCCAAGACCTGTATTGGAGGCATCAGTCTCCACCATAAAGGGAAGACTAAAGTCTGGTAGCACCAAGACGGGCGCTCTGGCCATGGCTTGCTTCAGCCTATCAAAGGCCATCTGCGCATCATCGGTCCATGTGAAAGCTTCCTTTTTCAGTAAGACCGTGAGTGGCCCTGCAATGATTCCGTACTGGCTGATGAAGCGGTGATAATAGCCCGTCAGACCCAAGAACCCTCTCAGCGCCTTGACACACTGAGTTGTCGGCCAGGATAACATGGCTGTAACCTTGGACGGGTCATTGGCGATGCCCTCACAAGATATGATATGTCCCAAATATTCCACTTGTGAGCTGCCAAAAGAACATTCCGAGCGTTTTAGAAATAAAGAATTGGCACGTAAAATCGAGAAAACCAACCTGAGATGACCCAAGTGCTCTTCCCATGACGTGCTGTAAATGAGAATATCGTCGAAGAAGACCAATACAAATTGGCGGAGGAATGGACGGAAGATGTCATTCATCAAGCTCTGGAAGGTGGCGGGAGCATTTGTTAGCCCAAATGGCATGACCAAAAATTTGAAATGACCATCATGGGTACGGAATGCAGTTTTGTGCGTGTCAGAAGGTTGCATCCTGATCTGGTGGTACCCAGATCGCAAGTCAAGCTTACTAAAGACAGTAGCTCTGGCCTGTACGTCGAGCAGTTCTTCGATTACAGGGATGGGGTACTTGTCCTTGACCGTAATGGCATTGAGTGCTTGATAGTCGACACAAAAGCACCATGTGCCATCCTTTTTGCGCATGAGTAACACTGGTGACGAAAAGGAACTATTAATGGGCTGAATGATACCTGTCTGTAGCATGTCTCCCACCAGGCGCTCTATCTCAGCCTTCTGGATATGTGGGTTGCGATATGGCCGAATGTTAGCTGGCATAGCCCCTGGAACAAGTGGAATCTGGTGGTCATGGCACCGCTACGGTGGAAGACCCGTTGGCTCTGAGAAAATATCTGCGTGTTCATCCAGGAGAAGACGCATGTCATTCGGTAGCTCCCCTTGTGCTACATCCCCAATGGCGCGCTGCTGAAGTAACACCCCTTGAGGTGCAAACCGGGACAAGGAATCAATTGCCTGCGCGTGTGCAAGGCCCCGGGTTGGGCCCCATGGATACGCACCTGCTGTCCTTGTACTTCGAAGTCCATAATGAGGTCGCAGAAGTTCCAAATCACATCTCCTAATTCCTGCAACCATTGGACTCCCAGCACGACATCCACCCATTTGGTAGGCAATAGGAACAGGTATGTGGTAAATGTATGCCCTTGGATGGTCAGGGATGCTTGGGCACACACACCCGAACTCTGTAGGTGTTTGCCATTGCCGATTAGCACATCAAATGGTTTAGCATCAGACACATAGTAGCCTAGTCGTTGTGCCACGCTGTCGTTGATGAAGTTGTGGGTAGAACCACTATCAATCAATATGGCCACCTGTTGCCGTTTCAGAAGTCCCTAGACGCGCATGGTCCATTGGGTGAATGTGCCGGAGTAAGCGTGCACCGAAAAGTCCCTGGACTCTGTAAGTCCCTGGACTCTGTCGGTGAATGTCACGTGGCTGCACATGATCATAGAGGTTGGTTACCTAGTCAATCTGATCTGTCTCCTCGTCCTCAGCCTCTTCGATGAGTAAACTTCCCCAAACCAAGCAACGGTGTCCTAGTACAAACTTTTCATCGCAGTTGAAGCATAGTCCCTTGGCCCTCCGCTCTGCCACTTGTGTTGGTGTCAGACGGCGGATAGGAGAGGGAGTAGACCCAGGCAGGGCTGGCCGACTAGGGCCTGAGCCTGGTGCTGAAGCCGCAACAGGGGGTTGGCTGCTATACGGTCGTTGAGCCAATACCCCACGACTCCCTCGTCGATGACGAGCCAACTTTTCTTCCTCAATTCAGGCATGATGCACCACCTCGCGCATAGTATGGCATGGGAAGTGGCGCATCTCATCAGTGATTTCAGGTTTCAGCTCACGCTTGAATGTGCCGACAAGAGCCGCCATTGGCCAATCTGGCAAACGATTAGCAATTTTCATAAATTCAGAGAAATAGGCCCTCACCGTGGTCGTTTGCCTTATAGTAGACAACATCTCGTTGAAGTCTTGAAACTCATTTAGTCCGAATTGAACGCACAATTCGTCAGAGAAGGACGTCCAAGTGGGGAAACGAATCTCCTTCTCGTAGGACTGAAACCAAATCGATGCATCTTCGTCAAGATGGAAGGCTGCCACACGCAGGCGCTCTGCATCAGAGTACGTCCCTTGGTACGAAAAGAATTTGCCTGCCTTGTACAACCATTCGACGGGGTCTTCATTGCCGTTGTACCTTGGAAATTGTAGTCGAGCCAGTCTGGGCTTAGCGCTGCCCCTCTCGTCTCCGCGAGATCCCTGGGGCTCCTCCCAGTCGTCATCCATCTCGTCCTGAATGTGTCGTGGGCATGTGGCCATTGAGGCATTTCCTCGAGCACCTGGTATGCCTCACGCATCCAGGCCAGGGCGGCTAGTCTCAGCGTCTAGGTTAAGGGACCCAAGTTGGATTCCACGATGGAGGGATTGTCATGCAGCTTGGCCTAGCAATGAGCCGCCAGGCACATGGGACCCCCCTGGCCGACTAGGGCCTCCAATCTCTCTTGAGGGTGGCGGCGTGGTCATGGTTGCAGACTGTAATATTTGATTTGGAGCCCGCTCAAGCCTCATCTCCTTGAGTTGTTCATTGATCGCGGTCAGCAGGGTCAGCATAGCCGTCTGCGTGGGATCAGCATCAGCCTTCGGGCTGGAGACCTCCCTTGCGGCCTCTGGGTTTGGCGGAACTTCGGAGGCCATGGACGGCTGCTTGCGAGGAGGCATGATTGCCCTTAGATTGGAACAGCTCTGATACCAATGTTGTGATCCGAAGTATGGAATCAGCGAAATGGAGAAGAAGAGGAAAAGAATAGGGAAGATAAAGAGAACTTCAATTTGCATAACTTCCAACAAGGGAGAAGACCCTCCTTATAACAAGAGGGGCGCGTCTCCTAGGGAGGCGTGCCAGCTACTGGCCAACTGATGGGCCGTGACTCTAGCCTGTTACAGATATGATTTCCCCAATCAGCCCGTTACAAGATACAATATCCCTTCAGTCCTTATTACATTGCAATGAAAATGAAACTAGGCTAATGCGGAAAGTAAACCTAGCCTACCTAATATAGGATCTGCCCAAAAGTTGTGTTGACATACACAACATTAGTCCTTATTACATTGCAATGAAAAGGAAACTATCCTAATGCGGAGAGTAGACCTAGCCTACCTAATATAGGATCTGCCCAGAAGTTGTGCTGACGTACACTACATAGTAATAAAAGATTGGAATCAAAATTCAAGCAACATGCTTCATGGCTAGCCTTAGATAGGAACATCACTGAAATTTAGGTTCTACTATTTATGATACTGAATTGAAGATGAAAGAATGATTGGAATTGTTTCATCTCCAATTGGACTCAAACCGACACAAAGCTGAAAGTTGATAATAAGACTATAGGTGATAATAGTTTATAATAATATTAATCTTTTAGTCCAACTAATCTTACAGTAGTAGTCCATAATATGTCTTACAACATAGATTAGTGATACTTTAATCATATTAAATTATATCATTAAGTATTAGTATATATTAGTAATTTAAGTCTTAATTACAGTAACTGTGTTAATGATAACAGCCCCTTTCCAACTGTCCCCACAGTTTTCACAGTAGGAATATCGGTTTAAAATGGTTAGAGTAGGTAGCCCTATGTGTCTAGTTTCCAACCCAATAAACGGCATAGTTTTATGATTTTTCTGTGATTAGTTATGAATTTTATACTGCAATTCATCGGCGCAGGAAACAGTTTTGGCCGAGACCATAAGTCTTAATCATACATACTAATTACGTATTAGTGACCCTTAATCATGATAATAGAATATTATTAACATTGAATACTCCCCTCCTAGGACTATTATAGGTCCTTATATGTTCTGGAATTACTTATTACAAGCTTTTATACATCTTTCATTACATAAACCAATTTAAGATACCCCCTTTGTATAATAAAGACTTTAACACAAAAATCACAACCAATAATCATATAGTATAATTAAACCAGAATGTTTACAGAATCAAAATAGAAATTTCTGACATCTAAACGATCAAGAGATGAATAATGTTTCTATCTAAAACTAGCATGTAAGCATTAGAAGATATGTCACTCAAGGATATCAATAATCATACTCAAGGATATGCCCTTTCCTACGTGGAACAACATAACTGCCCACCAAACGGCATTATTAACGTCGTTTCAACGTCTTGACCCACGCGATTTCAAAAATCAAAATCTGTCCACATGGGTATTTAAAGTCACAACCTTGTGTTTCTCCATCAAAACCCTAAACTATGGATTCCACTTCGCGTCCCAACTATCTCGCAACTCTACTGCCTCTTTGCGGCGACCCTCCCTCAGTCGCGGCGGCGCTCCCATCTCACGGCAGCGACCTCCCACAATGATGGCAGTGCTCCACTGTCACAATGCTACCCTCCCTAGCGCTCCCATCTCACGGCTGCACTCACCCCTCTTCGGAGGCGACTTCCCCTCTCGGTGGCACTCATCCCTTGCGGCAGCGGTGTCCCCTTGTGCTTTCCTCTCGCGACGGCGCTGTTAGGGGTGTAAATAGACAGACACGGGCGCGGACAAGCTATGTCCATAGCCGTCTGTTTACTTGAAAATTTGGTGTCCGTCTGTTCGTGTCCGTGCAGACACCCCTATGTGTTTGTCCGCATGTGTACGTTTCGAATACGGACGGACACGGACAACATGAACATGAACGGACACAGACATTTTAACCTTAAATTTTGTCACAGACACGAATACGGACGGCTACGGACGTGGACACACTCTGTCCGCAGCCGTGTCCGCCCATCTGCCAGATGATCAAGCATGTCTGTGTCCATGACGTACAAAATTTTGAGTCCGTTCAGAAAAAACGAATGGACACGGACATCCGGATGCCGTTTACACCCCTAGGCATTGTCCCTCATGGTCTCCCCTACAGGCGGCACTCTTCCCTCTCGATCTCCCTTGCAGCGGAGCTCTCTCCTTGTGGCGGCGTTCTCCATGGAAGATGCTTCTACCTCTTCCGCCCACCAAGAAGATGTAAGTATAACCTCCATTTTTTTATAGTAAAAGTTACTTTCTTTCATGATTACTTGATGAATTAGCTTTTTTCCTGCTTTTGGCTTGTGCATGTCGAGGGTTTCATGTATTGTATAATATTGCTTAATGGGTTGCGATGGACAAGAGTAATAGTTGTGTTGGGTTGCATGTGTTTATTTTATGATGTTTATTAGGTTGTGATAACTTGCGAGGTGTCTGCATGATCAACTGCTTAATGGGTTGTGATGGAAACGTGTATCAGTTGTGTACAGCTTGTGATGGGCAAAGTTGAGGGTTAGGGGTGTTGGTCATGAGCTCTGATGGATTTGGTGACGTTGTGATGGTTCTTCTGTAGGGTTGTGATGGATAAGAATAATGGTTGTGTTGGGTTGCATGTGTTTATTTTATGATGTTTAATAAGTTGTGATAACTTGTGAGGTATTTATATGTTCAACTATTTTCATGAATGCATTTATGGTTGGGATGGAAACATGTAGCAGTTGTGTACAACTTGTGATGGGCAAAGTTGAGGGCTGGGGGTGTTGGTCATGAGCTCTGATGAATTCGGTGACATTGTGATGGTTCTTCTGTAAGGTTGGGATGCATCGGTTATATGATGGTTGTGTTGAGATTGTGTTGTAGTTGTGTTATGGTTGCGATGAAGTTGTGTTTATTCCCTAGATGCATTTGGTTGTGCTTCATGTGTACTTAATATTGCATTGCATTACATTTTACAAATTGGTAGAGTTGAGTGCAGATGCTCAACTTCAAAAGTGCTCAACCTCATCCCGGATTTGAAGGGAGGGGTGCACAAGCAACTAATGTAGAATTGCTTCAAAGTCTTCTTCGAGATGCCAGACACAATGGTCTGCTGGCCAGGAGGGAAAGCGGCTTAACTTTCAGAATTGGCAAGTGCTCAGCCACCGTAAAGCCGATAGATGTGAGTATGATACTCCAGTTGCCACTACACGATGGATTTGTAGTTTGAAGGAAATCATCGCAGCGCACAAAGGCCCCCACCTTCCAGGAGAGGATGTTCCCTGGGGTCAGAGTGAGTAGAATTACCACAAAGATGATAAAGAGAAAGATTGACAACAAGAAGTTGAAGGTAAATGACAGGGCAAGAATGGCCTTGTTGTACTGCATTGTTGTGTTCCTCTTACCCAGGCTAGGGGATGTGGTTGACGGCAAGTTTTGGACAATGATGGATGAGTTCAACCTTGCCACCTTTGATGCATATCTCTGGGCTAGGGATGCCTACAATGCGCTTTGGAATGGCATTAGTAACGCCGATGAGGATAGGGAGGAGAGGAAAGATCGATACAATTTGTTTGGTTGTGGAGCTGTCTTACAGGTACGTTGTATGTTATGCCTTGTGTTCACCATTATAAGTTGTGGTTAATTATATTGTAGTTATTTGATTATTTCTTACAGTTCATGCTGTGAATATGTATGCATGTGTTGATAGGAATGTTGTGATGCCATATTATGATGATCATTGTACATTGTCTTTATGTATGTTGTGGTGATAGCCATTTTAATGTTGTGATCGTGTAAATGTAGGTTGTGATAGCCTTTTTAATGTTGTGATGGATTATATGTAGAGTCGGACATTGAGTTGTGATGCTATATTTGTAGGTTGTGATGGTTGTTAGATATAGTATATTGTGTTGTGATGGTGTAAAAGTTAGTTGTGATGGTGTAACTGTAGGTTGTGATAGAGGTTGTGATGATCTTTCTTTCGGTTGTGATCTATGTCAAAATGTAGGTTGCGATAGTGTAACTGTAGGTTGTGATTGAGTTGTGATAGATTATATGCATGTCAGACATTGAGTTGTGATTATATACTTGTAGGTTGTGATAGATCTCATATTGAGTTGTGATGATATTTCTTTCGGTTGTGATAGGTTTAATATTGAGTTGCGATGATATTTATTTCAGTTGTGATAGATCTCATATTAAGTTGTGATAGTAATTGTGTCCAACAAGTGATGGTCGAAATGTAGGTTGTGATCTATGTCGTGTTGTCTTGATTGTAGAAGTTCGCAGTCTACTGGAGAACATGCCAACCACTCTAGAAAGCTTGTCCAACCTAGTGAATAGCTTGATGTTGACAAACATGCAAATGTATGAATTCAACAAGGGTTTGTGCAAGGATGTAAATGTGATGAAGAACATATTAGAGAGGGAGATTACATCGGCCAATCACAGGTGCCATGTACTGGAGTTGGAGATGAGAAAGTTAAAAAAAGTTGTGGATTGTGCAGGTGAAGAGGAAAAAGGGTCGGACTGAAGAGGCACAACAACAAGTCCCTGAAGGAGAAGACCAACAAGAAAAAGACCATGAAGTGGCAGCCAAGTCCACAAGAGGCAAAGTCCCCCTTGCAAGGAGCCCTGTAGAGGACCTAGAGTCCCCCGCGATCCCTGCTTCCAAGAGGTTCAAAACACAGGCTAAAAAGACATCACCATTCAAACCACGGAAGCTTTCATTTGGGGATGATAATGATGAGGAAGATTGTGCCTCCTCGCTGATCATTTAAATATTAAACCCTTGTAAGTGCACAAGGCAAATGTATTACAGCGAGTATTGAAGGGTTGTCGAACCTCAGGGACGGATGAATAATTCTACCAAATTCAAAGAAAGAAAAGTTGTTGTTTTTAGTTTAATATAAGAAAAACAGTAAATTCCAGCTACTTAAAATGAATTGAACTAATATAGAGAATTGTCAAGACTTCAAATCCACCACACAATAAACCAACTTATCATCTCTCTCGGACATATACTTGTCAATTCAATATATCGTGCACTCGTCTCGGACGTTACACATAAACAATCAAAATATGGAACTGTGATCTATCTCTCTCAAGCATAAATCAATGAAACTTATTCCTTTAAAACACCTTAGTCTACTTAACTTTCTTCTTGGTCACGCAAGTATTCATCGAATTGAAATTCACAAGAATCACTCTTGCATCTCTCGAGCACAAAGAATAACTCTCAAATAAATTAACAGTGATTATATAATAAGATCCATACACCAACTAAGGTAAAAGGTAAAATTAAAGTTGAGAGAAAGAAACGATACAACCAATCTACTTGGGCTTCATCTACGCCTTGGAAAGAAGTCTAGCCTCGCATTTGAAGAGAAACAATTATCTTCATCATCTCCATCTTCTCTCGTTTGCTCTAGCCTCCAAGGTCTCAAAACTCTATTCTCTAATGCTCAATACATTCTCCCTCTATTCTCTAATGTGCTTGAGAGGTGCCGATCGATCACAAAAATCATGTTTGCTACAGTAACCGATCGATCGCTTTTATGGCCGATCGATCGGCTACTATTCATTTGCCTAAAAAACTGTAAAACTTCCTATGATCATAACTTTTTGCTCCAAACTTTGAATTGCGCGCGGTCGGTAGCGCTGGAAAGCTGACTTATTGAAATTTAACATGAAGCCTAAATCAGTCCAATCTGAGATATGCACACGAAGTTATGAAAATTCTAACATTAGACTCATTTTTTACCATATTTTTGCATCTTACTCTCATTTTCCAACAAAAACCAAAAACTACATTAAAGTATCACTGAATCTAATCAAAATACTAACATAAACATAAGTTTATGAGATAATAAAATACATAATTCATGTGTAGATCACTCGCCTAATGCTACTCCGACCAATAGGGCCGATACTGTTGCACCTGCTCACATAATAGATGATCTCCTTGCCCAACAATTGGAAGACTCACGTGTAACACCTAGCCAGCTGAATGGCCAGGTGTATTGCTGGAAACAGCAGGTGGCTGAGCTGCATGTAACACCTGGCCGGCTGAATGGCCAGGTGTATTGCTACAAACAACGGGCAGGTGGGCATCCTCTTCATTTTTTTTGTGCCTTCACCCTGGTTGTTCTGTTACAAACCTAGGCAACAGAGAAAGCTACTTTCTATTCGAGAGGAGGCCATTGAAGGCAGTCAAAGCTAGTTGAGCTAAGGCGACCCCTCGTCGACCTCCGGCAACCTCGAGCGACGCCGACGATGATGGCAAGCTCGACAACCTTTGATGATCTCCAGTGAACGGCAACTCGACATCAGTTCGCGTGCAAGGTCGGATTTCGTTACGTGTTTTCATCTGATTTGTATTTTGTTTTGGTTGCTATTCCGACGGTGGAGTCGGTGGGGGAAACTGCGGCACCAACCGCGCGAGCCGAGGGATGGCGCTGCAATAGTGAGGAGTCGAGCTCCCTGCGACACGGGCAGACTAGTAGTGCCGCGACGGAACTGTGGCGAAGAGGAAGAGATGGAGGCGGGGACCAAGCTGGCGGGACATCTGCTGATCCTCCACCGCCTTTGGGAGGCTGGGAATGCCACGCACCAGTCCTAGCGACTGAGATGGCGAAGGCGACAACCCAAAAAGGTGTCGTCTTTGCCGTCGTATGGAGTGTGAAAGTCGCGAAGGAGGTGACGGGGAGGAGGGCCAAGCCGGAGGCACAGTGGCCGTCGGGAGAGGGTAAAGCTATCGGAAGGCCCCCTCCGGCCGAAAGTGGCCGACGCGGCAGTGGCGGCGGTCGAAAGGCATCGGCTTTGCCACTGTCGTCTTTTCTTTCTTCGGTTAGCCCAACCTCCATCTGACCGGCGGCGGCGGCGGCCAGGCGGAGCTTGCTGTCGCCATAACCAGTCATCTCATTGAGGGAGACGACCAGTCCGGTTCAGGCACAGGCCGGACCAGACCGGTCCATTACCAGACCAAACCCGTTCATTAAATAGGTCGGTTCAGGAACAGGCCGGACCGAACCGGACCGGTCCACTCCTAAACCAAACCTCGGTTCAACAAATAAATCCGGTTCACTCTCAGATCGAACCAGGTCAAATAACTAAACCCGGTTCACAAACTGGTTTAAATTTGAACTGTCGGTAGACATCCACCGACAGTTAGAATCGATTACAACTGACGGTCGAACTTGACCGTCCGTGTATTTATGTACAGTATGGTACATGCAGAGCCAGTATGGTACATAGGCTCATTTTATTGGTTTTGGGCTATTTGATAAATGTTTTCAAGCCGTAATTGGCGTAATATGTTTACGTGTTTGATGTTACTGTATTAAGGGGATTTGTCCCTCATTTTATGCTGACTGATAGCTAAGGACTTGAATGATCAGAAAAACCCGACTAATAAACCTAGATGGTTTAGAGACTTAATCATTTTATGAAAGATAATAAAATGATGACTTGAGGGCTAAGCTTGAGGGTTGGGAAGAACCTAATCAAGATAAAGACTAAAATACCCTTGGGATTGGGAGTCAGTGTATGAGTGTGAGCGACTTCCGATCAAGCGACCAAATGACTATTAAGTCAAAGGTCAGGCTATCTGCTGAGCTATTGAGCCAGGAGTTGTGAATTGTACACTATAACTCTAAGAGAGGTTCATACTAGTAATACTGTGATACCTGTTAAGGATCACATGGTATTGATTGATGTTGCATCTTCTGACTGGTGGAAGCTCTGCCGTCTGTATCCTCTCTATGGATTTTAGAGAGCATTCACATCTTCCCATTGGTGGAAGCTCTGTGTCATAGTACCTGATGAGGACCAACTTCTATTGACCAGGCTTTAGCTGTTACCTCTTCTCTATGGATTTTAGAGAGAGTTTTGCATCTTCCCTTGATGGAAGCTCTGCACTCATCCTGAGCCGTGGTTGCCAGGTAGATTACTATGCACATTGGAGGCGCTAGCATCCTGGAAGGCTGCGTTCTCCCGACCCACATCGAGCCCAGGAGCTGATGTGGAGCCAGACCCTTCTGACGGTCATACCTTCTAAGGTAAGGAATGGGCAAGGCAGTCATCCTTAAAGGATTCAGGGCATGCCGTGATTACCGGTATTAACCGGAGTGATAGTCACGGTATTTTCGTGCTGTCTGTCATGTAGGTATGACATTCAGTGAGTCTGTCTTTATGGGACAAAGACTTAATTATTGAACTTGAACTTGGGAAGCAATAAAAGACTTTGCTTGAAAGATTAATAAAAGAATCAAGTGGAACTCTGTAATAGGCTGCATAAGATATTAATGCAACTATTGACTTATTAATTTTGATATGATGATTGGGTTACGGTATCCCACTGAGTATTTTTATACTCAGCATCCTTATGTGATGTAGGTGCTGCTGTGGAGGATTGACTTCATGTGCACTTGGGAGCTAGGTGGTGAGGACGTTCAGATTGCTGAGCATATCTCCTGCTTCGGGTTTGTTGTAGACCTTGTATTAAGGCATAAGCGCCAACTATTATCTAGTATATTTTGAGTTGGAATACAGACTTGCACTTAGAGGACTTGCGTTGGTTTAATCGACTTTGCATCTTGTAATACTATAAATATGGTTTTGTATCCCTATTTGTGAACCCCAGTTATCACGGCCTAGATGCTTAGTCGAAAATTTTGAACTAATGATTTATCGCATAGAGGAATAATCCTCTGATTTTTCGCTACTACTCTATTTTAAAAATGGTTTTAAAAATACGGGCCGTGACATCACGAGTCCCTCATAACAGGGAACTCTCAGTCATCTCCCTCAATTCCACTGATGTTGTAGGAGGAGAACCAAAAAGTGCATTTGCGAAACCATATTATGATGATCAGTATCAGTTGTGATGTAGTTGTGTATCTGGGATTATTAGTTGTAGTTCAGGTTGTGACTCTTTATGCATAGGTTGTGAAACCATATTATGATGATCAATATCAGTTGTGATGTTTGTTGTGATGTAGTTCTGTATATGGGATTATTAGTTGTAGTTCAGGTTGTGATACCATATTATGATGATCTTCAAAGGTTCAATGTCAAAAAGTTTAGAAAATGGATGGTGTGGTACATAGTCTTCAAGGTCGAGGGCTATGTACCAATTATGTGATAGACTTGATTCGTTTTCATATGATTATGTGGTGTTAGTATGACAAGGTTACATTTGACATTAGTTGTGTCAGCATGTAAGTAACTTGTGATGGACTTATGAGGTTGCGATGGATTAGGACTCTAGGTTGTGATATATTTTGGGTTTGATGACACATGATGTTGTGATTGACATAATGTGACTTATGCATGTTGTGATAGCGGGTTGCATTGAGGTTGTGATTGCATTGAGATAGGCTTGATGCTGCCACGTACACTAACTTCCAGTACCTTCTTAATTCGTTGTGATTAAGTTGTGGTGACTTACATTTGTTATGATAGTAGGTTGCGTTGAGGTTGTGATTGAGTTGGGATAGGCTTGCTGCTGCCACAAACACTAACTTCCAGGACCTTCTTTATTCATTGTGATTGAGTTGTGGTGACTTATATTTGTTGTGATAGCAGGTTGCGTTGAGGTTGTGATTGAGTTGGGATAGGTTTGCGGCTGCCACAAACACTAACTTCCAGAACCTTCTTAATTAGTTGTGGTGACTTACATTTGTTGTGATAGCAGGATGCGTTTAGGTTGTGATTGAGTTGGGATTGGCTTGTTGCTGCCACATACACTAACTTCCAGTACCTTCTTAATTTGTTGTGATTGAGTTGTGGTGACTTACATTTGTTATGATAGTGAGTTGCGTTGAGGTTGTGATTGAGTTGGGATAGGCTTGCTACCGCCACAAACATTAACTTCCAGTACCTTCTTAATTCGTTATGATTGAGTTGTGGTGACTTATATTTTTTATGATAGCGGGTTGCATTGAGGTTGTGATTGAGTTGGGATAGGCTTGCTGCTGCCAGAAACACTAACTTCCTTAACTTTCTTAATTCGTTGTGGTGAGTTATACATCTTGTGATAGCAGGTTGTTTTGAGGTTGTGCTTGCATTGCGATAGACATTTACGATATGAATCATACTACAAACTACAAAGTAATGTAAACATTACAATTACAAGCCATAAAAAATCAAGTTCTACCGAATGTCATCTAAGGGATTAAGTTCATTACAGAAATAAAGTTCATCGGCACTCTCAATCCACGTTGATTGGTTGCACGCATGAAATTCGATTGTGCCCAAGGCCATTGCAACGACTGCATCTAAATTGATGTTTCTGTTTTAATTGTTGTGACGGATAGGGCTTCGTCTTCGGCCTCCCCCTTGGCCTCTTGGTTTTTGGTGGAAGGATGAGATGCTCTCCCACAGGTAGCTCTGCACGTACCGGCTTGTCATCGTGGGTGATCGGGAAAACTGTTTCACTGTATGTGTCCTTATAACATTGAGTAGTTCAATAATCCCCTCGGCAAGCATAGGCTGGTGATCCTCCATTTACAGATATGGCAGCGCATGCATAGATACATGGCGTACCTTCAATTTGCCACATCCTGCAAGTACAAGTGAGGTCACTGGTGGGAAGAGGATTAACCTTACACTCGTACACACTGTCCTGAGAACTCATGAATGGTCGCTGATCTTCATCATGGGTCACCAAAATTTTAAGCATGCCTGCTTCATCCTAGAGTTGCAAAATAAATCAGAAGAATACAACATAGGTCACAACTTACGTAGCAGCGCTATCACAACATACTCATGCCAATAATCATCACAACATTAATTACAACAATCACAACCAAATTCTAAGCCAACACAACTGAATCACAACATCCATCGCAACTGAAGATAATAGACATCACAAACGAAGCCACATGCCATCGTAAAATGTCTAGAACTCAACACAACAAGCGATAATACAACATTCCATCACAACACATCTACAAGTCATCACAACCTATCTACACATGACCACAACCTATTTTACAAAACATAACTCCGTCATCACAATATATCAATGACCTGTTTTTCAGTTCATAACTTAAGCTACTCGACCTATCATCGCTACTTAGACATTCAAGCAATGACGAGACATATAGAATGAGAAGAAAAATAGAAGCTTTCCTACTTACTTTCAATTTTTTCGCCGTATGAGTTGCGCCGGTATGTCCACTACCTTTGTCTGCAACCACTCTTTGGGTTCTGCCGATTTGTCCACCATCATCGTCTTCGCTTTGGATGCCCGGAATGTTGCTGTTGGAGGTGGCTGCCACCATTGCCATTACTTTTGTCATATCAGATACAAGGAGAAGTGGATATCTGAGGTCGCCAGAGGAAAAATGTCGGACTTTAGTAGGGAGTCGATGGACCACCGGATGAAGGTCTTTGGAGCTCCTCTAATGGTGGATGACTGCTACAAGCGAGATGAGAAGTGGAAATCTGAGGTCGCCAGAGGAAAAAGGCTGGACTTTAGTGGGGCGTCGATGGACCACCGGATGAAGGTCTTTAGAGCTCCTCTAATGGTGGATGGCTGTTACAAGCGAGCTGAGAAGTAGAAATTTAAGGTCGCCAGAGGAAAAAGGTCGGACTTTAGTGGGGCGTTGATGGACCACCGGATGAAAGTTTTTCTCCTCTAATGGTGGATGACTGCTACAAGGGAATGGGGAAGAAAGGGGAAGGTGACTGCCCAACTCCGTCTGGCAGGAGAGTGAGGGGCTGTTAGCCTCTCTGTTATGCCCATTTTGGTCATTGACCAGGGGAACTATCTAAAGTTTAACCATTTTAGTCCCGGGGACTAAAGTGGTTAAACTTTAGCAAGTTAGACCAAATCGTAATTTTTTCTATTGAATTTTCATTTAATTAATAGTGTCATTCTAAGGTAAATATTTAATTACTCGTCTTTTAGTGATTGTGTAAATGATGACACGGTTTATCCCGTCGCGTCCCAATGCTTCTGACATACCTTATTATAAGTCTTCCGCACTCCGATAAAGTCGGGAAATTTTGGGGCATGACATATGGATTAAGTTAATGTATAAATTATTTTAACGAAGATAAGAAAAAACAAATTCTATAGCTTCCATGGCAGTCACGAAAATCATGCAGTCTTTTTACTTGGGGTAATAGATAAGTACCTAAAGATCTTATTATGAGTCGTCTTGATAGAGGTTTCTGCAATATAGAAAGGTTCACATATTTCCCTAGCTCTGTTTTGATGCGCTTAAACCCTGGTGCTTTGAGCGCTCCAATCGTGAGGAAGCGTCCTCATTATTTTGGCAGCTTTAATTTTTTTCAAAATTTTGAAGATAAAAATAAGAAACGATATCAAATATTGGAGCTGGTGTAAGAACAATCGAATGCATGAACAGGTAAACTATATATTCAAAGAAGAAAGTGGATGGGAGGCCATGTTTATACCCATTCCCTGCAAGTGTCTAGGGCAGAAAACAAATGCTTTCTAAAATTTTAGCCATTACATAACTTTTGTCATTTTTTTTTTCAAAAGTAACTCTAGTTCTTTGAGCCTTAGTGGAATTCTGCGTGTTACTTTAGTATAATTCTCATTTATTTTGGACATGATAGTTTCCCATTATGGCATCTATCTAGTTATTTCCTTACGGCCTTGAACATATAGGGCATGATGTCATAATTCATATAGAACAGCTACAAAGGAGATGCATAATTGATATGTAGTCCCTTTAAGGCAGCCCTTGAAACTGTACAGTTAAATTCACCTTTATATCTAATTTTTTTGTACCATCCTAATGGATGAATATAATGAGATGTATTGCATTTTGTGTAATTCAGTTGTCCATTAATGTAGAGCTCGCAAGAAACAACATAAGAAAGCCAAAAGATAAGTGTACTCTAACTAGTGCAAGCAATACGAGGTGACTTTTTTTTGGATAGATAAAAACGAGGAGACTTGGGTAGTCCAATTGAATGGGAAAAGGGCATTGATACTTGAGCCTATATAAGACATATAAAAAAATACCAATTGGAATATAAAAAAGCCATCTTGATACTTGAGCCTACATCGACATATAGCCAAGAATAAACACAAATAAAGGATGCATTGATGAAATTCGCACTCTGGAGCAGATTAAGTTAATGTATAGCTTATTTTAATGAAGATTAGAGAAAACAAATCCTACAGATTCCATGGCAGTCACGAAAATCACGATCTTTTACTTGTTCTAGTAGACAAGTATCTGAAGATCTTCTTATGCATCGTCTTGATAGAGGTTTTTGTAATATAGAATGGTTAACATATTTCCCTAGCTCTGTTTTGATGCGCTTGAACCCAGGGCTTTCAAGCCATTCTCCTATCATTTTAAACATGAAGAAGACATATTCATAGGGTCCCAAGCCATTCAGGTTTTTTCACATATGGCTTCAGATTGGAGAATGACGATGTTTAATCAAATTAAGATTGGTTCAAATCAAGAAAGGAGAGGATTAGCTTGAATAGGTTGATCTAGAATAGGACTCCTAATTGTACTGGGAGTCTGATTGGTTAGAAGATATGCCTGGTGCGAGGGATGAGAGTGCAAAGATAAAAATTGTGTACTTCGAGTTCGAGTAGGAGTTGTGATTGATAAGGAGTTAGATGGATTGTGATTGATAAGATCCTCAGTCTCCGCCCATCGTGTTGGTAAGCACTGGTGGGGCCGGCATCCTAGACGCATAACAGGGTTCCAAATAGAGACCCCCCTAGGGTGGTTCTGGTATGTTTTAGTCACTTGCGAGTGATAAGTTCAGCGAGCAGAAATTGTAACTCCTTGCACTGTAGATGCTTAGGAGCCATTGGTAAACTTGTCATTTTCTCCTTACACATGTGATTGTTTGGAGACTTATTGATGTTTTCCCTATACTTGCAAGTTGGGATTGTTGTAGTTGACTAACCTTTCTTTTCGGGTGAAGTAAACCTTGTGATCAGTCCTTCAGATATTATATATTCCTGTTTCTATTGAGTAAACCTTTCTTCACGTTTTTACATCCTACTGGGTATTTCTGTAGAATACTCATGCATCCTCTGATGCAAGCGTGAAAGATCAGTGATTCAGGACAATTGCAGGACAGGAAGGTGGCGTAGAAGTCTTGAAGATGAATAAAGAATTTTTAGTTATTTGCTTGGTTTGATATTTCGGGCCGTTGTGTGCCATAGCTTTGATGTTTTATTTTGATTGACAATTTATGAGAATTGCTGTAATAAGGACTATGTAGGATTCATTTAATACATATACAATGTTTTATTTTGAGATTTGATGATGAGTTCCCACGTTCTTGAGTGTTCCTGGTGATGTCGATTACACATCCTTTTGAGATGATGTAATTGACCAGTTGATTTGACTATCCCAAGTCGCGTCCCAGGGTTCCCACCTCACCAAAGATGGTATTGAAGAAGACTTCCGCACTCCGATCGAGGTCCTGGATTTTGGGGCGTGACAGTGTGGTATCGGAGCTCAGAACATCGGAACTCTAGAGTCATCAGTCTTAAAAGAACACTGTAATGTAAGAAATGATGTAGTGGAACTTGAGTGTTTTTCTTGCTTGTTGTGCTATTGTTTTGCGAGTGTGTTTATCGCTTAGGAGTCAAAGAAATGAGGGATGAATTAAAATTGAAATTTAGTGAGACTCTAGTTCATCTTCTTTCGTTGACAATAGAGGTTAGACAATAGCAAGATTAGAAATTAGAGTGCGCAGCGGAAGTGTGGTTGGCTTGTATGGACATTTGTTGAAATTGACCAAGGATAAAGATAATCCTTTCAAGCAGCAGAGGCAGCAACAGCAACAGAACTGGACTGATGTTCCGAATAGTCAGTTACCAAGGAACAATGGCAATGGTGCTGGGAACCGATGCAGAATATGCGGGCAGAATGCGCACGTTGGAAGATCTTGTCCTCAGGACCCGAGAAGATGTTATACCTCCAATGAGATAGGATATATTTGGCCTTATTGTCCTAATTGTGAGAAGAAGGCCGTAGCTGAGAGGAATAAGAAGTCACAAGCGAGGATCTTTACAATGACATCAGAGGACTTGCGGTCTTCAAATGAGGTCATTCCTCAATAGCCTTGCTAGAGTTTTAATAGATCTAGGAGCTTCGAGATCGTTTATTTCGTCCATTTTTGCCTTGAGTCTAGAGAAGCCATTGTCTAGACTTGATTATGATTTGTTGATTGCTACACCTGTTGGAACTCGGTTATAGCACCTGAGTATCTTGAGAAATCTCCTGTGATAGTAGGTGATCAGGTATTGTGTGCTGATTTGATTGTGATTGACATGTATGATTTTGATGTTATCTTGGGTATGGATTGGTTAGCCAATTACGGGGCAAATGTAGATTGTAGTAAGAAGAAGGTCTACTTCAGAATCCCATGTGAGAAAGAACTAGTTTTCCAGGGGATACGAGCGAGAAAGGAGAATTGCATTATATCAGCAGTAAGAGCTCGAAAACTTATGGCTAGAGGATGTAGTGCCTATCTAGCAACTATGTTACCCTTAGAGACGCCTACCCTGAAGATTGAGGAAATTGAGGTAGTGCGAGAATTCGTAGATGTCTTTCCGGAGGAGTTGCCTGGTTTGCCACCAAAAAGAGAGATTGACTTTACTATTGATATGATATCGGGAACAACACATATATCTAAAGCGCCATACTGGATGGCACTAGCAGAGTTAAAGGAGTTAAAAGAGCAATTACAGGAACTGTTGGATGAGCGGCTTATTTGGCCTAGTGTTTCACCATGGGTTGCACTAGTATTGTTTGTGAAGAAAAATGATGGATCGATGAGACTGTGTATTGACTATCGCATGCCGAATCAAGTCATAGTGAAGAATAAATGCCCGTTGCCTAGGATCGATGATTTGTTTGATCAGTTATAGTCTGCAAAAAATTTCTCCAGGATTGATTTGAGATTGGGTTACCAACAATTGAGGATTAAGGAAGAGGACATATCCAAGACTGCATTCAGGACCAGATATGGACACTATGAATTTTTGGTAATACTGTTTGGATTGACGAATGCACCAGCAACGTTCATGGATATGATGAACAAGATCTTTGTTGATCTATTGGATCGATTTGTAATAGTGTTTGTGGACGACATCTTGGTGTATTCAGCAAGCTGGGAGGAACATAGAGAACACTTAGCTCACGTGTTACAGATTCTTAAGGACAATCAGTTATATGCCAAGTTCAACAAGTGCGAGTTTTGGTTGGATAGAGTAAATTTCCTTGGACATGTGATATCTAAGGATGGAGTATCAGTGGATCCAACAAAAGTGGAAGCGGTTTTGAATTGGGAACAGCCGAGGAATGTTACAAAAATTTGGAGTTTCTTGGGATTGGCAGGATACTACCGAAGATTCATAGAAGGGTTTTCAAGCTTGGCGTTGTCAATGACTAAATTGACTTGGAAAGGAGTGAAGTTTATGTGGGATGAAGCATGTGATAAGAGCTTCAATGAATTGAAGACAAGGTTGACTTCAGCGCCAATTCTAACCTTACCATCAGGATCTATAGCGATGCTTCAAAGTATGGATTGGGATGTGTACTAATGCAACATAGGCGTGTAGTGGCATACACATCTAGACAATTGAAGATTCATGAGCAAAATTATCCAACACATGATTTGGAGTTGGCAGCAGTGGTGTTTGCGTTGAAGATTTGGAGACACTACTTATATAGAGAAACTTTTGAAGTATATACTAACCACAAGAGTTTGAAATACATCTTTTCCCAAAAGGACTTGAATATGAGACAGAGGCGATGGTTGGAATATTTGAAGGATTAATATTTTTCCATCGATTATCACCCAGGAAAAGCAAATGTAGTAGCAGATGCATTGAGTAGAAAGAATGGAATAGTTGAGAACATGTTAGTGCATTAGTGGAAGCTGATGCAGAGATTGGGAGAGTGTCATTTGGAATGACCGACCTCATAACGGACATCGTTGCTCAGAAATATTTCAGTTAGGTCAGCTATATATATATTTTTAACAATTTCCTGGTCGTCACATCACACCAGAGTGCGAATTTCATGAATGCATCGATTATTTGTGTTTATTCTTGGTAATACGTCTTATGAAGGCTAAGGGTGCGTTTGGAAGCTCAAAAAACCCATTTTTCAGCCCTGCAAGGTGAAAATTTTCACCTATCAGGGTGAAAAGTGTTTGGAAGCTGAAAGGGTGAAAAGAGGTAGGTGACGGTGATAGGTAAAAATTTTCACTTTTTCACCTTTCTGGCCTGTGGTTGTGTTTGGTTGCTGAAAGACTGAAAAGTGTCCCTGAAAGATGAAAGGTGACAATTTTTTACCTTTCACCCTGAAAGGCTGATTCTCACCCGAGTGAGAATCAGGCAGACGAGGGAGAGCTGACAGAAAAAATTACCAACCGCCCCCTCGCCCGTCGTCGGGCTCACTCGTTGTCGCCCTCTTTCTCCCCGGTAGTGATGGCGGCGGCGGCCTCGTTGAGCCCCACCCCGGTTGCCACCGCCGCTGCCTCGTTGAGCCCCCCACCTCGACGCTACCGCCTCCCTGTTGAGCCGAGGGAGCCCGTGCCCCCCTCATCCCGGCTAATTGCTCGGGTCGTCCAAAGTCCCCCTCACCCTAGTGTTTGCCTACACCCCTACGCCTCTGCCGCCGCACGGTAGAGCTGAGGGAGCCCCCCAGTCATATCTCCCTTAAATTTAGTCCATTTTTTCATCATTATAAGAAAGAGCCCTAAAAATGAGGAAGAATGAAAAATAAAATAGCCAAAACGGATCAGAAATGAGAAAGAAACGCATCATTGAAGTTTGTCCCATTAAAAAAGTTATAGTGTAATCGATTACATGATAGCCAGTGCTATAGTGTAATCGATTACACGATAGCAACAACACACGATAACCAGTGCTATAGTGTAATCGATTACATGATAGGCAATGCTATAGTGTAATCGATTGCACGATAGCCAATGCTATAATGTAATCGATTACACGATAGCCAGTGATATAGTGTAATCGATTACACGATAGCTAACAACATACGATAACCAGTGCTATAGTGTAATCGATTACACGATAGCCAGTGCTATAGTGTAATTGATTACACGATAATCAATGTTATAGTGTAATCGATTACACAATAGCTAACAACACACGATAACCAGTGCTATAGTGTAATCGATTACACAATAGCTAACAACACACGATAACCAGTGCTATAGTGTAATCGATTACACGATAACCAGTGCTATAGTGTAATCGATTACACCATAACCAGTGCTATCGTGTAATCGATTACACTATAATTTTTTTAATGGGACAAACTTCAACGATGCGTTACTTACTCATTTCTGATCCGTTTTGGTCAATTTTTTTTCATTCTTCCTCATTTTTAGGGCTCTTTCTTATAATGATTAAAAAATGGTAAAAAATGGACTAAATTTAAGGGAGATATGACCAGGGGCTCCCTCGGCTCAATGGTGCGGCGACGGAGGCGTAGGGGTGTAGGCAAAAACCGGGGGGAGACGGTAGCGTCGAGGTGGGGGCTCAACGAGGCAGCAGCGGCGGCGACCGGGGGGTTCAACGAGGCCACTGCCGCCATCACCACCAGGGAGAAAGAGGGCGACATCAACGTGATTTATTTTTAGTTCCCAAACAAATTTCACCTTTCACAAATCGGGCCTGAAAATTTTCACCCTGAAGCCTGATTACTTTTAGGTTCGCAAACTAGTTGTCACCAATCAGAAAAATCCCCTTGATTATTTTCAGGCTGATATAAATCTTTAACCTTTCACCTATCAGCATCCAAATGCACCCTAGTTGATTATTTTCAAGCTGATATAAATTTTCAACCTTTCACCTATCAGCATCCAAACGCACCCTAGTATCAAGATGGTTTTTTTCTATTCCAATTGGTATTTTTTTATGTCTATATAGGCTCAAGTATCAATGGTCTTTTCCCATTCAATTGGACTACTCAACAAGCCACCTCGTTTTTATGTATCCAAAAAAAAATGTCACCTCGTATTGCTTGCACTAGTTAAAATATTCTAAATGCCAAATATACCACCTGTAGTTAAAACGCGGTCAAATGTGACAGCAAATTAATGCAAAATCATATGATAAAAAACTGGTAATTCAGTCAGATCATACAAACACTGAAATATACGGTTATCTTTTGGCTTTCTTATGTTGTTTCTTGCGAGCTCTACATTAGTGGACAACTGAACTACACAAAATGCAATACATCTCATTCCATTTATCCATTAGGATGGTACAAGAAAATTAGATATAAAGGTGAATTTAACTCTACAGTTTCAAAACTGCCTTAAAGGGACTACATATCAATTATGCTTCTCATTAGTAGCTGATCTACGTGAATTATGACATCATGTCCTATATGTTCAAGGCCGTAAGGTAATCACTAGATAGATGCCATAATGGGACTATCATGTCCAAAATAAATGAGAATTATACTAAAGTAACACGCAGAATTTCACTAAGGCTCAAAGAACTAGAGTTACTTTTGAAAAAAAGATGACAAAAGTTAGGTAATAGGAAAAATTTTAGAAAGCATTTTTTTCTGCCCTAGACACTTGCAGGGAATGTGTATAAACATGGCCTCCCATCCACATTCTTCTTTGAATATATATAGTTTACCTGTTCATGCATTTGATTGGTCTTACACCAGCACCAATATTTTATATCGTTTCTTGTTTTTATCTTCAAAATTTTGAAAAAATTAAAGCTGCCAAAATAATGAGGACGCTTTCTCCGGCCCAGAGAACTCATGATTGGAGCACCAGGGTTTAAAGCGCATCAAAACAGAGCTTGGGGAATATGTTAACCATTCTATATTACGTAAACCTCTATCAAGACGGCTCAAAATAAGATCTTCAGGTACTTGTCTATTAGACCAAGTAAAAATACTCCATGATTTTCGTGACTGCCATGGAAGCTGTAGGATTTGTTTTTTCTTATCTTCATTATAATAAGATATACATTAACTTAATCCGCACCGGAGTGCGATTTTCATCATTGCCTCCTTTATTTGGGTTTATTCTTGGTTATATGTCTTATGTAGGCTCAAGTTTCAAGATGCCTTTTTTATATTCCAATTGGTATTTTTTTATAGGGAAATTTATATAAAAAAATATAAAAAAAAATTACCAAATTGGCGCACTGTAGCAAATATTTCCCAAACTGGTGTTCTGACAAGCCACGCATCGGTTCAACCGACGTCTTTCTCTTATTACAGATAAAAGAAAGGCGTCGGTTCAACCGACGCCTTTCTTTACTACAGAAAGGCGTCGGTTCAACCAGCGCCTTTCTCTTATAACATAAAGACGTCGGTTAAACCGACGCCTTTCCGTAAGTTTTTTTTTGAAAGGTGTCGGTTCTTCCTTTATAACGGAAAGGCGTCGGTTCATTTCGTATATAGCCCGCGCGGGCTCGGTCTCCTCCCCACCCATCCCTAACGCCGCCGCCGTTGGTTGCCTCCCCTTGCTCTCCGCCGCCGCCACCGCCGTTGGTCGCCGTCGCCGTCGTTCTCCTCCCCTCGCTCGCCTCGGCCTCCGTCGTTCTCCTCCCCTCTCTCGCCGCCGCCGCCGTTCTCGCCACCAGCCGTTCTCGCCCCACCGACGCCGCCGCCGCCGTTCTCTCCACCGACGCCTCGGCCAGTCGTCACCCCGCCTCGGCACTGTCTCGTCGCTCCGTCTCACCGGTAATATACGTTTAATATCCGTTTAAAATACATATTGATGTATTGATTTAGCTTTTGTATGGTTTGAAAATAATTAGCTAGTGTTTGTTAATTGTTTTGTGAGAAAAGATGGCAGGAGAAATGGTTCCGTTTGTGTTAATGTATGGTGGTAGAATTGATAGAGGTGAATACGAAGGCGGTGAAAGCGTAGGATTATTGATTAATAAACCAAGTATCAATGCCCTTTTCCCGTTCAATTGGACTAGCTAACTCACCTCGTTTTATCTATCCAAAAAAACGTCACCTCGTGTTGCTTGCACTAGTTAGAGTAATATTGTAAATGCCAGATATACCACCTGTAGTTAAAACGCAGTCAAATGTGACAGCAAATTAATGCATACATCAAATGTTAAAAAACTGGTAATTCAGTCAGATCATACGAAAACTGAAATATACACTTATCTTTTGGCTTTCTTATGTTGTTTCTTGCGAGCTCTACATTAGTGGACAACTGAAATACACAAAATGCAATACATCTCATTCTATTCATCCATTAGGATGGCACAAAAAAATTTGATATAGAGGTGAATTTAACTGTACAGTTGTAAGGGCTGCCTTAAAGGGACTACATATCATTATGCTTTTAATTTGTTGCTGATCGATGTGAATTATGACTTAGGGGCCGTTTGGGGCATGATTAAAAGCAAAACATCCGATCTGGATGTTTTGCTTACACTGTAGCATCTGAATATTTTATATATCCAGTAGGAGGTGTTTCAGCTGGATGTAAAAATCCACATGAATGCTGTAGATATCCAATATCCAGTCTGGATATTTTTGCAATAATCACGCCCCAAACGGCCCCTTAATGTCCTATATGTTCAAGGCTGTAAGGTAATCACTAGCTAGATGCCATAATGGGAAACCATCATGTCCAAAATAAATGAGAATTATACTAAAGTAACACGCAGAATTTCACTAAGGCTCAAAGAACTAGAGTTACTTATGAAAAAAGAAAGTGACGAGTTAGGTAATGGCTAAGATTTCAAAAAGCATTTTTTCTGCCCCAGACACTTGCAGGGAATGGGTATAGTTTACCTGTTCATCCACATTCTTCTTTGAATATATAGTTTACCTGTTCATGTATTAGATTGTTCTTACTGCAGCTCCAATATTTTTATATCGTTTCTTGTTTTTTTCCTCATAATTTTGAAAAAAATTAAAGCTGGCAAAATAATGAGGACGCTTTCTCCGGCCCAGAGAACTCATGATTGGAGCGCCCGAAGCACCGTCCTCTTTCTAATTTTGATCCAGCTTATACCAATAACTCAGTCAATCAGTTTGATATTCTTTAAGACATAGATGATGGATCCTCTGAAGCAACATCTTTTTCTTCATTGTTGTCCTCCAAGAGCGTGCAACCGGCTCGTGCAGCGAGTCAAAACAAGAGTTATAAAGTTACAAAACAAGCAAACATGATTGGGGAGGATGGCCCAAAAAGTCTTGACGTCCATATGCAGTTGGAATACCCGTGGTATGGGGCACGGGATCAAAAGGTCTGTAGTAAGAGACCTTGTCCAAATAGACGAGCTTTTTATATTAAAGGAAACAAATGAGAATACAAGGAAAAAGATTACAACCAACTCCTCAACTTACAGAGAGCCTGAAAGGGAGACCCCTTAAAAATGAACTCCAAAGCATTCCGCATTTCCAGAAGACTCGATCGATCCGCGGGGGGGGGGGGGGGGGGGGGGATCGATCACGTACCTCGAGGCGATCGATCGAGAGTGAAAGGCGATAGATCACTAGAGTAATCTAGAAGTGACAGTAGATACGATCAATCGGGGGGGCGATCGATCACACCCCTTGTTTATAGCAAATTCTAGTAGATATGATCGATCAGGGGGGGTGGGGTGGGGTGGGGAGGCGATCGATCGAGCAACAATGCAATCCTGGTTTTTCAGTAGTTGCGATCGATCCGGGGGAGAGTGATCGATCGCCCCCCTGACTTTATGCTCCATTTGAGAGTAGGAGATCGATCGCATCTGAAGCCGATCGATCGTCGCATAACAGCAACTGGCCGAAACTGAGGGACTAAGGCGTGTTGACCGCACCAGCAGCTAGATCAATGCTGAGGACGATCAAACACCAGAGAGGCCGATCGATCGGGTGGTAGCAACGGATCACGACTTCTCCGTAATATCGGGAGCCAAACAAAAGAGACCAATCATACCAAGTCTGCACTATCACGGTTTGGTCCAAACACTCTCTTTTACTCAGGGATTCCGCTCTTCACATAGAGTATGTTAGAAAGAGCAGTGTGTGAGGCAAATGTCCTTAAGCTGGAAGGCGCTGAGGATCTCCTTAGCTCTGTGGATGATGTTTTGTCCCACCACATAGGTCTCAAGCTTTTATCTTCAAATATTCGTTTGTTCCTCTCCTCCCAGATCATTGTAATAAAGCTAGTGAAATCAGCTTGGATTATATAGCCTAAATATTTGTTGTTTCTAACGAACTGAGTCAGTCAATCTAATTCCATAAAATAGCTCCCAATTGTATGATAAATTTTGCGTTTGCACAAGAAAATACGCCAGATCACCTTAGCATTTATGCATTTAAACAGTAGATACTTGACTGATTCTTCTTTTTTCCTGCATAAAATACATTTGTTTACTAAAGGGATCCCCCTTCTTATCACATTGTCTAATGTGAATAGCCATCATTGAGTGGCATCCAAGCACAGAAGGAGTAGCGGTTCATCTGATGTTTGAACCATATGAGGTCATGCCATGGGACATTACCGGATTTCACTCTGTTTGCATCTCATGCAGTCTTAAAAGTTAACTTTCCAGATTGTTTGAGCCACCCATAAGAATCCTCCGACTCAATAAGTACAGAGATATTCTCTAGGATTTCCGCCTTAGCAAGGTCTCCTCTTCTTGAAAGTAGTTGTTCACTTTGGAGTTTTTTGGAGTTTAAGAAGTCAGGAATTGATTCGTTATGGTGCCGCCAATTCAAAAACGGTTCTATTGCCAAATTTCTAGATAAGAGCAAGCGGACCACTCCATGGATCCAACCACATCCGTACCCATTTCCAATCACTACAACAAAATCGGGCATTAGCGACGGTTTTATTTCTGTCGCTAAAAGAACCGTGGATAAAGATAATTTTTTACGACAGAAAATGATCTGTCGAGAAAAGTATAGCATTTGCGACAGATATTTATGACAGACAATAAACTGTCGATAATAGTAGCTATTATCCACAGTTTATTTTCCGTGGTTAAAAAAACAGTGGGTAATATATATTACCCACGGTTTTTTTATCCGTGGTTAAAATGTCCTCGAGAAACCCTTCTAATTTAAAAACTTAATTATTTTTTTAAAAAAGATATGGACCCTTCGTTTGAACGGCCAATATTACACCCCCTTTACCCTCCTCCCCCCTCTCTTCTCCCAATCCAACTAGTTACTCTCCGCTCTTTTCTATTCCATATTGACCTCGTCCCCTTCTCGCTGTATTCTGCTGATCCCCGTCACCTCAGACTTCACCTCGACCGCCTCATCTCTCTCCTCCCATTCCTGTCACCCTGAGGGAGATCCTCCACATCCAGGGCGGCCGTGCGGCAACCAAATGGGCGCCAAGTTTTTGGAGATCATCTGTGCTGACCACGGGCGACTACTCCGGCAACTTTGACCTCCTCCAGCTTGAGCGCGTTTAATGTCTACTACAACAAGGGCTTTGGTGGAAGGTTCGTGCAGCGGATTGTGCTCATGGATCTTGAGCCTGGAACGATGGACAGCCTCCGGTCTGGGCCATACGGGCAGATCTACTGCACGGACAACTTTGTGTTCAGACAGTTCGGCGCCGAGAACAACTGGGCC
Organism: Houttuynia cordata; assembly: GCA_039654745.1. Taxonomy (NCBI): domain Eukaryota; kingdom Viridiplantae; phylum Streptophyta; class Magnoliopsida; order Piperales; family Saururaceae; genus Houttuynia; species Houttuynia cordata. The sequence continues at coordinate 41,636,952 of CM077506.1, forward strand.
AAGGGGCATTACAATGAGGGCGTTGAGTTTATCGATTCAGTGCTCAATGTCATTCGCAATTAGGAATTTAATAAAAAATTGTACTTAATTGATTTATTTAGATGTATTAATTAAATTTAATAGAGTTATGTTTTAATTTGTGTCTAAATTGAGTTTAATTTTATTTATGTAGGTTCAATTGATCGGACTGCTAAATGGCCAAAGTGAAGCCATTAGGCAGGTTTTGAAGTGCCAAAGTGACCCAAGAGTTGACATCACGTGCAGAGACGATCTAAGCCGCTGATTTACATCTACAAAGAAGAAGGGCGCTGATTTAAAATGAAGAGCCGTTCAGATTAGATCCAACGGATGAGGTTGTTACAGTGGGTGTTTATAAAAGAAAGAAACAAACAAAACCGACCTAAGCCATGGCTTCCACTCGAGCGCTCATGACGAAAGCAGATGGCGAGGCGGTCACGATCATGGCGAAAGCAGTGCTAGGTTCGAGCACTCGATGGCAACGGCGGTCACGATCGACGGCGGGGTCGTAGGTGACGGCGGCCATGAGCGGGCTGAATCGGGTTGAAGACCCGGCCGGGTCCGTAGCGAGCCGGGCGGGTTGACCCGCGAACCGGCCGGCACGGGCCAACCGGGCCAGACAGCTTCTATATATACACTAAAAAAAAAAACCTCCACGATGTGCCCTAGCCTTGTCGTCTCTGTCGAGTGCCGAATCGCCGCCTGTCAACTCCCCGCCGTCGTCTTCCCTTGGTCGCCTGTCGCCGCCGTGCCCTAGCCTTGCCGTCTCTGCCGAATCGCCGCCTTACGACTCCCCGTCGTCGTCTTCCCTTGGTTGCCCGTCGCCGCCGCCGAGTTTTAGTGGCCACAAATGTTGCTGCACGAGGCCTTGATATCAATGACGTCCAGTTGATCATCCAGGTACTTGTTTGCTTTATTGGACGAAATTTTTTTAGTCATGTGCCTTGATTTTTTCTCGCTTGCAATTTGCTGATTGATATCTTAGTGTGAGCCTCCAAAAGATGTTGAAGTATACATTCATCGGTCAGGGCGAACGGGGATAGCTGGTGAGTTCAAAGTGAAGGTTATGAATTGATTTAGTTTGTGATTACTGTTTAGGTGGGTGCTCAGTGATGTTGTTGCTATTGCAGGCAATACAGGTGTTGCTGTACTGCTTTATAACCCTAAAAAGTCATATTATGTTTCTAAAATAGAAATAGAATCTGGAGTGAAATTTGAGCACATACCAGCTCCTCAGCCTGCTGATGTTGCAAAGGCAGCTGGTTCAGAAGCAGCTGAAACAATAACAAATTCATCCTGTGCTTTGCAAATATCAAGCTTCAAACAACGGTAATTTTCCTTCTCTAAATCTCACTCACAAGGAGGATCTTTTTATACAGGTGAGGCTATTCATGTTGTCATTTTTTTAAAATAATAGAGTTTTAAAGGCTTTGCTGCTCATAGTCACAGATTCACAGATTTTGTTCCCACTACTGGCTCTCATCGACCACTAGCCGTTCTGTCTGGCCATGTAGGATCGATATCTTGCGGCGAGTTTGTCCTGAGCGCCTCGCAAGGTAAGGATATTATCGTGTGGCAACAGCCAGACCTGCGCCTATTTGCGAAGTTCGGGCAAGGGGAAGGGTCTGTGAAGGCATTGCTGACTGTGGGGAACAGAGTCTTCACCGTCCACGAGGACGGGAGGCTTGTGTTTGGAGGTGGGTCAGATGGGTGTCTGCTGGGATGGGGAGGAGATTCTGGGCAAGAGAAGTGGAAGTTGATCTGTGATGTGAGAGCTCATGACATGGCTGTTCTGTGTTTGTCCATGGTGGGTGACTATCTGTGTAGTGGCTCGGCTGATAAGAGCATTGGAGTATGGAGGAGAGAGATAGGCGGCGGTTTATGCAGACTTCGGGTGATAAGAGGGCACCATGGGCCGGTAAAGTGCTTGCAGGCCTCACATTACAATGTTGGAGATGGTTTCCTGCTCTATAGTGGGGGGCTTGACAGGAGCTTAAGGGTGTGGTGGATTCCAATGGAGACTGACTCACAGGGTATAAAGAAGATGTCTAGCTTTTGTTAAGAAGGTTTCAAAGTAGTTAAACAGGTTTACAGTTTGGGTTTGGGTTTTGGATTTCGAAATGATTTCAGTGTAGAGGGACATTCTTTCAAGTGTAAAGATAGAAGCATTGTGGTTTTTCTATGATATTTGTGTGTTTGGTCGAAGTCCAAGCACTAAGGTTACTGAGGTTCTGAGAAGAAGGTAAAGGAAAAACATTAAGGAATTGTGTGAGTCTTTGGGGGCTGTATTATATAAGTAGGCTCTAGTTTCGGGATTTTAGTTTCATAGATGCAGGCAGCTCAGCTGGTTTTGTTTGCTGGATCCAACTGCTTTGATTTTTGAATTGTCCATGACTAACATAATTAGTATGTTCTTTTGACACCTGATATTTTCTTTTGGCATGCGCGTGCACATTTCCTTGCAATCAAATAGTTACTTAAGCTTGTCAGTTCTTGAAGTTTGAAATTTGTTTGATCCTTGCTGCAAATTTTGAGCATGTACTTGTTGAGGGTGAAGATACTTACATTGAACTGATGAGCTTTTTGGCATTAACCAAAACAGTTGAGGCAAAGTATGCGTTCCTTAACAATGTATAAGTTATATGTCATTAGGTTATAGAATATGAGGGCAATAGGCAGTTGGATGAGAAAGTAAGATGCAGGCAGAGAGATATTTATGAAAGACCTGTATAACTAAACGCAGGTTGGCTTAGTGGGTGAAAATTTATCACTCTCTGAAGGTTCAACAAATGTATCTTGGACGAGTTTGGGTTCTCAAATCACTCTTCAACGGCTAGTGTGGTACAAGGTACGTCATTCCTAGTTTTGTAACTTTAACAGGTAATAAATGTATCTTGAACAAATGTATCTTGAACAGGTAATAGAATTGTCTTGGATTAGAATTGTATGAATTGTGACGGCAATATACGTCGAAATAACATATTTTCTTGAGCAGGTAATAGAATTGTCTTGGATCAGAATTGTATGAATTGTGATTCTCTAAATGAAAATGGTAGGAGCATCAGAGACGTAGGAAACGATGTTTGAGATATTCAGTGAAGTGTTGAAATGGTTATGATACAGGGGAATTGAAAAATAAGCTCTCTATGCAGGGATAATTCCTTGTCTCCTTCTACTTTCTGGTCTCTCTTTCATTCCAGAGTCTCCAAGATGGCTGGTAAGCTATCAAGAAGCATAATATACGAGCTATGTAACAAAATAAAAACCTAAAGCCATCTGAAAAAACAAAAAATGCAGGCAAAGGTTGATCGGCAGAAAGATTTCATAGCTGCATTGCAAACACTTCGTGGCAAAAATGCTGACATTTCCCATGAAACAGCAGATATTCAAGTACTGATAAAATTTCACATCTTGTTTAGTTGTCAAAATTGCCATGGCTTATCACTAATTAATCCATGTGAAACAGGATTTTGTAGATACTCTGAGAGACCTTCCTCAGGCCAAAACACAAGACTTGTTCCAGAAACAATATACCCGATCAGTGATCGTAAGCACCTCTTTGATAATTAACACTCATTAAAGATTGAACATATGCATGATTTCCTCAGGTTTCAGAAACAGATAGCATTAACTGAGTTTTAGTGCAGGTTGGTGTTGGCAACCTCTCCTAATTACCAAATTTGTATTATCATAGATATTCCCTATGAACATAAAGGGAATAGCAGGAAGCCTGGTGATGCTGGTTTGGAGCCTGGGTTGTATCATACACCTTCAACTTCCTCATGACATGGAGCTCATCAGGTGAGTTAGTAAAGAAATTGCACTAGATATTCACTTAAGTAATATGAATATGAGAATATGTATATTGTTTGTGTACAATGTTTGTAATTATATTCACAGGTCAATTATATATATTGTTTGTGTACAATGTGGTAATTATAAGAATATGAGAATGTCTTTTGCATTTATGAATAATGCTTGTTATCCATATTTAGCACAACAGCATAAAGCTGCTGTTATTTTTTTTTAATTTTTTCGAAGTCTGTACCGACAGATAAAATCTGTCACAAATAAGCTAAAACCGTCGAAATAGGTATATAACGGAGTCTAGAGTCCGTCTTTTAAACCGTCGCTAAACATTATGCTGACGGATAAAAACAGTCGTTACATATTATTTTCGGCAGAAAATTTTCCTTTTGTGACGGCAATATACGTCGAAATAACATATTTTCAGCGGAAATTCTCTCCGTCGCTAAAGCTTCTTTTTCGATAGAAAATCTGCCGTAGCAAAAAAAAATTAGCGCCAGATTAAAGTCCATCGCTATATCTGTCGATAAAGCTAATTACCGACGGCTACTGTTATCCGTCGTCTCTGAGCAATACCGAGGCGGGTATTATCGAGAGACTTAGCGACGGAATTTGTCCGTCGCAATATGATTTATAACCATGGAAAAGGCACTTTTAGCGACGGATTTTGCCGTCGCTAAAGGCCATTTTTGTTGTAGTGAATGTTAAAAATACATCTCTCCTGCATAAAAGTTTGCAATTGAAGAATAGATTTCCATGCATAAGAACAATTTTGAGGCCTAACCATCCAGATGGAGTTGTTTCTAAGATAAACACCATGAATCCATAGACACCATAGCTCTTTACAGGTTACACATCTTCAAAAGAGCTTAGCAAGATTTGCGTTGTTTATGTCTTGAATGAGTCTAGCCTCAAGACATCCTTCCTTGAGAGGGCGACATAGCTTTCACCAAGATATATTATGAAAAAAGTAGCCTTAGAGAACAAGAGAACATCATAAGAAAAAAGTAGATGTGAGAGAGGAAGACCTCCCTCAATGTTAGGTGCCTTGAGGTTGCCGTTCGTTGAGGTGCATAAACACTGCCTGATCAAGTGGATCCATTTATCATCGAAACCAAGGGCGTTAAGAACATGGAAAATGTAGTCCCACCTCACCTTGTCATATGCTTTCCTCAAATCCACTTTTATGCAAAACCGATTTTGACCCCCATGCCGATGCATATTACGAACTAACTCATGTGCAAGCAAAGTGTTCTCACCAATTATTCTCCATTTTACAAAAGCCGAATGATTGAAGCTAATCAGATTAGGAAACACAAGAGCCAACCTGTTTGCCAAAATTTTGAGATGGTTTTGTAGATAAAGTTGCAAAGAGCGATTGGCCTAAACTCCTCAAAGTTCTTTGAATCTGTCTTTTTTGGGATGAGAGTTAGAAACGTATGGTTTAAAGCCTTGAGCATATACCCTCTCTTAAAGAAGTCTCGCACTGCCAGAAGGAAGTCAGGGCCAATAATATCCCAAAAATGAGTAAATAATTCTTTTTGAAAACCATCCGGACCTGGGGCTTTTCCATTAGGTACCTGGAATACGGCCCATTTGATTTCCTCATCACCCACATCACTAGACAAGAAAGCAGATTTTTCCCGGGTTAGAGTCGGGGAGAAAGGGAGTGTTACCTGGGAGGTTGAAGCGGTAGGAGTAAACAATTCCTTGTAAAACGTCTCTGCTTTGGCTCCAATTTCCTAGGAGGTTTCCAGGCGAGTGCCCGAGTCATCAGTGATCTCGTGGATAGTGTTCCGAACACTATGAGAAGCAACGGAAGCATGAAAAAACTTGGAGCATCTGTCTCCCTCTTTGAGCCACTTGACTCTTGATTTTTTACGGTAAAATTTTTCTCTTATACCACCCTCTTCACATACTTTTTGTCACGCCAAATTAACGTGCATCCTCAAATCATCATCAAAGGGGTGATTTTGCAGTGCAGATTGCAAGGCATGGAGGTCGAGGACAACTGTTCTATATCTTTCATTGGCATCCCCTTTTGAGAGCCTCTTTGCACGCCTGCAACTTTTTAAACATTATGAACAGGGGATGACCTTGGATTGGCGTCTCCCAAGCTTTGGAAATAACCACTCGCACGCTTTGATCTTGCATCCACATATCAAAGAACTTGAATAGTTTCGGGCCTTTTGGAAGGGAGGGGCGCATTCTGAAAATGATGGGGTTGTGATTTGATATGCCTGGTGGTGGACAGTGGAGTCTGGCGCTGGGGAAGCTAATGAACCAATCAGGGTTAGCAAATCCTCTATCAATTCGACAAAGAGTAAGATTGTTACCAGATTGGTTGTTGCTCCATGTGAAGGATACTGAACAAGAACTCTCTTGTAACCCAGTTTGTGTAATACAATCATTGAAAGCTCTAAGGTCAGCCTGGGGCGCGTAGCTTCTTCCCATTCTTTCCGACTCATGGCGAATTGCATTGAAGTCATCCGTCACAATCCAAGGACCATTAGTTATGTTGGTGGAATTGCATAGGGTAGTCCACAATTTCTTCCGCTCTTGAGCATCATTAGAACCATAAACAGCTGTGAAGTAAAAAGTATCGCCTGAGGTGCAAGTGACAAAACAGTGAAGCGCCTGAGATGTTTCTTGCACCTTATGAACAATAGCAACATTGGGGTTCCAGGGGACCAGGATTCTGCCCAATTCAGCTGAGCTCAGATTATTCAAAGATTGCCATCCTGCAATAACTTTTCTGCTAACTCTGTCAACATGCCTTCTCTTGATTTTAGTTTCACATAACGCTAAAAGGAACACATCTTCAACTCTAACAAGGTCTCGCACCACTGACCTTTTACTCTCGTGGCCCAATCCACGGACATTCCAGCTACATATAGACATTAAAGGGGTTTAGGGGCTGACGCCCCCGCTTTATTCGCCATCGTGTTTTGTTTGTGGCTTTTGTTTTGGGACACAGCACGGGCAGGTTGAGTTCTCCTTGTTGCAATCGGCAAAGTAAACGAAACTTTGGAAGTCGACTCATCACTATCTTGTGTTGGATGGAAAGGGTTTCTAGACTGCACAACTTGTTCTGATGATAGCTTAGACAGGGGTTTTACCCCCCTCTTTCCAGGAGAACTCCAGTCATGTGAACGTTGGGCCTGAGTCAAAATGCCCCTAGAGGCTTCCAAAACTACTGTCTTGGTGGGTGGAGGCAAGTGGGGTTGCTCCTGATGGTTTAGGCGCCCAAGTTGGGGGTCTATGAACAATTCAAATGTAGTTGTTGGGGTTGCAGAGAGGTACAATAGCGAGCCGTCATGTGCACGAACGTGCTTCCCCAAGACCATGTATTGCACCTGTCCAACCGTAGTTAGTGAGTTCTCTAGTACTGACCTCAAGTCTTCGGGCTGAGTGGGATGGGGTTTGGCATCTGATATGGGTTGGCGAGTATCTATCATTGGGGCGTTTCCAAGGGAGGTCTCTGGTAACTCCATTCTTGAACTCTGTTGCACCATAGACTCATCCAAGTTTGGCATGCACGGGTGGGTGGTCGATCGGCTGGGATCAGAGGTGTGATCCGGAGTCATCCTCTGATTTTTAGTGATTGGGATTCCTTCTTTAGTAGAAGGAGTGGTAGGGCCCGCTCCTTTGGCGGACTTAGGGATGGTTGCGTGTATCATAGCATCACCAACTACAATCAAGCCCTTAGTACTTTCGACGGTCGGGTCTTCCGGAGCATGATGTTGCAGCGTCTCGATCCAAACTTCTTTCGACAGACACGCATTGGTAGTGTGATTGAAACACTTACATTTGGAGCATATATGCGGCTTCCATTCATATTCCATAGGTTGTGGGAAGAAAGACCCGTCGCCGGTAGCTATGTGAACAACGGAGGGAAACTTGAAATCAAAATCGATTTCAATGTAGGCTAGGGCATACTCTAGCCGAGAACGATCAGTTGTAGCTCTGTCAGAGAACAATGGATGCCCAACAAGACTAGTCACCATACTCAAACTTTTTTGTGCAAAATACTATGGTGGGAGATTTGGGAAGCGCACCCAAATCGGGACCGATTTCAACAGTTCTAGAACAGGGTGCATACCTGGATGCCATTTGCGGAGAACTAAAGGCCTTCCACCCACAGTCCACATAGAATGTAGAACTCGCTCACAATCCTTAGAGGAAGTGAATTTGAACATAAAAAATCCACCCGCCAGAGACTGCATGTCAAAGGAACCAGCCGGCTTCCAAATCCTGGATATGTAGTCCTTAAACCAAACAAAGGATGGACGCTTACGCATAGCATACCCAACAAGGGTATTAGTCCACCGCAGTGCTTCCCTGTCAACAAATTCTTGTGGGATTCTGACAGAGGTCATGCCCTTCAGCTCTGGATGGAAGGTGAGCGTATTTGAAGCCTTAGAGGTACCCGTGAAGAGGTTTGCCCAAGAGAAAGACCCAGGCACGGCCCGAGAGAAGGAGGCATCTGTGGGATTGCCAAAAGGAGGGGGGTTCGGGTTGGGTGGGGGGAGGGGTGTCTGAGTTTGAGGAGGTTGCGTGGTGGGGGGGTGGCAAAGGGGGCAGGCAGGAGAAGCCATGGGCTTGCTTGCCGAACCGAGAGGGAGAAAAGACTAAGCTTTCTCGAGCAATCCCTCCTTGGCATTTAGTCAAACAGGTGGCGGGGGGTAGGGACGATGGCGAGGGGGGCGGCAAAAGCCAAGGAGCGGGGGCAGAAGGAAAGGGACAGGGCCGGATAGGGCGAGGAGGCGGTGATGGGGTAGGAGAGGGCGAGGGAGGCGGCTAGGGCTAGTGGGCTGCGAAAAGGGCGATCCCTTTTCCCATCTGCTTCTTCCACTCGCTATTCAGGCCGCGACTAGGCCGGAAGCAAGGGCGGCGGTGAGAGAGGGGGGGGGGAGTGTAGGGCGGGGGCCGGGGCACAAGGGGTGGGCGAGGTGTTGGAGGGTTAGGTCATGGGAGGTGAGGCAACGAGGGCGAGTGGGGGTGGGGGGGGGGGGCAAAGTCGAGGGTGTGCGGCGAAGGCGAGGGGCGGAAGGGGAGGTGGCGGAGGCGGAGGCTGGGCCAAGCTCGGTGGGGAAGGGGGTCCGGAGTCGCCCTCAACCTCCCTCGAACCTTTCTCATTAGTTTATGTGAAACAAAAATGAAGAGAAGGCAATATTCTACTCTTAAACATATTCATGGTTGGTAGAGTATTCATAATTTGGAGTCCGATGAGTCGGGGCACCTTATTGTGCTTTGGAATCCATCTTTGCCTAGTGTTCAAAAGTTAGAGGAAAGTTCACAGCTTTCCACTGTTTTGTTACCCCACTTATCTCTGGAGAGCCATTGTACCTCACAACTGTTTATGGATCGAATTCTTCTTAGACTAGGACCTTTCTTTGGCGGCATTTGTGTGATATTCATGGGTGAACACAGGGAATGTGTTTAGTTACGGGGGATTTCAATGCAATTCGGCATGCTTCAGAAAGGGTGGGACGTGGTATGGTTCCACCCTCGGATATTCCATGTTTTAATGAATGCATTTCATTGGCGGGTCTTCAGGAAATCCCGTGTTCTCTCTCTTTCACTTGGAATAATAATCAGGCGGGTACTCATCTTACAATGAGTCTGGATTGATAGAGGTTTGGCAAACCCTGATTGGCTTATTAACTTTCCTAATGCTAAGCTTCATTGCCCGGTCCCAGGTGTGTCAGATCATAATCCTATTATTTTTAAGATGCGCCCAGTTTTCCCTAAAGGTCCAAAGCCTTTTAAATTATTTTATGAAGGAGGCAAGGGAAAAATTATTTTATGAAGATGAGTTCGAGAGAGCTTCTACAAACAAAAGGCTAGGATTTAATGGCTGAAAGATGGGATAGGTCTTCTAAATTTTTCCATGCAACAGTTGCTTACCATATCGTTTGGAATGCAATTCATGAAATTTTGGATGAATATGGGAATCAGTTGGAAAATCCTCGAGATATTGGTAGTAAGGCTGAAGAGTTCTATAAAAATGTTTTCACTCGTTTGAGTACTTCCCCTCAGGTAACTGTCCACTTTCCACGTGTTTTATCTCATAAAGATTTTCTATCTAGTAGTGTGGATATGGAAGAAATTAAGGGAGTGGCTTTCAACTCTCCCAATGATAAGGCCCCTGGTCGTGATGGCTTCCAAAAAGATTTTTTCACAAAATACTGGGATATTGTTGGCGCCAATTTTGTAGAGGCCGTTTTGGATTTTTTTTTAAAGAGGTTATATTCTACGGGCTATAAATTATACTTTCCTTACTCTTGTACCCAAAAAGCCGTATTCGAAGACTTTTGAGGAATTTAGGCCGATTGCTTTATGTACTTTTATTTATAAGAGAATTACAAAGATCCTTGCAAACAGATTTTCCATGGTTCTACCTGAAATTATTAGTATAAATCAGTCGGCTTTCGTGAGAGGAAGATGATTGGTGAGAATATCCTCCTCACTCATGAGGAATATGCATCTTAGAGGGGGCCTTGCGTATAAAACAGATTTTGCATCAAGGTGGACTTGCGTAAAGCCTATAATAAGGTGAGATGGGACTATGTATTCTATGTCCTTAATGCTACGGGGTTTGATAACAAACGGAAGCAATGGGTGTGGCAATGCTTATGTACTCCTTCTTTCAGTGTATTGATTAATGGTTCCAACTAAGGTCACTTCAACAGCTTGAGCCATCATGGACAAGGTTGCCTATTGTCACCTCTCCTTTCTCTTTTGTGTATGGGGAGGGCTTATGAACATTATTGAATAATATGACTTCTCAGGGTCTCCTTCATGCGCCAAAATTTGAAGGGGGACCTCCTATCTCTCACCTTCTTTTTGCAGATGATGTGTTATTATTTGCTAAATATGATGTGCAATCAGCTGCTAATCTTCGTGATGTCCTTCATATCAATCTCAGGTCTTCATGCTAATATTTTCGAAAACTCTATTTTTTTCTCAGCAGAATGTTAACACAAGCATAAGATTCTTGATATATTTCTATTCTAAGAAGGCAGCTTCCCGATCAGATATCTTAGTATGCCTCTTTATTCCAAACATATTTCTTATGCGGCTTGCAAACCATTATTTGACAAGATCATGATCAGAGTCGATGGTTTATGCATGGCGGTTGGAATCGATCAAAACTGTCATAGGAGTCTTAAATTTGTTTTGGAGCTCAATTTTCAAGCTTCCTAGGAGGGCGTGGAAAAAAGTTGAAGCTATTTTGGCTTCTTTTCTTTGGAAAGGCACTTCTCAGGTTTTGGGTTTCCATAACATCTTGTGGAGGCGCATTTGTAGGCCACTTAAAGAGGGTGGCCCCTTGGTATAAGAAGAATACTAGATATTAATAATGCAGGGCTTGTGAAGTTATTTTGGCGTGTTATAACCTGCAAAGAATCCATGTGGTATATGTGTCGTGGGGAATACCTCCATAATTCATCGAGTTGGGCAGCTAAAATAATACTCCCAGATAACAAGTCTAATCAAAAGTTAATTGTCAATATCTTTTGTGTGAAACTTTTCAGCACCCTCAAAATATTTGTCAGTATCACCACCTGCTCCGTATGACCCAAGGTATTTGGAATGCTAAGTAACACCCTTCCCACTTTCTCCTCACTAATCCAAAAACCTTAGCGGCTATCTTCTCGGCACCCCTCCCGCATGGATATCCTCTCCAATCCTTGAGGTCTAGTCGGTGGACAGCCACCATTAGGCCGAAATCTGCTTGACACAGAAATCAACCTTAAATTGTGTCAGTGGGAATTTTCTGTAGCCTATTGAAGATTGCGACGGTAAGAACCCATCGTCAGAAACGACAATGGGATCCTACTGTGAGAACTAACTGTGGGCTGGTCAACATCACCGTTAGCTTCGTCCAAGAGACTAGCTTCAATAGGGAAATCTATCGGCGAAGTATCACTTTCTTCGAGTGAACCATTTGACGGCAAGACCCTACTGTAAGAGGCAACAGTGGAAACCACCGTCAGAGCGAGGTCGAAGATTCCGTAGATGAGGATCGAGGAGGAGGCAAAGGAAGACATGTCATGACTCATGAGGGAGGAGGTGTGGGTGATGAAGAGGAGGAGAACGTAAGAGGAAGAGACGTTTGAGGTTCGGGGGGCCGGTTACAGAGCATGCATGGGTGGTACTAAGCAAGAATAAAAAATAGGATCTTTTTCAATCATCGTTTAAAACTTTGGGTGATACAGAGAAAAATTAGGGTGCTGAAAAGTCTAATCCGATCTTTTTATTTTTTTTCTCCAACAACATGTTATAAAGTAAAATCTTAGAATACACGACCTATGATTTTATATCCCATAAACAATGAGTTCATAAAATACCATGTATGAAAATCAATGACTGTTTTTTCTTTGCAGCTTCTTAATGCTACTGATACAGCATGTGTAGCCCATATTTGGAGCCATTCATCTAGAGCATATTTTTTGCCAAGTTACCCGACATCTGATAGGATGAATAGTTCACCTTCCCTGTTCTATCCAGCCCACTCCAACTATTAATAGACGGTGGATATCCAAAGTCTAGATATACACAGAGTGGATATCAACAACATGTGTTAACAGGGTGGGGGCGATGCATCCGTATCTAATGGACCACTTATAGTATTATGGAAATTACAAAGACTATTCCACATATTTTTCCGTTCTTTAGCGTCATTAGAACCATAAATTGTTGTGAAATAAAAATACTAACTTATGTTGCAGGTGACAAAGCAATGAACAACTTAGGATGTCTCATGCAGCTTTCGGATGCTAGCAACATTTGGGTTCCACAATACTAAAATTATGTCTGAATCATCTGACTGTAAGTTGTGTGTAGAGTGTCATCCCACAATTAATTTCTTACTAACTCTATCAATCTGTCTAGTCTTGATTTTTGTTTCACATAATGACAGTAGAAACACATCTTCATCACTAATGAGGTTGCTGATATACATAAAATATACACATTTATATGCTCTATATACCTATTTGCTAGTGCAGTTTTAATGATAGAATAGGAATAAAGTGGGATATTAGTGATTAGGATAGTAATTAGGGGATTAATAATTAATTTACTCTAATTAACTATTTTAGATGTATTAATGAATTTAAGGAATTATATTTTTATTACGCTTCTAATTTTGGTTTGATTTTATTATTGTAGGTTCAAAAGTGTGGATTGCAGAATGGCGGAAGAAGAGTAGGTTAGGCGGGTTTTTAAAGCTCAAATCAATTTAAAAAGAAAATCAAGTGTAGAGATGATCCAAACCGTTGATTGTCATCCAAGAAGAAGGCGGGTTTTGTTCCTAAAGTAAAGAACCACATGCAGCAGATCTAACGGATGAGAGCAATGCCACGGGTTTTAACCCAACTAAAAGAAAAAAAACAGCTTGAGCTTGCGCTCGGCTGCTCGACAGAACAAAGAAAGCAGAGGCGTGTTCGAGGTCGATTGGGAAAGAACAAATGCCGACAAATTGAGGAGTCATGTTTGTGAAGGAGAAGGCTTGGATCGACAAAGGCAATTTGGAAGAGGCATGCCCAGTAAGGACTGAACTCGATTGAGGATTGGAACAGATTTGGGGCGGTTCTGGAATGGAAAGGAATCAAAGATTATGATTGGATTTGAATTAATCTTCAATTTGGATTTGGACTTTCTCGAACTGCTTATAAGAACCAAGAAGACAAACGGAAGAAGGGGGGGGACTGTTTGGGAAAAATAGGGTCAATTTTGAAGAGAAAGGGGGTTGTTTTGAGCAGTTTTGGCGGGAAAAGAGAGGATTTTGCACGCAAAAACAGAGGCTTTTGGGTAGAGTTCGACCGAAGGAGGAGAAGGAATCGATCGACAGAAGGAAGAGGAAGAGGAAGAGAAAGAGAGGAAAAAACATTGATTTTGGGATGATTTTGTTTCTGCTACAGTTCAAAAATTTCAGCATTTTTGTTTAGCTTTTGAGGTGGTTTCAACCTCTGTGGAGAAGGAGTTGGAATATGACATCTCACATCTTCACTCAACCTAGACTTATCAATTTCATAATTATCATGTTTTAATTTGTCACTTTTGAGATTTTTGGGCCATTAGTAGAATTGTTTTATCAATTAGTTTTCCACTGCGAAGAGTGGTAATGGACTTAGAATGTTCAAGTTGTGTATCAAAAGATTTAGAGTCCGTCATATGAACTTGCCCATGCGAGTTGGGTTGGGGTTGAGTAGGAAACCTACATTTTTCTTGAACAGCTAGAGAAGATGTTAATTTAGTGAGAGAGCTCCTTTTGTCATTAATGGCTTCTGATGAGGTTTGTTGATTAATAGTTATTTGCCCTTGCATGAAAGTTCGTAGTGTCTCCTCAAGTGTCTTCCTATGAGGTGGAGCATGTGGAGTATAATTGAAAGATCCTTGAGGATGTGGTGTTTGTGCAACACTTTCATTTTTCCAACTAAAGTTGGGGTGATTCTTCCATCCTGAATTGTATGTGTCTCCCTCCATAAGGAGAATGCCTCTTGAAAGTGGTCATGTAATTTGCTTGGTCATGTAAGACCTCTTTGAAAGTAAGAATGGTAGGACACTCATTAGTCGGGTGTACCATGACGTGATAAATTCCGCAGGCCTCTTCTGTAGTAACAGACTTAACAACATTAATTTTCTCTAATTCCATAGCCTCCACTTTCCAAGCCAAAGAGGCTAGCCTAGCATTCAAATTATCCTCTTCCCTAAGATGATACATACCCCCACTGGTAGCTGAAGACTTCGGCTTACTAGAAACATCAGAGGGATCGGTGGGATCCCAAGAATATGAGTCTTCAGCTATTTGATCTAAAAAATCAAGGGTCTCATTAGGGTCTTTATCAAAAAATTCCCGATTACACATTATTTGCATAAATTGTTTCATTGAAGGCGTCATCCCATCATAGAAAAAACTAATGGTGCACCACTTCTCGTACCCATGATGTGGAAAAGAATTTAACAAATCTTTATAGTGCTCCAAACATTGATAATGACTCCTTTTGTTTTTGGGGGAAGTTTGTTATTTATCTTTCAAGAGCATTTGTCCTATGAACTGGAAATTTTTTTTAAGGAATTCAACCAAGTCTTAGCTTTATCCTTCAGCGAGAAAGGAAACAATTTCAGCCTAATAATATCCTCACTACAAGCTTGCTCAAAAATTGCACATACTTCTTCAAATTCTTTTAAATGCAAGTAAGGATTTTCAGACTCTTGACTATGGAATTTAGGAAGCAAATTTATCATTCTAGGCTCAAAAGTAAAATGGTGTGCTTGTAAAGGCAGAATAATACAAGAGGCTGTGCTAGTGTGTGCAAGTTGCAGATAATCATGCAAGGGCCGCCTTAGTGCATCATCTTGAACCTCATTTTCATTAACATCATGATTACTACCCTCATCAGCCATTTTATTTGGTGCGTGTGAATGAAATAGATTATCAATCAAAATATCAAAACTATTTCTAACCAAACGTCCACTGATATCTCTATTCCACAGGTGCATGCATAAGAAATGGAGAATTCAAAAGAGATGGAACGAGTTTACCAAATTTAAAGAAAATGAATGGAAAAGCCGCGTGTTCCAGATCAGCCCAAAAACACTACAAATTTCCTACGAAGCAAACAAACAAAATTAAACTAAGAGTAAAACAAAATTTACTAAACTATACTCGAAAGAAATAAACTAATTTAAAAGACTAATTCTAAAACGTCAGTCCCCGGCAACAGCGCAAAAAATTTGATCAAACCCAAGAGAACGTTGTCAAGTTGTAATAAAATACTCAGTGAATTCGAATATCAAACCATAGGGAGTGATGTAGAATTAATCTATTCTAAACAAAACTAGAAACTACTTTAATCTAGCAACTACTTAACTCGGCAAATAAAAAAAATTTACATCAAGGAATAATGTAGAGAAATTGTAATTAAATTAACTACTAAATTAAAACTACGATTAAAGATCAGTTGGAATCAGCTAGAGACTGGCAAAGATAATCAATGAAACGGCGCCAAGGCTTCAGGGATCAGCTTTTTAACAAATACTCTATGTCTATTTAATTTCAGCACAATTAGATTCCAATAATGATTTGACCTAATCGAAAGATATGACATTCACATTCAGCATAACAATTAACATAGTGACTGAATGAACATTCATCATTAAGAACAATAGTCAAATAATTACAGGGAGCCATAAGTATTAGTTGTACCTTTTGTCAACGACAAATCAAATAACTTTACATATCATGACTAAACATCTTCATTCAATCAAGTAAACAAAAAACATCTCTTCTATAGACATAAAGTATTAATTAAAACTTCACCTAGCCTTGACTAAGGATTTAGCCAAAGTTAATAGACAATTCACTTATTAAACAAAAGTAATGGACAAAAGTAATAAACAATACACAAATAAAATAAATGAAACTAATTAAAGGAGAAAAAAATCAAATTGCTTCTCCTCACCGAAACCCTCAGCTGTCCACTTTGTTCTGCCTTCGAATTTGTCAAATCAGCACCTCAACTAGCTGCCTAATTTCTTCTACTTGCTGTCCACAAGATTTGAGAGTTGGAGTAGAGAAATCAGCCTCCAAAACAGCCCTCTGAGCCGCCAAACAGTTCAGCCAATCAGCACTGTTCTTGCTATTTTTTTGCAAGCCAAGAGCCAAAAAAAAACCTTTGACCCATGAGAGAGAGGGGTGAGAGAGATTAAGTCTAGAAAGAGGGACGTGGGAGAGAGAATGAGAGAGGGAAAAGTGCTGCCACCTTGCTCCTTTCCGTGTTTTTATAGGCGTCCTATCTCAAATCCATGATTAGGTAATCTCCCTCTGCAATACGAATTTTCCTGATAAAGGATTACCCCAAATCAACACTTCTCCTAATCGAATCTGAACTTGGTTTACCAAATCTGATCCATAATCTAATCCAACACTCCCTTTGAAGAATCTCAATCTTTTTACACCTCTAAGCATCAACATCTTCCAATTGCAAGAGAGAGTCCCAAGTAAATTGCTTTCTCAAGTTTTCAACTTTGATGGCGCCACTAGAGAGTCCTAATCCTACTAGGATTCCTAGCCAATGCCTTCTCCTAATTGAAACACAACTCATCTTCTATTTCTTTGGCTCAAATACAATTTTCACCATAAAATATCATATGAACGGTCCATATTTGATTACTAAAACCCGACTGTACATCAGTCCAAATCAATGGCTGAGATCATCCATTCACTTGATTTATAGTTCAAATCAGATTAGGCACTTGACATCAACTCAATTGACTTCACTTCAGCTTGTCCACAACCCGAGCACTTGAACCTTCATAAATGAAATCCGTCTCACTTTAATTGCATCATTTAATTCATCAAATCATAAAACACAGTTAAATTGAGCAATTCAAAGCAGATTGTTTAATAAATTCCTAACTACTAACCAAATCATTAATAACCCAATTTATTCCTTATTCTAACTAAAAATTTAAATCACAAATAGGTAAATGAGAGCATATAAATGTATATATTTCATGTGTAACATCATGTTGATATTTAATAGCCATAGTAGGAAAATTTGCATGAGCAAATGCATGATTGAGACGAATGACACTACCTGATGCATGATAGATGTAAAACATAATTTGACATGTAGTGTTGCACCATTCAAGGTGTAATTATTTTACGTTGTGCCACTAGCACATTTTACATCTTGTTATGGTGTAGACTCAATTGTATCAATTGTATGTCATATTAAGTTGATCTAGAGTGTATGCTATTATGTCATGCAACATGTGTATGATCGTGTGACTACTTATGAATGATTGATGATTAGTTGATCTAGAAGCATGCTAATGGATGATGTATGATCTACTGCAAATGTGCGCTCATCCCATAACATGATATGCACATATACAATTTATATCATAGAGTGCATATTAACTTTTTCCTTTGACAAATAATCTGTCACGCCCCGAAATCCCATACCTCGATCGGAGTGCGGAAGCCAATCAATGAGATACAATTCGAGGTAGAGATCCCTAGCATGCGACCGAACAGTCGATTTTCCAACCGATTACAATCATCTCAAAAGGACGTGTAACCGATTATGCCCGCAATCAGTGTAATACAATAATAGACATCAATGAATACTATGAAGTGAATTTACTTAATAATAATCCATTTAGGAAAGTCAAATAAAATAAACCTATAAATCTATGGCACACAATTGTCAATACTGTCATAAGCATCAATAAAAGAAAAGCAAATAACTAAATAATCTTTAAACTCTTCTCGGCACCTGCAATCCGCCATTCCACTACTGCACTTCCTGATCTCAATTTCCAATTGCGCCTGCATCAGAGGATGCATGAGTATTTCATAGAAACACTCAGTAGGATGTAAAAACCCACTGAATGAAAACAAGCAGTATGAAGAGAATAAGAATAACAAAGAATTGTGAACATCACACAACATCTAAACTGAACCGCGGTCTATACATCTGCAAGGTTAGTCAACAACAATTCCAACTCGCAAGTAAGGAAAAACATCAATAAGGCTCCTACTACACATATGAGTAAGGAGAGGATAATAATCATAACAAAGGCTCCACACATCTAAAGTGAAAGGAGTTACAATTTCTGCTCGCTAACCTGGTCGCTCGCAAGTGACTAAACATACCAGAACCACCCTAGGGGTTCTCTTGTAGAACCCTGCCATGCGTCTACGATGCTGGCCCCACCAGTGCTTACGGACATGATGGGTGGAGACTGAGGACCTTCCGTAATGTCCACAATCTAACGTACGTATAGTGCCTCCCTTCGGGCAGTATGGAATCGCAATTTCATAATTATAAGTGACCTCGCAAGATCTAGCAATGGCATAATTGAGCATACTATGAAACCACCATGGGAGAGTCTCGCAAGGTCTCCAGTGGAAGAAGCAATCATGTAATCAATATGAGCAATATCTCAAAGGAATAAAGGTCACAACACTCTAAGAACATAAGGTATCTCTTACGAGACTAGACTCTCTCTTGGAGTATGGATAGAAGCATCAAAGTCTTTGGTCGACACATAACTCACTCATTGGAATAGCATAGAATAACAAGACAACCCAAACACTTCGAATAATGACAACTCACACAAGGATTACCATATAATCAATACGTACCTTTCATGCTCAGCCCTAGATAGGAATTCCTCATTCGCATTAGAGTTTATAATCCAAATATGAAAGATAAGAAATCAAATAATCTTAGATGATTTGAATTCCAAGTAGAATATCAAACCGACATCAACGCTTTTAAAAAGCTAGTTAGGAATCACTTGTTCAAAGGATTATCCCTCAAATTGAATTACATCTAACCCAATTCTTACTGTGATATTCCATAAGTATATAGTCCAATTACTGTGATTAACATATTAATCGTTATCATATCATATTACATGATGTTATTTGTATACTTAGTATTTTCTCTCAGATTCCGCTCACTGTCTCCTGCACAACAGTCCTCTTCCGATGGCTACTGTGCTCTGTACAGTAAGACTTAACCTCTGTAATTTTGGCTAATGATACCCTCTTAAGTCTAGTTTCTAACCCCACTGATTTTATATTTTTTCGATTTTATATGAATTAGTTACGAATTATTTACCACCGACTGGCAGCACAGAAACAGTTCTAACCGAGATTAAGATTCTTAATTAAACTTGATTATCTTACTTAACAACACATTATAAATGATAATACATCATTAACAGACTATATACTCACCTCCTAGACCAATTGCAGAACCAAGAATTATCTGGAATTACTAAAGTTCACTCCTTTCTTGTGTTCTTATATAAATAACATAGTTTATAAACATTAATACACCCTAAACAAGACAATTAATGTAAGACACACCTTAAAGGCACAAACTCAACGTGGAACATCATCAACCAAACAATAGCAGAACCTTTAGTCTCTGGAAAATTAATAAAGCATTAGACTTTAGATGCGAATTCCCATCTAGAAGTGAAACATGAATGCACATATGATTTATGATGCACTACGCATAGAAATAGGGACATAACTCATTCATCTCGCAAGAATCAAAACAATAACTAAGGCATTAAATCAAAACACTTGTCAAAAGCATATATAATCAAAAGAGAAAAGAGGGAAAAACCATCCTACTTAATCCTCCAAAGATTTCGCCTTTCTACGCGTTACTCGTCTCTTCCTCTTCTTCCAAAGCTCCCGCTCCAAACTCTCGCAAACTCCCACAAGAACAAGCCTCTAAGGAGATGGGTGAATGTGGGAAGGAGAAGGGAAAAGTCTCTGGACGTTCTAGGGTTAGCACAAGCCAATTCTCTAGTGTTTATTCTTAAACTAATCTTCTAAATCATGGACACTTCCAACCAATGGGAAGGCTTCACAATCCTCCTAGAGACGTGCCAAACAAGTTCAATTGGGATTTGGTATCTTTCCCAAGCAAATCCACCCCAAAAATACTTCTAGAAAATGCAAACCGCAACGAGCGATCGATCGGCCTATACGGCGATCGATCGTCGTATGCACTGTTTTACACTACCGCATTACAGCCGATCGATCGCCATTATTGCCGATCGATCGCTTTACGCAAAACAAAACATTCACAAATCACAGTAACTACGATCGATCGTTTTGATAAGGCGTCGATCGGTTCAAGCTTTCCGATCGATCGGCTCTTAAGGCGATCTATCGCTGTTACGTTTAATCAAATTCAATTTCTCATATCTTTTTACTCCGAAATCCAAATCGCACATAATTAGTGGTGTTGGAAAGCTCTTCTCACCAACTTTAATTTCCACAAGGGAAAACATAACCAAATCAAACATTAAGAGGGTCAAATTTGGGTTTTAAAATACTTACTAATTTTCTGGGTGTTACATCCTCCCCTCCTAAAAAGAACATTTCATCCTCGAAATGCCGTCACTCAATCTTCAAAAAGATAAGGGTAGGATTTCCTCATTTCTCTTTCCATTTCCCAAGTCATTTCCTCAGCTAGCTGATTTTGCCACAAAACTTTCACCAAAGGAATAGTCTTTCGTCTAAGTACTTGATCTTTTCTGTCCAATATTTTAACAGGTTTTACCGGAAATGTCAAATCTGCTTCTAACTCCATCGTTGCGAAATCCAAAACATGTGATGGATCTGGCACATACTTCCTCAACATAGAGATATGGAAAGTATTATGTACTTCGTCCAACTGTGGCGGTAAAGCCAACCGATATGCAACTGGCCCAACTCTCTCCAAAATTTCAAATGGTCCTACAAACCTCGGACTCAACTTTCCTTTCTTACCAAATCTCATAATTCCTTTTGAAGGCGATACTTTCAAAAATACATGGTCTCCTTCTTGAAATTCCAACTCTCTCCGTCTATTGTCTACGTAATTCTATTGGCGACTCTGAGCCGTTTGTAGTCTCTGTCTAATCTGTCTCACCTTTTCTGCACAGTATTGCACCAATTCTGATTTCAACACTTGATTCTCTCCAACGTCTGTCCAACATATAGGGGATCTACATGGTCTTCCATATAGTGCTTCAAACGGTGCCATTCCGATACTCGAATGATAACTGTTATTATATGCAAACTCTATCAATAGTAAATGATCATCCCAATTACCTTTCCAGTCAATCGCACAGGCTCTTAGCATGTCTTCCAAGGTTTGAATCGTACGTTCCGATTGTCCGTCACTTTGAGGATGAAATGCTGTACTAAAGTTTAACTTGGTTCCGAACGCCTCTTGTATACTAGTCCATCTCCTTGATGTAAACCGAGGGTCTCGGTCAGACACAATAGATAACGGTGTACCATGTAATCTGACAATTTCTCTGATGTATAACTCTGCCAAACTTTCTGGGTTTTGTTTCCATCTAATCGGGAGAAAGTGTGCTGACTTTGTGAGTCGATCCACTATAACCCAAATCGCATCTAGCTGTCTTTGAGTCTTTGGCAATGCCACAACAAAATCCATTGTAACGTGCTCCCATTTCCACTGTGGAATTTCCAGCGGTTGCAACATTCCAGCCGGTCTTTGATGTTCAGCCTTTACCTGTTGACAAGTCAAGCATCTCGATACAAACTTGCCAATATCTCTTTTCATCCCATTCCACCAGACTGTCCTCTTCAAATCTTGATACATCTTCGTACCTCTAGGATGAATATTATACTGAGAGTGATGTGCCTCACGCAGAATTTCCTGTCTTAATCCCATGTCCTTAGGTACTACCAATCTTCCTCGGAATCGAATACTTCCATCTGCTCCTTTTCCAAAATCCATCTTGTCCAATAATTTCTGCAGCTGCGGGTTCTTCTTTTGTGCTTCAAGGATTTTATCAAACACCACTGATCTTATAGAAATATTCCCAAGAAATGATATCCTCCTTGAAGTCGGCCATTCCAAATGACATTCTCCCATTTTCTGCATCAGTTTCCACTCTTGTACTAACATGTGAGCAATCATCCCAGTCTTTCTACTTAATGCATCTGCTACCGCATTCGCCTTACCTGGATGGTAGTTAATGGAAAAATCATAGTCCTTCAAGTACTCTAACCACCTTCTCTGTCTCATATTCAGATCCTTCTGGGAAAAGATATACTTCAAACTTTTGTGATCTGTATAAACTTCAAAAGTTTCTCCATACAAATAGTGTCTCCAGATTTTTAAAGCAAAAACTACTGCTGCTAATTCCAAGTCATGTGTTGGGTAATTCTTCTCATGAATCTTCAATTGTTTCGATGCATACGCCACAACGTGACCATGTTGCATTAATACACATCCGAGTCCACTCTTCGAAGCATCACTGTATATAACAAACCCTCCAGTTCCCGATGGTAAAGTCAAGATCGGTGTTGATGTTAATCTCTTCTTCAATTCCTTGAAACTTTTATCACATTCATCATTCCATATAAACTTCACTCCCTTTCTGGTCAACTTCGTCATTGGCAAAGCTAGACTTGAAAATCCTTCAATGAATCTTCTATAGTAACCTGCCAATCCCAAGAAACTTCGAATCTCTGTCACATTCTTTGGTTGTTCCCAGTTTAACACTGCCTCTACCTTCGTTGGATCAACTGATACTCCATCTTCTGATATGACATGTCCAAGAAAATTCACCTTGTTCAACCAAAATTCACACTTATTCAACTTAGCATATAATTGATTATCCTTCAATATCTGTAACACAAGAGTCAAGTGAGTTCTGTGTTCCTCCCAACTTACCGAATACACCAAAATATCATCCACAAAGACCATCACAATCCAATCCAATAAGTCCACAAAAATTCTGTTCATCATGTCCATAAATGCTGCTGGCGCATTAGTCAAACCAAAAGGCATCACCAGGAATTCGTAGTGTCCGTACCTGTTCCTGAAAGCTGTCTTGGATATATCCTCCTCCTTGATCCTTAACTGATGGTATCTAGATCTCAAATCAATCCTCGAAAATACTTTTGCTGATTGCAACTGATCGAACAAGTCATCTATTCTAGGCAAAGGGTATTTATTCTTTATTGTGACTTGGTTCAACATACGATAGTCGATACACAATCTCATCGATCCATCTTTCTTCTTCACAAACAATACTGGTGCGCCCCAAGGGGAAACACTAGGCCGTATGAATCTCTTATCCAACAACTCCTGTAACTGTACTTTCAATTCTTTCAACTCAGCCGGTGCCATTCTATATGGTGCTTTTGAAATAGGTGTTGTTCCCGGTATCAATTCAATCGTAAAGTTAATCTCTCTCTTTGGTGGCAAACCAGGTAACTCATCAGGAAAGACTTCGGAAAAATCCTTCACTACCTCAATATCCTCAACTCTCAGGTTAGGCATCTCAACAGGTGTCACATTAGCTAAATAGGCTCTACAACCTTTAGCCAGTAATTTTTTAGCTTTCACAGCTGATATCAAACAATCTCCTTTTCTATACCGGATTCCCTGAAACAATAATTCTTTCTCTCCAGGAATTTTAAAATGAACTCTCTTTTTTGTACAATCCACTAGTGCATTATATTTTGATAACCAATCCATTCCCAAGATTACATCAAAATCACACATATCAATCAGCACAAGATTAGCAAGCAAAATCCTATCTTCTATAAGCACAAGAGAGTTTTCAATATATTCGGTTGCTATCACCGAATCTCCCATAGGAGTAGAAGTCACCAAATCATCACTCAGTCTAGACAATAACTTATCTAGACTTAAAGCAAACACCAAAGAAATAAAAGATCGCTTCGCTCCGGGGTCTATTAACACTCTAGCAAAACGATTGAGGATAAGAATAGTACCTTCAATAACCTCATCCGAGTCACGCGCATCTTCTGATGACAGAGCAAAGATTCTCGCCTGAGTCTTCTTATTTGTATCAGCTCCGGTCTTCTTCCCATGGTTAGGGCAATAAGGAGAGATATGCCCAACCTCATTGCACAAGTAGCATCTCCGTGGATCCGTAGGATACGGCTTCCCTCTATGCGAATCCTGTCCACAAATCCTGCAACGACCTCCATCCATATTACCGTTGTCATTGCCCTGAAACTATTGACGTTGTGCACCATTCATCCGGTTCTGCTGCTGCTGCCTTTGCTTCTTAAAAGGTCGCTGATTCCCACGATTAACATTAATGTTAAAACGCTTATTTCCAGAACGTTTCAGCTTATTCTCTTGAGTTTTGACCTGATTGGTCCTCCTCTCCAATGTTCTTTTAAAATCATCCTCTAAAATGGAAGCTAGCTCGACCGCCTTTGCTACTATCGTTGGTTGGGAGACTAACACCCTCGACCTTAAGCCGTCCTTCAGTCCGTCCACAAAACGTTGTGCTTTAATCAATTCATTAGGGCAAGCATTAGTAGCAAATCGTTGAAGTTATTCAAACTTCGTCTCATACTGAAGCACAGTCATCGATCCTTGCACTAACTCTAAGAATTCTTTCTCCTTGCGTCGCTGAATATGGGAAGGAAAGTACTTGATATTGAACACTTCCTTAAATTCTTCCCAAGAGATCTCCTGATTCGCAGTAAAGTTGTTGCGTTCGGCGGACTCCCACCAAAATACCGCCTCACCAACAAATAGGAAAGTAGCATAAACCACCCGATCAGCCTCGGGTACCTTCATGCCCTTGAACAGCTTCTCCACTTCAACTAACCAACGTTCCGCCTTTTCTGGGTCATCCTCACCAGAAAACTGAGGTCCAGCTCTCTTAAACCGCTCGAGTGTTGGTGTCTTCGCATTATTATTACTACTTCCACCATTTCGCAGTTCAGTCACCAATTGCCTGACCATATCAGACATGTTCTGACTAACTCCCTCTTCCTGCGAAGGGTTAGGGATCGCATTGGTTCGACGTCCACGATTTCCAGAATTCACCATTCTCGCGTATCTACAGTCAAAGAAAGGAGATGAATTAGAAATCTTACATATAGCTCAATTTGTAATTCACCTCTCATTCCTTTGACTCCTAGCATCGCTCACACAAAACACACAAAATAAAAACAATCACAAGGCAGGCATTAAAGCAAATAATTCTTTTATTTCATTAATAAAAAGATTCCTACACTGAGATCCCTTATAAACCAGGGTTTTTAATACAAAAGATTTATGAAACTAAAAAATATCCTAACTCTTTCTCTTAGCCATCCTTCCTACGCTTTTGCCTTCAGAGGTAATCATCCAGTATATCTAAAGCTAACCAGGTTGGTGCAAGTCTCAAGTATGTATGCCACAGAATTTCCCACATCGTCATGTATGGCCATCTGTAACCCAAAGATTTAAACCGATGGTACAGAATGTCAAACAATGCTGTATCATCTTTAGCCCGAACATAAACAGGGTGCTTCCTCACAATTTTGGCCTCTACCATCACAAATATAGGAGGAGATCCATCGGTAAACCCTACTTCAATCTCTTCTTGCTGATATCCTTCGATCTCCATACCTGGCACATAATCCAAGTAAGGATCCCACTCTTGGTCATATATAGGTAAGGGTTCTACATCAGCCACTGGGTTCTAGACTTCCTCTATGTCAATCTTTAATGAGTCATCTTCGGTTCCACTCCCTATGTCTTTCTTCTTCCAGTCCTCAAGCCACTGCCTAACGGCTTCTTGTTTATCTTTCTCATAGATCCTACCGCTTCTTGTTCTAGCCATTTTAAAACTACACAAGAAACGTCATTATTAGTATTCTAAAATAAGGTTTCAGGTTCTATCTATGAATCTACTCTCATATAGTAAGTTCTTCTAAGTACCATTTTACTTTCTATCAAGTTCTATTATATCATCTCATAATTCAACAATGTCCGTACTGAATTAGATTGACTTTGAGGGCTCCGATACCACGCTGTCATGCCCCGAAATCCCATACCTCGATCGGAGTGCGGAAGCCAATCAATGAGATACAATTCGAGGTAGAGATCCCAGGCACGCGACCGAAAAGTCGATTTTCCAACCTATTACAATCATCTCAAAAGGACGTGTAACCGATTATACCCGCAATCAGTGTAATACAATAATAGACATCAATGAATACAATGAAGTGAATTTACTTAATAATAATCCATTTAGGAAAGTCAAATAAAATAAACCTATAAATCTATGGCACACAATTGCCAATACTGTCATAAGCATCAATAAAAGAAAAGCAAATAACTAAATAATCTTTAAACTCTTCTCGGCGCCTGCAATCCGCCATTCTACTACTGCACTTCCTGATCTCAATTTCCAATTGCGCCTGCATCAGAGGATGCATGAGTATTTCATAGAAACACTCAGTAGGATGTAAAAACCCACTGAATGAAAACAAGCAGTATGAAGAGAATAAGAATAACAAAGAATTGTGAACATCTCACAACATCTAAACTGAACCATGGTCTATACATCTGCAAGGTTAGTCAACAACAATTCCAACTCGCAAGTAAGGAAAAACATCAATAAGGCTCCTACTACACATATGAGTAAGGAGAGGATAATAATCATAACAAAGGCTCCACACATCTAAAGTGAAAGGAGTTACAATTTCTGCTTGCTAACCTGGTCGCTCGCAAGTGACTAAACATACCAGAACCACCCTAAGGGTTCTCTTGTGGAACCCTGCCATGCGTCTACGATGCTGGCCCCACCAGTGCTTACGGACACGATGGGCGGAGACTGAGGACCTTCCGTAATGTCCACAATCTAACGTACGTATAGTGCCTCCCTTCGGGCAGTATGGAATCGCAATTTTATAATTATAATTGACCTCGCAAGATCTAGCAATGGCATAATTGAGCATACTATGAAACCACCATGGGAGAGTCTCGCAAGGTCTCTAGTGGAAGAAGCAATCATGTAATCAATATGAGCAATATCTCAAAGGAATAGAGGTCACAACACTCTAAGAACATAAGGTATCTCTTACCAGACTAGACTCTCTCATGGAGTATGGATAGAAGCATCAAAGTCTTTGGTCGACACCTAACTCACTCATTGGAATAGCATAGAATAACAAGACAACCCAAACACTTCGAATAATGACAACTCACACAAGGAGTACCATATAATCAATACGTACCTTTCATGCTCAGCCCTAGATAGGAATTCCTCATTCGCATTAGAGTTTATAATCCAAATATCAGAGATAAGAAATCAAAGAATCTTAGATGATTTGAATTCCAAGTAGAATATCAAACCGACATCAACGCTTTTAAAAAGCTAGTTAGGAATCACTTGTCCAAAGGATTATCCCTCATAATTGAATTACATCTAACCCAATTCTTACTATGATATTCCATAAGTATATAGTCCAATTACTGTGATTAAAATATTAATCGTTATCATATCATATTACATGATGTTATTTGTATACTTAGTATTTTCTCTCAGATTCTGCTCACTGTCTCCTGCACAACAGTCCTCTTCCGATGGCTACTGTGCTCTGTACAGTAAGACTTAACCTCTATAATTTCGACTAATGATACCCTCGTGAGTGTAGTTTCTAACCCCACTGATTTTATATTTTTCCGATTTTATATGAATTAGTTACGAATTATTTACCACCGACTGTCAGCACAGAAACAGTTCTGGCCGAGATTAAAATTCTTAATTAAACTTGTTTATCTTACTTAACAACACATTATAAATGATAATACATCAATAACAGACTATATACTCACCTCCTAGACCAATTACAGAACCAAGAATTATCTGGAATTACTAAAGTTCACTCCTTTCTTGTGTTCTTATATAGATAACATACTTTATAAACATTAATACACCCTAAACAAGACAATTAATGTAAGACACACCTTAAAGGCACAAACTCAACGTGGAACATCATCAACCAAATAATAACAGAACCTTTAGTCTCTGGAAAATTAATAAAGCATTAGACTTGAGATGCGAATTCCCATCTAGAAGTGAAACATGAATGCACATATGATTTATGATGCACTACGCATATAAATAGGGACATAACTCATTCATCTCGCAAGAATCAAAACAATAACTAAGGCATTGAATCAAAACACTTGTCAAAAGCATATATAATCAAAAGAGAGAAGAGGGAAAAACCATCCTACTTAATCCTCCAAAGATTTTGCCTTTCTACGCGTTACTCGTCTCTTCCTCTTCTTCTAAAGCTCCTGCTCCAAACTCTCGCAAACTCCCACAAGAACAAGCCTCTAAGGAGATGGGTGAACGTGGGAAGGAGAAGGAAAAAGTCTCTGGACGTTCTAGGGTTAGCACAAGCCAATTCTCTAGTGTTTATATAGAGTTGGGGGAGAATCCATTCTTAAACTAATCTTCCAAATCATGGACACTTCCAACCAATGGGAAGGCTTCACAATCCTCCTAGAGACGTGCCAAACAAGTCTAATTGGGATTTGGTATCTTTCCCAAGCAAATCCACCCCAAAAATACTTCTAGAAGACGCAAACCGCAACCGGCGATCGATCGTCGTATGCACTGTTTTACACTACCGCGTTATAGCCGATCGATCGCCATTATTGCCGATCGATCGCTTTACGCGAAACAAAACATTCACAAATCACAGTAACTACGATCGATCATTTTGATAAGGCGTCGATCGGTTCAAGCTTTCTGATCGATCGGCTCTTAAGGCGATCGATCGCTGTTACGTTTAATCAAATTCAATTTCTCATATCTTTTTACTCCGAACTCCAAATCGCACATAACTGGTGGCGTTGGAAAGCTCTTCTCACCAACTTTAATTTCCACAAGGGAAAACACGACTAAATCAAACATTAAGAGGGTCAAATTTGGGTTTTAAAATACTTACTAATTTTTTGGGTGTTACATAATCCATCCATATAGATGCTTAATGATTCATGGAATATGATTGTGTCATTAAGCATGTCATGACTCATGTTTAATTATTGATGATCGCTTGATATAGAAGCATGATAATGGATTATGTATGTTATCAATTGTATGCTTGTATATCTTGTTAAGGGATGAGTGCAGTGAGCTAAAAATGAGAGAATGCGATGCGATTTATTGATGAATGGCATGTTCGTGGGGAGGGAAATATGACAACCATTAAGCATGACTCGTATTTTTATGTATGGTTATGATCATGCAATATGAAATGAAATGGTATGATTGTGTTGCATGATTCATGTGGTGAATACATACTAGAATGTTTTATAGGAATTCCCTTTGCTTTATCACGATCAAATTAGGAAGTTAGATCGATTTAGATTGTCAATTTAGGTTAAGCAAAGAGAATTGGCCGATTGCAATGAGAAGAGATAATCACTAGCCTTAGATGGATCTGTGTATATCATCTTGAGGTAAGAGAAGATTTTTATAAGCACTAGAATGACAAGTATTGGTTTCTCGAAAGAAACACTTCCATGAATAGTTGGAAGAAAACATGCTTTTAAGGAAGGATATGTACTTCTCATTGTTGTGACGGTCAATTTAGTTGATAAGTTGAAATCGAAAAGGGAATAAAGTGAATTTTCCGAGAATGGAAGAAAGGTTTGTTAAATTTTGATGACCAAATTCCTTACAAGAAGAGAAGAATGTAATACTCCAAATTATTAATGAAGGACTTAGATGGTTATTTAACATGTGCTTCACTTTATGGACACTTAAGTGGTGATTTTTATTATTGTTGTCAAGTCGCAAAGTGAACTAAGACTGTTCATAGTGCATCAAGAGTTGAGGTGGTTGGAACTTGATGGTCCATGCTTAAAACCTTCATGAAAACATTAATATTTTAGACTTCTATCAATAGGAAATAAACAAACTAATGTACTATATTAATACTAGTGGTGGTACTGACAAAAACAAGAAAGAAACACTAAATTTATTTAATGCTTACGTAATGTAAAATAGACTAATGTACTATATGCGGATTATACTACTATACTAGTCTAAACTACTGTGAAGTTTGCCTTAGAAGCTCCTCTCAGTAGGAGAGGAAGTGTTGTTTCACTGGAATAGGGCCAATATGAAAACTAATAAAGAGAAATTAAGAATAGGCATGAAATTGAAAACAAAATCAAACCAACAAATTCAATATTTGTAACACATCCTTTAGCACTCAACACATTGCACATTTGTTAACACTCAACACTTTTTTGGAACATGGATTAAGTCCTTGCTCACAAGATTTTGAAAGATGATACAATCCTAGAACCATATAAACACCAAATTTTTACAATGAATGACTAGCAGTCATTAGATACCCATTTTCACCATAACATCTCTATCTAATGTCTTAAAAAATCATCTTTGCCCCTTTCTTTCACATAGGACATTGATCGACCAGTTTGTGTGCACTTCTCACTTTACACTGCATTGTTAATTTATAAACATCTAAAAAATCAACAATCACGAAGAGAGTGTAAACCATAGCGATAAGGTAGAGGATGCCAAAAAGAAATTAGCATTTGGGTATTACAGTATTATGATTCTACATTATCATACAATTGGCTTCACATCATTGTAGAAATGCCATAGAATGCAAACTTACCAATTAGGTAGCTAATTGATTAAAATGCCTGAAACCTACCTGATCAAGAATTTGCTCTAACTTGTTTCGAATATGGGCCTTATTACTCATGTTATTGGGTCTTTGAAAACTTGAAGGAGTCAGTTTGATTTTGGTAGTACACTGTCTACACACTCGTACAACTAATAAATTTCATAATAAACTAATTAACATTGGATATTTCACAGGCCCAGATGAAGGGGGGCCTACATGTCAGAATGTGTTGTTTAGCCATTTTTATAAGATAAGAATCCTCATTCAATTTGAAGAATGTCGTACACTTACATGAGCTGCATAGAGCCACATAGAGAAGACGTATACAGATGATAGAATACCGACAATTACTAAGCATTTTCCTAACCTGCATGTTAATTGGTTGCGAAGAGTAGCTATAAATTCAAACCTTGACGGCAAGGCTGCGGCAGTGAAGGGAGGCCGAATGGTGGGCAATGGGTTGACGGCGAGGTGGCAGTAGTGGAGGGAGGCCAAATGGAGGGCGGCGGAGCAGCGGCACTGGAGGGTGGCTGGGTAGTGGCACTGGAGTGAGGAATTGGGAGGTGAGGAGATCGAGGGGGGGGGGGGAATGAGATAGTGTATAAGGGTTTTGAAATGGACCATATATATAATATAATATATCTGGGTTGGGTCGGTGCTTTTATGTAATACCCAAACCTGCCCCAACCTTGTGGGTCAGTTCCTCTTTCAAACCCGGAGTGGAGGGAGGCCGAATGGAGGGCGATCGGCTGACGGCGAGGCGGCGGCACTGGGGGGTGGCTGGGTAGTAGCACTGGAGTGAGAAATTGGGAGATGAGGAGATCGAGAGGGGGAATGAGATAGTGTATAAGGGTTTTGAAATGGACAGGATATATATAATATATATCTGAGTTGGGTCGGTGCTTTTATGTAATATCCAAACCCACCCCGACCCGGTGGGTCGATTCCTCTTTCAAACCGGGAACCAGAACTGGGTACTGCATAAGTAATCCCAAAACCAGCCCAATAAGGCTGGGTCAAGTCGGGTCGGGTAAAAACCTGACCCTAGTTCCATACATAGCATGATTTATGAATATTTCATGAGATGAATTGATTAATTGGCTTATGAATCTATATGATCATGCAATAGGTCATGTGAAGAAGCAACACCATGTTGGGGTTCGTGTTTTTTATCATCGATTTCAATTAGTTTGAGATATTGATTTGAAGTGACTAGAAGGCAGACATGAAAGGACAGATTTTGTACATCCAGGTTTTTCCTTGTGTTGTGCTTATCGACAACCCCACCGATAAGAGTTATTATCGATGAATGGAATGCCGATGGAGAACAAAAAGTACTCTTAAACGTGGAAACTGATATCTCACAATGCTTTTTGTGCGTCCTAGATGCGTTGTTGTTACTGCCAACGCAATTGCTCAATTCTGGCGAAAAGATTAAAGCGTAGCAAATGCTCAATTTCGGCAAAACAATTAGATCGTCGCAAAAATGTATTTCCCACGGTAGTTGAAATGTCAAGACTGGATAATAACGTCATTTTTTGGGTTTGTCCCTATTGTGCTGTGGCAACACTTTTCTACTTTTTGCAACACCATTTAAGCGTTAAAAAAGGCTTCCATAGAATTTGATCGAAGATACAAATAGCGTCACAACTATTAATTAGCAACATAAAACAATACATTAAAAAATGTCACAAGCACTAATGGTTTTTATCGATGGGCGTGCCTACAATTTTCCATTTTCGTCGCTATTGCTCAATCGTGACACTTGAGACTATCAATTTTTGCTTATTTGGGACGCTAAAAAAAGGTTGATATTCCTTATTTAAGACGATCAACCAATAGCACAAAATATCAATTAATTGGAAAGTACACATATAACTTAATTGTTTGCCACATATTTCATTAAGAAACAATTGAGTCAAATTTGTCCACACTAAATCATGTAATTGGATCAAGTCAGAAGTTGATCATTATAGTAAAAAAATCATACATAACTAAAAGCAAATAAACTAACATTGATTTCATGACCCAAAGTAAAAATAGACACCACCACCAACTTTCGACTATCATTCTACCACTTGATCTCTTCCTCAGTAAATCCTGCACAACAGTAATGATTTAAAGATATTAGGAACAAAGACACTATATTCAAATTATAACAAAAAAAATAGTAAAGTACATTAGTGGGATAATATTAACCCAGTAGATTATAAGAGTATATATATATATATATATATATATATATATATATATATATATATATATATATATATATATATTGAAAAGTTTAAATGAGGCCAATTCAATTTTTAGCTATTGGATCTTGATCTGATGGCTACAAACAACTACAATCAACTCACCTACCCATTGATTTGATACCCACCCTCGGATCAGAATCTAATAACCTAAAAGATTGGCCTCATGCTCCTTATATGAGAACGATCTCATGTAATCCGTTCTCATATATATATATATATATATATATATATATAAGGTCTGCTATGGCATTCAACAATAGAACCATTTTCATTACGAACACAGTGGACAATGATTAACTTTTAAAATACTTAGGTCAAAAATGATATGCACAAAACAAGCTTCTGGCGTTTCCATAAACTATTGATAGCTCCATTTTCCACCATTTCCCCATTATGAGATTTCATTCTCACTCATTGTAAGACCCAATTTCAATAAAAGTGCAACTACATAAATCTTATTACCGGAATCATCAAAGAAAAAACCAGGATGCTTTCTCAGTAACTTGTCCAAATCCTTGTTACTGCATCCCATCCCCACTGACAAAATTCAACATTTCCAGCATTCGATTCCAATTGTATGTATTTTTCTCATGTAAATAACCTTCAATCCAGTCATGGCCAATCTCTAAAATCTTCAACTTCTCCAGAACACCAACAAAATCCTTATTAACGCCACCAATCAGAAGATTCGGACAGCAAGTAACTGACACTTGCCTTACTGAAACCGAGCTTCTCATATACCTACGATTTTAATGCCAATACCCCATCATCATATCTGAATATTTCCATGGCTTCTTTGTACATTTTACCAATCTTACTACGCGGAACTCCAAAGTTTAAGCTTTGAACTCTTCCTCTACGAATCCACCTTTAAGTCAAGCTCTACTCTACAAGCTATTAGCAGCTAAACCTACATCGTTGGATGCATGAGTATTCCATAGAATGCAAAACCGCAATAGAATATAACAAGATAATCAAGGATAATACAATTCAGGAGAAGTAGTTGTAACATGAATTTGCAATATGTTACAAGGCAATTGAAAGAGATAATTCATACTTAATGTCAAGAAACTCAAACATCCGAACGAAGCAATCAGACTCCATAAATATTGATAACGCTAAGAGTGAGTGAATTTCTGCTCTCATATCATTGCCGCTCATAAGCAAACATCATACCCATTCGCCACTTGGGATCCTCGATAAGAACCTTGCCATGAGTCTAAGACGTGGGCTGCATCGGTGTTCATGGATACAATGAGCAAAAACTGTGTAGGCCTTCCATGATGCATAACAATCTAAAAAGTGCACGTGGTGCCTCGATAAGGCTGGGATACGCTAATCTCAGGATACATTAATCCCAAATATAAATACAGAGACCTCACAAGATGAGTGTTTCTGACATGGCTCATTGAGCAAGCTATGATTTCTATTAGAGATACGTTAATCTCTTAGTAGACTTCAATCGAGTATTTCATAATGCAAACTACAAAGATACGCAATCCCTGAGGAGACTTCAATCGAGTATTTTATAATGAAAAAGTATAGAGATACGCCAATCCCTGAGGAGACTTCAATCGAGCATTTCATAATGCAACCTACAGAGATACGCCAATCCCTGAGGAATCTAACTTTTCGGATAGAACTACCAGAAGCATTCAAGCAAACATATAAGCATTACATGTAATTGCATTAAGTAAGAAACCTCAGAAAAGACAAAGAATGTCGTTCATCATGGCTTTAAGAGAGAAGACTTGAATATCATATTGGTGTTCAAGGTGTATTGAAAAGACAGAAAGTTGATGAAACAATAGGTTCTAAACCTGAAGACTAGTTTGTGACCTAAAGACTCACATATATTATATTGTGAATAGATAATAGTGTCTCTCAGTTGTTCATATATGTGTATGTTACTAATTTAAGACTTTACACACTGATCGGTCATGGTTCTAAAAAAAACTGACAATACTTGTAAGATTTTTAGTACTGCTAAATTCTAATTATAAGTCATGTATAATTAATTAAAAACACATCCACATAGTAGAACTAATTTGTATTAGTAGATTAAGGCCTCACAAAGTGTCGGTAGAGTATTTGGAATAAATAAACTAAAGATATGTAAACAGACAGAGATAGGTTTCTTTTATATACTTCATACGATACTTTTTAACCTCATCATAGACAATTAATACTTAGAGTATTCATCACATGATACATAAATATAGGCTGGTATGACACATGATTGAACATAGGAGTTTGCTCGATACACTAGGCTATGAATATTATTTAGATCAGTAGAATTCAAGAATGCAAAATCTGTCCACAATAGAAGGGGTGGAAAGACATGCCTCTCGAGAACAATACAGAAAATTTATGGACTTAAAAAAATTGTTGGGGATAGCTTTGTAAGTCTAGAATATAACACAACTTACGACATATTTTTATAACTTTTCTAAAATTAATTATGGATTATCTCGTGCAAGGTGTCGGTGCAGAAATCAGTCTGGCCGAGAATGAAAAACTATTCCGAGACTGACTATAATTCTTAGTAAAACCCAAGACATTTAGCAATGTTATAACCTTGATTAAATAAGTCTTAACTTTAGGAATTAGGATGACTAGATCTGAACTGCAAGGTCACAACATAAAGATGACAGCAACAAGGAAACACAAACACAAATCAGAGTTCTTTCTTAACACAATACATGCAATAGAAACATGAATCATGTAAGCGATTGCAATCGATTACTATAATTTTAACACGACAACACCAACCAAGTTTTAAATTTGTTTCCCACTCCTTAGGGTGGTTATAGCTTGCACATGCTCATTGGAAGTAGTTTGTAGCTTAAGTATAAATTGACCATTTGGATTGTTTATTGGTTGACTAGGCACCTGACCCTCTTCTCTTTTACTAATTGTACTAGCTAATTGGCCTATCTGAGACTCCAACTTAGCAATGGATTGAATATGAGAATGCACAAGCTGAGATTGCGTTTGTGCCTGAGCGTGAATGCTTTGTAGAGCAGACAAGACTTTATCCTCAAACTCAAGAGCTCTAAAGTGTTGTGAAAATTGGGAAGGCATTGTAGATTGTAGAAAACCTGGTGGGTGGCTCTGAAAATTAGTTCTCTGAGGTGAATTGAAAGGAACCCCTTGGTTCTATGGCCGCCAAGAGAAATTAGGGTGGTTCCTCCACCCAGGATTATATGTGTTAGAAAATAGATCATTGCTTGTTCGAGTAAAGGTTTAGCTTGGGCTTAAACATAAGGAGCACGCTTCTTGTGTGTAGGAGGTTGTGGCTTTAAGCTTAAGAGGTGGTCTAACTTTCTAGATAAAGTGTCAACTTGGCTAGAAAGATCAATTGCTTGCTTCACTTCATACATGCCACCATTGGAAGAGGTAACTGTATGCTGAATCAAGTGACAATCAAGAACAAATATCTGTCACCCAGGATCAATGACTTGTTTGATCAGCTGCAGTTTGCAAAAGTATTCTAAAGGATTGATCTGAGATCTGGATACCATCAGCTAAGGCTTAAGGAGGAAGATATATCCAAGACTGCGTTCAGAACCAGATATGGACATTACGAGTTTCTGGTGATGCCATTTAGATTAACAAATGGACCAACAACATTTATAGACATGATGAACAGAATTTTCGTAGATATGTTTGATCGGTTTGTGATAGTGTTTGTTGATGAATTCTAGTATATTTAGCAAGTTGGGAAGAACACAGAAAATATTTGGCTCAAGTGTTGCAGATTCTAAAGGACAACCAGTTTTATGCAAAGTTTAGTAAGTGTGAATTTTGGTTGGATAGAGTGAATTTTCTTGATCATGTTATTTCAAAAGATGGAGTATCTATGGATCCAACGAAGATGGAAACAGTTTGAACTGGGAACAACCAAAGAATGTAATGGAGATTCAGAGTTTCTTGGGATTAGCAGGTGATATACACATAAATACACACATTTATATGCCTCTAATACTTAATTTGTTAATGCTATCTCATGCTAATTAGGAATAATTATGAGTTTTCCGAGTTAATTCAATAATTAGGACTTTACTTTATTTTAATAAGAAATTGTGCGTCTAAGTTAATTTGATTGTTTTTGTAGGTTTAAAAGAGTTGGAGTTATAGATCATGGATTCATCGCGCTTCAATCAGATCTGCCAAAGTAAAGCACATTTGATAGACACTGAATTAAAGTATAGCTGTACAAGCCGTTCGGATGAGAATTGATGGATGAGATCGCTGCGACGGGTTTTAACCCAATGGAAAGAAAAGAAAGAACAAAATCGGATGTGAACCGACCGGTTCAGTGGTCGGTTCAGTAAGAAATAAAAAACAACGAAACGACTCAAGCCAAATGCTCGGGTGCCTGTTCAGAAGGCAGTGCGTTTGAGCTTTGCTCTAATGCCTGCGACGGGGGTGGAATAGCGGCGGCCTGAGATGGAGGTTAGTGGCGATGGGTCTCGATGGATTCGAGCTCGACGGCGAGGCTGGCGGGGGAGAGCTTGACGGCGATTGAGGAGGACAGCAGGCTCGACGAGCGGAGGAACGTAGCCGTGCTCAATCGGGAAAGAAAAAAAAACAGTCGTGCCGGATTTGGAAATTGCTCAATCTGAGAAGTCACGGATGAGATTCAACTCGAGTTGGAATAGGAATCGACTAAGGGTCGGATTGGTGGTTTGGCCACCTATAAAAGAGAGAACTTTCGGCCGGAAAGGGGGAGAGTGGGGACTTAAGAGAATTTTCGCCGGAAAAACCAGGGCCTTTGATGTTGTTTCCGCCAGAAGAAGAGAGGAGTTGGTTGGAGGGAGGAAAGAGGAAGAAAGGGGTGGGAAGAAAGGATGGATTTTGGGCTGAATTGCAGAATGCTACAATTCCTTCGAATTGCTACAGTGCACGGTGATTTTGGAGAAGACAGTGAACAATGTTACTGCTACAGTACACCCGTGAATAGTGTTTCGATGAATCCGAAGAAGCAGGCTATTTCTTTCCCTATTTTTATGTCTAGCTAAACTCTTTATCAAGGCTAGATGAAGCCCTAGATGTGTATTACTACTCTTGATTGTTTAATTTACTGAAAGTTGATATGATTTTCTATGTTTAATGCAATTTCATTGTTATTTCTCTTAAGTGCTTTGACCGAGACTTAATGAAATTTGATCTTAATAATTCCTATGTCTAGCCAAGAACAGGATTATGATTGATTCTATGCCCGGCCAAGGATAGAATTAATTGTATTAATTTATAATGAATGAACTTTTCGTGTCCGGCCAAGAACGTGTAGTTCATTCATATTGGTAATTTGTGTGTCCGGCCAAGAACTCAAATTACTGTATCATATCAATTTGTGAGATAATAATAATTGAGAGTAGTAATTGCATGTTTAGTGGTGGATTCGATGCTTTGATATTCTCATCACTCTGATTTCTTATTAAAGTTAATTTCTTTAAAATCATTAAAATTCAAATCTTTCATTAGAATTAGGTTAATCTTCCAAGTCCTTTGGGTTCGACCTCGTTTCCACTAGTCTATACGTAGTCTCGTGCAATTGCGAGTAAAAAATAGTTAAAAATCACATCAATCAATCGGCACAGTTGCCGGGTACTTGGTGACGGTTTGATTTAATTCTAATTAATTTAGACTTTTCTTTGTAAGATTTTAATATTTGGCTTTTCTTGTCTTTGTAGGAGTCAAAGTGAGAGGCAATAAGGACGCGTGGATTTCTCGCCAACGTGGAAAGGCCATCCTTTCCCCTCGTTTGCAGTCTTTACCTCTCTTTTTAATCTAATTTGGCTGCTGCGTGCTTTTCCTTTTATTTTTGAGACAACATGCAATGTTAGTTGTCGATATCTAGGGTTGCTAGTTGTCGATATTTGGACTGCTGTTGTGTTTCTTTGTTTGCGTGTTAGTTTATGCAAGGGTGTAGGTCACTGGGTGAAGACTTAGCAGCCTTTGACGGTGAAATTGATAGAACCTTTAGACAAAATCAAAGAGGCCAGTTAAATATAACCAACCTCTTGTTTGAAATGGCGGACGAAAACTTGAAAACCCTGAAAGAATATTACACTTCAAATGCTTATATATCTCCATCCTGCATTCGAGTGCCGGCTGCAACAGCTAGTAACTTTGAGATTATGCCCGACACAATACAGATGCTACCATCATTTTATGGGGGAAATCACGAAGATCCATATAGGCATGTAGATGAATTCCTAGAAATCTGCACAACTTTTAAACTGAACAATCTTGCAGACGATGCGGTAAGATTGAGACTATTCCCATTCTCTCTTAAAGATAAGGCTAAAGAATGGCTCTACTCTCTCGAACCCGAATCCATTACCTCGGCCGAAAATGCAATAGGATTTCCTAAAGAAATAATTTCCCATAGGTAAAGCAAACAAAATGAGAGATGCCATCACTACCTTTACCCAACAGCCAACTGAGCAGTTTCATGAGAGCGGGGATAGACTCAAGGACCTTCTGCGGAAGTGTCCTCATCATGCCGTACCTAGATGGCAGTTGGTGCAGCGATTTTATAGAGGGTTGACAGAATTGTCATCTTGTAGATGCTTCATGTGGAGGCACTTTCCTGTTAAAAAATGGAAATGAAGCATGGGAACTTTTTGAAAACTTGAGTGAAAATTCGTTGCAACATACGATGGCAAACAAGAGTTTAAATGAGCCTTCTTCGTCTACCCCTTCTAAAGGTGGTATGTATGAAGTGAAACAAACAGATGATCTTTCTGGCCAAGTTGCTACACTGTCTAGAAAGATAGATCAAATCTTGAGCCTAGAGTCACAAACTTCTGCACACACTCAAGAAGCATGCGTTCTATGTTTAAGTCCCATGCATTCTATCCTAGAATGCCCATCTGCCCTTCAATTCCCAAAGCTTGTTCAGGAGTATGTCGATGCTGCCCAACGTATGCTCGAACAGGCAATGATCCATTCTCGAACACATATAAACTAATGTGGAGGAATCACCCCAATTTTTTCTGGCATCCACAGGATCAAGGTGTTCCTTTTAATCCACCCCAAAGAGCCAACTTTCCAAACAACTCACCAGGTTTTTAACAACCTACTATGCCTTTCCAATTTTCACAACCCTCTAGAAATACAGAATTTGAGGATAAAGTCTTGTCTGCTCTGCAAAGCCTGCA
Source organism: Houttuynia cordata (assembly GCA_039654745.1). Taxonomy (NCBI): domain Eukaryota; kingdom Viridiplantae; phylum Streptophyta; class Magnoliopsida; order Piperales; family Saururaceae; genus Houttuynia; species Houttuynia cordata. Next base: position 41,677,217 of record CM077506.1, read on the forward strand.
AGCCCAAACACAATCACAAGCTCAACTTGTGCATTCTCATACTCAATTCATAGCTAAACTAGAATCTTAAACCGGCCATATAGCTAATTCGATGAGTAAGAGAGAAGAGGGTCGGTTGCCTAGTCAACCAATGAATAACCCAAAGGGTCAATTTATGCTTGAACAACAAACTACTTCCAATGAACATGTGCAAGCCATAACAACCCTGAGAAGTGAGAGACAAGTTGAAAACCAGGTTGGTGTTGATGTGAGAGAAGATAAGGATCAGGGAAAAGTAAGCAATCCAGAGACTGATGAAACCGTAGAGACACCACCTACTCTAAGTCAGCCAAAGCATAAGGAAATTACTTCTCCTTCAGAGTCTTCTTCAGGAACCAAGTATAAGGCCAATCATGAGGTACCTTATGTACCTCGTGCTCCATTTCCTCAGAGCTTAGACATGCCTTCCCCTTTCAACAAGAATAAAGCTAGGATGGATGAGGTGCTTGAAACTTTTAAACAAGTTAGAATTAATCTTCTACTCCTAAAAGCCATCCAACAAGTGCCCGCATATGCTAAATTTCTCAAAGACTTGTGCATACAAAAGCGGAAGTCTAGGACTCATATTTCTAAGAAGGTCTTCCTTACTAAGCAGGTCAGTTCCATTCTGAAACATGACACCTCACAAAAATTTAAAGACCCTGGCACACCTACCATTTCATGTGTCATTGGTGACCATATCATTAACGGGGCTCTTTTAGATTTGGGTGCGAGTGTCAACCTTTTACCCTACTCAGTATATGAGAAATTAGATTTGGGGGACTTGCAATCAACATCGGCAACTCTACAGCTGGGTGATAAATCTGTTAAGAAACGTGGTCTTCTTGAAGATGTGAGAAGTTTTTCTTTCCAATCGACTTCTTGGTCTTGGATATGGAACATGTGTCTAATGCTTCTCACACCATTCCAGTCATTTTAGGCCGCCCTTTCTTAGCGACGGCCAATACATGTATCTAATGTCGATCTGGAATGATGGAGATGTCTTTTGGAAATATAAAGATCATACTCAATGTGTTCCAAGCTTCAAACCAAGGAGCAACTGAAAGTGAGCAAGAGTGTTCTCTTGTTGATGAAATTGATTATCTCATGGAAGAGACACTCTTGAATGAGCTCCTGCTTGGTGCTCAAGATCCTACTCTACTCTATTTAGGGATAGATGATTATGACTTAGGGCCACACGTTGAAGAGACTCACGCTATGTCAGCCTCTTCTCCCTATCATGACTATTTTCCTTATAGAAATAGAGTAGAGCCGTTACCAATATCTCCCAGTCCATCACTCCAACCTTCCATTGAGTCGCCTCCTCAACTTGAGTTGAAGCCACTTCCCAGTTCCCTCAAGTACACTTTTCTAGGTCATAATGGTACTTTCCCCATCATTATTTCATCTAGTTTGACTAGCAGCCAGGAGAGTCAATTGCTTAGGATTCTAGTTCAGCATAGGAGAGCCATAGGGTGGATTGTTGCTGATTTAAGAGGCATTGATCTTTTATGCACCGAATTCATTTGGAGGATGATGCCAAACCTTCAAGAGATAATCAGCGGAGATTGAACCCCAACATGAGGGATGTGGTCAAGAAAGAGATTGTGAAACTGCTAGATGCGGGTATTATATACCCCATTTCTGATAGTGAGTGGGACCGCCCTGTACAAGTTGTACCAAAAAAGTCTGGCATCACCAAAAACCTACAAGTTGTACCATACAAGTTAGTCCCAACTCGAGAAACCACTGGGTGGAGAGTGTGTATTGATTATAGAAAATTAAACACAAAAACGAAAAAAGACCACTTTCCATTACCTTTCATTCAAGAAATCTTAGAGAAACTAGCAGGTCAACAATTCTATAGTTTTCTTGATGGTTACTCTGGATATAATCAAGTCCCAGTGTTTTCGGCAGATCAAGAGAAGACTACTTTTACTTGTCCCTTCGATACATTTGCTTACCGAAGAATGCCTTTTGGGCTACCTTTCAACGGTGCATACTAGCCATCTTCTCTGATATGGTAGACAAATTTCTTGAAATATTCATTGACGATTTCTCAGTATTTGGTCGGTAATTTGATGACTATCTACATAATCTGTCGTTGATACTCAAGCATTGCGAAGAGAAGAATCTTGTCTTGAGCTGGGAAAATAGTCATTTTATGGTCCAAGAGGGTATTGTTTTGGGACATGTAGTCTCAAAGAGGGGAATTAAAGTAGATAAAGCCAAGGTCGATCTCATCACTAACCTGCCACCACCATCTTCGGTGAAACAAGTTAGATCTTTCCTTGGCCATGCAGGATTTTACAAGTGTTTCATTAAAAACTTTAGTAAGATTGCTCGCCCCTTGAGCAATCTACTAGCCCAAGATGTGCCTTTTGTGTTTAATGATGCATCTAGGCAAGCTTTTGACACTCTTCATACCTTATTGTCTACTTCACCTATCATTCAGCCCCCTGACTACTCTCTCCCATTTGAAATAATGTGTGATGCTTCATACTATGTTATTGGTGCTGTCGTAGGCCAGAGAGTGAATATGGTTCCCATGTCATTTACTATGCTAGTAAAACCCTCTCTGATGCTCAATTGAATTACACCACTACCGAGAAGGAACTTCTAGCAGTAGTTTATGCCTTGGATAAATTTAGATCCTACCTTTTAGGGTCTAAGATCATCATTTTCTCTGACCATACTGCATTAAAACATCTCTTGTCCAAGAAAGACACCAAGCCTCGATTGATTAGATAGATTTTGCTCTTACAAGAATTTAATTATGAAATCCGAGATAAGAAAGGTGTTGAAAATGTGGTGGTCGATCATCTCTCTAGAATCCTTATTGAAACATCTCACGATGAGGAGCCACTACATGATTCTTTTCCTGATGAACAATTGTTTTCCATTTCCCATATTAAAATTTCCTAGTTTGCTAACATTATGAATTACCTTGTCATAGGTCAGATTCCTTCCCATTGGACCAAGCACAACAAAGATTTGTTCTTTTCTAAGATTAAATCTTACTTTTGGGATGATCCGTACTTATTCAAAATATGTTCAAACTTGGTAATTAGACGATGTGTGCCTGAGAATGAGTTTCATAGTATTCTACATTTTTGTCATTCTCAAGCATGCGGGGGACATTTTGGAGGAAAGAAAACTGCAGCCAAGATTTTGCAGAGTGGATTCTATTGGCCAACCTTATTTAAGGATGCTCATGAGTTCTGCAAATCTTGTGATAGATGTCAACGGTTATGATCTATCTCTAGACGAGATATGATGCCTCTCCAATCCATTCTTGTAGTTGAACTGTTCGATGTTTGGGGAATTGATTTCATGGGCCCCTTCCCGCAATCTTTTGGTCACCTCTACATTTTAGTTGTTGTAGATTATGTTTCTAAATGGATTGAAACGATTGGAACTAAGACAAATAATCATAAGGTTGTGGTGAAATTTCTGAAAGACCACATATTTTGTCCTTTCGAGACCCCAAGAGCCATAATCAGTGATGGAGGCACTCACTTTTGTAACAGATCTTTTGAAGCTTTACTGAGAAAGTACTCTGTTACCCATAAGGTTGCCACTCCATATCATCCTCAAACGAGTGGCCAAGTTGAGTTGTCCAATTGGGAGATTAAAAGGATTCTGGAGAAAACTGTTAATCCCGATAGGAAAGATTGGTCTTTGCGCTTAAATGATGCTTTGTGGGCTTACAGGACTACGTACAAAACTCCCATTGGTATGTCTCCCTTCAGACTAGTTTTTGGGAAAGCTTGTCACTTACCAGTGGAGTTAGAGCACCGTGCAGATTGGGCATTCAAGGCTTTGAATTTTGATATGCACAAGGCAGGCACAGCACGTAAACTGCAACTCAATGAATTGGAAGAAATGTGACTCGATGCTTATGAGAATGCAAAACTTTATAAATAACGGACTAAATTACTCCACAATAAATCCATTCTTCGGAAGTCCTTCAGCCTGAATTCAAGATTGCATCTTTTTCCTAGCAAACTGCGCTCTAAATGGTCTGGTCCTTTTACTGTGATCAAGGTGTTTCCTCATGGTGCAGTTTACATTCACAACCCTAAAACCGGTAATACATTCACAGTAAATAGCCAGTGATTAAAACCGTATTTAGATGGAGTTGTAGACTCAGAAGTGATCACTGAGTATTTAGATGATTACTGCTACAGTACACCCATGAATAGTGTTTCGATGAATCCGACGAAGCAAGCTATTTCTTTCCCTATTTTTATATCTAGCTAAACTCTTTATCAAGACTAGATGAAACCCTAGATGTGTATTGCTACTCTTGATTGTTTAATTTAATGAAAGTTGATATGATTTTCTATGCTTAATGCAATTTCATTGTTATTTATCTTAAGTGCTTTGACCGAAACTTAATGAATGATGAATGAAATTTGATCTTAATAATTCCTGTATCTAGCCAAGAGCAGGATTATGATTGATTCTATGCCCTGTTAAGGATGAAACCAGGATCCCCTCGTGACAAGGCTTAATGCCCTAATTTCTAAATTGAATATCTAGTTATGTGTTTGCTTTTCTATGAACTTCACAGCCATGGAACATTTGACTTGCTACATTATTTTTTTTCTCTTTTTTATTTTTTTTGGCTACATAGAATGAATCTCTTTTCCAGTTTTAAAAAAGTAATTTGGTTGAAAAGGTGTATAATGCCATTTCTATTGGGTTGCACTGCTCTAAAATGTCAATAAGGAGAGGAACTGGTCTTCCATCATTTGAACCTATGAACTTAACGATGGACTCCTATCGTCAGATTGAACTCAATTGAATGGTTGACATTTTTTTGGTCGAATGCTATTGTCAAATAGTGATATTTTTGCCCGTTGACATCTACCATCAAAATGTAACATTGAGGTGCTCCTGAGCATGTTTAAAATATTTCCTCCGTTCCAAAATACTGTGTACATTTTAGAAAAATGCAGCGGGGTACCCCACCACCCCGTCTAACCAGAGGAGAGGGAGGGGGCGACGGGGCGCCCCGTCGAATGAACCAGGGAGGGGGAGAGAGAGGGTCACCGGGGTGGCGGGGCCGTCGAGCCAGAGGGGAAATGGAGGGGGTCACTTGGACGGCAGTATGGCGGGGTCGTCGAGCCAGAAGGAGGGAGGAGGGAGGGAGCCAGGGGTAGGGGAAGGATGTGAATTTTTTAAAAAAATTAAAAATACCAAAATGGGCAGCTCATTGTAGGACGTGAGAATCCTTGGTCCGGCATAGAATTAACACAATCTTGTTCTTGCTTAGACGCAGGAATAATTAAGATCAAACTTTATTCATAATCAATAAGTCTATTGTCAAGCACTCAAAAGGCAACTTATGAAATCGCACTAAGCACATAAAATCATATAAACTCTATTAAATTAAACAAACAAGAGTACCAATACATATCTAGGGCTTCATCTAGCCTTGATAAGAAGTTTAGCTAGACATAAAAATAGAGAAAAGAAAAGCCATTGGTATGAATCACATCTTCTTCTTTAGCCTCCACAAGACTCATTCTCTTGCTCTTCTCTAGCCTCCAAAATAGCCTAAGATGACCTAAGATCTAATCTCTAATACGTTCTCCCTTAAGGCATATATATAAGTTTGAAGAGGAACCACGAAATCTCCTTCCAATTCTGATTCAAAATAGGTCTTCTTTTAAGTTTGCGAATACGGCGATCGATTGCACGATTCACCAATCGATCGCTTACCGATCGATCTTCTATTTCTTCCTTTCTTTCCTGCGTCGCACCGATCGTTTAGTTCAATTCTTCATATGCCGATCGATCACTTTGGTGCCAATCGATCACACACCGTTCATTAAAAAAACTCCAGTAGATACGATCGATCGATAATACAATGATTGATAGCGTATATCTCGTTTCTGCTCTGACGATCGATCGCGTAAATGTGCCGATCGATCCGTTACTATTTATTCTGTATAAAAATCTTCCAATGGTCATAACTTTTCGCTCCGATCTCCGAAGTTTGCACGGTCGGTGGCATTGGAAAGCTGACTTCTTGAACTTTAATATAAAACTTAAATCAGTCTAATCAGAGATATGCACATGAAGTTATAAAGATTCAACCATTGAAATCACTTTTCACCATATTTGCAGTTTATGCTTATTTTCCTACAAAAACCAAAAAACTACATTAAAGCATCATTAAATCTAATTAGACACTAATATAAATATAAGTTTAAGGGCTAATAAAATGCATAATTATCGTATATATCACACCCTAAACCTACATTTTGCTAGTCCCTAGCAAAATAAGACAAAACAAAACACACCAAACAAATTAAAGGAACTAAAGTATAAAACCAAGTGCCAATTTGGTAGGGAACACGATTGCATTTAGCGTATGCAACAAGCCGTTAACCCTCTAGGTATCCCTAGTAGGACGAGTTATGTCCCGTGAGGGTTTGCAGCCATGTTAGCCACAAACATGTACTTATGAAACTAACCTAATTAATCTAAATGAAAAAAATCAAAATAAACACTGCAAAATAAACAAACATATTTTTCCTTTCAAATGTAAACCACAATGCTTAAGAAAATCAGCCACACGTACTTGCATTTATAATCAACTGAAATATAGAAGCCCTCAAGTAAGTGGTTTTATTTTTATCTTGAAAATTTTTGCTCAAATATGATATAGCATGATAATATAAATAATAAAAGTGTAGAACATTGTAGCAATACATTCTAAATTTCTGTTTCACACATATCCAATGTGACCCATCAACCAAAGACATCAGAATCTACATAGTCATCGTAATCTTTAGGTTCATGATATCACAAATGCATGCACACCTTTTTCGGGTCCAACATTCTAGACTTGAGAGGATAATGCACTATAGACTTTTTTTTTACGAGACTGTTAAAGGCCCAACTTCAAGATGCTTAGGTTTAACAATGAATCAGACCAATGACTCCCAGCCAGTTGGCTTAGGGCATTATGTTTTAAGATGGACCGCTTCGGGCCTGAGCATCAGCCTAAGTTCATCGTATAAAGTCAAGCAGCCCCGAGCTTGCTTTTCATCATTTTTTTTTCATTTTTCTTCATGTGTATATATTTTTTTCATCCATCTTTATTTTGTCCAGGTTGTATTATACTCTCAACATATTTCCGGTCCAAGCCTCCGTCATATTGCCAAGTAAATGGTCTTCATGATCATTTAAGCTCAATAATAACCACGTATCAACTAATGACTCTGACCCACTAAAGATTAGTATTTAACAAATCTCTAGAGGGTATGACTTTATGTATCTAGTGTGTGTGAGTGAATTTTATTAGCTCAAGCACCTGATCCAAGAGGATTGTAACATAAAGATATTCTCAATTAAGTGTTTCTATCCTCCAGTATACTTACTCATACTTCCAATGTAAATTAATCTCTTAAGAATTGAAGTATGCATCATCACGGGATAAACTATCCAAACCTATGAAAAATACTAACAAAGAACCTAAAAATTAAATTTGTTTATTTTTCTTTTCAATGTGCAATATCCTCTCCCCCAAACCTATTATGAACATTATCCTCAATGTGCAATAAATATAAAACTACAATGATAACATAACAAGGAAAAGAAGAAAAAGGATAGAATACACCTGAATACGTGGGTTGCCTCCCACCAAGTGCTAAGTTTAACGTCTTTAGCCAGACGTAGCCACAATCTTCTGCAAGGCTCGGATCCTTAAGACATCAACCCGGATCAATTAAATGATTGCCCCATACACTCCTATCCTTGTGATCTGAATACGAAGCACACCGTAGGATGAAGGGGTGGAGTGGTTGGTGGGTAAGCGTTGGGAAGAGGTGTCCCTACATTGGCCATGGGAAAGAGTCGTTAGAGAAATGTAAAATGAAAGGAGCCTCCTCACCCATATAACCAATTTGGCTTTAGTACCTCTTCTCGTAACATGCTTTGAAGAGTTTCATCAAATAGTGGATCGAATGTGCGATCGATAGAACACTCTAAGCCACTTTCGACAATCAAAGGGTAAGGTCGATCTAGACATTGTATGAATTGTGTTTCGGGAACATAAGGTTCTATTAATAGTGCTGTAGACGGTGACTCCTCATAGACTGAAGATTTAAAAATTGGTTCTAACGACTACTCACTTTTTCTTTACTCTCCACACTTTCCTGCTCATTTCTTACAATACACCCAACCTCATTTTCAAATTTCTGGACACTCCAAAGGGTTGTAACATTCTGAACATGGTCAGGGAAAAAACATATCCCCTCTTCAACAAATTAGCCCATTGGGTATTGTGGTTGGCTAGGTAAAGTGCATATGTCGTTCATATCCATGGACTATGCCAGCTATCCTAACTGTGTTTCTATTTCGGCAAGGGACGGTAGATTGAGTGGCTAACATCTGACTCATCTGTTCTTCCAAAGTGGATTGCCTAGTGGATTGGCCAAATGGTTCACACATAGCCCTTTCGTTGGGATTGTGCCAAGAGAAAGTAGATTGGTCCTCACACCTAGAAAGACCTTCGGTCGCATTTACATACTTGCGTACAAAGTCTGGATACTCATGGACCGAAGGACACTCAACTTAAACAAATGGCACATGGTTCCAAAATAAAAGGAGTTGTGGATTGTACGGAAGATATGTTACTTCTAAAGTTGGAGTGATTATCCCACCTACGGTTGTAAGTATCAAAATATAAGGGACATGGGTGGAATGGCACTTCAAAGGGAGGGGAATTAGGTGTGTGTGCGGAATAAAAATCATTGAAGCACATATATGGGTTCTCATAGTTAAATCCATAGAAAGAGGAAGACATTTCTTCACCATGCAATTATCAACACCCTAACCACACCATCATACATCCACGAATCAGAAAAATAACCCTAGATATCCACCACTAGCAATTAACAGCCCTACATATCGACAACTAGCAATCCTAATAGCCACAACTAACACACCATGCAATCACATAAAGAAAGTAAAAACACTCAGCACTCAAGTAAGCTAAAAAGGAGAAGGATAAGAGAATGCAAACTATGGGAAGGGTGGCCCTTCCACGTCGGCGAAAATTTTACGTCTTCTCTTAATACTGCATAAAAAGCAAAGCAATTAAGCAACTGAAATAGAAACTAAATTTAAAACTAAACTACTCTAAAACTAAACTACACTAAGAATTTGGTAAACTATTAGCTTCCGTCTGTGGCAATGGCGCCAAAAACTTGATCGTTTAAATATTAAACACTTGTAAGTGCACAAGACAATTGTACTACAATGAGTATTTAGGGTTGTTGAACCTCAAGGACGGATGAATAATCTACCAAACTCAAGAGAAGAAAAGTTGTTGTTTTAGTTTAATCTAAGAAAGTAATAAACTTTAGCTACTTTAAATGAGTTGTACTAATATGGAGAAGTACCAAAGCTTCGTATCCACTACTAAACATACAATTACTACTCTTAATTATTATCTCGCACAAATTGATATGACACAGTAACTCATGTTCTTGGTCGGCCACCAATGAATGCACTCACGTTCTTGGTCGGACACGAAAGTTCATCCACTATAATGTAATTAACTCTATCCTTGGTACATGAAAGTTCCTCCAGTATACTTACTAACACAATCCTGTTCTTGCTTAGACACAGGGAGAATTAAGATCAAACTTCATTCATAATCAATCAAGTCTATGGTCAAGCACTCAAAAGAAAACTTATGAAATCGCATTAAGCACATACAATCATATCAATTTTATTAAATTAAACAATCAAGAGTAGCAATACACATCTAGGGCTTCATATAGCCTTGATAAGAAGTTTAGCTAGACATAAAAATAGAGAAAAGAAAAGCATGATTTGATAGATCCATTGGCATGAATCACAACTTCTTCTTTGGCCTACGCATCTTCTTCATTGGCATGACATCTTCTTCTCTAGCCTCCAAAATAGCCTAAGATGACCTAAGATCTAATATCTAATATGTTCTCCCTTAAGGCATATATATAGGTTTGAAGAGGAACCACGAAATTCCCTTCTAATTCTGATTCATAACTTCTTTTAAGTTTGCGAATACGACGATCTATGGCACTATTCACCGATCGATCGCTTCCCGATCGATCTTCCATTTCTTCCGTTCTTTCCTGCGTCACCACGATTCAATTCTTCGTATGCCGATCGATCACTTTAGTTCCGATCAATCGCGCATTGTTCATTAAAAAAACTCCAGTAGATACGATTGATCTAGAATACAATGATCGATCGCGTATATTTCGTTTCTGCTCCGGCGATCAATCGCGTAAATGTGCCGATCAATTAGTTACTATTCATTCTGCATAAAAATCTTCCAATGGTCATAACTTTTCGCTCCGACCTCCGAATTTTGCAGGCATTGGAAAGCTGACTTCTTGAACTTTAACATGAAGCTTGAATTAGTCCAATCATAGATATGCACACGAAGTTATAAAGATTCAACTATTGAAGTCACTTTTCACCATATCTGCAGTTTATGCTTATTTTCCTACAAAAACCAAAAAACTACATTAAAGCATCATTAAATCTAATCAGACACTAACATAAATATAATTTTAAGGGCTAATAAAATGTATAATTTACATATAGATCATTATGCGATCGATCGCTCCAATTCAGAAGAACACGCAAGATGAGTTTTCGATCGATCATCACCTCATCGATCGTTCATATCTACTGAAGTTTTGGTTACACAGTGCGCGATCGACCAACAACTTAGCAATGAATCACCGTATGAAGAGTTATAAGTGAACGATCGCAGGAAACAGTAAAAGAATGAAGGAAAGATGAGATCGCTCGAGCAGCGATCGATCGGTGAACGGTGTGATCGATTGCCGTATTCGGAAAAACCTAAAAGAGGCATTTTTTCAAGCCAGAATTGGAGAGAGGTTTTAGGGGCTTATTCTACCCTATTATATAAGCATAGAAAGGGCTCGAAAAACAAGAGAACTGGAGACGGAATGAGAGATAGAGAAGAGCAAGAGAAGGAGTTTTTTGAGGCCAAAGAAGAAGAAGTGATTCATGCCAATGAATACATCAACACAGACTTTTCCTTTCTCAATTTCTATATCTACCTAAACTTATTATTAAGGCTAGATGAAGCCCAAGATGTGTATTGCTACTCTTAATGGTTTAATTTAATAGAGTTGATATGATTTCTTATATGCTGAACACGATTTCATAAGTTTTTCTTTTAAGTGCTTGATAATAGATTTAATTGATTATGAATGAAATTTGATCTTAATAATCCTTGTGTCTAACCAAGAACAGGATTGTGTTAATTCTATGCCCGACCAAGGATATAGTTAATTACATTATTTATAGTGAATGAACTTTTCGTGTCCGAGCAAGAATGTGTAGTGCATTCATTGGTAATTTGTGTGTCCGACCAAGAACACGAGTTATCGTGTCATATAAACTTGTGCGAAATAATAATTGAGAGTAGTAGTTGCATGTTTAGTGGTGAATTCATAGCCTTGGTATTTCTCCATATAAGTAAAACTCGTTTAAAGTAGTTAAAGTTTATTGCTTTCTTTAGAATTAATTAAAACAACAACTTTTCTTTTGAATTTGGTAGATTAATCATCCGTCCCTGAGGTTCAGCAACCATAAATACTCACTGTAGTACAATTGCCTTGTGCACTTGCAAGGGTTTAATATTCAAACGATCAAGTTTTTGGCGTCGTTTCCGCGGACAGAAGCTAATAGTTTACCAAATTCTTAGCATAGTTAGATTAGTTTCTATTTCAGTAGCTTAATTACGTTTTGCTTCTTCTATAGGACTAAGAGAAGACGTGGAATTCACGCCGACGCTGGAAGGACCATCCCTTCCCTTCGTTTGCATTCTCTTCTCCTTTTCTGTTAGTTTAATTGAGTGCTGGGTGTTTTCTTTTCTTTTTGTGATTGCCTGCTCATGCTAGTTGTGGCTATTAGGTTGCTAGTTGTGGATATATAGGATCGTTGCTTGCTAGTTGTGAATTTTAGGACTGCTACAGGTTATGCTTTTGTGTGTGGTTGTGCATGCATGGCCGTCGTTCCCTTAACCCTGACCTCGCCACCTTTGATCCTGACCCCTCTTTCTGTATGCATAGAATAAACCTTGAAGACCATGCCAAACCATCTAGAGAGGGGCAGAGGCATTTGAACCCTCACATGCGGGATGTGGTGATGAAAGAGGTAGTGAAACTTTTAGATGCTTGTATCATACATCCTATCTCTAACAGTGAATGGGTGAGTCCTATCCAGGTAGTACCTAAGAAGTCGGGCTTAACGATGAAACCTAACTCTGAGGGCGAGCTTGTGTCAGTGAGAGAGATCATGGCATGGTGGGTGTGTATTGATTAGAAAAAGCTAAACTCCCTAACCCAAAAAAGACCACTTCCCTTTACCATTCATTGACCAAATCCTTGAGAAGTTAACTAGCCAAGAGTTTCATTATTTTCTAGATGGGTACTTCGGGTACAATTAGGTGTTGGTTTATCCGGGGGACCAGAAAAAGACGACTTTTACATGCCCCTTCGGTACATTTGCGTATTGTAGGATGACCTTTGGTCTTTGCAATGCCCCTGATACATTTCAGCGATACATGATGTCCATATTTTCCGATATGATTGATAAATTCTTAGAAGTTTTTATGGATGATAAATTCTTAGAAGCTTTCACAATCTCTCTTTAGTTTTGAAAAGATGTGAGGAAACGAATCTAGTTCTGAGTTGGGAAAAGAGCTATTTTATGGTTCAACAGGGGATTGTGTTACGACACTTTATATCTAAACGGGGTATTGAGGTTGACAAAGCCAAGGTGGACCTTATTGCAAATACAGTCTTTCCTTGGCCATGCTGGGTTTTATAGACGATTCATTAAAGACTTCAGTAAGATTTCACGTCCGTTATGTCACCTTCTTGGTCAAGACGTGCCATTTGAGTTTGATGATTCGTGTAGAGAAGCTTTTACAAAGCTCAAGACCCTCCTCTCCAGCTCCCCGATAATTCAACCCCATGATTATACATTGCCATTTGAAATCATGTGTGATGCATCTAATTATGCAATAGGGGCAGTGTTAGGCCAGGACATCAACAAAATTGCTCATGTTATTTACTATGCTAGCAAGACACTCAATGATGCACAATTGAACTACACCACTGAAAAAGAGTTGCTTGCTGTTGTGTTTGCCTTGGATAAATTCAGATCATATCTTCTGGGGAGCAAGATTACAATTTTCTCTGATCATGCAGCCTTGTGGTGCCTTCTTTCCAAGAAGGATGCTAAACCAAGGTTGATTCGTTAGATCTTGCTCCTATAGAAATTTGATTTCGAAATAAAGGATAAAAAAGGTTCTCAAAATGTTGTGGCTGATCATCTCTTCAGAATTCTTACCCCGGAACTTCATAGCCCTGAACCTTTACGGGATTCCTTTCCTGATGAGTGATCTACACATGAAATATGCATTTTATTATCTCTTAAACTTATGTTTATGCTAGTGTTTAGTGCTACTTTAATATAGTTTTTGGTTTTTATAGGAAACAAGAGTAAGACGCATAAATGAGGTGAAAAGTGACTCAAATGGTTAAATCTACATAACTTCGTGTGCATATTTCTGATTGGACTGATTCAAGCTTCATGTTAAATTTCAAGAAGTCAGCTTTCCAACACCACCAACCACGCGCAATTCAGAGTTTGGAGTAGAAAGTTATGACCAGTTGAAAATTATGAATAGTAACTACGATCGATCGGCATTTCATACACGATCGATCGCCAGAACTGGAAAATAGTGTTACTGAAGGAAACGATCTATCGGCACTCAAAACGATGGATCGTATCTACAGGAGTTTTTGGATGCGTGCAATACAGTAAACACGATCGATCGAGAAAAAAATGATCGATCGGTTGACGAGATGAAACAGACGATTGGTGCGACAATACAGGAATTAACGAAGGAAAGTGATCAATCGGTAAGCGATCGATTAGTTTGTGTGGCAAAACCTAAATCAAGCTTATTTCGACTCGGATTTGGAAGGGGACTTCGGAGTTTCTCTTCAAACATATATATATGCCTTAAGGGTAAACGTATTGGGCATTAGAGAATAGATCTTGAGTAGAATTGAAGGCTAGAGAATAGTAAAGAAGAAAAAGTCATTTTGAGCCAAAGAAGAAGAAGAGATCCATGCTAATGGAACTATCAAAAGAGGCTTTTCTTTTCTCTCTTCCTATGTGTAACTAAATTTATTGTCAAGGCTAGATGAAGCCCTAGATATGTGTATTGCTACTTTTGTTAGTTTCATTTAATAAAGTTGATATGATTTGTGCTTAATACTATTTCATGAGTATTCTTTTGAGTGCTTGACCATAGACTTATTAGATATGAATGAAATTAGATATTCTTAATCCCTGTGTCTAACTAAGAACAGGTTTGTGATTGATTCTATGCCCGACCAAGGATAGGATTGATTACACAATAGTGGATGAACTTTCGTGTCCGACCAAGAATGTTATTGAATTCATTAGTGATTCGTGTGTCCGACAAAGAACACAAATTACTATATTATGTCAATCTGTGTGTAATAATAATCAAAAGTAGTAATTGCATGTCTAGTGGTGGATTAATTGCCTTGATACTTCTCCATATTGATTAAATCTCAGTTAGATTAGCTAAAGGCCATTGCTTTCTTTATAATTAGTTAAACTACATCTTTTCTTCTCTTGAGTTTGGTACAATATTTATCCGTCCCTGAGGTTCGACAACCCTTTCTATACTCGCCGTAGTAGAATTTCCTTGTGCACTTGCAAGGGTTTATATTTAAACGATCAATGAGCATCTCTTTGTTGTCTCCACTACTTCCCCTCCTTGGTTTGCATATATTGTGAATTATCTTGTTGTGGGTCAAATCCCATCCCATTGGTCTAAAAACGAGAAAGACTTGTTTTTCTCACGCGTCAAACATTATTATTGGGATGACCCTGACCTGTTTAAGATACGTTCGGACCAAATAATTAAACGATGTGTTCCCGATAGTGAATTTCATAGCATCCTATCTTTTTGTCACTCTCATGTTTGTGGTGGCCACTTCGGTGGGAAGAAAACTACGGCCAAAGTACTCCAGAGTGGCTTTTATTGGCCCACATTGTTTAAAGATGCCCATGCTTTTTGTAAATCTTGTGATCGGTGTCAGAAACTAGGAGCCCTATAAAAAAGAGACATGATGCCCCTGCAACCCATCTTAATTGTTGAACTGTTTGATGTATGGGGTATTGACTTTATGAGCCCTTGTCCACCCTCTTTTGGTCATGTCTATATTCTTGTTGCTGTTGATTAAGTGTCCAAGTAGATTAAAGTTGTTGCCACTATGACTAATTACCATCACTTTCCCACGGATAAGCTGATTCATGGGTCATAAAAAATAGCACATATAGTGCCAAGTCCGATTACTGAGTGACAAGGCAATGAGAATGTTGTGGTCGAACAACTGAGAGCTTCTCTATAGTGCATATAAAGGGTTTTTGGAAAAGGCTTTGATATTTGAAGATCTCAAACAAGATTTAAGTCCTCTTATGACGGGTTTCCATAAAAGGGATTCCCACATATGTCAAATTGGAGAGTAGGGGAATCTTTTTACTTTAGCAGAAAGGCTTATTTTTTTGTCATTTTGTCCACTTAAAAATAGTAAATTTATCTTAAATAAAATTAATTCCCTTTAAAAACTATTAGAAAAGAAATTTCTACCGTAAACCTCCTACGAGGTTTTTGTAGAAAGGGTCTCTTTTCGTTTGTAAAAAGAAAAATAGATAATTTCTCCTATTTCTACTAAATTTTTGTTTTCTGGTAAAAAAGTGTCATCAAAACAGTTTTTTAAATAAAAATTTATTTCTCTGCCCTTTCTCTGGATGGATAAAGCGAAAGGTTTCATCGAAAGAAGCCGTTTACCTCAATCCAACTTTTTTTTTTGTCTGATTTTAATATTTTTGTGGGTACCAACAACACACACACTCGTTCCGTCATCACTACTCATTTTACGCTAAAGCTTCTTCATCCAACGCACCAAAATAAAAACAGCGTAAATATGCTCCATTTTACTCAACAAACGCCTCCGCAAAAAGCAGAGGTGTGCCTGTACAAACACCAGACGTGCTAATATCCTCCCCATCGCCCCGTATAAATATCCCGCTAGGGTTATAATTATGTCGATTTTTTCTTCTGCGCTTCCTCCCTCCTCCTCCGACGCGAAGTTCACGACGGCGATGGCGGAGGAGCCCCAGTACTCCAACAAGCGCAAGTACGACGACTCGCCGGCGCCGGCGTCTGGAGCCACTCCCCCGCCCCGCCGCCCCACGGGCTTCTCCTCCGCGCCAACGGCGGCGCCGCCCGTTGCGTCGCCGTCGCCCGACTCCACCAACGGCGGCGCCGCCGTTGGGGCCTACAACAGCGTCGTCCCGCCCGCTGATGAGATCCAGCTCGCCAAGCAGCGCGCGCAGGAGATCGCCGCCCGGCTCTTCAGCAGTGCTGAGGCCAAGCGGCCCCGCGTTGAGAACGGCGGCTCTGATGATGGTGCTGATAAGGGGTTTGGCTCTTCACCTGCAGGTCATTGTCGAAGCTTTTGGCTTTGAAGTTTTGAATTAGGGTTTTGTTTTCGTCAATCGTGATATCTGCTCTAAGTGTTCAGAAGTCCGGTTTATGATCTACTTGGTGTTCTGCCAGTTTCCGAAAGATGGGATTTTTCTATCATTTCTTCCCTTTTTTGAGCTTCTATATGGTTTCCTTTTCACTTTTATCTTCACCGTATTACAGCTCTTACGAGATCGTCATGGGACCGGCTGTTCACGTTTTTACTTTTATTCGTTGTAGCTGTTCACGTTTTTGTGATGATTGCTCACTATGCGAATCATAGTTGCTGTGGTTATCTTCTAATTATTGATTGCTTTTCTTACAGATCATGCTCAGAAGTATCCAGTTCAGCAGTATGGTAGTTCCCCGGGTGGTATGGCTGCGTCGTTATCAGGATCGTATGGGTATCATGGCGCGAACAAGAAGATAGAGATTCCGAATGGGAGGGTAGTTTGTTGTCCCTTATTTGCTGTGTTTGTAGCGTAGTTGTTTGCGATAGAAACCAGACCTTGGTGGTTACCTTTAAGTTCTGCTTTTCAGGTTGGAGTTATCATTGGTAAGAGCGGGGAGACGATCAAGTATCTTCAGCATCAATCTGGTGCTAAGATTCAGGTCACCAGGGACATGGATACTGATCCCAATTCTCAGACTAGGATGGTTGAGTTAATGGGTACTCCAGAGCAAATTAGTAGAGCAGAACAGCTAATCAATGATGTTCTTTCGGAGGTGGTATATATTCTTCAATCTTTGATTCATATATGGTGTGGAAGGATTTGTGCCAAGCTACCCTGCTTCATTCTCATTTTGTAAATAAAAGCAATTGTAATGGATGTAGGCTGAAGCTGGAGGTGCTGGCGTAGCCACATCTCGAAGGTTTACTCCTGGACAAGCTGGAGGTGAACAGTTTGTAATGAAAGTTCCAAATAACAAGGTAAATATAGACCCGGATATGTGCTTTTATATATGCGTGTCAAAGTTGATTGGCTTATCTTGTCTTCTATAGGTTGGTCTGATAATTGGCAAAGGTGGTGAGACAATAAAAAATATGCAAGCTAGGTCAGGAGCCCGTATTCAGGTATGTGAATTGCATCATTTGTTGCATACGTTTTGTGATGACCTCAAGAACCTCACTCTTATTCTTGCATCCTTTGTAGCAGTTTCTCATTTGGGATTTTGTTGACCATTCTTTTATGAATAGTTTTACTTTTATTTCTTTTTACATGTGGTGGCTATTGTGTCCCTGGACTGTGATTACTGTTGGCTGCTATTTATGCACCTTCTTAAACATTTGTCAGGGGATTGAAAAGGATGAAGGAATCAATCGTGTCTTTGAGAGTTTCTCTTAGTCTCTTCTGTACTACTAGGTGCCCGTGCACATTTGTCAGGGAATTGAAAGGATGAGGGAATCAAACGTGTCTTTGAGAGTGCTTGTCTTAGTCTCTTCCCCTTGTCATTAAGTGCTAAATATGATCCACTAGATGATCATGTCCCTTAAGCTGTGGCCTGAACTTTCGTGCTATTTCTTTGATATTTAAGTAAGAGACTACAGGTCTTGAGCCTTTTCAATTAGGGTTGTAGAAGTTTGCAAAAATGTTATGCTGTTGTTTTTTTCCTAAATATAAAATTTTCCTGTTTGGGCTGTCAATAATTGACATTATATGACTGTTGTTCTTGTCATCCATGCAGGTTATCCCTTTGCATTTACCTCCTGGTGATACCTCTACTGAAAGAACAGTGCAGATTGATGGTACGCAAGAACAGATTGACGCTGCAAAGCAATTGGTTGATGAAGTGTGCAGTGAGGTATGTAAAAAGGAATCCTATGTGATATGGGTTGTTTGTGTCAGATATTCTTACATATTAACTACTGTAACTAATATATCCGAGTTGTGATATAGAACATTAAGCTCTATATCACCACTCCGTTGAATTTTGGCATAGCTGTAGACTTAAAGATTCTTCCAACAATGCTCTTTTTCCGTAATTTTGGTTGTGTGGACGGTGTTCTCATTTTGTAGTATATGGTTTGTCATTTGTATTTCTTTTTAGTGAAGCCAGGCTTTTTGTTGTATTAGGGCATTATGGTTTACTGATTTTAGTTCTCATTTTTTGCAGTTTGTGATGCTTTTTTTTTCTAAGAACATATTTTCCAACTGCCTTGCTTTAAACTTGTCACTTCTCTCCATATTGTATTCTGTAGCTTTTTTGACATATGAGTTTTATGCTTTTCCTGAGTTCATTATTCTAGTTTGGTTCTACTGGTTCTTTGAAATAACTGCTCTTGCCAGCTTTCTAGTTGGATTTGTTTGCTGCGAATTGAATCTTATTATAGTAGATAATAGAATTAAGTTTGCTCATTCAATTGTTTATGCAATTATAGATTGTTCATTGATGTATTAGTTTATGCAATTATAGATGGTTCATTGATGTATCATTTTATACAATGCCTTAAAACTTAGTAGATTTGGTCTCAGCTTTCTACCTAGCTATATTGTGTGCATTTGCTAGTGTCTTTTTTCAACACCTGTTATAGCTATAGTCCTGACATAAACCTTTGGTTTCTTAAGAGTTTTGTGTTTCTCACCCTGCACAGGGAACTGAAAGAAACTGAAGCTTGTGTTTATC
Organism: Houttuynia cordata; assembly: GCA_039654745.1. Taxonomy (NCBI): domain Eukaryota; kingdom Viridiplantae; phylum Streptophyta; class Magnoliopsida; order Piperales; family Saururaceae; genus Houttuynia; species Houttuynia cordata. The sequence continues at coordinate 41,696,490 of CM077506.1, forward strand.
GAAAGTGCAGTGGTGATTTATCGCTTTATATCTGCTATCTTTATGTTAAATAGATGGAGTACTTTTTGGCGTTGTGGCTTTCCCATTCTTTGTATAACCTGTTTGTTATGGTTGGTATAACTAAGAAAATAATTGATTAGAAATGTTATATCGTGAAATTTTTGTATGTGTTTATACCTGTGCCATGAATTATTGCTTTCGATTTGTGTACAGGGCTCAATATATGGTAGTTGTTTATGTAAATTCTTTGTTCTTTGTCTTATTATGTATTTGTATGTGCCCATCTGTGTATCATTTACCCAATCTTCCTTTCTAAGGTATAGTTATATTTGTTGGTCTTTGAGATCTTCATTTTTGTGTTCCTAAAACCTAGTTGTGAGGTTTAGCTAGGTTTTATATATAAATGGTGGGAAGGGGAGCGAGGGAGCATATATGATGATGACATATAATTTGGATTCGGGTATTTATTAGTTAATTTGTATTGGTGTAGAAGTGCTGTATCGTTTGCAATATCCACCAGGATCATTGATATGAATAATATATGTTCATTTAAGACTTGAGTATGCAGGATCTATTAGGTGTTCGTCTCCTTTGATTCATGCTATTTACAATGAGGTATTACCAATTGTCCCTCAGATGAATGCTACGAAATGGATTCAAACATGTAAGCTTTTTAGTTTGGAGCATAATATTGATGAGCTATGTTACTGGAAGTCTAATTTAGGTATTTGGTAAGCATTGTGTGGAGCATATCCACGGTATCAGATTCTGAGAGAGGAGGCTTTACTTTGTGGTAAAGATTTTGTTAGAAGGGTATCTCAAAAAGTGTCCATATATGCCAGGCATTTGTCTAAGCTATAATTGTTAAAATAGAATATTGGTCTTGTTCACTCTGGGTACTCTTAAATGTTCCATACATCCTTTTGAACCTAATTCTCTTAACTGCCTACTATAATTTGGTGGAGGGTCCTGCTCAATGTACTATTCAGGGAGCGTTCTTATCATTTCATTTAAGTGCTGTTATAGACAATAATGTAGGTTAAAAGAAGGTTCTCATTTTTTTATCTGTGCTTAGTCTTTGCTATTAGTTCCCTTTGTGTATGTGTTCAATTCAATTTGTAGGATGTGGAGAACTCTACTGCCTTCCATTCTATAAGTATTGCTTATGCAATCACTTTATCTGACAGTTTGTCAGGTTTTCTCTCTCTGCTAAGCTAATTCAATGCAGCAGTTTCTAGTATGGTTATTTTCCTTGTCTTACCAGGAGCTTTACTGTCCTTGGTTGGAGTAGATCCTCGAGTGCCTTACCTTGTGAGTGTCATGGACCTACTATACGTTCGTATTAGTGTCATGTGTTAATTATACATTGCCTCTTACTTGTACATCATTAACCTTTTTAGTTTGGTTGCTGGTGGTTCAGTCGTTGAACTGTTAATGTGTTTGTTCCTTCTTTTATTCTGCTATTTTTGTGTATTTTTTGTATGTGGTAAAAAATTCCAACCTTGTGGTTCTCTCATGGAATAGACGATATTGTTTAAAATACAATTACTTGAGATATTGTTCCGCCATAGTTTCATTGTTTCTTAAGTAGATATTAGCTCCCAGTGCACTTTTTAGAGTTTCTTTTAGAGGCTGAATTTCTTTGCTAGTTCTGATTAACTGTTTTTTTCTCTGTCCTTCATATTTTGCCTCTTGGACCATGAGAGTAACTTGATTTATGCATGCAGTTTGCATGATAATTTGTACTGTGTTCCTTACCTTCTTTTCCACTCAAGCACAACTGCACAAAATATTAACCTTTTGGATATTGTTTCTGTTGTAGCATAGAAAAAGCTATTTGTATTTGCTCCTGATAAGTATATAATGGTAGGCCTGTATAAATATTTGTTGCTGCAAGTTTTATATTATGCTGTAAGAGTGTTAGTTATTTATTTACTCCCTCTGTTTAATTTTTCTTGTCTGAATTAGAAACCAAAATGAACTGATTTTAGTTCATTTTGTTTTTCTGATCCAAATGGGTAATTCGAAGGAGGGAGTATCATGGATGATTATTTCAGTTAACATTATGCTGTAGGTTATTAAGACTTGTGCTTTCTTATGCTTGTGAAATTGGCTTAAGAAAGGCGAGGATGTTAATGTTGTTTCTCCGTTTTCGCAAATCTTTATAGTTGACTATATTTGTTTGACATATTCATGACCTTGTTGAGTTACACTCCAGAGTTTGGGTGTAGGTACGGACATTTTACCAGTGATACAAAAGTTTCATTATCAATATATGACAATTTTGCTGCAAAGATTAATCATAATCTAGATTGCAGGATTTTCCATTAGCTTAGGAGGTGTAACTTTTAACAGGGAGGATCTTGTCCATAGATGCCTTGTAATTTCGTCAACAATTTATTCTCTCATCTTAAACATTTTTGTGTCAGAATATATGCTTTTTAATATAGCTTAACTTTTTCATTTTGCTAGTATATCTTTTTTGTTCTTGTATATTGCAAGTTTGTATTTTGTGCAACTACTTTGTTAGCACCCACTTGCATCGAATAAGAAGAGGATGGACATTTGGGTGATATGGCTTTGAACAGCTTACCTTTGTGGTGGTAAGTTCAGTTTTCATACTCACATCCATGTCACCGTGTCCTGTGGTAAACAGTTTGATTTTACTTATGTATGGGAACACACATGTTTTCAACAAGTTTGCCTTTTTATTGTGCTCTATTTTGGTGTTGGGAGTAGAAATATTATCTTGGTTCATGTGAACAAAACTATTTCCATGCAGAATCGTGCTAGAAATAACTCAATGGGTGGAGGATACACACAGCAAGGCTATCGTCCTCCACGCCCTCCTACAAGTTGGGGGGCACCTGGTATGCCTCCAATGCAGCAGCCGGGTTATGGCTACATGCAACCTGGAGCTTATCCTGGTCCACCACCTCAGTATAACACATCTCAGCCACCATATGGGGGTTATCCTTCACAGCCAACATCAGGATGGGATCAATCCACCCCTCAAAATCAGCAAAATGCACCAAGTGGTGGGTATGATTACTATAACCAACAAGCTTCACAGCAGCAACAACCTGCTCCTGGTTCATCAGCTCCAGGTGACAACACAAGCTACAATTATGGTCAACCACTTGTTGCCTCTTACTCACAAGGCTATGGTGAAACCAATTACTCCCATCCACCTTCTGGGCAACAGCATGGCTATGGACAGGATGGCTATGGCGGATATCATGTGCCTCCTTCTCAAACTGGTTATGGTCCACCTCCAACTTCTCAACCAAATTATGATCAGTCACAAGGCTATGGTTCTGCAGGCGGTTACCCCAACCAAAACTCATCTGCCCCTTCTAGTCAGCAGGCTCCTCCACCTGTTCAACCTTCTACTGGAACTCAACCAGGAGCTTACACAGGTCAGCCACCTAGCACCACCACTCCTCCTTATGCTTCACAGGGAACAACTCAGGCTGGATATGGAATGCCTCCTACTTCTCAGCCTGGTTATGGAGGCCAGCCCCCTGCTCAACCTGGTTATTCTCAGTCAGGTTCAGTGGCTCATCCTGGGTATGGACAACCTCCCCCAGGGCAGAAACCTCCTACAGCCCAGCCGGGCTATCCTCAGGGTCCTCCTACTAGTCAAGCTGGCTATATGGCTCCAAGTCAGCCAGGATATCCTCATACTCAGGCACCTCCAGCGCAGTCAAGCTATGGTCAGTCAGATCCGGCTGTTCATCGTGGCCCACCTGGTTATGGGTCTGCCGCCCCACACTCTAGCTATGGCCAACAGCAGTCGTATGGTGCTCCACCAGCTGCCTCTCAAACCGGTTACCCGCAGCAGCAACCTCAGCCATATGGTGACTCTTATGGCAGCAGTGCTTATACTCAGCCTTCAGCATATTCTAGTGATAATCCTTCAGGTGGGAGTGCCCATGGTGGTTATGATGGAACAGCTGCTCAGTCTGTCCAGAGCGCAGTTGCAAAAGCCTCACCCAAGGCATGACTGAAGCTTGTTTGAAATGTCACTCGTATTCTAGCGGTCTTCAATGCCAGTCCGGTAAGTTTGTTTTTTGTTTTCCTTTTTCTTTTGAAATTTAGGAAAGTCTAGTTCTGTTGAAACAGAGAGATGGTGTATCTGCATGTCTTGATGTTACTTTATTTTGTACTCGTAGTCTAAGCGATGTTTTGGATTCTAATTGTTGCTTCAGCATTATCATTCGTCTTTCGTAGTAATGAAACACATGGATCCTTGGCTATCCTATTTTGGTTGTGTAAACGTTATTGGGATTGCATGGTGGTTTTATTGCTTCATAGCTTGATCTACTAGGCAGTGCAATTAATGATCTGAGTTGTGTACGGTATTTCTTTAATACTACCACGTTTTAAACAATCATGCTAAATTGCATACTTTTAAAGAGTAAATTTTATCAGAGCAGAGTGGTTAAATAAATTTTTGTTAGGAAAATGTGATTATGGGTAAGACTTGATCGCCCCTCTTTTGACTCAGCACATCCTTATTTTGATTTTTTTTCCTTAAATCTCTTCAATTTATCTTTTCTCAATAACTCCTCCCCCTTCTATTCCTCTATTCCCTACACGGCATGAAAAGCTCTGCTCCTACTCCATTGCCAACTCTGCCCCATTTTCCTGACTGGTTACTCTCCCTCAAATAACCACAACACCCGATAGTAGCGGCCTTTCCGGTCAATGCATCAATGCGGACAGATGCCCTGGTTGCTGGTCCAAAATAAAGCGGAAGCCTTGCAGTCATCATCAGTAGGACTGCTAAATGAGCCAGGGGCGGCCCGCAATTGTTCATCAATAGCCCGAGCCTGTTAAACATTAATGGGCACAGCCCGTCAGGATACAAACAGTAACGGGCTGTTTATTGGGTGGTTATTGGGCTTGAGCTTCTTTAAATTTTATCTGATACTCCGGGCACTTCGAAGTTTCGAGTCATGAAGATAGTGACATCTCCTTCGGTGTCTGCCATTTCAAAATTCCATGTCTTCTGAGTCATGATTGCTCTGTGATATAGTGGAGAGAGAAATCGAAAATCACAGAGCAAGAACGAGAGAGGTTCCGGTTTTTCCTCCACCTGAGCAGGACTTCACCTGCTCAATCACTCGGCCGATTAGCTCTGCTTCGTCATCTCCGATGGTTTCTTCTGAGATGGCCAACAGGCAGGTCAAGGGCGTCAACGTTCAATTCCTTCTCCGCTGCAGGTACAAGGCTTCCCCTTGTCCCTCTTTTTTCCCCTCCTCTTGCCTCATCAAGATCTTAATCTTTCAAAAAAATTTGGCGTTTCAGACCATTTAGCGATGAGGAGGTTCAAAGTAAAGGTCGTCACTTGTAACGAACTCCAGAGGGAGGTTGTTGTGTCTCAGAACATCGCCGACAAGCAGATTGATCACGTTTTTACGTTCGATAAGGTGCCTCCTTTCAACTTGTAGTTATTTTGATTGGTGTCTCGACGCACTCTTTCCTTGGTTCAATTAACTCAAGTTTCTTCTAATTGTGCCTTTTACTCTCTTGATCTAATGCATGCTCCCTTGTACAACCAAAAGTTGTTAAAAGCGTGCATTTTTGCCCTGCAACAGAAGCGGGCTGAAGTTTTTGTCCGTGGTTTGAGGCCGTGAGGGAGGGACGAAGGGAAAGAATTGCACACGGGCTGTTATTGGGCCTATGGTGGAGCCCGAGATCGGCTCACTTTGGGTGAGCCCGTTAATAGCCCAGCCATTTATGGTTAAATGGGCTCGGGCTGGGCTGGGCTGGTTCAGCGAGCTCTGAGCTCGTTTATCAGCCCTAGTCATCAGATCTGGTTGGCCCGGGCAAAGCTGCCAATGGCCAAGTAGGGCTGCTCGGTCTAGTTTTTACTCAGCGGCTCGATCTCAAATTCTTAAACTCCTGGCTCGAGCTCTATGGCTCTAACTGTTTATATTTTGCAAATTTTTTTGAATGTTTTTGCCAAGGCTCGAACCCAAACACATTGAATTTACCAACACACTAACTATCTGCACTACACATTTTATATATTCATTATGCAAAAAAAATATTTATTACATATGTGTGGGCATTGATGCTGCCGACAACGCCCATCGTTGTCGTCCCCCCCCACCCCCGCCGGCGGCGACGGTGCAGTTGGTGGCGATGGGCGTCGACGGGCCGACGATGGTGGTAGGCATCCACGATGGGCTGTGGTGGCACTGGGAGGCGTCGGCTTCAACCGCAACCATGGTGGTGGTGGTGGGGGGGGGGGGTCATGAACTAATATGAAAGTATCACATCGTCTAAGAGTATGAATCTAAGGCTCTATAGATGCTCTATAAAAAGGAAAGGAAAAGAAATGATAGTCTTTTCATCCAACCAAGGCAAGTCAAAATAGGTAAGTCATTTGCATAGTGGAACGTTATGGGCCTTCTGATGAAAAGAAAGTCGAGTCGAACTAATTCGAGTCGAGTTTTTTCGAATTGAGTCAAGTCGAGTTATAGAGTGGCTCGTGAGCAGGCTTATGGGCATATTGACACCAAACTCAATCTGCCAGCGGAATGGCCAAAACAGGCCGGGTGCATCCCTGATGGGCTGTGATCAGGCCACAAAGGTGTTTGCTTTTTTTGCCCCAGGGCAGATGGGCTGAGCTGTTGCTCCATTTTGGGTGGTGTCATAGCAGTTGCGGTGTTAAAAAACAAAAGAGAGAAATTGTATGCAATTTAGCAGCCCTGTATATAGATATGAACCCAACAGGCACCCTTTCATGAAAGGAGACGAATGAGCACCCTTTCACAAAGGGAGACGAACCGGCACCCTTTCACAAAGGGAGACGAATTGACATAATTGTCCATTGTCCACCCAAACACTCATCTTATCGTTTGATCATAATCAACAGCTCATAAGCTCTAAAAAGTAATTAGCCATTTGATAAAAATTAAAGGCTCTAATTGCGAAGTACAAAGTGCTAAGTGCAAAAGACAAGAATAGAGTGAAAATGTATTTCCCTTCAATTTCTAGTTCAATCACATAATCAATGTGGGTCAAAGATGAGATTTCTATCAGTGGGCTTTACACCACTATTAAAATTTGGGCCCACTACTTAAACCCCAAAACCCAACATTCCCCACATGATTGAATTAGAATTAGGAGAAATGCTTGACAATTGGAAAGACACACTTGATAAAAGAATTATCAATAGCATACTGTGTATTCGATGGTCGTAGGTACCTTCCAGGTTTAAACCTCCACTTAGTTAGATATGCGCCACTCTCACAAGCCCGAAGTGAATTAAATCTTGAGCTTGAACCTTAGTGTAGGAGCTTTGACATACTTAACGCATAGTATGAACTTGTCTCTAAAGTTTTCACAGGGTAGCGCATTATGGCCATGCGCTGGTATCTTATATTCATGAGTGCATCTTCAATTGAACCAGCCCAGGGTTCCACATTAACTGCGGCCTTACAGTACACTCGTATAGGTGATAATCTCCAAGGCTACACTGTCTGGATAATACCCAGTCATACATGCCTTGATTTCATTAAGACATTCATCACCCTGACTTAGACAGTTGAGTACTCTTCATCAATATGGGAAGGAGTGAATTATATGAGTACTTCTCTAGCCAATCATTAGCTTATTTTTTCCATTGAATATTCGTTATAGGATCACTACGTAGATATATTGGGTTGCTGCCAACTATGGCTCCTGGTAGGCCTTTAAACACATTCCCCTCGATGAATTTAGGATTTGTTCTCTTAACAATCCCTTTGTGAGATGATTAACCAAGTTATCTACTGATCTCACATAACTCAAGGTAATGATTCCTAAAGAGTTCAACTTGCGCAATATTTTATATTTGAGTTGTATATGCCTTGAGGATTTTTCATTATGATTCTTGCTGTGAACTTTAACAATGGTTGTTGTATTGTCACATTGAATCAAAATCACAGGAATTGGGTTATCCAACATCGGACGTACCGTCAACAGGTCCCTAAGCCATTCAGCCTTTCCTCCATCCATTTCTAGAGCCACTAACTCTGACTCCATGGTAGACCTAGTAATTAAGGCCTGCTTTGTTGATTTCGAAGCTACCGCTCCACCACATAAAGTGAATAAAAATCCACTAGTGGCCTTAGTATCCTCTAAATCTGTAATTCAGTTTGCATCACTATATCCTTATGTCGGGGAGTGCCTTGCCTTGACCGAGTTAGTGTTAGTGGAGGATCAAAGAAGAGGTATGGAGGGGGGCATATTTGAAGGTGGTAGCATAAGACAAGTGAACTGAGGCGAAGAGGGGACGTGCTAGTTGGGGGGCCGCTCAGTGATTAGAGGGAGACTTGGCTGTTAAGGGTTGAGAGAAGGGAATTAGGGCCAGTTCGAGCGTTCTATAATTTTTGAAGTGAAAAAAGGGCAAATGAGTTATTTGGAGGAACATGTGTGGGGGTTTGCATGTGCCCTGGGTTAATACTACTAATACGCGGATGATCAATTTTGTGTATACGGTCTACATGATTGTCAAAACGTGAAAACCACTAACCAAAACGTCCAAAGGACAATGCTATGTACTCTCATAGTCCAGTCACCCACTGAGAAATTATAGGGTGTCCCTTGCACACTACTCCAGGGTGCCAATAGTTTACTTGGAACCTTTTGAGTTCTTTCTGCATCCACCCTTTCACATTCCTCCTGGATCGTCTGTACAATGAGTTTGTCGGGTAACAGATACAAACTATCTATATCTATACTACTCGTAAAAGAGCCAAACAAAGTTTCATTTTTTGGACATGGTTTAGCCTTCTATTTTGAGCAATTACTTTAATTACCAGTTTGCTTACAACTAAACGTTACTTGATTACTCATAAATACCGGGGACAAACTTGAGATTTTTAAATGTCTGCACACTTTCAAGATAACTGCAGAAAGTAACCTCAACAGTCTAATTGGACTCGCATAAACAAAATAGTCGTAAAATTCTAATTTATTCGAGGCTAATGTAGTAATAATCAGACATCACTTGACTAATAAAAGTTACACTGCCTAATGAAAGTCATTTTATGGTTTGTAAGTTTAAAAAATCACACTAATTGCCAATTTTTTTTTCATTTCAAATCCTTTCCAAATAAAGAAGTTACCATTTATGATTTTCAGATTTTACCACTTACAACACCTACTATATAGTGAATATGCATAGCATACACTACTTTTATATGAAGACCAAGCATAGTACAAAATCTTTTTTTTGCCTATAATGCATAGTATGGAATCTGAAACAGCTGGAAACCGATGGGTTATAAATGAATGGGGGGAAATGGTATGTTATATGTGTATATTTGAAACTGATGGGTATTGCCCAGCCATTCTAACGAGTACTAAAATTATTAGATGGCTTCATGGGCACATGGCAGTTTCCCTAGGTTCAGCCATTCCAACGGACAAAACCCATTGGTGACGTTGGTAAAAATCCAGAGCCAAATTTCCTTTCTACATATCTGCCCTGGATGTGATATGGATCAAAAATGTAAATATCATATGGGATCCAGAAATATCAAGGCCCAACAAGCTCAAGGCAAGTTGAAGACTCAAAGGCCCATGAAGATAGTAGCAAGGAGCCCATTTTGAATTTAAATTTCGTAATTAATTAGAGTCATAGTCATTGGGGTAGCTAGAAAAATGTATGGCCTTGTAATCTGTATTTTGACACATCTAGTCCCTAAGAATGCATATGCCCTGCTGTTTTCACTTTATTGCACCTAGAATACAGTTAAACATCATTAATTTTTTATCTACTCTATTTTGGACGAAATTCAAATCTTGTAAGCTATAAATAGGCCTCTCATGTAATGGAAAAATGGATTGATCTTGAAAATTAAACTTCTAGTTCTTGACTATTTGTCATTGAATTTATTGTGTTTGTTAAATGCCTGCCCTTCTAAATACTCTTTATCCCTGACCGATCTCTCAACTTTTGGTGAAATGGTTTCAGATGCTCTTTTGCTTGTGAACATATATCACTCGTAATAGGAAGTTTTTGTCAGTTCAAGAGCTGAATTCCTTGCGTAACCAGATTCCGTTCCGTTCGTGCTCGCTCTTGTTGCTGCCTCTGCCATCCTTAGCACATACTCATCAGCATGCGTCAGTGGAATTGGTCTGCCCCGTCTTGTTGCCTCTAGGTTGATATCATGCAAAATAGAAAGATTATTTCTAGGATCCAATCATTACTCTTTGATTAAATATCCTTCTTGTGCAGCTGCTTTGAATAGGTGCAAGGAGCCTGATGAAGTGGGTCAATTAGCCATTTTGGCTAATCTTTATCTTTTCTTTACTATTATTAAAGTGAAGTGGGTCAATTTGCGCTTTTGGCTTAATTAGACTTAATTACCCACCATTTTCTCAAAAAATAGCATATAAAGTCGTATTGTACATAAGAATGTACAAATACGTAAGGGCATCATTCGTCAAAATAAAATGGACCAGTCATTTTCAAGTACTCTACCAATTATGTCCTTAAGAGAAGACTTTTAGCGCTGTAGACGTACACAATTTCTTAAGAATTATATGCGCCATCACTTAACAAATACAAATTTCTTTCCCGTAATCCAGTCACCATTCCAAATATAATCCCCTTTTTTCCAATTAAATTTGCGCCTATATTGTAGAAGAAGAATTTTGTGAAATTTCGTTCACAAATTCACACCCTTTTGCGCCTAAAATATAGGAGAGATTAAGTGAAATTCAGTTTTGAAACAATTACATTGATGGAAGGAGCCTTTTGCATGAATATGAAAGGTGTGTGTACCTAGAAGGTAGGATAGAGATTCGGACCATTATGTAAATCCGGTAAATGCTTCTCCATGAAATGATATTGTGACGTCGCAATATGAAAGGCCAATAAATGTAGTAAATGAATCCTGTCTTTGAAATCAAGCCCTTAATTCGAATCCCATAATTGTGACTAATAAAGAGAGAGAGAGAGAGAGAGAGGACTTTCTAAATTAGGAAAGGAAAAGGGCTATATGTGAGGCAAATTTGCCTGATTTGGTTGGGTCCTAAGGAAACTAAGGGGATTCAAGGAAAGGGTGTACATATGGGAACCTTGCATGGAACTTCTTACGTTGATAGAAATGGCTGGTTCATAAGCAGAGAGTTTGTGTGCATCAGTGCATGTACAGGTTGTAAGATAATGATATTGGTTCATGTCCCATATTAATAGTCTTGTTTGAGAGGAGTCGATCCTTCCAAGTGGGGTGTGTGCACGTGAGGAGTGATTAGGCTTCTGTGGGGCCGGGTGGGTCCGGGTGGGTCCACACCTAAATAGAAGAGACACCTTTATTAAACCGTTTTGACTTAGTCGTGAATTGGCTATAATTAAGGAGAGATACAAATAAGGAAAAAGTCCTATTTGGCGTAAGACGTGGAGAGAGTAAATTGGGGAATTGATTCCCCAATTTGTGTAACCGAAAAAGGCATGACTTTCTGGTAACCGAAATTGGTTAAAAGAGAGAAAGGAGGGGACGCCCGCCTCACCCTTGATGTGTGCTGTGAACATTACGTGAATAGTGCCATTTTTGATCTCCTTTCTCCCTCTATCTTCTCTCTCTCCTTGGTGGTGTTCTCCTCTTTGGCTATCGGGTATTGGATTGATTTTGGAGATCATATCAAAGCAAAGGATTCGGAGAAACACAACGATTGATATTGCTATCTCGTGGAGAATAGCAAGTCATAGACTCAAACACGAACGGTTGTGAAAATGGTGATCTCGGGCATATAATCATATTCGTTCTTCGTGGATTTCATTGGCACAAAGACCGCAGGTTAGTAGTACTTAATCTGTGTTTTCATATTGATTGTACATGATTGTATTTGTGTTTGTGAGTGTAAGGGAATTCCATATCAAATCAGATTTTGGAGAATTCAATACCAAACAGACGATTCAAAATCGCTTCCGCTGCGGCTCGATTACCCTTCAATGGTATCGGAGACCCAATTCTGTTGTGGTGTTGGAGTTCCCAAAAATATGTTTGATTTTGTGTGGAATTCAGAGCAATAAAATTATAAAATTACAATTTTTGATACGGTGATCGATCGGCATTCCAGACGCGATCGATCGCTAAAGGTTTTAAGACGACCGGTAACGATCGATCGGTGCCATTCACGATCGATCGTAGTTACTGGAAGTATCGTTTAAAAGATAGAAATGATCGATCGGCGGATAATGCGATCGATCGTATCTACTGTTAAAAAATCGAAATCAAAATTGTGTTAGAAACGATCGACCGACATTATTTACGATCGATCGTATTTACTGGAAAAATTTGATTTTGTGTAGCAATCGACGTGATCGATCGTATTGTGATAACGATCGATCGCCTCTTCCGATTCGGTCAATCTTAGGTACACGATCGATCGGCTTGAAGAAGCGATTGATCAGGTGTACAAATTGAATATTGTATTACAAGGGGAACGATCGATCGACTGAGTACATGATCGATCGTATCTACTGTAATTGTGCAAAGTCTGCAGCGGCTGGTTGCGATCGATTAGCTAGTTTGACGCGATCAATCGGCTACTTACTATCGATCGGCTATTTTGACACGATCGATCGGCGAGAAAAGATTTGAAAAACCAATTTGTTTTGAAGCAGTATTTGTGCCACATAGTTACCTGATTATTGACAGTTATTTAGTGATTCATACTTTGCTCTTTAACACTGTTTGTCCTATTTTTCCACTGGTTGTAGATTTTATCTTCATCTTGCTGATTTTATATAAGTTGCAATGGCTTCCCGAATGGTCTCCAGCGAATTGGCTAAGATTGAAAAGTTGAATGCCACAAATTTTGTTATTTGGAAGAGGCGTATTCATCACATTCTGTTACTTGATAACTTGGGTCATCTGTTGGACCAAGTTGTTGAACTTCTAGGTGATGGTAGTACTTCTTCTCAAAAGAGAGAGTACGAGAAGTTTAAGCTGGAGGATGCACGAGCAAGGACCACGATGCTTACCTTTATGAAGCCTACTATTGAGTTGCTTTTTGAGAAGTACAAAACAGCCAAAAAATGTATGAGGCTATGGAGAGGAGGCATGGAGAGCATACTGAGGCTCACATCAGGTTGCTCCACACTCGTTACACTAAATGAGGATGGAGGAAGGCAAGAATGTGCTTGAGCACATAAATGCCATGTCCATTATCGCTAGTGAGCTGGAGATGCTTGGAGATCCAATTTCATTGGGGGCCCAAGTGTCTACGATACTCACTAGTCTTCCTTCATCATGGGAAGCAGTTGTGGTGGCATTGAACCTGAGTGATAAGAAACTCACTCTCGATGATCTTACTGCCAAGTTGGGCTTGGAGCAGGAAATGAGAGAGCATATGAGAGCCTCTAATGCATCTGCCAACCTTGCTCATCATGTTGGCTCCAAGAAAGGTGGGTCTTATGATGGCACCTCAAAGAAGAACTTCAAGAGGAAAGGAAAGAAACCTCAATTCCAGGGTAGAGACAAGGCCAAGAACAAGAAGAAGGGAGCCTGCTTTACTTGTGGCCAGATGGATCACTTTAGCAGGAACTGTCCTAATGGCTCCTAGGGCAACGATAAAAAGAAATAGTAAGGAGGTGGAAAGGACATAGTGTGTATGGTTTCTGAAGCACTGATTGTGAACACTAACATGAGAGGTTGGTGGCTTGACTCGGCTACAACTCATCATGTGGCCATGACCAAGGAGTCATTTGCTGAGCTGAAAGAGATTAGTCCTGGGGAGCACAAGATCTACATGGGAAATAACACTTTTTGTGATGTGTTGGGGATAGGTTGTGTTCGTGTTCCTCTTTTAGGAGGAAACACTCTGGTCCTCACAGATGTCTTGCTTGCACCAATGATTCGTAGGAATCTGATTTCAATCCCTCTACTGACTCAAAAGGGGTTTTAAGTCAGATTCAAAGGTAGCAAGAGAATTGTGGGACAAAAGAATAACATTCTTTTTACTGCTTCTTTAGTTGATGGTTTATTCAAACTTGATATTTCCAATGACTTTGCTGATTTTAATGAAATGATTAATTCTGAGTATATTGCTTGTGTGATTGTTGATAATGCTTGGTTGTGGCATTTACGCCTTTGTCATGTTAATGCGACAAAATTACACCGAATGTCGGGTAGTGGGTTACTTCCTAGAATAGGTGATGATTTGCACGTATGTGAAAATTGTTTTTCAGGCAAAATGACTATGCAACCTTTTCCCAAAGGGCAACGAGCAATTGACCTTTTAGAGGTCATTCACTCAGATATTTGTGGGCCTATAAACGTGAAGACTCAAAGGGGTATGACGTATTTTATTACGTTCATAGATGACTATTCTAGGTATGGTTATGTGTATTTGTTATCTAGGAAGTCCGATAAATTAGAAAAATTCAAGGAATTTAAGGCTGAGGTTGAGAACCAATTAGGACGGAAAATTGAAGTTCTGAGAACAGACAGAGGTGGTGAATACACATCTGATTTGTTCAAGGACTATTGTACAAACCATGGAATAGTGCATCAGTATACTTTGCCGTATACCCCGCAGCAGAATGGAGTCGCGGAAAGACGTAATAGGACATTGTTGGACATGGTAAGGTCCATGTTAAACCACTCTGAACTAGGAACGCAGTTTTGGGGTGAAGCACTAGACACCGCTGTCTATGTACTAAATCGAGTACCCTCTAATTTGATCAAGTTGACCCCGTATAAGTTATGGACGGGTAGATGTCCAAACTTTTTGAACTTGAGAGTGTGGGGGTCAAAGGCCCATGTAAGGTGATCAACTTAGAACTAAGTTGGATCCTAAGACCATAAAATATAATTTTATAGGTTATTGTGATCATTCGAAAGGGTATAGATTTGTAGTATACCATGATGATGGGACAGTGGGGGTAATTGAGTCTAGAAATGTTTATTTTCTTAAGGAAGATGTAGACCTTAAAACTCCTAGTCAGAGAGTGGAACTCTTTGAAATAGAAAAAGAGAAGGTTACTGTCACTAGTAATGAATAAGTGATAGGTAACACATCCAATGAGTATGTTGAGTCACGAGCATCGAGAGAGCGTAGACCTTCAGTATTGTTGAAGGACTACTACGCAATGCTTGGTGAAGATGATATTTCGGTACATGAACATGTACTTAATGATCCTGTCACGTTTGAGCAGGCTATGTGTAGTCCAGATTCCAAGGAATGGCAGAAGACCGTTCAAGAGGAAATGGATTCAATCTTGAAGAACAAAGTCTAGGAGATTGTTGACTTACCAGATGATAGAAAACCCATTTGGTGTAAGTGGATCTTCAAGAAGAAGCTCAAAGCTGATGGATCAATAGATAAGTATAAAGCTAGACTTTAAGGAGACGTATTCTCCTATGAGTAGGTTCATCTCGATTCAATGTTTGTTGGCAATTGTGTCATACTTGGATTTAGAGTTGCACCAAATGGATGTAAAAACTACCTTCCTAAATGGTGATTTAGAGGAGGAGATTTACATGGAATAACCCAAGGGGTTTGTTGTTTCTGAAAAGGAAACTAAGGTGTGCAAGCTTATTAAATCATTGTATGGACTGAAACAATCGCCAAGACAATGGTATTTCACTTTTTACAAGGTGATAAGAGAATATGGCTTTGTGGCCAATGACTATGACCATTGTGTTTACTCCTTTAGAGATGGGAGTAGATTTATGATATTGTCACTATATGTAGATGACATATTATTGATGGGGAATGACACTAGTATGATTCTTAGTCTTAAAGAATGGCTCAAGACCCAATTTGAAATGAAAGATATGGGTGAAGCATCTTACATCCTAGGGATGAAGATTGAGAGAGATAGAAAAACGAGGAGGCTAAGTATATCTCAAGAATCATACATAGAGAGTGTATTGAAACGCTTTGACATGATTGGTTGGAAGACCATAGATTCGCCCATCTATAACGGGACAATTTTGTCCGAGAAGATGGCACCTGCATCAGACGAGGAACGTCTAAAGATGCAATTTGTGCCATATGCGCAGGCTATTGACAACATGATGTATGTCATGAACTGCACTCGACTTAATTTGGCTTTTGTGGTAAGGCTTGTGAGTCGATATCAGGCTAACCCAGGTATGCAACACTGGCAGGCTATTAAGATGGTGTTTAAATACCTGTTGGGTACCAAGGATATGAAACTCACATATCAGGCCGAGAACCTGTCATTGGAAGGCTATAGTGATTCGGACTATGCCGGGTGTAAGGATGACAGGAAATCCACTGCTGGGTATATATTTATGTTTGGTGGCGGCGCTGTAGCGTGGGCTAGTAAGAAACAGAAATGCATTACTAAGTCTACAATGAAAGTTGAGTTTGTTGTATGCAGCTTTACAGCTTCCGAGGCAGTGTGGATTAAAGAGTTTCTAGCTGGGTTGCAGCTAGACCAGTGGACTGATGCTCCTGTCCAAATTTATTGTGATAATTTAGCAACTGTGTTGATACTCCGTAATGGGGAGATCAGTTCTAGACCTAAGCACATTGAGGTGCTTTACTTTTATATTTTTGACATGCTACAACGGAGAAAGTTGACAGTGAATCATCTTCCTATGGTTGAGATGTTACATGATCTGTTAACGAAGGCCTTAACAACGGATCTATTTGTAAAACATGTTCATAGTTTTAGATTACGACAGGACTAGTGCACGAGTCACTGTTGAATCGCAAATATGAGCCCAGAACCCATAGTGGGGGATGTAAGATAATGATATGGGTTCATGTCCCATATTAATAGTCTTATTTGAGAGGAGTCGATCCTCCCATGTGGGGTGTGTGCACGTGAGGAGTGATTAGGCTTCTGTGGGCCCGGGTGGGTCCACACCTAAATGGAAGAGATACCTTTATTAAACCATTTTGAATTAGTCTTGAATTGGCTATAATTAAGGAGATACAAATAAGGAAAAAGTCCTATTTGGAGTAAGACGTGGAGAGAGTAAATTGAGGAATTGATTCCCCTATTTGTGTAACCGAAAAAGGCATGACTTTCTGGTAACCGAAATTGGTTAAAAGAGAGAAAGGATGGGACGCCCTCCTCACCCTTGATGTGTGCTGTGAACAGTACGTGAATAGTGCCATTTTTGATCTCCTTTCTCCCTCTATCTTCTCTCTCTCCTTGGTGGTGTTCTCCTCTTTGGCTATCGGGTATTGGATTGATTTTGGAGATCATATCAAAGCAAAGTCATAGACTCACACACGAACGGTTGATATTGCTATCTCGTGGAGAATAGCAAGTCATAGACTCACACACGAACGGTTGTAGAAAAGGTGATCTCGGGCATATAATCATATTCATTCTTCGTGGATTTCATTGGCACAAAGGCTGCAGGTTAGTAGTACTTAATCTGTGTTTTCATATTGATTGTATATGATATAAATCCCTGTTCGTTTATATTGCTAAAAACCTTGTACTCTATTGTATTTGTGTTTGTGAGTGTAAGGGAATTCCATATCAAATCAGATTTTGGAGAATTCAATACCAAACGGACGATTCAAAATCGCTTCTGCTGCGGCTCAATTACCCTTCACAGGTAGTTTTTCTTGCTAAATTATGTAGTTTGGATTTGTGTATAGGAAAAGACGACTGATGTGATTTTGTATAAATTGGACTTGTGAATAGGAAAGTGACTCACATGAAGGAAAACATTAGATCTCATGTGGCATAAGTGATTGCAGGTTGCATGGGCTTTTAAGGGCAGTGATAACCCTACAGCAGATTCCTACACATTTCCATACACAGCTGATGTGACCCCACATCAGTTCACCCACTCATTTCCCTACACATCAGCTGTGTAGGGAAAATGTGTAGGAATCTGCTGTACAAATATCATTTCCCGGCTTTTAATGTGGTTGAGTTGCTTAAGGTAGGCTTGTGCATGCGCTTGAACTTTAAGTTGTATAAGGTATGTGAGTCAGGTTATTGTAAACAGGGTTAGTCGTCAATGTTTTTGTTGAGGGGAAGGAGCCGATGCCCAAGGTGAGTTGAGAGGGCCAAAGGGTTGTCACTTATCAGGCTTCAGAGAGGCTTAAGTAAGGAGGCCGAGGTGTTGCATCATGGGCCATGGGAGTTTGACAATGGAGCCCTGAAGGAGAGGAGAAATTATCCAGTAGAACCGTTCTACCAAGTGGTTTGTAGATATGTCCATTCACTGCTTGACACATACCCTAGCAGTAAATGACTTGAGCTCCCATCTTGACACTTAGCAACCCCTAAAATGCGTCAAACATCCAATGGACCTATCTACTAGCTGTCTCCTAGAACGGTGCTACTGGATAATTTCTCAAAGGAAAGGGGTGTGTACAGTTTCTTTTGTTAACTTTGATTATGCAGGAAAAAATAATTGATGATTGAGTGTAATAGTTTATCACTTGCACATCTACAACACAAGTGTCAAGTATTCCTAAATAGTTTATTCATTTATGTTTAACAAAATATATATTATTATTCCCGTAATTGGATTACAGTCCTATATAGTTGAATCATTTTTGTGGCTTTTTAACATACTCTATGTATTTGCATTACTATAAGTAAAATAATAGTAATTACTATTATGTGTTAGCACATGCATTTGTACGTGCACTTCCACTAGTATCCCAAAAGAGGGAAGATTGAAGACAAGCAGTGCCGTGGTAACTGACGTTACCTTAACATTGATTATGCGGAGAGGCGTTTGTGGGTGCTTACCATAACCTTGAGGCTTGAACCACCTTTTTGAGTGAATTTCAACGACTCAGGGGTCCTACTACTTAACTGGGATGGATGTCCATAGTAAAAAGAATCTTATCCCTTAACTCTTTTTCTTTTAGCTTTTGAACGGGGAATTCGCAATATTCTTCCGAAGCATCTCTTCATCTCTTCAATAATGTTTGGCACTAAACAGCTGAGCGCACGCTTAAAGCGTGTGCACCAAGTTCAAGCCCATGTGAACAAAGATCAGGCCAGACTTAAAAGCATTTGGCCCCGGTCACTGCCCATGACCCAATCTCATGGGAACGCCATTAATCAGCAATAATGCGTTCCATCCATTTTTCATTTTGCATCCAATTCTTTATAAAAAAAAGTTGCAAAGATGTAATGATAATAATGATCTAAGAGTTGCATCCACTTTACAGTTTGCATCTAATTCTTTATCAAAAAAGTTGCATTCCATTGCAGAATGAAGAGGCAATAATGAACAGTGATCATTATTGCCTCTTCATGAAACTAATAAGAAAGCCTAGAATATATTCCTCCCTCCCATTTTAATAGTCCTAAATCCTAAATGGGAAACAAAATTGAGCTAATTTTTCTGTTCATTTTGCTTTGGTACTAGGCCTATTATTGTGGGACAAAGGGATTATTAGTCATCACTTCATGAAAGTCCAATAAGCATATTTTGACCATATATATCAAAGAAAAAAAAATATTTTCTGCCCACTATAGTTAGTTATCTGTTCATTTCGTGCAATTTTCTGCGCATATATGTCCAACAAGTGAATTTAATATCCTTCTTTTGGCACGGGAAAAATTAAGATTTATGGCAGATAGAATTTTTGCATAGCAGTCAACGTATTTGCATGGTAAATATGTCATCTGCCCAATTTCGTCTATTTTCCCTTCACACTCCACCAAATATGCGTCCCATATTAATTGTCCACATTGGAAAAATGATATTTAAGAAGTCAATCTACCAACCATTTTACTCCACCCCTAACTCTTTTTAATCCGACAGCCAATTAATATGAGAAGGAAAACATGAATTGTGACAATTAATATGGGACAAATATAATTCCAATCTAGACAATTAACATGGGACAAATGGAGTATTTTTTCACAACTTTTAATTAACATTTCGTTTCCACACAACTTGTCCCAAGAGAATCTTCCAAGACGAAGTCCTAACATAAGCTTAACATAAGATTGGAAATGCAAGCTCAATTCAGACCATCCTCTGCCCATTTGCTGCTGCTGTGCATGCTTCACACCATGACAATACTAGCTGCATTGTACCTGTTATTTCTCCCTCCATTTTTATGCATGAATTCTAGTGTTTCTGCATCTATACGATCAAATGAAACCGATCAAGAAGCTTTGCTTTTCTTCAAAGTTCAATTAGAAGGAAATCCTCTCATGTCATGGAACAGCACCATCCACTTCTGCCAGTGGCAAGGAGTCACTTGCAATAGCAGCAGCAACCAGCAAGTCATAGCTCTGGACCTCCCTGGCCGAGCTTGGATGAGTTCACTATCTCCTTACATTGCAAATCTCACCTTCCTCAACACCTTAAATCTCTACAACAATAGTTTTCACTGGTCCAGTACCCAAAGAGATTGGCCGTTTCTCGAATTTGAGAGCACTTGATCTTGGAAGAAATTCCTTCGATGGAGAGCTCCCAATCAATGTCACCATATGCCACATGCTTCAAGTACTCCTATTGGTAATAAGGTGTATACCTTTATTTTTATTACAAAAGCCACAGTCACCATCACGGTCTGTTCAAATGACAATATACTAATATTATTTTTATTTACCCAAGCCATTTATAGACAAGGAGACAGGCACTTCAATATATAAAAAAACTTTCAAATTTATAAATTGTAACTTCAAAACAGGTTCAAATCCTACTGCACACTATATTTCAACAAACCAAAAAAAAAGAAAATAACTTTGGTGATAAGACCAGTGATGTTATCTTCAACTTTATTCCTAAATTTTTCATAAGTTGAAATATTTGATCAGTTGAGAACTTGCTTGTATGTCTTCCTCCAAAATGTTAAAGCACAGAGAATTCCACAAGATGTCGAACTCAAACCAAGTTATTTTCTTTTGTTGGATTCTTGAGAATGCCATTCACACTTCTCCAAGAACTCTAACTCCAATACGACAATTGTATCTTGAGGTATATCCGTTGAAATAGATCAGCAATTTATTTCAAAGTTTCCATTTGATGCTTTAGAGAAAATGATTAGAGCCTAATTTAGACGAAAGTCGATTTCCTTCTAAATTAGAGATCTTACATACTCCATCCTGTTTTAGATGCTCCATCTGAAAAAATGTTGATTTTTATAGGATAGTGTATCCCCAGCTAATGGGGAGAAGACGAGAATCAAAATCTTCCTAAATTGACATATGGAGCATCTAAAAAGGACTCTCCTCTTCTCCAAATGGAGCATCTAAAACAGAACAGATGGAGTATTATATTTATCCTACTTCTCTATTTCAAAATCACTTCATCGAATTTTTCTTTTAGAGTTAAGAATTTGTCTCATAGACTCGCATTTGCAGAGTATTCACGTGGTGTAGTTTATTCTCTTCTGCATTGTAATTGCCTATCCTCAGTCAAAAAAGAAATCTAACATTCTAGATAAATGCTTGCCCTGACCACATATATTGGAAAGAAAGGATGCGAGATATAAATTCATCCCAATCTGGTATAACAACTTCAGAGGACCTGATAAAAAAACTGGCTTAGCATGGTAGGAATACAAATGTTGAATATCCTCTTCCTTGTCCTACATTACAAAAGATTACACGAGGTCAGACTCTCCATGTGTTCATTAAGTATGGTAGCTTGTAAAGCTTATCACATATATTAACATTAGAAGGCAGGATCATACACGTGCTTTTGCATTTTAAAGGAAGCTCCCAAATGTGCAAGCACTTTTAAAGGATGCTACGAAGAGAATACAGGGTGAACTGATATCAAGACAGAGAACAGAAGAACACTTAGAGTCCAGAAGGAAAGGATACTACAAACTTGACATATAGTTCTAGCTAATAGGATGAAAGTTCTTATGCCGGTTTTGATTGGTAAGACTCAAAGTGCTTTTGTGCCTGGTTGACAGATTTATGATAATGTCATTATTGCTTATGAGATTCTCCACATAATGAATGGAAGATCTAAAGGGAGAATGGGGAAGATGGCGATGAAATTGGATATAAGGCTTATGAGAGGGTTGAATGATCTTATTTAAAGTTGGTGATGAGTAAAATGGGCTTTAATGATTGGTGGATAAAGTTGGTAATGATATGTGTCAAGGGTGTCTCATATGAATTTGATATTAATGGGAAGCCGTTAAGCACTATTTACCCATCTAGAGGAATTTGGCAAGGTGATCTCCTCTCGGCTTACCTTTTTCTAATGTGTACTGAAAGGCTTGCTAGTAGGGGTGTGAACGAGCAGAGTTGGGCCGAGTTTGGGCATAGCTTAGCTCGAGCTCGAAATTTGAAATTCTAGCTTGAGCTCGGCTCGGCTTGTAAGAAGCTCATACCCTCCCAACTCGGGCTCGGCTCGTTAATATTTTTGTAGCTCGGCTCGAGCTTGAGCTTGAGTGCATACTACAATGAAGCGCGGCACAGGCTCGACTATGCTCGAATTTTTTTTCCCTTTTGATTTTGGAAATATATTTATTTTAGATTTTGTCACGCCCCAAAATTTTAGACCTCGATTAGAGCGCGAGAACAACCAATCACAGACAGTAAGGAGGTCAGAACTCGGGGAGTGACCGAATACTCGATCAATCTCAATCAAATTATCAGATTGGAATGTACATGACCAATATGATAGAACAATATCCAAGTATTCAATTTTAACACAACATTACCAAAAAAAAAAAACTACTTAGTCTATTACAGTAATCAAATAATCAATAATCCAAATACCGGTTCCTGGCACACATGCCAAACAGTCTAATAAAAGCAATCATAAATAAAATATAAAAGAAATATCTCCTCTAAGCTTAAGTAGTCCATAGTAGCTCCAGCAATTTATACCTGCTCAGCTTCACTCCCTTTTTATTCCGGCATCAGAGGATGCATGAGTATTCTGAAAGAAATACCTAGTAGGATGATAAAAAACGCACAGATAAAAGGAATGGAAAATATACAGACATCACATTTTAGTAAAGAATTTCAAAGATTCAACAGGATCAGGAATTGGAAATACAGTGTTTATCTTACCTAGATATTGACCATACTCAAAGACAATAGAAGTTCACGGTATGTATAGATTAATAGTTCAAGACTCCGAACGTTCATCGCATAAGGAGAAAATACAATATGTCCATACTCCAGACATCCATAGTGTAAGGACACGTCAATTTCTGCTATCAGATCGGTCTACTTCCCCTATGGACTTCTATACCAAAACATCCTAGAGGTTCTTCAGAGGAACTTGGCAATGCGTCTAAGGATGTTAGCCCCATAGGTGCTTATGGGCACAATGGGCGGAGATTGCAGACCTTCCGTAATATCATATAGTCTAAAACGTGCGTGTGCCTTCATCGACTGAACTACAAATGTTCATAATAAATCAGAGATCACTATGGATCTACCAATGGCTCGTGAGCATACTATGATTCCACCTCGGAGAGATCTTTACAAGAACTCTTAGTGGAGAAGCAGTTTTCATGGAACTGAATCAAGTTGTCAACAACAGAGGTTGTATCATCTACAGACTCACTCGATCATCTTTCAATATCTGACTCACAGAGGAGTACTATGGAGATTTCACTATCTCGATCAGTATAGATGCACATAGGAGTAATCAAGGAAATTTACCATTTCAATAACCAGATGACTCATAACCGAGAACTCAACAGATAGTCGATACACTGAATACCTTCACCGTGCGCAGCCCTAGCTAAGACCATCCCCAGAATCAACTGACGCCATGATTAATATGTCACAATACAACAAGATGGTAGGGTTCAAGAGTTTAAACCCTATCCGAGAACTTCATGGACTCAAAGCTATTTTATGAGATTCGAGACTTGTGGTGCACAACACCACCAAGGAAGAACTCGACTCTTGATAAACCTTTTTCTTGAATTACAGTTACTGTAATCATTACCATCCCAGTCTTATAGTACATTATAAGGTTCATAATATCATATTTGACCAAATCTTGTATACTTAGTAGGTATTAGTGCTTTAAACCTTCAAAACAGCGTACTGTTGTAAGCACAACAGTCCACTTCCTACTATCGCTACGATCTGTACATTGCTTATCATGTTCTGAAATTTTTACAGCAGACAACCCAGTGTCTCTAGTTTCTAACTCTTTTGAGGGTTTATTTTTCTGATTTGTCTACAATTAGTTATCAATTCTGAATTATCGCTCATCGGCGCAGAAACAGTTCTGGCCGAGAGCAATGAACTTAATCTGATATGATTAACTACTGATAAATACCTACTTTAATTATTACTACGTACTCTCTTCCTGAAATTATAACTCTCCTCTTTAGTATCTTACCGAACCAAATTGAGTCTGTAATTAGGTAGATTACTTCATGTACCCTTCCATAAATATCAGCATACACATATGTTATCTCCTTAATAATACCCACATTAACCAAAAGAGACAACTATCTACAAAAACTGAGACCAGTTAGCCACGAACTGACATGACTAAAGGAGACTTTTTGAAACATCAGTAGGTTATGACTCATGAGTTTCCATAATTTAAAAGCAATGCATCGAATATGACTCGATATTAAGAGTACTTATTTGAAATAGAACATGCTTAACATAGACTCAAGATAAATTGAATAAGAAATGTGCCGACTTTTTGTAGACAAAACATAGCACAAGATACAATAGCATGAAACAATGTCCATTCAAGGATCAATTACGATGGGCATGTCTCAAATGGCATGTGGAGGATTAAGGTACAATGATCACATGAAAGCAATTATCTACTCACAAGACATGCCAATAGGTATTTCGTCCAATCGACAACACAATTATCAATATGACCAGCAATACTACAAGGCAATATCACTTATAACCCATACGACATACTGATCATAGGTAAATCAAAATCCAATAACAGAGGTCGTAGTTGAAAAAAAAGTCATCCTACCTCTTCTAAGACTAACCGATTAGTTCTCCTTGCGCGCCTAGAACTCCTCCTCACGATGCCTCTTCCGCTTCGGTGATTCACCGCGAACAATGCACAGATTATGGGGAGTTTGGTTGCTAGTTTGAGAGAGTAGAAAGGAGAAGAAAAAGAAAACTCACTCAAGCACTCACCAAAAGAGACGATGTGCCAAAAAGGGATGCCGGCCCTCCAATTGCAGGGTTTAAATAGGTGATTTCCTTCTCCAACAAGATCCAATCTCCACCCCCGATCTCCCCTTCTCCAATGATCACGAACGTCCAACAAATTCTCATTCTAATTTCCAAAATGGATGTCCCCTCCTTGACAAGGAAACTCTTCTGATTGGCTAGGGAAAGGTTAAGATAATCCTCTCATTCAATTATGATTGGTCCCCTCCAAGATTACCATAGCTAACTAGGGTAACTTCCTATTTGGATTACAATCTCCCACGATTTGCAATTAGAAATCCAATTTAGGTCAAAACTCTCCCAAGATTTGCTCCATCGATCAAGACAATTTAGTTAGGCCACGTCATCCATGAGCACATGGTTCAGGGCCCAGTATCCACGTAGGTCTGGCGTTCAGCACTCCTGCTCCTGGCTATGGCTTTCAGATGAATGGTTCTGATGACTCGTGAATGCGATGTGTCACTCCGTCTCGTACAAGTCCTGTACCACGCAACCAATCCTTCTCGTCACCACAACAGGAGAATTCACACGTGTGACAAGCGCTGTTCTGGCACCCAGGCGACCCTGACATCAGTGCGACCGTGGTGCCCAGTGGATTTTGTGTCTAGTGTTTCTCCGTCTTTTGCTACACGTGCAAACACTTGCCAAAAATAAATCCTCACACTTACCATGGTTCAATTTGGTAAACCAAGATATTAAAACGAGTCTAAACATATTGCACTCGTATCCGGGCACCTAGTCCACCGCTCTTGGTGTCAGGTGCACCCAGCCCCTGGCGCCAGACTGGCCTCAATGCCAGGTTGCCCCTTGCGCCAGGGTTAGTCCTCGCGCCCCAGGCTTGACTAATTTGGTTATCAAGTTACACCATACAACAAGCATCAAAATAAAATTCAACATACGAGATTAAGAGTCAAGATTAAAAATTGAAACAGAGCAAATACTTTCCTATTTTAGACCAGTTTCCTAAAATAGCAATTTTAGTGAACATACCGATTTTATGGGTGTTACATCCTCCCCTCATAAAAAGAATATTTCGTCCTCGAAATGCAGCTACTTAATCTGCAAAAAGATCCGAATATGATTTCCTCATCTCACTTTTGGTTTCCAATGTCATTTCCTTGGAGTGCTGACTTTGCCACAAAACTTTCACCAAAGGAATTGTCTTCCGCCGCAACACCTGATCTTTCTTATCCAAGATCTTGATAGGTTTCATCGGAAATGTTAAGTCCGCTTCCAACTTCATGGTTGTGTAGTCTAAAACATGAGATGGGTCGGACAAATACTTCCTACACATCTGCGAGCTGTGGAGGCAAAGCTAACCAATAAGCAAACGGTCCGAATCGCTCCAATATTTCAAAAGGTCCTACAAACCTCGGACTCAACTTTCCCTTTTTACCAAATCTCATAATTCCCTTTGACGGCGATACTTTTAGAAATGCATGGTCTCCTTCTTGAAATTCCAGCTCCCTTTGTCGGCAATCTCCATAACTCTTTTGTCGACTTTGAACAGTTTGTACTCTCTGTCGGATCTGCTTTACCTTCTCAGCACAATACTGCACTAACTCCAATCTCATTACTTGGTTTTCTCCAACATCAGCCCAACAAGTAGGTGATCTGCATGGTCTTCCGTACAAAGCTTCGAATGGTGTCATTTCAATGCTAGAATGATAGTTTTTATTATAAGAAAATTCGATCAATGGCAAATAATCATCCCAGTTTCCTTTCCTGTCAATCGCACATGCCTTAAGCATGTCTTCCAGCGTTTGAATCGTTCGCTTTGATTGTCCGTCACTCTGCGGATGAAAAGCTGTACTGAAATTTAGTTTAGTTCCCAAGGCATCTTGTATACTCTTCCATGTTCTTGCTGTGAACCGTGTATCCCTATCAGACATGATAGATAAGGGTGTACCATGAAGTCTTACTATCTCCATGATATACAGCTCCGCTAGACTCTCTGGATTCTGCTTCCATTGAATCGGAAGAAAGTGAGCCATCTTTGTAAGTCTACCAACAATCACCCATATGGCATCTTTCTGCTTCTGAGTCTTCGGTAATGCTACAGCAAAGTCCAATGTGATATGTTCTCATTTCCACTGTGGAATCTCTAACGATTGCAACAATCCAGCTGGTCTCTGATGTTTCGCTTTCACTTGTTGACACGTCAAACATTTCGACACCAACTTGTCGATATCTCTTTTTATTCCATTCCACCAAAAACTTCTCTTAAAATCTTGATATAACTTCGTACCTCCTGGATGAATAATATACTGTGAGTGATGTGCTTCTCGAAGAATTTCATGCCTTGACTCAACATCCTTAGGCACAACCAACCTTCCTCGAAATTGAATACTGCCGTCAGCTCCTTTACTGAAATCCGCTTTGTCCAGTAATTTTTGTAATTGAGGATTTTTATTATGTGCTTCCAGCACCTTCTCATAAATAACTGACTTCATCGAAATATTTCCCAAAAATGATGTTCTCTACTGGCATTCTCCAATATCCTCAATCAACTTCCACTCATGTACCATCATTTGTGCGACTATCCCTATTTTTCTACTCAGTGTATCTGCTATCACATTGGCTTTTCCTGGATGATAGTGAATTGAGAAATCATAGTCCTTCAAATACTCCAACCAACGTCTCTGTCTCATGTTCAAATCTTTCTGAGAAAATGTACACTTCGAAAGTTTCTCCATACAGATAATGTGTCCAAATCTTCAGTGCAAACACCACCGCTGCTTGCTCCAAATCATGAGTTGGATAATTCTATTCATGAATCGTCAACTGTCTTGACACATATGCCACAATATGTCCATTTTGCTTTAGTACGCATCCTAACCCACTTTTTGATGCATCACTGTAGATGACAAATCCGCCAGATCCTGATGGTAATGTTAGAATCGGTGCCGAAGTCAGCCTCCTCTTTAACTCCTTGAAACTTCTATCACAAGCATCATCCCAATTGAACTTTACTCCTTTTCGAGTCAGTTTGGTCATTGGCAATGCCAAACTCGAAAATCCTTTGATGAATCTCCGATAATATCCCCCCAAACCCAAGAAACTCCTTATTTCTGTCACATTCTTCGGTTGTTCCCAATGTAAGACTGCTTCCACCTTTGTTGGATCCACAGACACTCCGTCTTTAGAAATAACATGTCCAAGGAAATGCACTTTATCCAACCAAAATTCACACTTGCTAAACTTCACATACAACTGGTTGTCCTTCAAGATCTGCAATACCTGTGCCAAGTGCCTTCTGTGCTCCTCCCAACTTGCAGAATATACTAGTATATCATCCACAAACACAATTACAAACTGATCCAACAGTTCTGCAAAAAATTCTATTCATCATATCCATAAATGCTGTTGATTCATTTGTTAATCCGAACTGCATAACCAGAAATTCATAATGTCCATATCTGGTCCTGAATGCTGTCTTGGATATATCTTCATCCTTCATCCTTAGTTAGTGATATCCCAACTTCAGATCAATCCTCGAGAAAACTTTGGCAGACTGCAACTGATCGAACAAATCATCGGTCCTAGGTAACAGATACTTGTTCTTTATGGTTACTTGATTCAACATCCAGTAATCGATATATAGTCTCATCGATCCATCCTTCTTTTTCACAAATAAGACCGGCGCTCCCCATGGGGAAACACTAGGTCGAATCAGTCTTTTATCCAACAACTCCTGCAACTAATCCTTCAGTTCTTTTAATTCAGCAGGTGCCATCTGATATGGTGCTTTCGATATCGGTGCAGTTCTCGACATCAAATCTATAGTGAAGTCAATGTCCCTTCTTGGTGGCAAACCAGGCAACTCATTCGGAAAGACATCTGAGAAATCTCACACTACCTCAATCTCTTCTATACTTGGGGTAGGCGTCTCTATGGGTAAAACATTTGCTAGGTAGGCTCTACAACCTCTAGCCATTAGTTTCTGAGCTTTTATCGCAGATATTAAACAATTCTCCTTATTTGCTCGAATTCCTTGAAACACCAATTCCTTCTCTCCAGGAATTCTAAAGTAAACTCTTTTCTTTCTACAATCTACATTAGCATAAAATCTAGCTAACCAGTCCATCCCCAAAATCACATCAAAATCAATCATATCAAGCAAAACTAGGTTAGCATCCAAAACTCTGTCTCCTATCACCACAGGAGAATCCTAAAGATACTCGGTTGCTACAACCGAGCCTCCAACCGGAGTAGAAACGAAAAGGTCACAACTCAGTCTAGACAATTTCTTTTCTAGACTCGAAGCAAACACAATAGATATAAAAGATCGAGACGATCCAGGATCAATCAAAACTCTAGCGAGTGTATCGAGGACAAGTAGAGTACCTTGTGCTTCCACTACTGCCATTCCGTAATTCCGCTGCTAACTGCCTAACCATATCTGACATGTTCTGGCTTGCAGCCTCCTCCTGCGATGGGTTAGGAGCAGCGTTAGAACGACGACCGTGAGCTCCAGCGTTCACCATCTTCTCTTATCTACAGCCAAGGAAAGAAGATGAGTTAGAATTTTACATAAAATTCCATTTTAATTCATCTCTCAGTGCATTGACTCCTATGCGACACACTCGCACGCAAAAACACAAACAAGAATGCAAGAATACCACAACAATCAACAAAACTCAAACAATCACAGCTCAAACACTTAAATCAATTTTTTTTATTCCATTCAAGTAATTGCTACACCTAATTACCAAGCGTATAAATCAAGGTTTTATTTCAGAGGATCTACTGAATCTAAGGCTTCCTAACAAATCTTCAAAAAATACTAGTTCTTCAAAGATATTCATCTAAAATCCCCAGGGCTATCTGAGTTGGAGCCAATGCTAATTCTGAGTGCCACATGATTTCCCATCCGGTCATATTCGGCCACCTGTAACCCATGGATTTAAACTGATTATACAGGGTATGAGAAAGCGCCACATCCATCTTAGCACGTACATAAACAAGATGCTTTCTCACAATCCGCTCTTCTAGGAGAACATGCACAAGTGAAGATCCATCTCCAAACTCCACTCGCATTTCCGCCGATAATGGTTGCATAGCTTCTACTTGTTCTTGTTCCTCTTCTATATCTATCAGGCATGGGTCAGACTATGATACCAAGCCTAAGTTCCCTTGTTTCCAGTCAGCTAACCACTGCTTAGCCGCTTCTTGCTTTTCCTTTTCATAAACTCTTCCACTTCTAGTTTTAGCCACTAGACCTAGATCAAAACATCATTAGTATACGTTAGAGGATAAGCTTCATTAGTTCTTCTATGTCTTCCTAGCCTCTAACACAACACAATCGTAGTATTGTTATCAGGATTATTATACACTGAATAATTGTTCAAGTCATCCTAAGCTCTGATACCAAGCTGTCACGCCCCAAAATTCCAAACCTCGATTAGAGTGCAAAAGCAACCAATCACAGAATGTTAGGAAGTCAGAACTCGGGGAGTGACAGAATACTCGATCAATCTCAATCCAATTATCAGATTGGAATGTACAGGATCAATATGACAGAACAATATCCAAGTATTCAATCTTAACACAACATTACCAAAAAAACAAAACTACTTCGTCTATTACAGCAATTCAAATAATCAATAATCCAAATACCGGTTCCTGACACACAGGCCAAACAGTCTAATAAAAGCAATCATAAATAAAATATTAAATAAACATCTCCTCTAAGCTTAAGTAGTCCATAGCAGCTCCAGCAATTTATACCTGCTCAGCTTCACTCTCTTTTTATTCCAGCATCAGAGGATGCATGAGTATTCCGAAGGAAATACCCAGTAGGATGCCAAAAAAACCCATAGATACAAGGAATGGAAAATATACAGACATCACGTTTTAGTGAAGAATTTCAAAGATTCAACAGGATCAGGAATTGGAAATACAGTGTTTACCTTACCTGGATATTGACCATACTCAAAGACAATAGCAGTTCATGGTATGGATAGAATAATAGTTCAAGACTCCGAACATTCATCGCGTAAGGAGAAAATACAATATGTCTAGACTCCATAGTATAAGGACACGTCAATTTCTGCTCTCAGATCTGTCCACTTCCCCTGTGGACATCTATACCAAAACATCCTAGAGGTTCTTCAGAGGAACTCGGCAATGCGTCTAGGGATGTTGGCCCCATCTGTGCTTACGGGGACAATGGGCAGAGACTGCAGACCTTCCGTAATATCATATAGTGTAAAATGTGCGTGTGCCTTCATCGGTTAAACTACAGAGGTTCATAATAAATCAGAGATCACTATGGATCTACCAATGGCTCGTGAGCGTACTATGATTACACCTCGGAGAGATCTTTACAAGAACTCTTAGTGGAGAAGCAGTTTTCATGGAACTGAATCAAGTTGTCAACAACATAGGTTGTATCATCTACAGACTCACTCGATCATCTTTCAATATCTGACTCACAGAGGAGTACTATGGACATTTCACTATCTTGATCAGTATAGACTCACACAGGAGTAATGAAGGAAATTTACCATTTCAATTACCAGATGACTCACAACCGAGAACTCAACAGATAGTCGATACACTGAATACCTTCACCATGTGTAGCCCTAGCTAAGACCATCCCCAGCATCAACTGACGTCATGATTAATATGTCACAATAAAACAAGATGGTAGGGTTCAAAAGTTTAAACCATATCCAAGAACTTCATGGACTCAAAGCTGTTTTATGAGATTCGAGACTTGTGGTGCACAACATCACCATGGAAGAACTCGACTCTTGGTAAACCTTTTTCTTGAATTACAGTTACTGTAGTCAATACCATCCCAGTCTTATAGTACATTATAAGGTTCATAATATCATATTTGATCAAATTTTATAGACTTAGTAGGTTAGTGCTTTAAACCTTCAAAACAGTGTATTCTTGTAAGCACAACAGTCCACTTCCTACAATCGCTACGATCTATACAGTGCTTATCCTATTCTGAAGTTTTTATAGCAGACAACCCTGTGTCTCTAGTGATCGTTTAAATATAAAACCCTTGCAAGTGCACAAGGCAATTGTACTACAGTGAGTATTAAAGGGTTGTCGAACCTCAGGGACGGATGAATAATCTTACCAAATTCAAAAGAAAGAAAAGTTGTAATTTTTAATTTAATCTAAGAAAGTAGTAAACTTTAACTAACTAAACGAGTTTTACTAATATGGAGAAGTGCCAAGGCTTCGAATCCACCGCACAATAAACCAGCATATCATCTCTCTCTCTCTCGTTTGAATAAATTCCTAATTGGCTGGTATATTCCTCTCGAACATATACTTGTCAATTCAAAATGTAGTGCTCTCCTCTCGGATGTAACACATAAATCAATTAAGCGCATGGAACTGTGATCTATCTCTCTCGAGCATAAATCAATGAAATCTTATTCCTTTATAACACCTTAGTCCACTTACGTTCCTCTTGGACACGCAAGTATTCCTCGGATTGAAACTCACAAGAATTCACTCTAGCCTCTCTCGAGCACAAAGAATAACTCTCAACAAATTAACAGTGATTGTATAATAAGATTCATACACCAACTAAAGTAAAAGTTAAGATGAGATAAAGAAAACGATACAACAAATTTACTCGGGTTTCATCTACGCCTTGGACAAGGATTTTAGCCGGCCATCGGACGTGGAGAACGATGCTGATTTGTCGGAGTCATCATTCACTATTCACCGAAATACTATTCAAAATCATTGTAGCAGCACTGTAGCATTCACGGGTACTATTCACTGTCTCCTTCGTTGAGTCGCGCACTGTAGCTAATGGCCGACACTGTAGCAGTTGTAATATTCGTCCAAAATCAAAGCTTTGAACTCTCCTCCGACCTCCTTCTCCCCTCTCTCTCTTCCGTCCAAAGCCTCGCCGGAATCCGACGGAAGAGCACCGCAAATGTTCTGATTTTTCTGGCAAAAACCGACTTGTCTCTCTCTGAAAATTCTCCAAAAGTTTTCCCCTTTCCAGCCAGGAGTCCTCTGCTTTTATAGACGCCAATCCCGTCCCAAATCAAGCACAATCCAATTCCAATTTGAAGTGGAATTGAGCCCAAATCCGGCACCGACTTTCCTATTCCGGCACTCTGTTTTTGGTTTCCTTCCCGATCGAGCACGGCTCTCGTCGTGGGCTCGTCGACCTCTCCGCCGCCATCTACTGTGGCCATTGCCATCTTCGCCGTCTTCGCCAGCCTCACTGCCGGTCCATCTCCGCCGGAGCTCAGCCCACGCCGGCGCTCGAGCAGAGCTCGAGCGCTGCTCTGTCCTGGACGGCCCGAGCTTCGGCTCGGGTCGGGTCTTTCTTTATCTTGAACCGAACCGTTGACCCACTGAACCGAACCGAAACCTTTTTCTTTTCTTTTTTTTCTTTATTAAACAAAAACCCGTTGTATCGATCTCATCCATCAAATCTCATCTTGACTGTTCTTCTTTTCAATCACGTCTCTTTCGCGTACTATATTTCCAATGATCATAACTTTTTACTCAGAACTCCGAATTGCGAACAGTCAGTGGCGTTGGAAAGGTGACTTCGTGTACTTTAATATGAAGCTTAAATCAGTCCCATCAGATATATATAATCGAAGTAATAAATATTCAATCATTAGAGTCATGTTTCACCACAATTCTGCATCTTACTCTTGTTTCCTACAAAAACCAAAAAGTATATTAAAGTAGTAGTAATTCTAATCTAACACTAGCATAAACATAAGTTTAGGAGATAATAAAATGCATATTTCATGTATAGATCATCTAGTTTCTAACTCTTTTGAGGGCTTATTTTTATGATTTGTCTACAATTTTTTATTATCGCTCGTCGGTGCAGAAACAGTTCTGGCCGAGAGCAATGAACTTAATCTAATATGATTAACTACTGATAATTACTGACTTTAATGATTACTACTACCTTCCTGACATTATAACTCACCTCTTTAGTAACTTACCGAACCCAATTGAGTCTGTAATTAGGTAGATTACTTCATGTACCCTTCCATACAAATCAGCATACACATATGTTATCTCCTTAATACCCACATTAACCAAAAGAGACAACTATCTACAAACACTGAGACCAATTAGCCACGAACTGACATGACTAAAGGAGACTTTTTGAAACATCAGTAGGTTATGACTCATGAGTTTCCATAATTTAGAAGCAATGCCTCGAATATGACTCGATATTAAGAGTACTTATTTGAAATAGGACATACTTAACATAGACTCAAGGTAAATTGAATGAGAAAGGTGCCATCTTTTTGTAGATAGAACATAGCACGAGATACAACAACATGAAATGATGTCCATTCAAGGATCAATTACGATGGGGATCTCTACTATGGTCTAGCACATGAAGGATTAAGGTACAATGATCATATGAAAGCAATTATCTACTCGCAAGACATGCCAATAGGTATTTTGTCCAATAGACAACACAATTATCAATATGACCGGCAATACTACAAGGCAATATCACTTATAACCCATACGACATACTTATCATAGGTAAATCAAAATCCAATAACAGAGGTCGTAGGGAAAAAAAATTTATCCTACCTCTTCGAAGACTAACCGATTAGTTTTCCTTGTGCGCCTACAACTCCTCGCGATGCCTCTTCCACTTCGGCGATTCACCGCGAACAATGCACAAATTATGGGGAGTTTGGTTGTTGGTTTGAGAGAGTAGAAAGGAGAAGAATAAGAAAACTCACTCAAGCACTTACCAAAAGAGACGATGTACCAAAAAGGGATGATGGCCCTCCAATTGCAGGGTTTAAATAGGTGATTTCCTTCT
The DNA here is from genome assembly GCA_039654745.1 of Houttuynia cordata. Classification (NCBI taxonomy): domain Eukaryota; kingdom Viridiplantae; phylum Streptophyta; class Magnoliopsida; order Piperales; family Saururaceae; genus Houttuynia; species Houttuynia cordata. Next base: position 41,731,373 of record CM077506.1, read on the forward strand.
CCAACAAAATTCAATCTCCACCACCGATCTCCCCTTCTCCAATGATCACGAACGTCCAACAAAAGAGAGCCTCCTAATGCCCAAGACGTGCGTTCAAAATCAGATCCTAAATCAGTTAGGATTTCCCTCAATTTAAAGATTCTAAATCTCTTAATTGGTTACTATAACCGTACATGGCAGTTTCCAATTCTAATTTCCAAATGGACGTCCCCTCCTTGACATGGAAACTCTTCTGATTGGCTAGGGAAAGGTTAAGATAATCCTCTCATTCAATTATGATTGGTCCCTTCCAAGATTACCATAGCTAACTAGGGTAACTTCCTATTTGGATTACAATCTCCCACGATTTGCAATTAGGAATCCAATTTAGGTCAAAACTCTCCCAAGATTTGCTCCATCGATCAAGACAATTTAGTTAGGACATGTCACCCACGAGCACACGGTTCAGGGCCCAGTATCCACGTAGGTCTGGCGCTCAGCACTCCTGCTCCTGGTCCATGGCTTTCAGATGAATGGTTCTGATGACTCGTGAATGTGATGTGTCACTCTGTCTCGTACAAGTCATGTACCACGCAACCAATGCTTCTCGTCACCACCACAGGAGCATTCAAATGTGTGACAAGCCTTGCTCTGGCGTCCAAGTGACCCTGACGTTAGACGACCCTGGCGCCCAGTGCATTTTGCATCCAATGTTTCTCCGTCTTTTGCTACATGATCTATACATGGAATATGCATTTTATTATCTCATAAACTTATGTTTTTGCTAGTGTTTGTTTAGAATTATTGCTACTTTAATATAGTTTTTGGTTTTTGTAGGACACAAGAGCAAGACGCAGAAATGGGATAAAACACGACTCTAATGATTGAATATTAATAACTTCGATTACATATCTCTGATAGGATTGCTTTAAGCTTCATGTTAAAGTACACGAAGTCAGCTTTCCAACGCCACTGACTGTTCGCAATTCGGAGTTCTGACCAAAAAGTTATGATCATTTGAAATATCGCACTCGAAAGAGACACAATTAAAGAGAAGAACCGTTAAGATGAGATTGGATGGATGAGATCGATACAACGGGTTTTTGTTTAATAAAGAAAAAAAATAGAAAAGAAATATGAACCAGTTCCGTTCCGGTCCACTTCAGTTAAAAGAAAAAAAAATAAAAAAATAGAAACCCGGCCCGAGCCAAAGCTCGGGCCTTTCGTCCATAGCAGAGCTCGCCAGCCGGTGGGCTGAGCTTCGTCGGTGGGCTGAGTTTCGCCGGTGGACTGGCGGCGGTGACGGCGAGGGAGAAGACTGCGAGATGGCGGTGATCTTGACGGTAGATTGGGCGGCGACGGCGATGGAGATGACTGCGAAGCTCGACGAGCGGAAAAATCGGCGTGCTTGACCGGGAATAGGAAAGTCGGTGCCGGATTCTTAATCGATTCGACTCCAACTTGGAATGGGAATCAATGAAGAGTCGGATTCGGGGCTGAGGTCTATAAAAGGAGAGCTTTAACGAAAAAAACAGCCGGCAGGAAAAACAGAGAAAAAACAGAGAAGAAACCAGAGCTTTTTTGGGTCGGAGAATCGCCGGATTCCGGTGGCGCTTCGCCGGAACAGAAGGGGGAAGAGGAAGGAGTGGCCGGAGGAGAGGAAGAGGGAAGAAAAGGGAGTGATTCGGAACTGCTACAGTAACCGGCATAAGCTACAGTGCACGGCTGCTCGTTGGAGAAGACGATGAATAGTGCCCCTGCGTGTGAACAGTGATTTTTGCTCCAGTGAACAGTATTTTTTTGGTGAATAGTGCAAAATGACTCCTTCAAATCAACAGCGTTCTTCTTGTCCGATGGCCGGCTAAATCCTTGTCCAAGGCGTAGATGAAACCCGAGTAAATTGGTTGTATCGTTTTCTTTCATCTTAATCTTAATTTTACCTTGATTGGTGTATGAATCTTATTATAGAATCACTGTTAATTTATTGAGATTTATTCTATGTGCTCGAGAGAGGCTAGAGTGAATTCTTGTAAATTTCAATCCGAAGAATATTTGCGTGTCCGAGAGGAACGTAAGTAGACTAAGGTGTTATAAAGGAATAAGATTTCATTGGTTTATGCTCGAGAGAGATAGATCACAGTTCCATATTTTGAATTGCTTATGTGTTACGTCCGAGAGGAGAACACTACATTTTGAATTGACAAGTATATGTCCGAGAGGAATATACTAGCCAATTAGGAATTTATTCAAAAGAGAGAAATGATAAGCTGGTTTATTGTGTGGTGGATTCGAAGCCTTGGCACTTCTCCATATTAATTAAAATCCATTTTAAAGTAGTTAAATTTTATTGCTTTCTCTAGATTAATTAAAACAAAATTTGCTTTCACTTGAATTTGGTAAAATATTAGTCCGTCCCTGAGGTTCGACAACCCTTTAATACTCACTGTAGTACAATTGCCTTGTGCACTTGCAAGGGTTTAATTTTAAATGATCAAGTTTTTGGCGCCGTTGCCGGGGACGGCTCAATAGTTGACCAGATTCTTAGCATAATTAGTGTTAGAGTAGTTTAGTGAGTCTTAATTTAGATTCTTTTTTGCGAGGTTAAGAGAAGACGTGAAATTTTCGCCAACGAGGAAGGGCCATCCCTACCCCTAGTTTGCATTCTCTTTTCCTTATCTTTTTTGATTAATTTGTGTGTTTGGTGTTTTCTGTTCTTTCTGTGATAGTATGTTGTGCTAGTTGTGGATATCTAGGGTTGTTTATCTGATTTGTGGATGTGTGATATTTTGGTTCGATTGATGAAAGGATGGTGAAGAAATGTCTTCACCTTTCTATGGAGTCTTCACCTCATATAAGGAACCCATATAGGAGCTTTAATGATTATTGTTCTTCACACACACCTAATCCCCTTCCCTATGAAATGCCCTACCACCCACGTCCCTTATATGCTGATACTTACAACAGTGGTTGGGATAATCACTCTAATTTTGGGAGTGGCACATCTTCCCCACAATACACAACTCCTTATATGTCGGAACCTTGTGCCCTCTGTTTAAGTCCTATTCATACCCCAGTGGAGTGCCCTTTGGCCCATGAGTACCCTGATTTTATACGCAAATATGTTAATGAGGCCCAGAGTCTTCATAGGTGGGAGGATCATCCTAACAACCCTTGGGAGCAACCCAACCCTGGGCCCACTCTTCATCAGGCCCCTAGACAAGATTTCCTAAGCCACCAACAACCTTACCAGCCAGCCTTAGTTCCATTTAGCCAAACCAACAAGAGACTTTCCTTGGAAGACCAGATGAGTCAAATGAGCCAAATGCTCCTCTCACACTTAACCGAGATTAAAACTGAACAGAAGGAGATGAGAGCAGAACTAAGTACCCAGGCCCAGATTATCCATTCTCATACACAGGCTCTTGCCAACATTGAAATACAGTTAGAACAGCTAACACAGGCCATGAATATGAATGAAGAATGCATTTTACCTGTTGAGCCCCAATATCCGATGGGCCAATTTTCTGACGAAGGGATCTGTTTTTCCCCTGATTATGATGTTACATCCCTTCAGAATGCCCAAAGGTTTGACAATGAGCTTGAGTGGGTTTTACATAATGATAAAGAGGGTGTGGAAAGTAAAGAAGAAGTGAGTGCATTAATAAAACCCAGCTTTAAACCTTCTTCTATATTTGAGGAATCACGATCTATGGCCCTATTAATGAAACCTTCTATTCCTGAAACACCATTCATACCTTGTCTAGATCAATCTAACTCTTTGTTTATTGAAAGTAACTTAGATTGTTTCATAGATTGTTTAGTTGAGTCACTAATTGAGGAAGCTTTCCCAATTGGGTTACTAGAAGAGGCTCCTAAGGCCAAAATGGTTGATGTGGGGGAGGAGGTTCCCTTTATATTAAAATTCTATGATGACCTTCTTTCATGGTTAATGCAAGGACTCCTCTTTCCAAAGCTTCCCTACTCACCACTCCATCCTTTTATTCCACGATATGCTCCATACTTAGGCAACAAGGATAGAAGTGTGTGGTACAATCATTTAATTGATCCAGGTTGATGACTTGATAATCTGGACCCTACAGAGGATCATGGCTCTGTCTGGCTAAAGACGTTAAACTTAGCGCTTGGTGGGAGGCAACCCACGTATTCAGGTATATTCTCTCCTTTATTTGATTTTCTATGTTATATGCTCATTGTCATGCTATATTTTTTTTCACATTGAGGACAATGTTCATAATAGGTTTGGGGGAGGGAATAGTGCTTAAATTAAAAAAAAATTTAAAAATTGAAAAAATCATAAAAATTTAATTAGTTTTTAGGTTGATTGTTAGTACTTTTTCTTAGGTTTTGATAGTTTATCCCGTAATAATGTATGTTACAATTCTTAGGAGATTAATTTGCATTGGAAGTGTGCGTAAGTATACTGGAGGATAGATACACTTAACTGAGCATATCTTTCTGTTACAGTCCTCTTGGAACACTAGTACATAAAAAATTCACTTACACACACTAGTACATAAAGTAATACTATCTAGAGATTTGTTGAATGCTAATCTACAGTGGGATGTCTTTAGTCATACTCATTGGATGATGTGTAGTTATCTGTTGAGCTTAAAAGATCATGATAGACCATTTACTTGGCTATGGCAAGGGATTGGAACCGGAAATAGGTTGAGAGTATAATACAGCCTGGACAGAATAAACATGTGCTAAAAAAAAAAAGAATGCTGAAAAAAAATGTGAAAATAAAAAATAAAAATAAAATGAAAGAAAAGGGGTTGCTTGACTTTATAGGATTAACTTAGGCTGATGCTCGGGCCCGAAGCGGTCTCTAAAAACCTAATGCCCTAAGCCAACTGGCTGGGAGTCATTGGCCTGAGTCATTGCTAAACCTAAGCATCTTGAAGTCAGGCCTTAGACAGTCCTAGCAAAAAAAAAAGAAAAGAAAAAAAAAGTCTGTGGTGTATTACCTCTCAAATCTAGAATGTTGGACTCGAAGGAGGCGCGCAGATTTGTGCTATCATGAACCTAAAGATTATGATGACTATGTAGATTCTGATGTTCTTTGGTTAATGGGTAACACTGGATCTGTATAAACAGAAATTTAGAATGTATTGCTACAGTGTTCTACACTTTCTACAATTTATGTTATCATGCTATATAATATTTGAGCATAAATTTCCAAGATGAAAGTGTGGAATAAAACCACTTACTTGAGGGCTTCTATATTCCTGTTGATTATGAACCAAGTACATGTGGTTGATTTTCTTAAGCATTGTAGTGTGCATTTGTCGGGATAATAGGTTTGCTTGTTTTGCACTGTTTTTTATTTTTGTTTTGTTTTTGCACTTAGGTTAATTAGATTAATAAATACATGTTTGTGGGTAGCATGGCTGCAAACCCTCACGAGACAACACTCGTCCTACTAGGGACACCTAGAGGTTTAACGGCTTGTTGCATACGCTCAATGCAATCATGTTCCCTACGAAAGTGGTGTTTACTTTTAAGCATTAATTCCTTAGTTTATTTGATTTGATTTGATTTTGTTTTGTTTTGCTAGGGACTAGCAAAATCTAGGTTTGGGGGTGTGATCTATACATGGAATATGCATTTTATTATCTCATAAACTTATGTTTCTGCTAGTGTTTGTTTAGAATTATTGCTATTTTAATATAGTTTTTAGTTTTTGTAGGACACAAGAGCAAGACGCAGAAATGGGATAAAACGCGACTCTAATGATTGAATATTAATAACTTTGATTGCATATCTCTGATGGGACTGATTTAAGCTTGTACACGAAGTCAGCTTTCCAACGCCACTGACTGTTCGCAATTCGGAGTTCTGAGCAAAAAGTTATGATCATTTGAAATATCGCACTCGAAAGAGACACAATTAAAGAGAAGAACCGTTAAGATGAGATTGGATGGATGAGATCGATACAATGGGTTTTTGTTTAATAAAGAAAAAAAATAGAAAAGAAATATGAACCGGTTCCATTCCGGTCCGGTTCAGTTAAAAGAAAAAGAAATAAAAAAATAGAAACCCGGCCCGAGCCAAAGCTCGGGCCTTTCGTCCAGAGCAGAGCTCGCCAGCCGGTGGGCTGAGCTTCGTCGGTGGGCTGAGTTTCGCCGGTGGGCTGGCGGCGGCGACGGCGACGGCGAGGGAGAAGACTGCGAGACGGCGGTGATCTTGACGGCAGATTGGGCGGCGACGGAGATGGAGATGACTGCGAAGCTCGACGAGCGGAAAAACCGGCGTGCTTGACCGGGAATAGGAAAGTCGGTGCCGGATTCTTAATCGATTCGACTCCAACTTGGAATGGGAATCAATGAAGAGTCGGATTCGGGGCTGAGGTCTATAAAAGGAGAGCTTTAACGAAAAAAACAGCCGGCAGGAAAAACAGAGAAAAAACAGAGAAGAAACCAGAGCTTTTTTGGGTCGGAGAATCGCCGGATTCCGGTGGCGCTTCGCCGGAACAGAAGGGGGAAGAGGAAGGAGTGGCCGGAGGAGAGGAAGAGGGAAGAAAAGGGAGTGATTCGGAACTGCTACAGTAACCGGCATAAGCTACAATGCACGGCTGCTCGTTGGAGAAGACGATGAATAGTGCCCCTGCGTGTGAACAGTGATTTTTGCTCCAGTGAACAGTATTTTTTCGGTGAATAGTGCAAAATGACTCCTTCAAATCAACAACGTTCTTCTTGTCCGATGGCCGGCTAAATCCTTGTCCAAGGTGTAGATGAAACCCGAGTAAATTGGTTGTATCGTTTTCTTTCATCTTAATCTTAATTTTACCTTGATTGGTGTATGAATCTTATTATAGAATCACTGTTAATTTATTGAGATTTATTCTATGTGCTCGAGAGAGGCTAGAGTGAATTCTTGTAAATTTCAATCCGAGGAATATTTGCGTGTCCGAGAGGAACGTAAGTAGACTAAGGTGTTATAAAGGAATAAGATTTCATTGGTTTATGCTCGAGAGAGATAGATCACAGTTCCATATTTTGAATTGCTTATGTGTTACGTCCGAGAGGAGAACACTACATTTTGAATTGACAAGTATATGTCCGAGAGGAATATACTAGCCAATCAGGAATTTATTCAAAAGAGAGAAACGATAAGCTGGTTTATTGTGTGGTGGATTCGAAGCCTTGGCACTTCTCCATATTAATTAAAATCCATTTTAAAGTAGTTAAATTTTATTGCTTTCTCTAGATTAATTAAAACAAAATTTGCTTTCACTTGAATTTGGTAAAATATTAGTCCGTCCCTGAGGTTCGACAACCCTTTAATACTCACTGTAGTACAATTGCCTTGTGCACTTGCAAGGGTTTAATTTTAAACGATCACTACACGTGCAAACACTTGCCAAAAATAAATCCTCACACTTACCATGGTTCAATTTGGTAAATAAAGATATTCAAACGAGTCTAAACATATTGCACTCGTACCCTGGCACTTGTCCCACCGCTCTTGGCATTAGGTGCGCCCAGCCCTGGCGCCAGACTGGCCTTTGCGCCAGGTTGCCCCCAGCGCTAGGGTTAGACTTCGTGCCCTAGGTTTGCCTAATCTAGTTATCAAGTTACGCCATACAACAAATATCAAAATAAAATTCAACATACCAGATTAAGAATCAAGACTAAAAATCGAAACAGGCCCAAAACTTTCCTATTTTAGACCAATTTCCTAAAATAGCGGCTTTAGTGGACATACTGATTTTACGGGTGTTACAAATTTGCATGTATCTACATATATATATGTATAAGATAATGATCTCGGCTTGTAGTGTGACGAGCTCGACCTGAGCTTTAGATGAACCGAGCCAAAATCTAAAACGATCAGAGCCGAGTCAGATTAGTTTGGGAGCCGGCTCTACCCATTGACACCCTTACTTGCTGACCTTTTTAGAAGAGCAATGGAGAATGGCTTAATTAAAGGTGTAGAGGCTGTAAGGGGGAGACCAAAACTAATGCACCTTTTCCTTGTAGATGATGGCCTCATTTTTTGTAGAGCTTCAAATGAGGAGTGCTGCAAAGTTCAAAGAGTGCTTATGTTGTATGAGAAGGCCTCAGGGCTACAAATTAATTATGACAAGATGGGTATTTTTCTTTTCTTCAAACACTAGAGATGAAGGAAGCAGTCGAAAACTTTATGGGTGTTGGGGAATTATGAAGACATGAAAAATATCTAGGCCTCTCCTCATGGATTGGAAAAGAGAAAGTGAAATCTTTTCGCTATCTTAAAGAGAAGGTGTGGAGGAAAGTGGATGGTTGGAAAGAGAAATTCCTATCTCACAATGGTAAGGAAGTTCTTATAAAATTAGTGGCGCAAGCAGGCACCGGTTTATGCCATGAGCTATTTTAAGGTCCCCGACACGATTTGTGATGAAATGAAGAGCTTGATGTGTAGTTTTTTGTGGGGTGATAAGGAGGGGAGAAAGATCCATTGGATTAAGTGGGAGGAGTTGTGTAAACCCAAAGGAGGGATTGGGTTTCGCAATTTGAAGGCGTTCAACCTTGTCCTCCTTGCAAAGAAAGGGTGGCGAATTTTTACTAACAAAAGTTCTTTGTGTTTGCAAGTACTAAAGAGTAAACACTTCAAAAATACAAGTTTTTTTTTGCAACAAAACTCAAAATTCTTCTATGATTTGGAAGGGTTTGATGGAATGGCGTGATGTGCTAAGAAAGGGCGTTATGTGGAGTGTTGGTAATGGGCAAAATTGAAATGTGTAGCATGATAAATGGATTCCTTTTTCTTCATCTCATAAAGTTTTTATAAGCCGAAATGGAAGAACTGAAGAAACAATGGTGTCATCTTTTATTGAGTACGAGAATGTATGCTGGAATGAAGAGCTTGTGAAAAGTTTTTTTTGGCTTATTGATGCTGAACGCATTCTGAGTATTCCTCTTTTTGCTGAATGGCCAGATGATGTCTTGGTTTGTGAGGCTAATAAAAATGGGGCAATGACAGCCAAATTAGCTTATAGGGTAGCTCTTGCAATGGAGAGTCATGAAGCAGAATGCCAAATTTCGGACAGAGACGGTGATGCGTGCCAAATTTCGGACAGAGACGGTGATGCGAGTTTTTGGAAGAGCATTTGGAGGCCCAAGATTCCTGAAAAAAATAAAGATATTCAATTGGAGGCTATGCCATGGTGGTCTTCCAACAAAAGTTAATTTGATTAAGAAGAGAGTGGTGGATCAAGCTCTGTGTGATCGTTGTGGTGGTGGTATTGAGGATGCAGTGTTAGGATTTATTTTGTACTTCATAATAAATCATTATAATGATAAAACTTTAATCTTATAATATAATAAAATATTATAAACCTTAGTTATAAAAAACATACCTTGAGCCATAGAAGAAATCCAAGCCTCAATAAGGAAATCAGTTTCTCTCTCTTAGCCTTTTTCTGTTTCACAGAGAATGTTTAAGTTGATGGAAATTAAACCTCTGTTATTCTTTTATAGGCAGAGAGAGGACCGTTCCTGATGGTATTATATATGTGTTTATTATCAGGTCTGTAACTATCCAGGATAAATACTCTTAATTATACGTTCTATCAACGTATATATCAGAAACGTTATCTTTTCATGTTGACCCATTTACATGGCACGTGGGCCACATTAAGTGAGATATTAAAATATCTTACATTCTCCCACTTGGCCCATGTGACAGAATTTATCTTTTAAAACATAATGCGCATATCATAAAAATAAATTCTTCTACATTGGTCATATCATAGTATCATTATTAAGTATAGACTAATACGGATCATAGTAGTTCCATATCATTAAATCGACATAGTTCCTTCTATGTACCACAATATTAGTTTTGTTCTTAATATGATCTATAAGTGAAAAAGATCAATAATGGTCCACTTTAATGTCTCTTTTAGAGACTAAAATCCTGTCAAACATTTATGTATATACCAATGGTATTAAAACAGGATATCATAAGTATCAGAAACAATATATAAATGAGCTCAAAGTGTCAAACACATTAATTATCATAAACTCATTAAAACTTTACAATAATGCCCATCCTTTCGACATGTCCAGTAAATGTCTTTGGAGGCAATCCTTTAGTCATCGGATCCGCAATCATAAGATACGAAGAAGACTGCTGCAGAATTATCACAATAAATTTTCAGCGGCTTTGCAATACTGTCGACTATTCTAAGTCCTGAAATAAAGTTCCGCAACCATAATTCTTGAATTGTGGCCTCAAAGCATGCCACAAACTCAGCTTCCATAGTGGATGCAGCAAGAATAGACTTTTTCGCACTTTTCCATGAAATTGCTCCTCCAGCAAGTAGGAACAAGTAGCCAAATGTGGATTTTCTTATATCAACACATCCAGCAAAATCTGAATCTGAATATCCAATCACCTCAAGATGATCAAATCTCCTATAAGTGAGCATGTAATCTTTTGTTCCTTGTAAGTATCTCAATACTTTCTTTGCACCTTTCCAGTGATCCAATCTAGGATTACTTTGATATCGGCCAAGCATTCCAACAACAAAACTAATGTCTGGCCTCAGACAAGTCTGGGCATACATTAAGCTCCCAACAATTGATGCATAAGGAATTTCTTCCATTTGTTTGCGTTCCAATTCATTCTTTGGGCATTGCATAATGCTGAATTTATCTCCCTTCTGAATTGGAACAACACTTGATGAGCACTTTTCCATTTTAAATCTCTCTAGAACTTTATCGATATATGCTTTCTGAGACAACCCTAACAATCCTTGTGTTCTATCCCGGAATATTTCTATTCCAATCACATAAGTTGCCTCTCCCATATCCTTCATTTCAAAGTTCTTAGAGAGAAATTTCTTGTCTCATATAATAAGCCAATATCATTAGTAGCAAGTAAGATGTCATGAACATATAGAATCAAAAATATAAACTTGCTCCCACTGATCTTCAGGTATATACACCGATCAACAATGTTTTCCTTAAAACCAAAAGAAGTAATGGTATCATTGAACTTAAGATACCATTGGCGGGAAGCTTGTTTAAGTCTGTATATTGATTTCTTAAGTTTACACACCATATGTTCTTTTCCTTCAATGGAAAAACCTTCAGGTTGATCCATATAAACTTCTTCCTCTAAATTCCCATTCAGAAAGGCAGTTTTCACATCCATTTGATGTAACTCCAAGTCATAATGAGCTACCAAAGCCATAATAATTCTAAGAGAGTCTTTCTTAGATACAGGTGAGAAAGTCTCCTTATAGTCAATACCATCTTTCTGAGTAAAGCCTTTGGTCGTTCTATATTACCATTTGAGTCACGTTTGGTCTTAAAGACCCATTTACACCTGACTCTTTTACTACTTCCAGGCAATTCAACAAGGTCCCAAACATCATTCTGTTCCATTGATTTTAACTCATCTTTCATGGCATCTACCCATTCAGTAGAATTAACACTTTTTATAGCTTGTGAAAACGAAACTAGATCTTCATCAATTCCCAAGTCAAATTCTGACTCTTGTAGATATACCAGATTATCATAAGAAATAGCAGACCTTCTTTGTCTTTGAGACCTTGTTAATGCTATTTCTTGTGGTTCTTCTATTGTAGGTTCATTAACATTATCGTTATTGTGAGTAATCTGATCATTTATTTGTTGTTCTTGTCCATTGTTCAACGGTTCAACAATTGGATGAACAACAACTTTAGAAGAAGTTAACGGTAAAGGAACTTGTACCCTAACTTCTTGAATTTCCGCTTTTCGTGGTTCCTGACTCCCACTAACTTCACCATTCTCAATGAACCTAGCATTTCCAGTTTCAACAATTCTTGTACTATGGTTAGGACAATAAAATCTATACCCTTTAGACTTTTCTGGATAACCAATGAAGAAACCACTGGTTGTTCTTGAATCTAATTTCTTTTCTTGTGGATTATAGATTCTTACTTCTACCGGGCAACCCCAAACATGCAGGTGCCTTAAACTGGGCTTCCTTCCAGTCCACAGTTCAAAAGGAGTCTTAGGAACTGCCTTACTAGGAACCCTGTTTAATAAATACATGGCAGTTTTCAATGCATGCATCCACAATGATATGGGTAAAGACGTATTGCTTATCATACTCCTAACCATGTCCAGTAAGGTACGATTACGCCTTTCTGCTACACCATTTTGTTGTGGTGTACCGGGCATAGTGTATTGAGTACATATGCCACGCTTTTCAAGGAATTTAGCAAATCGACCTGGGCATTGCCCAGTTTCATTATACTTTCCATAAAATTCACCACCTCTATCAGACCTGATGATTTTTACCTTTCTGTCTAATTGTCTCTCAACTTCATTAATAAATACCTCGAGAGCATTTATCGATTGAGATTTTTTATGCAACAAATAGACATAACCATAACGTGAAAAATCATCAATAAAAATGATAAAATATTTTTCTCCACTAAAAAATGAAACATCAAAAGGTCCACATATATGAGTGTGTATTATTTCAAGGAGTTGTGTGCTCCTTGTGGCTCCTTTCATTGTGTGTTTTGTTTGTTTTCCTTTAATACAATCCACACAAGCACCAAGATCGGTAAAATCCAAGTCTGGGAGGATTTCATTCTTTACCAACCTTTTTAATCTTTCTTTTGAAACATGACCCATACGTTTATGCCACAAGTAAGCTGAACTTCTATTGACTAGACCATGTTTAGTTCCAACATTATGATGCAGAGTTAAAAGAGTCTCAACAAAAAGATCATCAAGTTTCAATTTGTATAAACTATCACAAAGATTACCAGAACCAATGAAATGATTTTTCTTAAGAAAACTGAAACATCCATTCCCAAATTTAAAAGAGTATCCAGCTGAATCAAGTTTAGACAAAGAAACTAAATTATGAGAAATAGAAGGTACGTAAAGAGTTTGACATAAATCTAAGTGATGTCCTGTGTCTAAAATCAAACGATAAGTTCCAATAGCTTCAACTGTAGCTTTGACACGATTCCCCATAAAAACAAACTTTTCATTTGGATTTGTGGTTTGGGTCATAAGAAATCCCAGCATCGTATTTGAAACATGAGTAGTACAACCAGAATCAAGCCACCAAGTATTTTAAGGAACTTTAGCTAAATTTGATTCGAAACATACGAAAGCACTAGGCTTACCTTTCTTTTCGAACCATGCCTTACGTTTCAGGCAATCTTTCTGAAAGTGTCCAAGTTTCTTGCAGAAATGACACTTATCATTTTTATGTTCCTTTTTCTGGATTTGAGCAGATGATCGATTCACTTTCAACGGTCCTTGCTTGCCCTTTCCATGCTTCTTTCCGGCTTTCTTTCAAGCTCCTTGGTTACTTACGAAATGAATAGTATGAGTTCCTTGACTCTTAAGCCTCGTTTCCTCCTGAACAAGCATACTGTAAAGTTCATTCACATTCCATTTATCTTTCTTGGTGTTGTAATTCATTTGGAACGGAACATATTCAGGAGGAAGTGAGTTTATAATAAACTGTACGAGGAAATTCTCATCCACATTCATTCCTAGAGACTTAAGTCTTGCTGCAATATTTGTCATTTCAATGACGTGCTCATGCATGCTACGAGAACCATCGAACTTCATGGTGGTTAAGGTAGCCATTAATGTCCCAACAAGTGACTTATCAGCAGTTTGGGAGCGTTCTTCCACAAGTTTCATAAATTCTTTAGCACTATCAGTTTTGGGAAGAGTAGACTTTATGTTGTTTGCTACACTCATTCGCATAAACATTAAGCTTAATCTATTTGATCTTTCCCCAGCATCATTGCAAGTTTTTTCTTCATCACTGCTAGTATCAGTAATAGTAGCAGGTTTCGCAGTTTGAAGTGACAAATCAAGATCCAAAACACCTAAGTGAAATTGGATTTGTTCACTCCAATCAGAGAGATTAAGCCCATTAAACATTGGAACAGACGAAGCATGCGAATGAAGAGAAGCGGGAACAGGTACTACAAGAATAATATAATGCTCATATATTAACGCTTTGAGTTGTAACTTAAACACATAATACAAATTCAGACACTTAATTCAAATAAAACAATAAGTATATACCGGTGTTCTCCTTTGGGTGATACAACGGCATACTGATCGTTTAAATATAAACCCTTGCAAGTGCACAAGGCAATTGTACTACGGTGAGTATTAAAGGGCTGTCGAACCTCAGGGACGGATTAATCTTTTACCAAATTCAAGAGAAGAAAAAGATGTAGTTTAATTAATTCTAAAGAAAGCAATGGACTTTATCTAATCTAACTGAGATTTAATCAATATGGAGAAATATGAAGGCAGAGAATCCACCACTAGACATGCAATTACTACTCTCAATTATTATTACGCCCAAATTGATATGATATGGTAATTTGTGTTCATGGTCAGACACACAAATCACAATGAATTCACTCACGTTCTTGGTCGGACACGAGAGTTCATCCACTAAAAATTAATGTAGATAATTCTATCCTTGGTCGGGCATAGAATTATCATTTGGGCTAATGATCATATCCTTGGTCGGGCATAGAATTAACACCAGCCTACTTTTAGCTAAGCGCAGGAATTAAAAAGATCTAATTTCATGCATATCAATCAAGTCTATGGTCAAGCACTCAAAAGAAACTCATGAAATCGCATTAAACATAAATCATATCAATTGTATAAAATTAAACTATCAAGAGTAGCAATACACATCTAGGGCTTCATCAAGCCTTGAATAAAAGTTTAGTTACACATAGAAAGAGAGAAAAGAAAAGCCTGTTTAAGTAGATCCATCGTCATGAATCCTTCTTCTTCTTCTTTGCTCAAGACTCCTTCTCTTGCTCCTCTCTAGCATCCAATAAAGCTCTGGTTCTCCAAGGTTGAATGCCCAATACGTTCTCCCATAAAGCATATATATATGGGTGAAGGAAAACCCTCAAATCCCCTTCCAAATCCAAGTCAAAATAGGCCTTAATTCCGGTTTGCCGCATACGGCGATCGATCGTCCGTATTGATGATCGTTCGCTATACAATCGATCGCCATTCCTTCGTTATTTTACTCCGATCGATCGCTTTGCTCCGATATTTGTAGACGACGTTATGATAATTTAATCATTTGAGTTACTTTTCACCTCATTTCTGTGTATTACTCTTGTTTCCTACAAAAACCAAAAATTATATTAAAGTAGTAGTTATTCTAATCAAACACTAGCATAAATATAAGTTTAGGAGATAATAAAATGCATATTTCATGTGTAGATCACACCCCCAAACCTACATTTTGCTAGTCCCTAGCAAAACAAAACAAAAATAAAATCGACTAAAAAAAAACTAATGCATAAAAGTAGACACCACTTTCGTAGGGAACACGATTGCATTGAGCGTATGCAACAAGCCGTTAAACCTCTAGGTGGCCCTAGTAGGATGAGTGTTGTCTCGTGAGGGTTTGCAGCCATGCTACCCACAAACATGTATTTACTAATCTAATTAACCTAAGTGCAAAAAAAAAAAAAAAAAAAAACCAAACCAAAAATTAAAACATTGCAAAACACACAAACCTATTATCCCGATAAATACAAACTACAATGCTTAAGAAAATCAACCACATGTACTTGGTTCATAATCAACAGGAATATAGAAGCCCTCAAGTAAGTGGTTTTATTCCACACCTTCATCTTGGAAATTTCTGCTCAATATAATATAGCATGATAACATAAATAGTAGAAAGTGTAGAACATTGTAGCAATACATTCTAAATTTCTGTTTATACAGATCCAGTGTTACCCATTAACCAAAGAACATCAGAATCTACATAGTCATCGTAATCTTTAGGTTCATGATAGCACAAATTTGCGCGCCTCCTTCGGGTCCAACATTCTAGATTTGAGAGGATAATATACCACAGACTTTTTTTCTTTTTCTTTTTTTCGCTAGGACTGTGTAAGGCCTGACTTCAAGATGCTTAGGTTTAGCAATGACTCAGGCCAATGACTCCCAGCCAGTTTGGCTTAGGGCATTAGGTTTTAAGAGACCGCTTCGGGCCCGAGCATCAGCCTAAGTTAATCCTATAAAGTCAAGCAGCCCCTTTTCTTTCATTTTGTTTTCATTTTTTTCGCATTTTCATTTTCATCATTTATATTTTCAGCACATCTTTATTTTGTCTAGGCTGTATTATACTCTCAACCTATTTTCGGTTCCAATCCCTTGCCATAGCCAAGTAAATGGTCTATCATGATCTTTTAAGCTCAACAGATAACTACACATTATCCAATGACTATGACTAAAGATATCCCACTGTAAATTAGCATTCAACAAATCTCTAGATGGCATTACTTTATGTACTAGTGTGTGTGAGTGAGTTTTCTTAGTTCAAGCACCTGTTCCAAGAGGACTGTAACAGAAAGATATGCTCAGTTAAGTGTATCTATCCTCCAGTATACTTACTCACACTTCCAATGTAAATTAATCTCCTAAGAATTGTAACATGCATCATTACGGGATAAACTATCAAAACCTATGAAATACTAACAAACAACTTAAAAACTAATCAAACAAATTTAACAATTTTTTTTTATTTTCCTTTTCTGATTTTACAATGAAGCACATCCTCTCCCCCAAACCTAATATAAGCATTGACCGTAATGCACAAAAAAGACAAAATACAATGATTATAAAAAGGAAAAAGAGAAAGAGGAAGGAAAACACCAGGAGGAAGTGGACTAGAAATCTCGATCGTCGCCATCACCATCGCCTGGAGGAAAATGCCATGCATGAAGTAAATCGACTATGGAGTCGAGGCGTTCCGTAATAGCATGCTGGGAGTCCATAAGCACCTGCTGGGACTGGCGAATCTCCTGCTGTGACTGACGAATCTCCTGCACGTGGCCAGTGAGATCGCTGATCTGCTGCTGCATCGTCGCCCATGGGGGTTGAGCAGGCTCACCCTCAGGTATCTCAGCGTGGTCCTCAAGACGGGGAGCTCGTGGCCACCCGCGTCGTGTATGGCCCATCATACGGTTATATGCATCAACTCCAATAGACCCCAGTCCATGAGATACTCGAGAATGCTCAGGAAAATGCACCCCCTGAGTCAGAAGTACTCGCTCTAAAATGTAGGGGTACGGTAACCTCTCGTCTTTTCGGCCCACCATCATTTGCTTCATCCGGCCAAAGACGAATGAAGGCAGGTCAAGATCACGGCGCCGAGTATCGTCGCCGAATACATAAAGTAAATCCGTCATAGTTCGGTCGACTTTTTCCTTCCTGGCTGACCAGACATCATGCTGTAGAATTAAAAATGCAAAGCGAAACTCCGATCGCATACTAATGGCAGCCAGCCAAGTAGAGGTCCCAGGTCCCACGGCAGACCCCATCAATCGTCCTGTGATATTCCGGTATGGAGGAAACTGATATCCATTAAAGTCAGGGTGATGAATCGTACCTCGGTCACAACCCATAGGACTAGCAATATCTGCAACTCGAACTCTGATAGAAACACCACATACTACACTCTGAATAGTCACCTGTTCGGGATCATCACTGTCTTCTATGGTGCCAGTTGCATAAAATTCACGAACCGGGTCCTCATGGACCATTGCGAATGCATTCTGCCTTTTGGCAGCGATATGGGTGAAATAGTGCACCCAATCTGCCCTGTCCTCAATCCATCGCTGAGTTGGAAGATCGGGAATAATCGGGTTGAGGACCACCTGCCGCTCATATTGGATGGGCCGTGGCGGTGCAGCAGGTTCAGGTGGAGGGGTGGAGGAAACAGGACGTGATGAAGAAGCCTCACCCCTATGGCGTTTGTGCGCGACGGATTTCTGAAGCATTGTACCTGAAAACCAAAGATAATAGTGAAAATTCAATTAAGGTACAAGAATATGCAGCAGGTAATTGCAAGACTTAAATATCACAGCAAGCATGTAATAACAGATCCACTTCAAAATTTTCGGATTTTTTTTTTTAAAAAATAATAATAAATTTCCTAAAAATAATAAAAAATAAAAATAAAAATAAAAATAAAAATTTTATGAAAACTTAGGAAATCAAAAGGAATCATCATGCATATCATAAATCACAATCATCAATATAGAACTATGCATGAAAGGGATTCAAAAATCAGATTTCGAAATTTTTTTTTTTTTTTTATAGAAAACATTGTTCACCGCAAGAACAAAATTCCTAAAAACACCTAAAATCGAGGAATCAAAAGCTGAAATTCACACATAAGCATCACAATAGACATTATAAGAGAATGCATAAGATTAATCACAACAATATCCACCGGAAACTAAGAAAAATCGAGTTTTTAAGTTTCGGCTTACCGAAGAAAAATGAGTGATTGCGATGAAATGAGTGGGAAATCACGGAAACCGACACCGGATTTGGAATCTACGTGAAAAAATCCTTCAGGGGCCGGAGTTTCAGCTCAAACAATGGTCGGAAACGGCGGCGGCGAGCGGAAATAGATTTTCCTCACCGCGGCCGTTCGGAATTTAAGCCCGAGGAAGACGACCCGCGATCGATCGCTATTTTAGCCAATCGATCGTTGTATAAATCAAGAAACAGTACCCGTTAGATTGAAGATGAACGGTGTTGATGTACCGCATGGCGATCGATCGCAAAGATAAGGCGTCGATCGGATAGCGATCGATCGTGAATATCCGATCGATCGTATCTACTGTTCTTCGATTCTTTTTTTTTTTTTTTTTAATAAAAGTAATATTCCCTCCCCCAAACCTATTATGAACATTGTCCTCAATGTGAACAAAATAGAGCATGACAATGAGCATATAACAAAGAAAATCAGATAAAGGAGATAATACACCTGAATACGTGGGTTGCCTCCCACCAAGCGCTAAGTTTAACGTCTTTAGCCAGACGTAGCCACAATCAAGCTGTAATTGCCGGATCATCCAAGTAAACAATCATCAGATCAATATCTGGCACAGCCTCGAGATATGGTTTCAATCGATGACCATTGACTTTGAATGTAGTCCCATCCTTTGGATTATAAATCTCAACCGCTCCATGAGAGTAGACTTGTTTCACAATGTAAGGGCCATACCATCGAGAACGAAGTTTCCCAGGAAATAAGTGTAGCCGCGAATTATAGAGTAACACCTTCTGATCAGGATGAAAAGATTTCCTGGAAATCATCTTGTCATGTACAGCCTTGGTCCTCATCTTGTAAAGTTTGGCATTCTCATAGGCATCAAAGCGCATCTCCTCTAACTCACTTAGTTGGAGTTTTCGCTGCTCACCGGCTTTATCCATATCAAAGTTGTACGCCTTAATAGCCCAATACGCTCGATGTTCCAACTCAACAGGTAAATGACAAGCTTTTCCATATACCATTCGGTAGGGAGGCATACCAATCGGGGTCTTGAAAGCTGTCCGGTAGGCCCATAATGCATCATTCAGTCGCAAGGACCAATCCTTTCTATCGGGGCGAACCGTCTTCTCAAGAATCTGCTTGATTTGGCGATTTGAAACCTCCACTTGGCCACTCGTCTGAGGATGATATGGTGTGGCAACCTTGTGGGTGACAGAGTATTTCTTGAGAAGAGCTTCAAAAGACCTGTTACAAAAATGAGAACCTCCATCACTAATAATAGCTCGAGGAGTTCCAAACCTGCTAAAAATGTTAGATTTAAGAAAGTCCAGCACAACTTTTTGGTCATTGGTCCTAGTGGCAATAGCTTCAATCCACTTAGACACATAATCAACAGCAACAAGAATATATGTATGACCAAAAGATGGTGGAAAAGGTCCCATAAAATCAATACCCCAAACATCAAATAAATCAACAATCAAAATTGGTTGTAGGGGCATCATATTCCTTTTAGACAAAGATCCCAATTTTTGACACCGATCGCAAGATTGACAATAAGCATGAGCGTCTTTAAATAGAGTTGGCCAATAAAAACCGCTTTGAAGTACTTTGGCCGCAGTTTTCTTACCACCGAAGTGTCCACCACAAGCATGAGAGTGACAAAAAGATAGGATGCTATGAAACTCACTCTTGGGGACACATCGTCTTATGACTTGGTCAGCACATATCTTAAACAGGTCAGGGTCATCCCAATAGTAATGTTTGACTCGAGAGAAAAATAAGTTTTTGTCATGTTTAGACCAAAAGGTTGGAATTTGACCCACAGCAAGATAATTCACAATATGTGCAAACTAAGGTGGAGATGTAGTGGAGACAGCAAAGAGCTGTTCATCAGGGAATGAATCTCTCAAAGGATCATGGCTATGCAGATCAGGAATAGGAATTCTGGATAGATGATCAGCCACGACATTCTCAGAACCCTTTTTATCTTTAATTTCAAAGTCAAATTCCTGGAGAAGTAAAATCTAACGGATCAGCCTCGACTTAGCATCCTTCTTGGAAAGAAGGTACCTCAAGGCTGCATGATCAGAGAAGATGATGATCTTACTCCCCAGGAGATAAGACCTGAACTTATCTAATGCAAACACAACAGCAAGCAACTCTTTTTCTGTGGTAGTATAATTCAATTGAGCATCAGTGAGTGTCTTGCTAGCATAGTATATGACATGAGGAATTTTATTGATGCGTTGGCCTAACACTGCCCCTACAGCAAAATTTGATGCATCACACATTATCTCGAAGGGCAGTGTATAGTTAGGGGGCTTAATGATGGGAGAGCTAGAGAGGAGGGTTTTGAGCTTTGTAAAAGCATCTTTGCACGAATCATCAAAGTCAAATTGCACATCCTGACCGAGAAGGTGGCATAATGGACGTGATATCTTGCTAAAATCTTTGATGAATCGACGATAAAACCCTGCATGGCCAAGGAAAGACCGTATTTGCTTAACTGATGTAGGTGGTGGTAAATTAGCAATCAGGTCAACCTTGGCCTTGTCAACCTCTATACCCCTTTTTGATATAACATGTCCAAGCACAATCCCCTGTTGAACCATGAAATGGCTCTTTTCCCAACTTAACACTAAATTTGTTTCCTCACAGCGTTTTAAAACCAAAGTAAGGTTGTGCAAGCATTCATCAAAACAAGTGCCAAACACCGAAAAATCATCCATGAAAACTTCCAAAAATTTATCAATCATGTCAGAAAAGATGGACATCATGCATCGCTGAAATGTAGCAGGGGCATTACAAAGACCAAAAGGCATTCTTCGATACGCAAATGTACCGAAGGGGCATGTAAAAGTCGTCTTTTCCTGATCCCCTGGGAAAACTGGCACTTGATTATATCCTGAGTACCCATCTAAAAAGCAATAAAACTCTTGGCCCGCTAGTTTCTCTAGGATTTGGTCAATGAATGGGAGAGGGAAATGATCCTTACGGGTATTGGAGTTCAGTTTCCTATAATCAATGCATACCCGCCAGCCCGTGGTTTCTCTTATTGGCACAAGTTCACCCTCTGAGTTTGGTTTCACCGTGATGCCCGATTTTTTAGGGACGACCTGGATGGGGCTCACCCACTCGCTATCAGAGATAGGGTATATGATACCTGCGTCTAACAATTTCACTACCTCTTTCATCACCACTTCTCTCATGTGTGGGTTCAACCGTCTCTGCCCCTCCCTGGAAGGTTTAGCCTGGTCCTCCAGGTTTATACGATGCATGCACACAGAGTGGTCTATACCCCGGAGGTCGGCTACTGTCCATCCTATAGCTCGCCGGTGTGTGGTAAGGATCTCCAACAACTGGGCTTCCTGATCAATAGATAGGCTAGATGAGATAATTACAGGAAGGGTGTTGTTGGGTCCTAGGAAGACATATTTAAGGGAGCTAGGAAGGGTTTTTAGTTCAAGGTTGAGTGGGGCTTCGATGGAAGGTTTTAGAGGTGGGGCAGTAGACACAGGGAGAGGATCAGGATGGGGTCGCCATGGGATATGTCCAGGGTATAGGGCAGCCACTAAATGGTGATGGACCTCCTCAAGGTCAGGTATGCCCTCATATTGATCGATCCAGTCATAGAAAAGGGTGTGCTCGAGGGCATCCTTAAGCACAACAAAGGGAAGGTATTCCTGGACAAGGTCATCTAAGTCGTCAACCACAAGGCACTCAGCTTCACTCGAGGGTTGTTGGGAAGCACTAAAGATGTTTAATTTAACTTTCATGTTCCCAAAGGAGACGTTCATAAGCCCTGACCTACAGTTAATGGTGGCATCGGCTGTGGCTAGGAAAGGGCGGCCAAGGATAACAGGAATTTGGGATTTGGAGTTGGCAACTGGTTCCATGTCTAAGACGACAAAATCAACAGGAAAGTAGAACCGGTCAACTCCAACGAGAACGTCTTCAATAACACCTCTAGGTTTGCGAATGGATCGGTCTGCTAACTGAAGGGTGACTGTGGTGGGCTGCAACTCTCCTAGGCCAAGTTGTTCATACACTGAGTAAGGGAGGAGGTTGACACTGGCCCCTAAGTCCAAGAGAGCTCGGCTAATGGTATGGTCACCTATGACGATGGATATAACAGGGACTCCTGGGTCTTTAAATTTAGGTGGCATATCACTGGTGAGTAAAGAGCTTACTTGGTTGGTTAAGAAGACGTTTTGGGTGACATGGGATTTGGTTTTCCTCTTTTGGGTACACAGGTCTTTCAGGAACTTGGCATAGGCAGGTACTTGTTTGATGGCATCTAAGAGGGGAAGGTTGATCTTAACCTGCTTGAACACCTCTAACATTTCCTCCATTCATTGGTGGGACTTACTAAACGGGGAGGGTTGGTTGAGGCATTGAGGGAAAGGAGCCCTAGGGATATAGGATTTTTCACTGGTGGGCTCAACTGGGACATCCTTCTGTGATGGGAGGCTAACAGGATCAGGCATAGTAGGAGTGGGTTGATTCTGTTTCTCAAGGAGAGTGTCCTCACTCACAATGGTTGGGTCCCTAACCTGATTGTCAACTTGTTTTCCATTTCTTAGGGTAGTAACAGCTTGCACCTGCTCATTTGGATAATGGGAACCTTCAACGGCGAACTGGCCTCTAGGGTTCTGCTGTGGTTGGCTGGGCAAGGTTCCTACTTCCCGACGGTTCATAGATTGGGCCAGCTGTCCTAATTGGGTTTCTATTTTTGCAATGGATTGTGTATGGGAATGGACAAGCTGGGCCTGGGTTCTTAGCTCACCTGTCAGCTCTCTGTGTTTAGTTTCTATCTTGGCATCCACTTTGGCTTCCGTCGCATTAAAAGCTGAGAGGAGGGTAGATTGGGTGGCTAGCAATTGGCTCATCTGATCTTCAAAGGATGGCTTCTTATTGGTTTGGCCAAAGGGAGGATTAGTGGCTGGTTGGTAAGACTGAGTTGGGTTTGAGAAGTCTGGTCTTGGTGCCTGATTGAAAGTGGGCCCCTGGTTGGATTGTTTCCAGGCGAAATTGGGATGATTTCGCCACCCCGGGTTATAGGTATTTGAGTAGGGGTTATTGGCTCTAGGATAGGTTTGTGCAAGGTTGATGTGCTCCTGGACAAGATCTGGATACTGGGAAGTAGAGGGGCAATCAACAATGGTGTGCATCGGGCTGGCACAGATGGCACAGGCATCTTGAGAGGTCGGGGTCTGTGAGAAAAATCGGTCAAACCTCTCAGTAAAGGATGCCACTTGGTGTTCTAGGTTTGTGGTAGCTTTAACATCATACATGCCTCCCTTTGAGGCACTCCTGCCAGGCATATGGCCTTCAGATCTATAGAGGGTGGCACTGTGTAAAGAGTTTTCGCTCAGGTCCTCTAGTAGATCCCAAGCATCATCCGGAGTCTTTTTCATAAATGTGCCTCCACAGGAGGCATCTATTAAGGTCTTATGCTGATCACACACACCCTCATGAAATCTCTGTACTAATTGCCACTTGGGCACATCATGGTGGGGACAAGACCGGAGTAAGGATTTCATCCTCTTCCAGCTTTCATGGAATTGTTCATTAGATGTCTGGGTAAAGGTGATGATTTCATGGCGGATCTTATTGGTCCGCCCCACAGGAAAGTATTTCTTGAGGAATTCAGCCTGAAGTTCCTCCCAAGTGGAAATAGAGTTATGCTCAAGGGAGTACAGCCATTCCTTGGCCCTATCTTTTAAGGTGAAGGGGAACAGCCTAAGGCGCACCTGGTCATCAGATAGTGTAAGTTTAAAGGTTGTGTTAACCTCTAGGAAATTTTGTAGGTGCCTATAGGGGTTCTCATTTAATTGGCCATGGTATGTGGGCAGCATCTGGATGATGTTTGGCTTAATTTCGAAATTAGCCACGGTTGCAGGAAGTAGGATACAGGAAGGGGAGGTGTAGGCAGTGAGACGGTAGTAGTCTTGCAGGGTACGGGCATGGGGCATTAGTGGATTCTGGTTTAGACCATTCCCATCCCCAAGGTTCAGGTTGTTCGCCATTGGATGAGTTTCAGAGATTTGTTTGCTAGGAGTTCTACAGATTCTATATAGGCGCTCAGGATCAGGATCAAAGGCAAGGTCGGGGTTCAGGGATCGACGACCATGCATGCACAATAAAAATCAAACAAAACCTGTGCAGTCCTAATAGCGACAACTAGCAAGCATCAACCCTAGATAGCGACAACTAGCAACCTAATAGCGACAACTAGCAAGCATCAACCCTAGATAGCGACAACTAGCAACCTAATAGCGACAACTAGCACGTCATGCAATCCCACAAAGAAAAGAAAAACACCAAGCACCCAAAGTTACTCTAAAAGAGGGTTAAAAGAGTGCAAACAGTGGGAAGGGATGGCCCTTCCAACGATGACGAAAATCAGCGTCCTCTCTTAATCCTGCAAAAGAAGAAGAAAAACACAAATTAAGCTACTGACAAATAATCTAAGTTAAGACTCATTAAACTACTCTAACACTAATTATACTAAGAATCTGGTAAACTATTGACTTCCGTCCCCGGCAACGGCGCCAAAAACTTGATCGTTTAAATATAAACCCTTGCAAGTGCACAAGGCAATTATACTACGGTGAGCATTAAAGGGCTGTCGAACCTCAGGGACGGATTAATCTTTTACCAAATTCAAGAGAAGAAAAAGATGTAGTTTAATTAATTTTAAAGAAAGCAATGGACTTTATCTAATCTAACTGAGATTTAATCAATATGGAGAAATATCAAGGCAGAGAATCCACCACTAGACATGCAATTGCTACTCTCAATTATTATTACGCCCAAATTGACATGATATGGTAATTTGTGTTCATGGTCAGACACACAAATCACAATGAATTCACTCACGTTCTTGGTCGGACACGAGAGTTCATCCACTAAAAATTAATGTAGATAATTCTATCCTTGGTCGGGCATAGAATTATCATTTGGGCTAATGATCCTATCCTTGGTCGGGCATAGAATTAACACCAGCCTACTTTTAGCTAAGCGCAGGAATTAAAAAGATCTAATTTCATGCATATCAATCAAGTCTATGGTCAAGAACTCAAAAGAAACTCATGAAATCGCATTAAGCATAAATCATATCAATTGTATAAAATTAAACTATCAAGAGTAGCAATACACATCTAGGGCTTCATCAAGCCTTGAATAAAAGTTTAGTTACACATAGAAAGAGAGAAAAGAAAAGCCTGTTTAAGTAGATCCATCGTCATGAATCCTTCTTCTTCTTCTTTGCTCAAGACTCCTTCTCTTGCTCCTCTCTAGCCTCCAATAAAGCTCTGGTTCTCCAAGGTTGAATGCCCAATACGTTCTCCCATAAAGCATATATATATGGGTGAAGGAAAACCCTCAAATCCCCTTCCAAATCCAAGTCAAAATAGGCCTTAATTCCGGTTTGCCGCATACGGTGATCGATCGTCCGTATTGATGATCGTTCGCTATACGATCGATCGCCATTCCTTCGTTATTTTACTCCGATCGATCGCTTTGCGATCGACGCCGTATGATACCGATCGATCGTAGTTACTGTCTTCGGCGGATCAAAAATTCCAGTAGATACGATCGATCGCTTTGATGCCGATCGATCGTGTCCTTCAATACAGTGCTTTTGCGGCTCTAGCGATCGATCGCAGTGATTCCCGATCGATCGTAGTTACTATTTATAAACTTCAAATGGCTATAACTTTCTGTCCCGAACTCTGAATTGCACGTGGTTGGTGGCGTTGGAAAGCTGACTTCTTGATATTTAATATGAGACTTGAACCAGTCCAATATGACATTTTTAGACGAAGTTATGATAATTTAACCATTCGAGTTACTTTTCACCTCATTTCTGTGTATTACTCTTGTTTCCTACAAAAACCAAAAACTATATTAAAGTAGTAGTTATTCTAATCAAACACTAGCATAAATATAAGTTTAGGAGATAATAAAATGCATATTTCATGTGTAGATCACATACCATGATAAACATAATGATGCTTATAAATTTACTGTAATTTAGTAATTTAATATATCCCACTTAAATCAGTTTGCTATCTTTGGATACACAAAACTAATCTAATGAAATATATTAATTACCACCTTCATATTCATAAATTATAAGGACAACTGATCAACCTTTGGGCGATCCATAAATGTCTTACAATCATGAATTTTTAATTACCCATAATATTCTATAAGATCATTTCAATTCTAAGCATCACATACTTATGGGTAATTTAAATTATCAATTATACAATCTAAAATTTACGTGACCTTATGGTTCGACCACTTTGGTGATTAACATACCAACATAAGGTAAATTTAAATTGTATAATGTCAATAATCATCATCATCATCATAATATATCAATAACCGTACAGGTTTATCTTATCCTTAACTGGTATTAACTTAAAATACAAGATATAACATGCTCAAAATAATGGGCTGAACCAAAAGCATTAACATAACCCAAACCGTAATAAATAATATTGAACCGAAATCATTAATATAAACCCGAACTGGATTTCTTAATATTAGACCAAACCGGAATAAAATAAGTCGGGTCAGTCCGGCTCGATTCTTAGCTTGGTTTAGATCTTAAGTCGGGCCTTTTTTTTAATAAAGACCGGACCGGTTTGGTCCGGTTCACTTTATAAGGGTTCAAAGTGTCATCCTCTTCACGAGGATGCCCTAAATTTTTTTTTTGTTTTTTTTTATAGTAGCGACGGCGGTAGACGCCATGGACGCCACCGCCGCCGCCGCTTTCCTCCTTTCGTTTCCCCATTATTCTCGTTGGAGCACTGCGAGAGCGGCTGCAACGGCGATCGGATCCGCTGATGTAGCATGTGCGTCGGCCATGGACTTCGCCGTCGATGATCGACGCCCTTTCTGTGTTTTGCAGCGACACTATGAATGCCAATGCCGCTACGGCCTCTGTCTAGATCGGTCGCCGCATTCGCGACCGTCGATGGCTCCGGCCATGGTGACTTCCACGTCGTGTCCTTCTTTTCACAGTCACAGCCGCCGCTGCCCCTTTTTTTTTCTTACTGTCATGGCGTCGGCCATTGGATGCCGACGCTGCCGCCGATGAGGCTGAAAGGGCCGCCCTTTATTCTTTCACGGCGAGGCCGGCGACAGCCAAAAGTTTATTTTTTTTATCATACGCTGCGACTGGCTTGCGCCGCCAGCGTGCTAACAGCTGGTGGTCCGACCAGTTGCTACACCGCCGGCAATTAGTTTGCGTCAGGGTCAATCATGGATGCGGTCGAAAGAGCAAATACAGATCTTCCACCGCCACGACATAGACATGTGCCGACAGCCAACATCCGGCTGAACTTTTATGTTGCCGGTGATACGTCATGTGATGCACCGGCGAGTCTTTAGCGAAAGCGTATAATGTACCAGTATCAAACGTGCTCCGATACTAATTGTTAAGATTAATTTTGTACTTCATAATAAATCATTATAATGATAAAACTTTAATCTCATAATATAATAAAATATTATAAACCTTAGTTATAGAAAACATACCTTGAGCCATAGAAGAAATCTGAGCCTCAATAAGAAAATCAGTTTCTCTCTCTTAGCCTTTTTCTGTTTCACAGAGAATGTTTAAGTTGATGGAAATTAAACCTCTGTTATTCTTTTATAGGCAGAGAGAGGACCGTTCCTGATAGTATTATATATGTGTTTATTATTAGGACTGTAACTGTCCAGGATAAATACTCTTAATTATACGTTCCATGAACGTATATATTATAAACGTTATCTTTTCATGTTGACCCGTTTACGTGGCACATGGGCCACATTAAGTGAGATATTAAAATATCATACATGCGGCTCATGCAATCTGCATCTGCCCTTATATTCAAGATGTGTGGAAGGAGTTTGATTGGTATAAGGAGCTCACTAGTAAACCAGAGGCAAGGCCGGAGGAAATTACGAGAATGATTTGTGGGAGATCGGATAGGGATGATTTTGAAAAGGTCCTGATTAATTGTTGGGCGTTGTGTATAATAGAAACAAGTTTTTGGCATGGAGAAAGTGAGCAAAATGTTGTTGGCGTGGTGAAGTTTGTGTCTGAATTTCGCAAGAGCCATCAAAATACTAGGAAAGGAGAGTTTTGCACAAATGTGGATGGAAAAGGCCTGCACCAGTGTATGCCAAAGTAAAATTTGATGCGGTAGTTTCTATTGATTTGGAGAAGATTGGTTTGGGGAGCTGTATTCGGAATGAATATGGTGATGGTTTGGAGAGTTGGAGCTGCCCAATTTTTGGTTTGTTCAATGTGCAGGAAGCTGAGATTTTGAAGGCCATTGAAAATACCGATGGCCTTGGGTTTAGAAGGGTTCAAGTTGAAGGGGAATGCATGGAGACGGTGAATATTTTGGTGGAGAAACAAACTTCACATCCCCTGCTTGGAGCAGTAATTGAGAAGGGGAGTGATAAACCTACAGCGAATCTCTACACATTTCCAAACACAGCTGATGTGTATGGAACCCACATCAGCTCACCCACTTATTTCCATACACATCAGCTGTGTATGAAAAATGTGTAGAGATCTGCTGTACAAATATCATTTCCCATTGAGAAAGCCCTCGGTGACTTGATTGCTTCGAGTCAGTTTCATTAGCCCATGTTCAGAGAGAGGTGAACGGACTCGGTCATTGTCTAGCTAGACATGCTAATTCCCTTGCCTATGCGGTGGGTTGGTGCGAGGAGATTCCCTCGTGTGATGAACTGACAATCGAGCATGATAAGTTCTTAATGTAATGCTAATATCAGTTGTATTTTAGCTCTCAGTTGAATGAAATGCTCTTTGAATAAAAAATAAATAAATTAGGCATCGACTTATTAACTACTCTTCTTCTGTAGACCAAACCATAAAAGGTTTGGTACAAGATGTTTCACAGTAATTGTAATGCATTTAAAATTACACAACCTACGAGACTGAATTTGAATTATGAATGACTGAAGATGAAGATGCTATGCTGATGCTGCAATCATCAAGCGGGGCCCGTTCAGGAGATGATAAGAAAGGCTTTGGCGGCATTCGCAGAAGGTTCACACTTCCTTCCAGCATTTCTACAGCTTTGGTCATGGAGGGACGATTGATGGGCTTCATTTGAATGCACCACAGTCCTACTATAAGTAACTTTTGGGCAATTTTTATTTCATCTTCTTTGGCATCCAACAAGATTCTACTTCCTCTTCTTGATGAAGTTTGTCATAAATCCAGTGTGGAAAATATGTTTGGCTGCTTTTGGCAACTGGGTTTACATTCTTTCTTCTGCCAGCCATTTCCATGAGCAACATTCCAAAACTGTATACATCAGACTTGGTAGAGACTGCCATAGCCCTCTTGTAAAACAACTCGGGTGCTATATATCCTATTGTCCCTCTCGCACCAGTAACAGGAACAACACTTTCATCAGTTGAATAAAATTTCGCAAGTCCAAAGTCTGATATTTTTGGGGAGAAATTTTCATCTAGAAGAATGTTGTGAGGCTTTATGTCAAAGTGCAAGATCTTCATATTGCAACCTCGATGCAAATATTTAATCCCATGAGCAATGCCCAGTGCAATTTTGTATAGTCGGTCCCAACTCAAGGAGTGTCCATCTTCTCTAGAGAATATGCACTTGTCCAATGAACCATTTGGCATGTAATGGTAGATGAGGGCCCTTTTCCTTCCCATGGAGCTGAAACCAATCAGCTGCACAACATTTGTATGGTGAATTCTTTCAATAGTGGCCACTTCAATGATAAAGTCCTGCCCATTGCACTTGGACAGCATCTTAACTGCAACTAGATGACCATTTGGAAATTTCCCTTTGAATACAGAGGCAAATCCTCCCTGCCCTAGTTTCTCTTTGAAGTTGTTGGTCATCGTCAAAATTTCCCAATAAGAGTACCTCTTTGGGATGTTATTCTTGTATTGGCAAAGGAATTCCTCAATTGAGTCATCCATTGACAAATGGCTCCTCAGTAATTTGTATATTAGAAAAAGAGGCACGCAAAAGATTCCAAAAGATGATCTGGCTATAAGTAAGGGTTTCCGGCTCGGCTCGGCTCAGCTCGACTTTAGGCTCGGCTCGACTCGGCTCGGGCTCGTACCACTACGAGCCGAGCTCGAGCCCAACGATACTCGACTCGGCTCGACTCGTTTAAACTCGACTCGGCTCGACTTGTTTAAACTCGACTCGGCTCGACTCTGGCGTGAGGCGACGGCGACGACGAGGTGAGGGCCGAGGGGATTTTGGGGGGCTCTGGCATGACGGCAACGGCGAGGGGGGCTTTGGCGCACGGCGGTGACGAGGTGAGGGCCGAGGGGATTTTGGGGGGCTCTGGCACGACGGCGACGGCGAGGGGGGCTCTGGCGCACGGCGACGACGAGGTGAGGGCCAAGGGGATTTTGGGGGGCTCTGGCACGACGGCGACGACGACAGCGAGGGGGGCTCTGGCGCACGACGACAGCGAGGTGAGGGCTGAGGGGATTTTAGGGGGTCTCTGGCATGGCGACGACGAGAGGAGGGGGGCTCTGGCCCGTAGCGACGACAACGGCGCTGGAGAGGTGAGGGCCGAGGTGAATTTTTTTAGGGGGGTCTCTGGCGAGGCGGCGGTGCCGGGCGAGGGGCTCAATAGGGTGGAGGCGGCGTCGGGGGGGGGGGGGGGGGGGGGGGGGCTCTGGCCGCCCCTAGCAGTTGCTGGGGGAGGGTGCGATGCTGGTGAGGCGACGGCGGCACCGAGCGATGCGACGGCGGCGGCGCTGGGCGTCAGGTGAGGTTCCATCTCCTTCGTTTCCGGCAACTAAAAATTTGTTTTTTTTTGTTTATTCTGATTTCTGATCCGTCACTGCCTGCGACAACATCATCGGTGCCTCGGCCGGTGATGCGCCGGCGAGCCGAGCTCGAGCCTGGTCCGTGCCTTCCTGTATTAGGCACTCGAGCTCGAGCTTGAGCTGAGCTCCAGAATCCTGCTCGAGCCGAGCTCGAGCTGGGAGGGACCGAGCTGTAAACAAGCCGAGCCGAGCTCGAGCTCGATTTTAAAATTTCGAGCTCGAGCTCAGACATGCCCAAGCTCGGCTCAGCTCGGCTCGTTTACACCCTGGGCTATAAGTATGCGTTCTTCTCGCCCAAAAACATTATATGAGAAAATGTTAATCATATTGATCAATGAATTAAAAGCAACAAAAGGTACATAGTGAATTACTTACCTATAATTGGTAGGCATGTTGAGAAAATGCCTGTGAAGTAAATAGATGATTGTAAGAAGCAATAAAATATGATGGGGAATTTACCTGGAAGACACAAACATGCAGCCTACGAATTACTTGTAACTCTTCCCATGCTGCTATGAAAAAACCTGCAAATTGTAGCAGAGAATTATATGACTGTTTATAAACTCTCTGTGCATATAACATTGATAATATTCATTATCTCTCACCCAGTTGTGCTTTTCAGCTACAAATACTCTGACAATTGCTCATAAATTTCATGTGAGAAATAATATGTTAGAAAATGACAAGATGAAGTTTATGACCAATGTCAAATATGCCTTTTCTATTCATCCATGGAAAGCTCAAGGAGATCATGGTGATATGATTAGCTTCTACCACAATGCATCAAATGGACCAGTTTCTTTTGAAGACAAAAGTATGATTTGTATTTAATATTGCTATTTACCATGTTCTCTGTTATTTAATAATGACAACATAACAAGGTCCGTACAAAAAATTACTATTGAAGTAACTGAACACTCACATTGAGGTGATTCGAAAAGCCTTTCACAAGCATAACCAAGATAATAAACAACTTCAAACCCCATAAGCATCCTCTTGTGGATCTCAACATAAGTAGTCTTGCATTACATAGACTTTCAAATAGACGTTTTTCCGCGCAAACCCCACTCATTTGCGTGCAAATCACAGAAGCTTTCTGTAGTCCGGTATTTACTACAAGACCAGAATATTTCATACTTGCATAATCAAAATGAACTTGCCTACCAAGAAATGGCATACAACAAAAAACTCATGAAAAAGTTCCACATCCAACCAATATGAAAGGATATTCTCTGCGCCACCCCTTCTCATTTCCTAGATCAATTTTATTTGGTAGCATAACAACTTCCTGATCAATCCACTGATAACAAAAATGATAGAAGTCAGACAAACAAAGAGCCTTGTTAAATTCTTGTATTTACAGAAGACTATAAGACTATTGCAATGTTGATGAACATAAATCAAAGAACTATAATTCATATTGAATTTAATAAATAGCTAAATTTTCAACAAATATTTGGCAATAGAAATTTGCATGTAAAAACACACGAATCTCTAGCAGAATGAATGCATTGTATTGGCATACCTTCCTCCTGCAGCAGAATTTAATAACCAAGCGCGGAAGAAGCAGGGAAAAAAAAGAATCAAATGCTCTACAGTCAGCTTTTTTTAGCCTACTACCTCCTTAAAGGTGATAATGTTATAGGTTGCCATGTAAAAATTAAATAAAATTTGGGTGAGAAATTTGATCAAGGCTTAACACACGCACATGATTTGTTATGTCCTCATGTAGACTTCTAGCTTTACTATCAAGTTCCATCTGCCAAAACAGCTCAAAAAATTAGCAACATAAAAGGATATCAGATATCCAAAATGCAAGTGAAACAGTTTTTATCGTGCAATTTGTTGAAAAATAACTCTATGTAAGATGGTCACAAACATGTGTGCATAAGTTAGGTGTATGCATTTTTGTAGGCATATCGACAAGCATTTTCTAGGAAGCTACCAAACTACTCTGAAAAGCAGATGCTTTCGTTATAAAGTGGACTATTCTATGAAGAACATTACCACTGTAAGCCTTCTCAAATGCCTCCAACGAGATCACCGCTCTAGGTTGTGGAAGGTCATGGGTTCTAATCTCGTTGGAGGCATTTATATCCCACTTATGTTTCACGTGCCACGCTTGGTGGACACTTGCACCTGAGGGGGGATGTGAGAATATACAATAAATAAATAAAGATTTCTGTTTCCTAACAGCTCGAGCTTTTGGGAAAATTTGTTATCTTACAGTTCCTACTCTATCTCCACAAGGAGAGAGTATGTGGTTCTCCTCTGTTTTCCTGTTCCTCTTGCTATGTAGCTCTACCGTGGAACAAGCTACTTATGCTTCTTCCTGTGGAGAACTCTGAAACATAAGCTACCCTTTTTACCTTACGGGTGATCCCAGTGTCACTGTTGATTTATATTCTCGTGAGCTCACTTGCAATGACAATCAGGCATTCACATGATGGAGTTCGGAGGATAAGTACCGTATCCAATCAATTGATTATGAGAATAAGACTTTCCACCTCATTGATCCAGGAATCAAGAGTGATAATTGCACTTGTCTACCTCTTAATAGACTGACATTGGAAAGTTATATTGAAGTCAGGATTGCTAATGTAATATATGGGTATAGTGAAGTTCTAACTGTCAAGTGCCGTTCCTCTGTCACATATTCTTCATATATAGCAACTTCTCCTTGCCTCAACAACTCTTACGGATTTTACCTGTATGTTGTGGTCGTGCAGGATGGAATCCGTTTTGATCTCCACAAAATTGCAGCGTTCAGCCTTCCACCCTTGCATGTGCCACGCTTGGTGGACGTTTGCACGTAAGGGGGGGTGTGGGAATATATAATAAATGAATAAAGATTTTTGTTTCCTAACAGCTCTAGCTTTTGGGAAAATTGGTTATCTTACATTGTATCAGAGCTCCAGGCTATGGAAGGTTATGGGTTCTAGTTTCACTTGAGGCATTTATATCCCATTATGTTCCACGTGCCGCGCTTTGAGGACGCTTGCACGTGAGGGGGGATGTTAGAATATATAATAAATGAATAAAGATTTCCGTTTCCTAATAGCTCGAGATTTTAGGAAACTGTTGTGACGTCAGGCCAGGCCCATTGTATACGACACCAACCCACGTCACTGGCCCATCACGTTAGACATTAGGATATTTGATTGAACCGTATTTTATTGTAATCAGACCCGTTTAGGCTAATTGTTAGGTAACGGGCTGAATGGGAATAATTAGTGCCAGTTAGTGGCCCATCAGATTGGACAGATGGCGCCAGGCCTAGAGAGCCGCGCCATCTGCTCTCTTTAAAAGGAGGTCGTCCTCCTCATTTGAAAGCATGCAATCAAACAAGTTCTAGTTATCTTCTCTATTCTTCTTTCTTCTTTGCTGATTTGGTACCTTGTGATCCTTACGGGTCACAACATTGGTCGGTCCCGATCCGTGACTGAAATGCCGCCTCGTAAACAGCCGACGACGGCTAATGAGCCACAGCCAGATTCCGACAGGACCAACGACGCCACTAGCCCGACGAAGACCGGTGAGAATGACAAGGCCGAGATCAGGTCCATGCTTGCGCAGCTACTGCAGTTGCAGACGACGAAGGCATCAACCACGACCAGTTTTTCTTGCTCCCAATGGTGAAACGTCACAGGCGGGTGGATTGAGGGGTTATGGTGGATCAGGCACTGGGATTCCTCCGCCGAACCACACCATGCAAGGGGTTCGATTCGGATCCCTCAACCAGGCAACTGATGAAGGCCGTTTGGGAGGAGGGATACGAGGCATACCAGGTGTAACACCCGAAAAATCGGTTCTCCCGAGCGCGAGGACTAGGCCTGGTGCTGTAACCCGTCTGACGCCAGGGGTTGGGCACACCTGACGCCAGGGCCACTTGAGTGCCAGGGCTATGGCTAGTCACGTGTGCGAGTACACGTGTGACGGAACCTAATGGACGTGCTACCAAGTGTTAGACTCGTGCACGGTGGAACTACTCAGCATGCGTGTAAGTCATCTTAACCGTTCATCTGCGATCTGTGTTATAAGGCGTGTGAGTTCCATTAGTGGGCCACGTGGACCCTGTGGAGGTGTGCCACCTCATGGATGATGTGGACACCTTGGACCCACGATTTGGAAGACCAAATCGTGGGGAGTCTTTTTGGTTTGAAACTTCATTAATTTTAACTAATGGATTACACTATTTTGCAATTGATTTGATTAGGGCAAATTAGGGATTAATTAAGGGATTGGATTGGCACTTAATAAAGATGCTTTAGCATATTTTATCCAACCAAAAAAGGGCGCCAGATGGGTAATGGAGCAAATCGTGGGATGGATTTGGCAAAGGAAGTTACATTGGTCTAATTGATAGTTATCTCATTAACTAACCCCCCCCCCCCCCCCCCCTAAATTGATTGGATTATAACTAATTGGGTATGAGCCAATCAGCAATTGGGGAAAGTTTCACCAAAGCTTGCCATTCAAATTTTGATCAAGGTGTCTTTTGGATTGGGCGCCCAAATGGGAGAGCAAAACTACCATATGCGGTTTTGGGAAATCTTGGAGAAGATCTCGATCCTAACTATTTGGCGATTCAAATAAACTGAAGAGGCTGAAATTGGGGAGCACGTTGGAAGGGAAGATTTCACTCTTGCTGGACTTTTTCTTGGTCGTTGGATGGGAGGAGAATGGACGGCTGAGATGGCATGGCTTAGAGGTGGACCATCTATTTAAGAGTAACCATGAAGGGGACGGCTCTCCTTTAGCCATCGACTTCCATTAGTGTGTGCCTTCTTCCTCCTTCACACCCCTCTAAATCAGTACTTTTTCTCCCTTTATACGTCACATCGTGGTGTGGTGGATCGACGGGCGTAAGAGAAGGCTTGGAATAGGGAGCAATCTACGTGAAGGAAATTGCAGTTCGTCATGAGAGGTAGGATTCTTTTACCACAAGTGTGATCTTCGAAATTTATCATGCTTTTGGGTGGTTCATTGATAAGTGTGCTGATATATCCTATGCTTTGATTCAATTTCGTGTGACATGAATTGTTGACCATTCTATGATTGTAATAATCCATATTATTTGAAATGCTCTATTCGATGTGCATGCTTGCTTCTATTTCGTCCTAATGCCTAGATAGACGTCCCCCATTGTTTCAATTTCATAAAGTCGTCACCTTTATTGCATGAAGTTGATGTCGGACTATTGTCCAGAGTTAGTTGTCTTGTTTGATCATTGAATCCCTTATTGTTTGAATGATACTTGACCGATCTCTTGTGTTATGCAAGTTTTGGAGTAATCTTCGGTGTTACTCCTTGTAAATGTCATTAAAAGTCCTAATTCGCTCTCGGATTATAAAAAGTTTGAATCTTTGGTCATGGACCATCATGATGGACTACTGTGGCGTCCGGGATTAGGTGTCCTATTGGTTTAATCATAAGAATATTACACTAGTACTTATAATCAAGGATTGGGTAAGGGGTATGTGTATACATTATGTTTATTATATGACTAATCCTAGCAATCAAACTCGAATCACTCTCTGAAGTCCGAGAGAAGTCTGACGTCATGTCAGAGCTTTTTGGATTAAGAGGTGTCCGGTTTTAATTGGCTGATTTAGAAACTTGGGTTAATGGAATTAGATTAAAAGATTAGTAATCGGGTTATAAGATGTAACCTAATGGTGAGATTAAAATTAACAATTACAGAACCCTTAGGCTTTGTAAAAGACATTAAGAAAATGATAATAGTGTCAGAGAGGGTAATTATGGTATTACTAAAGCTTATACAAACAATTAATTAGTATAACTTAAGTTAATGGGTCTCGGCCAGGAGTAATCCTGCGCAGACGAGCCCTATTCGAAAAATGATAACTAATTGTAAAATAATCCAAAAATTAAGCCGTCTATTAGGTTGTAAAGTAGACACCTGAGGCTACTTAGGATAAAATTTTCATCAATTAGTTCACTGTGTCCAGAACGGGGTGACCAGTTGAAGTGGGCGGTTCTGTTTTGGACAGAACTCTGTTCCTGCGTTTATCAACCCTAAAACCCGAATAATACTAAGAAACGAGTTAAGATAATACTTAAGACTTTAATTAAGTATCATTAGACTTATAAGGTACTGAGAACAATAACTCTACAAGAATATTAAGGGTCTTAGAGTCGAACGTGGTGTCCCATGATAATTGTCCTTTTTGTCTCCTCTCTTGGGTTATTCATGACTCATGAGTATTCAAAGCTTGAATCTTTTTCGAAATCTCTGACGTGGTCTATCTGAGACACGTCATTCAAATTTTTCTGTGTCGGGGATTGTCAACTCTATGGTTAGGTATGACGATGAAGATGGCGGAACATGGACTTTTGGCGAATCTCGTGGTGTGTCTCATTGATGAGTCATTTTAGTCGGGTCTCAGTCGAGTTCCTAGACCTATTCATTCTGAGTTAGCAACACTCCTTAGTGAGTTGATTCAAGTTATGTTTGAACCTTGTTTTCTACTCCTATGAAGAGTCGAAATTAGGAAGTCTTGACTTAAGCCTCTTGATGATAGGGCCCAGATGTTTCCAAGAACTGTTTCTCCGCTTTGAGTCGTTTATGAGAACTCTTAGTCGGAATCATAGTATGCTCACGAGCCATCGCTAGATCTTGCGAGATCTCTGATATTGATGAACCTCTGTAGTTCAGCCGATGACGGCAACCGCGTGCGCATTAGATTGTATGACATTACGGAAGGTCTGCAATCTCCGCCCATTGTGCCCGTAAGCACCGATGGGGCCAGCATCCCTAGACGCATGGCCGGGTTCCTCTGTAGAACCTCTAGGATGTTCTGGTATTGATGTCCATAGAGGAAATGGACAAACCTGAGAGCAGAAATTGATACCTCCGACACTTTGGATGTCCGGAGTAGATGTTATTACCTTACCTCCATTACTCTACGTAAGTTTGGAGTCTCTGATTTTGATCTTAACCTTCCTTGACTATGGTGTCTTGGATGGCAGTTGTTTCCATAAAGCGAACTCAGTATTTGCTGAACCTGAGTTTTTGGACTTGTATCTATCTTTGAGTCTTTGACCATATTCTATTACTCTATTGTGGGTTTTCTATATCCTACTGGGTATTTCCTATGGAATACTCATGCATCCTCTGATGCAGGATTTAAGAAGGAACAGAAGTGATAGCGAGCAGCGGCGTGGATGGTTACTGGAGTTTGAAGACTTATTTCTTTAATTATGTTATTTTTATGTTTTGTTGATTGAACTCACGGCCTACGCGCCGTTTTATTTTAAGTTCTGTTGAGACAATTCCATTAATGTAATAATTAATTAGATTCCTTTTCAGTTATCTATATTTTTGTGAGTGAATATTATTTAAGTCATATTGATCCTGTAAGTCCCATTATATTTAATGAGACAACAGAAGTCTTGAGTATTCAGTCAGTCCCAGGTTTCCCACCCTATGACCGTCATTGGTTGGTCGCTTCCGCGTAAATTGGGACTTGGAAATTTGGGGCGTGACACCAGGTGTTCGACAAAATGCCCCTATGACAACGCCTCTTCGAAATATCCAACGGGAGATCGATGGGGACTGGGAGGAGCCGCTGGGCCCTCAAGGGAGTTGGCGTGGAGGGGCCGAGACCCGACTGGCTCGTCTTCAATTTCCACGCTACAATGGAGAAGACGATCCCATGGAGTGGATCTACAAGGCGGAGAAATTCTTTGACTACCAAGGAACTTATTCGAAGGCTGAACCGCTACGCATCGCTGCGTTTCATCTAGACGGCGATGCCTCGGTGTGGTTCCGTTATTACGAAAAGGAGGTTCGTTTTCCGACATGGGCAACCTTTGCTGATGAACTCTGCGTGCAGTTTGGCCCCAATGAATTTCAAGATTTTAACGAGATGTTATCCAACCTGCGCCAGACTACAACGGTGCGGGCATATTATACCGAGTTCATGAAGATTGCCAATCGTCTGCCTGATTGGCCAGTGGCTGCCCTCGTGGGTACATTCAAGAGGGGATTGAGGCCAGAGATAGCAGATGAGATGAGACACTACCCTTGCCACATGATGAGGGACGTGGTGCGCCACGCTTGCATCGAGGAGGAAAAACTGGCCAGACAGCGACGAGGGGGTCGTGGTAGAACGGTACAGAGGACCCCTTTCAGTCCTGCGCTGGGACCAACTCCAGCGTCTGGCAACTCTGCCGGCCGGCCCATGTCAGCAGGAGCGGGCGCTACCTCAGTCCGTCGACTAACCCACGCCCAGATGGAAGAACGCAGAGCCAAGGGATTATGCTTCAATTGTGACGAGAAGTTTGTCAAGGGTCATCGCTGTTCAGCCCCAGGAAGCCTATTAATTGTGGAAGTTGACGAGGACTTGACAGACCCCGTCGAGGAGATGGTCCAGGATTATAATGACGTGCAACCAGAGATCTCAGTGCATGCATATTCAGGCACTTTCACCCCACGCACTATGCGCGTACAAGGGCTTCTCAAACGCCAAGACGTAGCCGTGCTGATTGACAGTGGGTCTACCCACAACTTCATTAACGACAAGGTGGCACAACGGTTGGGCTGCTATGTGACGGATGCCAAACCATTTGACGTCCTCATTGGAGACGGCAAGCATCTCCGGAGCTCGGGGGTATGTGCCCAAGCCGCCCTTACTATCCAGGGTCACACCTTTGTTACCGATCTCTTTTTGCTGCCAACCAAGGGAGCCGATGTCGTCTTAGGGGTCCAATGGCTCCAAGACTTAGGGGATGTGGTTTGGAACTTTAAAGACTTGATTATGGATTTTGAAGTCCAAGGGCAGCGGGTGCGCCTGCAAGGGGCACAACCTGGTGCGCTACACACTACACAGGCGGTTGGGTCTTTTTTCAGGTTTGCTGCTCAGGGGTTGATGCTGCAACAACGGGCGAGTATGGATGTGGCACAGGTCGATATTCCGGAGGACATGCGACTCCTGTTGGATGACCATCAGGACCTCTTCTCCCAGCCAACTGGGCTACCGCCAGCCAGAACACACGATCACTCCATTCCTATTCTTCCTGGCGCCGCCCCGGCTAATGTACGCCCATATCGTTATCCACACGTTCAGAAGACGGAGATTGAACGATTGGTAAAAGACATGCTACAGTCTGGTATCATTCAACCTAGTACTAGTTCTTTTTCTTCGCCTGTTCTGTTGGTGCGCAAAAAGGATGGGACTTGGCGGTTTTGCGTGGACTATCGTGCTTTGAACGCAATTACGGTGAAAGACAAATATCCTATCCCGGTAATTGAGGAGTTATTGGACGAATTGGCTGGTGCTATGTTCTTTAGCAAACTCGACTTGCGCTCTGGGTACCATCAGATTCGGATGCAACCGTCAGATGTGCATAAGACGGCTTTTCGTACTCATGACGGTCACTTCGAGTTTCTCGTCATGCCTTTTGGTCTGACCAATGCGCTAGCATCATTTCAAAGTCTGATGAATGATCTTTTCTGCCCCTTCCTCCGACAGTTTGTTCTGGTTTTCTTTGATGATATTCTCATCTACAGCAAATCATGGGCGTCCCACCTGGAACATTTGAGGTTGGTGTTATCTACTCTACGAGAGCATTCCTTATTTCTTAAACGCTCGAAATGTTCTTTTGGCAGCCAACAGGTGGAGTACTTGGGCCATATTATTGATCGCAATGGGGTAGCCACTGACCCGGCCAAGGTTTCGGATATGACCTCCTGGCCAGCGCCCACATGTGTGAAGAGCCTTCGTGGCTTTCTGGGTTTAACAGGTTACTACCGCCGGTTCATCAGACAATACGGCGTCCTGGCCAGCCCACTTACGGCATTGCTAAAAAAGGGGGCCTTCTCCTGGACGTCAGAGGCCCAGGATTCATTTAATCATTTAAAACAGGCCATGGTCACAGCGCCTGTCCTTCTCTTGCCAGATTTTACCCTTCCGTTTGTGGTGGAAACGGATGCTTTGGATACGGGCCTGGGGGCGGTCCTGTTGCAACAAGATCGACCTGTGGCCTTCTTTAGCAAAGCACTCTCTGGACGCTCGCTGCAAATATCAGCCTATGAAAAAGAAATGATGGCCATTGTTCATGCAGTGACGAAATGGCGACCCTATTTGTTGGGGCGCAGGTTTACCATTCGCACAGACCATCAGCCACTGCGATATTTCCTCGAACAGAGAGTATCCACTCCAACACAGCAACACTGGGTGAGTAAATTACTGGGGTACGATTATGACATTATCTACAAAAAGGGGTCCGAAAACACAGTGGCCAATGCTCTTTCGCGTCGGGACAGCATGGGTGCCTGTTTGACACTATCCGTTCCGAGTTGCCCCTTCCTCGCAGACCTCCGTCAAGCGTATAAGGACGACCCCTTCACTCAGCGCCTCCTCACACGCCTTCAGGAGCAGCCCACGGATGAGCCGTCCTACGCATGGCATGATGACATTTTATTATGGCGAGGCCGATTATGGATACCAGATATGGGAGATTTGCGCCAGCGAATCATTTCTCATTTCCATGATACAGTGATGGCGGGTCATGAAGGTGTGTTTCAGACGTACAAGAGGGTGAGTCAAAGTTTCCTATGGCCTGGTATCCGACACGACATCCAGACCTATGTGGCCGCTTGTGACACTTGCCAGTGCGCCAAGGCGGCAACCACTTCTCCGCAGGGATTGCTTCAGCCCCTTCCGATTCCAGATCGGGTTTGGGAGGACATTTCGATGGATTTTATTGAAGCGTTACCAGTGGTGCAAGGAAAATCAGTCATTCTAGTGGTTGTGGACCGGCTGTCCAAGTATGCACACTTCTGCCCCCTGAGCCACCCTTTCACTGCCAGGACGATGGCAGAAGTTTACGTCAGCAACATTGCTAAGTTACATGGCATGCCTCAAACTATTGTGTCCGATCGCGATAAGGTATTCCTATCTAACTTCTGGCGTGAGTTTTTTGCTCTTCAGGGAACAGCGCTTCACATGAGCACAGCCTACCATCCCCAGACCGATGGCCAAACTGAGGTGGTAAACAGATGTTTGGAGCAATATTTGCGGTGTTTTGTGGGGAATCAGCCTCGCAAATGGTTACAACTGCTTCCTTGGGCCGAATGGTCGTATAATACGGCCTATCATACCCGGACGGGTTTTTCCCCTTTTGAGGTGGTATATGGCCGACCCCCACCATCGGTTCTCTCTTATGTCCCTCAGCGTTCTTCCGTTGCGGAGGTGGATTATATGCTTCAGTCCAGGGATGAGGTACTCCGACAGTTAAAGGCTAATTTGGCCTCAGCACAGAATCGAATGAAGCAGATATATGATAAAAAGCGCACAGACAGGGAGTTCCAAGAGGGTGATTTGGTCTATGTGTCAGTTCTCCCTCAGTGCCAGACTTTCTTGTTTCGGACGGACCAGGCCAAGTTGGCGCCCCGTTACCATGGTCCCTATGCAGTGGTGGAACGTGTTGGCGTCGTG
This sequence comes from Houttuynia cordata, assembly GCA_039654745.1. Taxonomy (NCBI): domain Eukaryota; kingdom Viridiplantae; phylum Streptophyta; class Magnoliopsida; order Piperales; family Saururaceae; genus Houttuynia; species Houttuynia cordata. The sequence goes on from CM077506.1 coordinate 41,774,002, forward strand.
GCTTACCGTCTGGCCTTACCTCCGGACTCGCTGGTTCATCCTGTCTTCCACGTTTCCCGCCTCCGTCGATTTGTTGGTGACCCCACTACCGTGACTATTGGTGGGCCTCTTCCATTTCAGACCCTGGCCAATTCTGACGCACCTGTTCCGGCGTCAGTCCTGGACAAACGCCGGGTCCGGAGTGCTGGGCGTATTACTACAGAGATTTTGGTCGCATGGCGGGGTAAACCGTTGGATGATGCTACATGGGAGATGGAAGACGATATTATGGCTCGTTTTCCAGAACTATCGCCTTGAGGACAAGGCGAACAGCGGAGCGTGGTGGATTGTTGTGACGTCAGGCCAGGCCCATTGTATACGACAGCAACCCACGTCACTGGCCCATCACGTTAGACATTAGGATATTTGATTGAACCGTATTTTATTGTAATCAGACCCGTTTAGGCTAATTGTTAGGTAACGGGCTGAATGGGAATAATTAGTGCCAGTTAGTGGCCCATCAGATTGGACAGATGGCGCCAGGCCTAGAGAGCCGCGCCATCTGCTCTCTTTAAAAGGAGGTCGTCCTCCTCATTTGAAAGCATGCAATCAAACAAGTTCTAGTTATCTTCTCTATTCTTCTTTCTTCTTTGCTGATTTGGTACCTTGTGATCCTTACGGGTCACAACAGAAACATGGTTATCTTATATGAGCAAGTTTTTGCTTGAATGTCGATGTTTCTATGCCTATCTTATATTTCTTTTGCTCAAAGTGTGAATAAGAAGAAGTTTCTTTGTTGTAGCACAAAAAAACACAAGTAAAATAATCTTAATGAAGTAAAAAAGAAATCTCTTTGTTGCTAGGATTGCTGTCTTTTTATGTGGAAAAAGGGTTAGATGAGCCAGAACGGTGAGCATAATGGTCAATCCTGATGGCTTCAGGTCTAGTCGTGTGGAGAATTTGAATGATGCGACCACTAGGAAGCTGAGGGAAGAGACTTGGACTAGTGGATGGAAGACTTGGACTAAGTGTATGCTGAGGATCCCATAAGAAGTAGATTTTTGTTTTACTAACTGACAAAACCACCTGCCAAGCAAACACCAAATGCACAAGATGGTTGGATCACTGAGCATTTTCTTTCTCTTTTTGTTGCTACCAAGTTTGGCTAATGGTGGGACTTCTATCAAGAATGATGAATACTGCAAGTCAAGCCGATGCCATAGGAATGGACCAGAAATCCGATTTCCATACAGGTTCAATCACCAGCCTCGTCACTGTGGCTATCCAGGATTTGAGGTCTCGTGCAAAGCCAACGAGACCATGCTCCACCTCCCTTTTACAATTGCTTATTTGATGTTTACATGGTCGTCTACTTTGTGTTTTTCTTCATCCGTGTAGGACAAGTACTAGAAAGCTTCAATAATTTGTAAATGTGAAGGGCGGGCTGACAGCTATAGAATGCAAAGGTGATATGATGGCAATCCCCCCAGTCAGGTTATTGTGAAAGCTCTTAACTAAACTTTATTGTTAGGAATGTGGCTATTTGAACCCCCCCAAAACTCCAGCATCCTCCTTATTTTTTACTCTTTTTTAACCAAATAGAAGGGGTTGGGTGACCGACCTCATACGCACGGGTTAAATTAGGATATAATCCAGAGTGGGTGGCCAACGGAGTGGGGGTTTGAACTCACGACTTCTGAGTCAAGAAGAGTACCTCTTCGGGATGTTATTCTTGTATTGACAAAGAAATTCCTCAATTGACTCATCCATTGATAAATGCCTCCTCAGTAATTTGTATATTACCAAAAGAGAGAGACAAAATATTCCAACAGATGATCTGGCTATAAGTGTGCGTTCTTCTCTCACAAAAACATTATATGATAAAATGTTAGTCATATTGATCAATGGGTTAAAAGCAAAAGAAGTATCATAGTTAATTTCTTACCTATAATTGGAAGGCATGTTGAGAAAATGCCTGTGATGTAAATAGATGTTGTAAGAAGCAATAAAATATGATTGAGAATATACATGGAAGACACAAACATCCAACCTAGTAATTACATTTTAAGTACTCCCGTGCTGCTATAAAGAAACCTGCAAATTGTATTAGTGAATTATATGAATGTTTGACTAGCATGATTTGTATTTAATAGTAGTTAACACGTTCTTTCTTCAAAAATAATGACAACATAAAAAGGTGTACAAAATATTACTATTGAAGTAACTGAACACTCACATTGAGGTGATTCGAAATGCCTTTGACAAGGAAGGTGGAATACAGATCGTATATTGGGATAATAAACTTCAAGATTGCTATCTCCTCAAATAGATGCATGGGTGGAAGCTAGAACACTGCAATTTTCATGGAGATCAAAATCAGAGCTATTTTGCACGACCACAACATACAGGTAAGATCCGTAAGAGCTGTTGAGGCAAGGAGAAGGGTCTGTGACCAAAGAACGGCACTTGACAGTTACAACACCACTAATCCCACAGGCTATACCGTCAATCCAGTAATCAACATTTCCTTCTAATGTCAGTTTATTTTTTTCGGTAATTTTCTAATGCCAGTCTATTAAGAGGTAGACAAGTGCAATTATTCCTCTTGAGGCCTGGATCAATGAGATGGATAGTTTGATTCTCGTAAACAATTGGTTGGACACTGTACTTGACAAAACCCGACGATATGAATGTCTGATTATCATCGCAAGTGAGATCATGATCGTAATATGGATCAATTGTTGCACTGGGGTCACTAAAGAGGGTAACTTATGTTTTGGAGTTCTCCACAGGAAGAAGCGTAAGTAGCTTGTTCCCAAGTAGAGCTACATAGAAAGAGTATGAAAACAAAGGAGAACCACATACCCTCTTCTTGAGGAGGTGGAGGAGTAGGAACAAGTCCTTTCTTATAATTTCTACAAGATGTTTCTATGCCAATCTTATATTTTCTTTCGCACCAAGCATGAGGAAGTTTCTTTGTTGTAGCAAAACAAAAGGAGAAACAGAATTTGGTAAACTGAGTCAGCACGGTGAGCATAATGGTCAATCCTGATGACCTCAGGTCTAGCCCTGTGGAAAATTGGAATATTGCAACCACTAGGAAGCCGAGGGAAGAGGCTTAGTCCAAGCCTCTTCCCTCGGCTTCCTAGTGTTTGCATCATTCTAATTTTCCACACGCCTAGACCTGAAGTCATCCCCATATTAAGAAGTAGATTTTTGTTTTGCTAAGTGAAAAAACCACCTGCAAAGAAAACACCCAAATGCACAAAATGGTTCGATCACTGAGCTTTTTCTTTCTCTTTTTGTTAGTACCAAGTTTGGCTGATGGTGGGACTTCTATCAAGAATGATGAAAACTGCAAGGCAAGCAGATGCCATAGGAATGGACCAGAAATCCGATTTCCATTCAGGTCCAATCACCAGCCTCGTCACTGTGGCTATCCAGGATTTGAGGTCTCGTGCAAAGCCAACAAGACCGTGCTCCACCTCCCTACTCAGTCAGGCGAACTCTACATAACTGCTATCTCCTATGAATATGATAGACTTACTGTTGTCAATCCCTACAATTGCTTCATGGATTTCGTCTTCCACCTTAATCTCTCTTCCTCTAACTTATTTTACTCACCTTTTTGTGTCCGTTCTACTGTTTGTATAGATTTTTTTTCCCCACCGTCGCGTGAGATAACGTTTGTTAATTGTTCTACCAACCCAACTATCGACAAATCGGACGGGCTCTGCTTGTTTCCGATACATTGTAAGAGCCAAGGGAAAAACCATGTTTACATGGCAGATCCATCAAGTGATTGGGGTATGCTACCAAGCTGCTGCCAGAAAGTAAAGAGCTTCTCCATTCCATTCATGGAACAATCAGATTACTTCTACGAAGTTTGTACCATTCAGAGTAATACTGTCTCTTTCACCTGGGTTTTGCCTGGATGTGAATACTGTAGTTGGGATGGAGGAAGATGTCATTTCGTTAGTCAGACAACTAATGAGACTCACTGTTTCTATGAAACGAGCCCGCCGGCTTTACTGGAGCCCCCATATCACGACCACGAGAATCATAAAGGTATGCAATAGCTAGAACTCTTTACCTTCTAATTAAAGTCGATAATAACAAATCCATATTGAAGATGAACATTCATGTTTAATTTGCTCTCTGCATCTGTACCTAGCGCAATTTTCCAGTTCGGCTAAACCAAAAAAAAGGAATATATTTCATTTGGCTAACACGGGCATTAGTGCTTAGTTTGACTACATCGATCGATAATACACTTACACTTTCTCATAGACTCAAAACCCTCGGAAGAATAGAATTCTGATCATGCATTATATACTCACGTACGTTATTATTATTCTTATCATTGTTACTGTTATAATGAGGGGTGTTCAAGTCCTCAAGACCCAACTAAAAAGGGCAATGCATCCAGCCTCTTAGAACACTGTACATAATGGCCCACGCAACATAAGCACCAGGTCATTCGGGATTATTCCCGTTGGTGGCCAATGGCATGGGGTTCAACTTGGGACCTCTGCTTTAAGAGGTAGCGTCCTGGCCATCCCACCAACACTTTGTTGCTTTTAATCAAGTTATTTCAATACCTATGCATTGGCCACTTCAATCTATGGAACTGAACATCATCAATTCTGTCACATAGAAGAATAAAGGTTTGGGAGTTTTGTACACATTGTGATATGCTAAAGACACCCTTGCATGTACTTCTCCACGACCCTCACCATATAGCATGAGCATAATTAGGCGTTTGTTTGACATCTGGACCAACTTAAGGTCCTTAAAAAACTATAGAAAATGCTAATCCTACCAACTTCTATCCATGGGATAGTCTACATGATGTGACTTTGAGTAATCTGTAAGTAAATATGGGTTCTTGTCCCATTTTACTTGTCTTGATTGAGAGGAGTCGGCTCTCTCGTGCAAGTGTAGGCATGTGGAGTAGTTAGGCTTCCGTGGGCCCGGTCCACACTAAATTGGAAGAGACACTGTAATCATCACCGATCCGGAAATCACTTATTTAGAATTAACTATTTTGGTACGACCAAAATGGAATTGTCAAATAAGAGTCACCATATTGGAAATCTGTTGAGCAATTTCGGGAAACCGAAATTGGCATGATTTTGTAACTGATTTATGCCTTATTAAGGGAAATGGAGGGGACGCCCTCTATGCTAATGAAAAGATGCGACTTTTGGTTGAAATCGAATTTGATTTGGTGATCTTGTTTTCGTTAGGTGAAAAAGCTAATTCGGGGAATATAGTTTTTCACAACGTTCTACACTCGATCAGTGAAGGATTTGGTGTTCTCGGACATATTCTAATCCGTGGAGTAATTCGTAGGCACAAAGGCCAAAGGTTAGTGATTCCAATTTGATAATCTTTGAGCTTTATATGTTGTTTGAAGGAAAAACCCAAATTTTGAGAACCCACATCAATCGGATAAAATCACAAAATTCGCTTCCGTTGCGGCTCGATTACCCTTCATTGGTATCGGAGCTTTGGATCCGTTGTGGTGTGAGTGTTCCAAGAGATTTGTGGGGACTTTCCTCGCGGTTTTTGCCGACTGAAAATCTCGATTTTTACAGTCGCGATCGATCGGCGTCAAGAACGATCGATCGCTCGAAAGTAAAATCGGAGAAGACGACTGGTCACGGTCGATCGGCTTCGATCGGCATCGATTGCCATCGTTCGGCATCGATCGTTAAGTCTCTTGAAAAGGGAAAAACGGTCGATCGGCTTCGATCGGCATCGTTCGGCATCGATCGCCATCGTTCGGCATCGTTCGGCTTCGATCGCCATCGTTCGCCATCGTTCGGCATCGATCGTTAAGTCTCTTGAAAAGGGAAAAACGGTCGATCGGCTTCGATCGGCATCGATCGCCATCGTTCGGCAGCGATCGGCGTCGATCGTTGAGGTGCTTTGAAAGAGGGAAACGATCGATCGGCACGAATAGCGATCGATCGTATCTACTGTAATTTGTGCAAAATTGACAGCGGAAAGCTGCAATCGATCGGGTATTTGACACGATCGATCGGCAGGATAAAATTTGAAAAACTAATTAATATTGAAGCAGTATTTGTGCCACTTGATTATATATTTGTTGATAGTTAATTAGTGATTCAAACTGTGCTGTTTTGACACGAATTGTCCTGTTCCATTGATTGTAGATTTTTATCTTCAATTTGATTGGAATATTTGCTTGGTTTCATAAAAGTTGCAATGGCTTCCCGCATGGTCTCCAGTGAGTTGGCAAAGACTGAAAAGTTGAATGCCTTCCTTGACGACTTGGGTCATGCGCTAGACCAAGTTATTGAACCTACGGGTGAACAGAGTACTGCTGCTAAAAAGAGAGAGTACGAGAAGTTCCGGATGGAGGATGCACGTGCAAGGACCACGATGCTTACCTTTATGGAGCCTACTATGGAGTTGCTTTTTGAGAAGCACAAAACGGCCAAAGAAATGTATGAGGCCATTGAGAGGAGGTATGGAGAGCATACTGAGGCACACATCAGGTTGCTCCACAGTTGCTATACCAACATGAGGATGGAGGAGGGCAAAAATGTGCTTGAGCACATAAATGCCATGACCATTATTGCTAGTGAGTTGGAGATGCTTGGAGATCCAATTTCATTGGGGGTCCAAGTGTCTACGATACTCACTAGTCTCCCTCCATCATGGGAAGCAGTTGTGGTGGCGTTGAACCTGAGTGACAAGAAACTCACTCTCGATGACCTTACTGCCAAGCTGGGCTTGGAGCAGGAAAGGAGAGAGCATATGAGGGCCTCTAATGCATCTGCCAACCTTGCTCACCATGTTGGCTCTAAGAAAGGTGGGTCCTATGCTGGCACTTCGAAGAAGAACTTCAAGAGGAAAGGAAAGAAGCCTCAGTTCCAGGGTGGAGACAAGGCCAAGAACAAGAAGAAGGGAGCCTGCTTTACTTGTGGCCAGATGGGTCACTTTAGCAGGAATTGTCCTAATGGCTCCCAGGGCAACGAGAAAAAGAAACAGCAGGATGGAGGAAAGGACATAGTTTGTATGATTTCTGAGGCACTGATTGTGAACACTAACACTAGGGGTTGGTGGCTTGACTCGGCTGCAACCCGTCATGTGGCTATGGCAAAGGAGTCTTTTGCTGAGATAAAAGAGATTAGTCCCGGAGAGCACAAGATCTACATGGGGAATAACACCTATTGTGACGTGCTGGGGATTGGCTCTGTTCGTGTTCCTCTCTTAGGAGGAAACACTCTGGTCCTCACAGATGTCTTGTATGCACCTACTATTCGTAGGAATCTGATTTCAATCCCTCTACTGACTCAAAAGGGATTTGAAGTCAGGTTCAAGGGTGGCAAGGGAACTGTGGGGCAGAAGAATAATATTTTATTTACTGCTTCTTTAGTTGATGGTTTATTCAAACTTGATGTATCCAATGATTTTGCTAATAATGAAATGATTGATTCTGAGTATGTTGCTTGTGTTGCTGTTGATAATGCATTGTTATGGCATTTACGCCTTTGTCATGTGAATGCGACAAAATTACACCGAATGTCGGGTAGTGGGTTACTACCTAGAATAAGTGATAATTTGCGCATGTGTGAGGATTGCCTATCTGGCAAAATGACTAGGCTACCCTTTCCGAAAGGACAACGAGCAATTGACCTTTTAGAGGTCATTCACTCAGATATTTGTGGGCCTATAAACGTCAAGACTCAAAGGGGTATGATGTATTTCATTACATTCATAGATGACTATTCAAGATATGGTTATGTGTACTTGTTATCGAGAAAGTCCGATGCCTTAGAAAAATTCAAGGAATTTAAGGCTGAGGTTGAGAACCAATTAGGACGGAAGATTAAAGTTCTGAGAATAGACAGAGGTGGTGAGTACACATCTGATTTGTTCAAGGACTATTGTACAAACCAAGGAATAGTGCATCAATATACTTTACCGTATACCCCTCAGCAGAATGGAGTCGCTGAAAGATGTAATAGGACATTGATGGACATGGTAAGGTCCATGTTAAACCACTCTGAACTAGGAACGCAGTTTTGGGGTGAAGCACTAGACACCGCTGTCTATGTACTAAATCGGATACCTTCTAAGTCGATCAAATTGACCCCATATGAGTTATGGACGGGAAGACGTCCAAACTTTTCGAACTTGAGAGTGTGGGGGTCAAAGGCCCATGTGAGGGTGCCTGATCAACTAAGAACTAAGTTGGATCCCAAGACCATAAAATGTAATTTTATAGGTTATTGTGACCATTCGAAAGGGTATCGATTTGTAGTACACCATGATGATGGGACAGTGGGGGTTATAGAGTCTAGAGATGCTTATTTTCTTGAGGAAGATATAGACCTTAAAACTCCTAGTCAGAAAGTGGAACTCTTTGAAATTGAGAAAGAGAAAGTTACTGTCACTAGTAATGAACAAGTGATAGGTACCACATCCAATGAAGATGTTGAAACTCGAGCATCAAGAGAGCGTAGACCTTCAATTTTGCTGAAGGATTACTATGCCATGCTTGGTGAAGATGAGATATCGATAGATGAACCTGTACTTAGTGATCCAGTCACATTTGAGCAGGTGATGTGTAGTCCAGATTCCAAGGAATGGCGGAAGGCTGTTCAAGAGGAAATGGATTCAATCTTGAAGAACAAAGTCTGGGAGATTGTTGACTTACCAGACGAACGGAAACCCATTGGGTGTAAGTGGATCTTCAAGAAGAAGCTCAAAGCCGATGGATCAATAGAGAAGTACAAAGCTAGACTTGTGGCGAAAGGTTTCACACAAGTAGAGGGCATAGACTTCAAGGAGACTTATTCTCCAGTGTCCAGGTTCATCTCGATCCGATGTTTGTTGGCAATTGTGTCATACTTAGATTTAGAGTTGCACCAGATGGATGTAAAGACTGCCTTCCTAAATGGTGATTTAGAGGAGGAGATTTACATGGAACAACCCGAGGGGTTTGTTGTTTCCGGAGAGGAAACTAAAGTGTGCAAACTTATTAAATCATTGTATGGACTGAAACAATCGCCAAGACAATGGTATTTCACTTTTCACAAGGTGATAAGTGAATATGGCTTTGTGGCCAATGATTATGACCATTGTGTATACTTCTTTAGAGATGGGAGTAGATTTATGATATTGTCACTATATGTAGATGATATATTATTGATGGGGAATGACACTAGTATGATTCTCAGTCTTAAAGAATGGCTCAAGACCCAATTTGAAATGAAAGATATGGGTGAAGCATCTTACATCCTCGGGATGAAGATTGAGAGAGATAGAAAAGCGAGGAGGCTAAGTATATCTCAAGAATCGTACATTGAGAGTGTTTTGAAACGCTTTGACGTGATTGGTTGGAAGACCATAGATTCGCCCATCTATAAAGGGACAGTCTTGTCTGAAAGAATGGCACCTACATCAGACGAGGAACGTCTGAAGATGCAATCTGTGCCATATGCGCAGGCTATTGGTAGCTTGATGTATGCCATGAACTGCACTCGACCTGATTTGGCTTTTGTAGTAAGCCTTGTGAGTCGATATCAGGCTAACCCAGGTATGCAACACTGGCAAGCTATAAAGCGGGTGTTCAGATACTTACTGGGTACCAAGGATATGAAACTCACATATCAGGCTGAGAACCTGTCATTGGAAGGCTATAGTGATTCGGACTATGCCGGGTGTAAGGATGACAGAAAGTCCACTGCCGGTTATGTTTTTATGCTTGGTGGCGGCGCCGTGGCATGGGCTAGTAAGAAGCAGAAATGCGTTACTAAGTCCACGATGGAAGCTGAGTTTGTTGCATGCAGTTTAGCAGCTTCCGAGGCAGTTTGGATTAAAGAGTTTCTAGCTGGGTTACAGCTAGAACAGTGGACTGATGCTCCTGTCCAAATTTATTGTGATAATTTGGCAACTGTGTCGACACTCCGTCATGGGGAGATCAGTTCAAGAGCTAAGCACATAGAGGTGCATTACTTTTATGTGTTTGACATGCTACAACGGGGAAAGTTGACAGTAAGTCATCTTCCTACGGTTGAGATGCTAGCTGATCCGTTAACGAAGGCCTTAACGACGGATCTATTTGTAAAACATGTTCATAGTTTTGGATTACGACAGGACTAGTGCACGAGTCACTGTGGATCGCAAATATGAACAAAGAACCCATAGTGGGGGATGTAAGTAAATATGGGTTCTTATCCCATTTTACTTGTCTTGATTGAGAGGAGTCGGCTCTCTCGTGCAAGTGTAGGCATGTGGAGTAGTTAGGCTTCCGTGGGCCCGGTCCACACTAAATTGGAAGAGACACTGTAATCATCACCGATCCGGAAATCACTTATTTAGAATTAACTATTTTGGTACGACCAAAATGGAATTGTCAAATAAGAGTCACCATATTGGAAATCTGTTGAGCAATTTCGGGAAACCGAAATTGGCATGATTTTGTAACTGATTTATGCCTTATTAAGGGAAATGGAGGGGACGCCCTCTATGCTAATGAAAAGAGGCGACTTTTGGTTGAAATCGAATTTGATTTGGTGATCTTGTTTTCGTTGGGTGAAAAAGCTAATTCGGGGAATATAGTTTTTCACAACGTTCTACACTCGATCGGTGAAGGATTTGGTGTTCTCGGACATATTCTAATCCGTGGAGTAATTCGTAGGCACAAAGGCCGAAGGTTAGTGATTCCAATTTGATAATCTTTGAGCTTTATATGTTGTTTGAAGGAAAAACCCAAATTTTGAGAACCCACATCAATCGGATAAAATCACAAAATTCGCTTCCGTTGCGGCTCGATTACCCTTCATAATCACGTCTGTATGTCGAAAGAGTGCCCCACAAAAGGATGGTTCTCCCATAGAATCTTGTGGATGGCTCAACATAAGAAAAGCACACAACTGAAGAGCTAGCTTAACATAAGAGAAGCATACTACTCAAACACTGGCTTAACATTAGAGAAGCACACTACTCATAAACTATTAAAAGCTACAGAGCTCTAACAAATGTTAGTAATCCTCAGTGATTTAACAAACAAACTATGTGGAGGAACTTCTTTGATTATTAACTGAAAGCACATGAAATGCTTGACTCTGATGTATGACCATCCTTTGCAGGAATTTCAAAGATATATGTAATTACAGGTATGAAAATCAAGTCTCACAGACAATTATACTTTCTTCAGTTTAGGTATGTTTCAGAGGTTTTAGGTTCGTTAATCCTTCCATCTTTGCAGGTGTAGTTCTCTCGCCCATTATTATCATACTCGCATCAGTAGCTTTGTATAAAATCTATCAAAATCAGAAATCTAGCAGAGAAAGGATGGAGGATCAGAAAAGGGTTGACAAGTTCCTTGAGGATTATAAATCTCTTATGCCCACAAGATACACATATGCTGATATCAAAAGAATGACCAGCCACTGGAAAAGTAAATTAGGTGAAGGAGGCTATGGAAATGTATTCAAAGGAAAACTTCCAAATGATACACCTGTTGCCGTGAAAGTCCTTAAAATCTCCACCACTGACGGTGAAGAATTCATCAATGAAGTTCGCACCATTGGTAAAATTCACAACATCAATGTGGTTCGACTTCTTGGCTTCTGTGCGGATGGGTTTAATAGAGCATTAATCTATGAGTTCATGCCAAATGAGTCTCTAGACAAATTCATCTTTTCCAAAGAGGGTAAAAAGGATTTACTCACTTGGGAAATTCTGGAAGATATTGCCATTGGCATAGCTCGAGGAATTGAATATCTTCATCAGGGCTGTGACCAGCGCATTCTCCACTTCGACATCAAGCCTAGCAATATATTGCTAGATCAAAACTTCATACCCAAGATTTCTGATTTTGGCCTTGCTAAATTATGCTCAAAGGAGAAGAGCATTGTATCCATGACTGCAGTGAGAGGAACAATGGGTTACATAGCACCAGAAATACTCTCAACGAATTGCCGAAATGTTTCCTGCAAGTCAGATATCTACAGTTTTGGTATGTTACTGCTTGAAATGGTCGGAGGCAGAAAGAACATTGATGCTGATGTCAAAAACCCCAGCCAAATTTACTTTCCAGAATGGATATATAATCAAGTTAACAAAGGGAAAGATCTCAGAATAAACATATCCTTGGAGGAAGAAGCCGACATTGCAGAGAAGTTGACCATTGTGGCACTTTGGTGCATTCAGTGGTATCCAGTGGACCGACCACCTATGAAAAAGGTGATCATGATGCTGCAGGAAAATGTGGAAAGCTTGGTCATGCCACCTAACCCTTTTGTTGCAGAGGATACACAAGATATGAAGGTAACTACAGTTGTGGAACCTCAAACCACTAATTTAGAGGTCATTTTAGAATAAAGAGATGGGTTAAAAGACTATTTCTCTCCAAGATATGTATACTTCCTAATGCCTCTATAACTAATCATCAAAATGTCATGTGTATCTGTTTCCAACAGTTAGAATATATATCCTTGTACCTTTTTCCTTCCACCAGAGAAAATTGTCAGGCAAATCAGGGAGAAACACATACAAAATATTTACACAAACTTCATAGTCTTCGGCGACCTTTTTCCCTATTGCCTGCAAGAGTTGTCGTGCAAATCCTGGGCAAATACCACTATATTTACACAAACATCGTATGCACCTGACATTTGTTTTGAGTTTAAGTTTCCTCTCACTGCATCGTATCCTGGGCAAAATCAACCTTGAAAACTAGCATAACGTGTATGAAATTATCCGGCATATTATTTGTATGCATAAGCGTTAGTAGTGTAAGCAAATATGGATATGTGTTGGGGGAAGCTGCTTCAATTGGCACGTACAAAACCAATGACTGGCATAAAACACAATCTCTCTTTGCAATCACGTATATGCTCTTAGAAAACAAGATGAAGGGCAAACCTTTCCGCCGCATGCCTTATTTGCCTTTGTTTTACGAACAGTTTTGCAGTTTTCGAGTACCCTGAAAGGGCAATACACGGAGTGAGTTCCTCTTAACCTCTCTTCGTATGGACATTCATATGCAGAAGAAGATACTACAATTCTTGTATAGCAAAGAAGTTCATAATTTTGGATTTCATTAAAAAACATCCCAAAAAGGGTATCTCCCTCTTACAAAAAACTTCCCAGTGACTAATTGGTCAGGCTTCCTCGGCTGATATGTTCTAACCTACGAAGGCAATAACAATTGCTCTCTCCGTCCTGTAATACCTGCCACATCCTAAAAATGTGGGTAGTGTAAAAAATACCTGCCAGTATTTCAGGACGGAGGGAGTAATGAATTTCCTTTGACCATCTGAGCGATCAGCAAGGTTTTTAGCCATTAGACCAGTATAAGCATTAACTGCTAGTTTTGAGACTGAATAGTAAGTAAAGTGTTGGGGGCACAATGTCCAACTATTATTGTTAGCAATCCTAGCTTCAATTACTTCTTCAGAGAGACATCTTCTTTAGCGATTTGACTTCTCAAATTTTAATGCAAACATGTAATTGCAATATACAAATATTCTTTCTGTCACGTACTATGATTTGCACTGAAAAACGCTACATAGTTGGAAATCCTAAAAAAAGTTTGACACCAGCATATTTATTTGAGCTTACAATTTTCAACAAAAAACATTATTTAGCATTACATGACTTAATAGGATCCCATTTTGCTAGCATTCCTGAGTTCACAAGTAAAGATTCTGTTTATACAATGACGCAGGCTCCAAAAGGTGATAGTAGAAATTTTCAACCATTTAAGTCTGCTTCCAAATTAGGAAATAAAAAAGAGAAGAAGTGCAAGAAGCCATCCAACAAGATTGTCAGATAAGAATGCCAAACTTAATGAACAAGAAGGCAGAAACATAACGTTCATGCCAAGAAGTTACTTCTTTTTTTTTGCGATAATGCCAAGAGGTTTCTTAACTAAACCAATGAGAACTCACATTGTGCCTTCCATGCAATCTACCAAGTCTGGAGCTCACATTGAAAACTCGTGCACCAAAGATGAAGAAATCATCAACAGATACCATATCTCTCTCATTTTTTATCTATTTTTGTCAATTTTTTTTTCATTCTTCCTTATTTTTGTGTTCTTTCTTATAATGATGATAACATAAGGATGTTGAGATACTGCATGCTATTTATCATGGATTTTGCTAAATTTTTTAGATATTATCTCAAGATAATTAAGTTATGATCATGATAAGAAAAAGTATTAAAAATAGGTAAGAACCAAAAAAAAAATAGGCGAAAACAGATTAGGAACAAAGGAGATATTGTAACACCCGAAAAATTAGTAAGTATTTAAAACCAAAATTTGACCCTCTTAATGATTGATTTAGTTGTATTATGCCTTTTTCAAATTAAAGTTGGTGAGAAGAGATTTCCAATGCCACCTATTATGCTCGATTTGGAGTTCGGAGTAAAAAGATATGAGAATTTGAATTTTGATTGCACGGGACTGCGATCGATTGCCATATGAACCGATCGATCGGCAAGCTGAACCGATCGACGCCTTATCAAAACAATTGATCGTAGTTACTGTGATTTGTGAATGTTTTGTTTCGCGTGAAGCGATCGATCGGCAAAAATGGCGATCGATCGGCTGGAGCGTGGTAGTGTAAAACAGTGCATACGACGATCGATCGCCGTATAGCTGATCGATCGCCGGTTGTGGTTTGGCGAATTCTAGCTTATCTTTGGGGTGGATTTGCTTGGAAAAGATACCAAATACCCATGGGACTTGATTGGCATGTCTCTAGTAGGATTTTGAGGCCTTCCCATTGGTTGAAAGTGTCCATGATTTGGAAGATTGGTTTGAGAATAGATTCTCCCCCAACTCTATATAAACATTAGAGAATTAGCTTGTGCTAACCCTAGAACGTCCAGAGACTTTTCCCTTCTCTTTCCCACGTTCACCCATCTCCTTGGAGGTTTGTTCTTGTGGGAGTTTGCGAGAGCTTGGAGCGGGAGCTTTGGAAGAAGCGGAAGAAACGAGTAACGCGTAGAAAGGCGAAATCTTTGGAGGATTAAGTGGGATGGTTTTTCCCTCTTCTCTCTTTTGATTATATCTGCGTTTGACAAGTGTTTTGATTCAACACCTTAGTTATTGTTTGGATTCTTACGAGATGAATGTATTATGTCCATGTTTCTATTCGTAGTGCATCACAAATCATATGTGCATTCATGTTTCACTTCTAGATGGGAATTCATATCTAAAGTCTAATGCTTTATTAATTTTCCAGAGAGTAGAAGTTCTGACATTGTTTGGTTAATGATGATTCACGTTGAGTTTGTGCCTTTAAGGTGTGTCTTACATTAATTATCTTGTTTGGGGTGTATTAATGATTACAAACTATGTTATATATAAGAGAACACAAGAAAGGAGCGAACTTTAGTAATTCCAGATAATTCTAGGTTCTGTAATTGGTCTAGGAGGGGAGTATATAGTTTGTTAATGATGTATTATCATTTATAATGCGTTGTTAAGTAAGATAATCAAGTTTAATTAAGAATCTTAATCTCGGCTAGAACTGTTTCTATGCTGACAGTCGGTGGTAAATAATTCATAACTAATTCAAATAAAATCAGAAAAATATAAAATAAGTGGGGTTAGAAATTAGACTCATGAGGGTATTATCAGTAAAAATTTCAGATATTAAGTCTTACTGTACAGAACACAGTATTTGTCGGAAGTGGACTGTTGTGCAGGAGACAGTGAGCAGAATTTGAGAGAAAATACTAAGTATACAAATAACATCATGTAATATGATATGATAACGATTAATATGTTAATAACAGTAATCGAACTATATACTTATGGAATATCACAGTAAGAATTGGGTTAGATGTAATTCAATTATGAGGGATAATCCTTTGTGCGAGTGATTCATAACTATCTATTTTAAAAGCGTTGATGTCGGTTTGATATTCTACTTAGAATTCAAATCATCTAAGATTCTTTGATTTCTTATATCTGATATTTGTATTATAAACTCTAATGAAAATGAGGAATTTCTATCTAGGGCTGAGAATAAAAGGTATGTATTGATTGTATGTTACTCCTTGTGTGAGTTGTCTTGTTATTCTATGCTACTCCAATGAGTGAGTTATGTGTTGACCCAAGACTTTGATGCTTCTATCCATACTCCATGAGAGAGTCTATTCTGGTAAGAGATACCTTATGATCTTAGAGTGTTGTGACCTCTTTTCCCTTGAGATATTGCTCATATTGATTACATGATTGTTTCTTCCACTGGAGACCTTGCGAGACTCTCCCTATGGTGGTTTCATAGTATGCTTAATTAAGCCATTGCCAGATCTTGCGAGGTCACTTATATTTATGAAATTGCGATTCCATACTGCCCGAAGGGAGGCACTATACGTACGTTAGATTGTGGACATTACGGAAGGTCCTCAGTCTCCGCCCATCGTGTCCGTAAGCACTGGTGGGGCCAGCATCCTAGACGCATGGCAGGGTTCCAAAGAGAGAATCCCTAGGGTGGTTCTGGTATATTATTTTAGTCACTTGCGAGCGACCAGGTTAGTGAGCAGAAATTGTAACTCCTTTCACTTTAGATGTCTGGAGCCTTTGATAGGATTATTATCCTCTCCCTACTCATATGTGTAGTAGGAGCCTTATTGATGTTTTTCCTATACTCGCGAGTTGGAATTGTTGTTGACTAACCTTGCAGGTGTATCGACCTCGGTTAGGTTCAGATGTTGTGGAATGTCTATGACCTTTGTTATTCATATTCTCTTCATACTGCTTGTTGTAATTCAGTGGGTTTTTACATCCTACTGAGTGTTTCTATGAAAGACTCATGCATCCTCTGATGCAGGCGTAAATAAAAAGTGAGATCAGGAAGTGCAGTAGTGGAATGGCGGATTGAAGGCGCCGAGAAGAGTTTAAAGATTATTTAGTTATTTGTTTTTGCTTTTATTGATGCTTATGACATTGTTGGCAATTGTGTGCTATAGACTTATAGGTTTATTTGACTTTCTTAAATGGATTATTATCATTAAGTAAATTCATTTCATAGTATTCATTGATGTCTATTATTGTATTACATTGATTGCGGGAATAATCGGTTACACGTCCTTTTGAGATGATTGTAATCGGTTTGGAAATCGACTATTCGGTCGCGTGCCGGGATCTCTACCTCGAAATGTATCTCATTGATTGGCTTCCGCACTCCGATCGAGGTATGGGATTTTGGGGCGTGACAGATATGATTTGTTGAAGTGTGTAATACTATTGTGAATGCAAATACATGATAACAACTGCTATCGTTTACTTGATTACACTATAGTAACTATTTTTTTGGGACAAGCTATCACGCCCCAAAATTTCCGGCTAAAATTAAAGTAAAACTCCTCTACTGCAGGCTACGAGTTCCTTCACTTCTTGCAACTTTTCCTCGATCAATCCTTATCTGTACCTACATCATAGGATGCATAAGTATTCCGATGAAATATCCAATAGGATGAAAAAACCACAACATAATAGGGATACTCAAGATATGATAATGAATAAGTTCAATAGGATAAGAAACTGGGCATCAACAATTCCATATTTGGAAACACAAAACTTTCATTAATTAGGAAATATTCATCATTCACAATGACTCCAAGACAACTAAAGTATATGGAGGTACAATTTTTGCTTTCAATCATCACTACTCGCAAGTGGTTACTTACCCGATCACCCTAAAGGTTCTCGTGCAGGAACCCGGCCATGTGCCTAGGATACCGGTCCCATCAGTGCTCACAGACACAATGGGTGAAGACTGCTAGACCTTCTGTGATGTCTGACCAGCCTAAAAACGTACGTATATCCCTCGTGCTGGGCGGGAGCCTCGCAAGGTTCTAATTAATAATGTAGATCTCGGAAGATCTTGTCACAGCCCGTATTTTTAAAACCATTTTTAAATAAGAGTAGTAGCGAAAAACCAGAGGATTGTTCCTCTATGCAATAAAATCATTAGTTGAAAACTATCGACTAAGCATCTAGGCCGTGATAACTGGGGTTCACAAATATAGATATAAAACTATATATAGATTTAACATTACAGATGCAAAGTCGATTAAACTCGTGCAAGTCCTCCATGTGCAAGTTTATCATCCATCTCAAAATATACTAGAAAATAAAGGAGACTGATCCCTACTTTGAAGCTGTCAAGTCATCCTCACTCTCGATCGTCTACCACCAGGTGCCACGTGAAGATAGTCTTCTACTAAAGAACCTGCATCACGAGCAGATGCTGAGTATAAAAATACTCAGTGGGATATCGTAACACAATCTTCAGTAATAAAAAGTCAATAGATAGTACTAATCAAATCTATGCACTATAATAGCTGATCCGTATATGATCATCATAGCCATGTTACATGGTTTCCAATGCCGGAGCTAAATGGTCCCAACTGCATTCAGGATAACCATTACCCCTTCCAGCCGCGTGGAACAAAGGCCCTCTATGGCCGTAGGAATATGCTCATGTGGCAACCCACTCACACCCTCACGCCGAAGCATGGTAGCTTACCCTTATTTGCCTTCAGACCCAACATGCTCTGACTATGGAACTAATGGCCATAATTCTGAGTCACTGCCACTCGTCGCCTCCATCGGCAGAAAATACGTGCCGTCATCACCTCCATCGGCGGAAAGTACGCGCCTTCGTCGCCTCCATCGGCGAAAATACAATTAAAACACAATAACACAAAGAAATGACAAAAGAGGTACGAAATTCGACCTCTACACGCGTTGGGGCTCGATCCTCGATCGGCAGAAAATACATGTTGTCATCGCCTCCATTGACGGAAAGTAATAAAGCACAAAAACAAAAAGAGAATGATGAAACGGGTACGAGATCCGACATCTACATGCGTTGAGGCACGATCCTCCATCAGTGGAAAATATGCGCCGTCATCGCCTCCATCGGCGAAAAGTACAATAAAAACACACAAAAACACCAGAATAACGATGAAATGGTACGATATCCAACATCTACATGTGTTGAGGTACGATCCTCAATCGGCGGAAAATACGCGCCGTCGTCACCTCCATCGGCAGAAAATACGCGTCGTCGTCGACTCCATCGGCGGAAAGTAATAAAGCACAAAAACACAACTAAAATGACGAAACGGATACGAGATCCGACCTTTACACGCATTTAGGCTTGATTCGCCACTCGCCGGAAGTCGTCGGAATGTCACCGGAGGCAACTTCCTCCTGCCAATGCGTCATCGCCGGTGTTGTAGTCATTGCTAGCACCATCGCCGTCGTTGCAGGTCGCCGGCAATGGCTTGTCCGTAACCGACCCCTCCTTTCCCCTTTACTGTTCATCTTCTCACTCAGCTCCCTCTATTCTCTCTCAACACGTTCATTACTGGGGAGACGTCAACCGGGGGGGCCATCTCTGTTTTTAAACCAGAGAGAGTTGCTGAGTCGCCCCAGTAGCTTTGACAAATGCCATCAAAGAGGCTGACTCTCCACAGCTTTTGACGAATGTCATTTCTTTTAACACAGGTGTTACAGATCTAATCATTGCTCTTCGAGCATACTGTGAATCCACTTCGGAAAGGTCCTCGTAAGGTCTCTTGTGGAGAGTTTATTGAGCAATAACACTCACGATAGAGATATAAGAATGTCCTCTGTGAACATCATATCCTTTCTAATAGTCGACTCACAACAGGAGCACAAAATAAGATAACCATTTTTGAGTATCTTCCTTGATTTTTGAGTTTCAAAATCAATCAACCTTTGAAAACTAGCATAACGTATATGAAATTATCCGGCATATTATGTGTATGCATAAGCGTTAGTAGTGTAAGCAAATATGGATATGTGTTGGGGGAAGACGGGCAATACTGAGATGTACACGGGCTATTCTCTAATTTGAAAGGGCAAGTTACTGGAAGGCCAGTCCAAAACGTTAATGGCTTCTCTTGAATTTAGTGACTGGAACCAACAGCATATAATATGCTGAATGAGCCAACCCTCACATAGATATTATATAGTCTGTTGCATCCATCACATATCCATTTGGACGAGTCAACAAGTATTACAAAACAAACTAGCAATCTACTCTAGGAAAAAACTATCACCTGTTTGTACCTCCTAGAAAAGAAAGCCTTCTGCTTCAATTGGCACCTACAAAACCAATGACGCACATAAAACACAATCTCTCTTTGCAATCGCGTATATGCTCTTAGAAAACAAGATGAAGGGCAAACCTTTCCGCCGCATGCCTTATTTGCCTTTGTTTTACGAACAGTTTTGCAGTTTTCGAGTACCCTGTAAGGGCAATACACGGAGTGAGTTCCTCTTCACCTCTCTTCGTAAGGACATTCATATGCAGAAGAAGATACTACAATTCTTGTATAGCAAAGAAGTTCATAATTTTGGATTTCATTAAACAACATCCCAAAAAGGGTATCTCCCTCTTACAAAAAACTTCCCAGTGACTAATTGGTCAGGCTTCCTCGGCTGATATGTTACCCTGCGCAGGAGTCATGACAGTTCTAACCTACGAATACAAAAACAATTACTCTCTCCGTCCTGAAATACCTGCCATATCCTAAACATTTGGGTAGTGTATAAAATACCCGCCAATACCTGCCTATTAGGATGTGGGTAGTGTATAAAATATCTGCCAATATTTCAGGACGGAGGGAGTAATGAATTTCCTTTGACCATCTGGGCGATCAGCAAGTTTTTAGCCATTAAACCAGTATAAGCGTTAACTGCTAGTTTTGAGACTGAATAGTGAGTAAAGTGTCGGGGGCACAATGTCCAACTATTATTGTTAGCAATCCTAGCTTCAATTACTTCTTCAGAGACATTTTCTTTAGCGATTTGACTTCTCAAATTTTAATGCAAACATGGAATTGCAATATACAAATATCCTTTCTGTCACGTACTATGATTTGCACTGAAAAACGCTACATAGTTGGAAATCCAAAAAAAAGTTTTGACACCAGGAGCTTACAATTTTCAACAAAAAACATCATTTAGCATTATAAGAATTAATAGGATCCCATTTTGCTAGCATTCCTGATTTCACAAGTAAAGATTCTGTTTATACAATGATTTAACAAACAAACTATGTGGAGGAACTTTTTTGATCACTAACTGAAAGCATACATGAAATGCATGACTCTGATATATGACCATCCTTTGCAGGAATTTCAGAGATATATGTAATTACAGGTATGAAAATCAAGTCTCACAGACAATTATACTTTCTTCGGTTTATGTATGTTTCAGAGGTTTTAGGTTGGCCAATCCTTCCATCTTTGCAGGTGTAGTTCTTGTTGGAAAATATGTATCAAAGTACTCAAGAGGGATTGCACGTTATCTGTTAGTGTTGAATTCAATACAAATAGAACCTGAAATAGAAATTGAAATCCACACGTCCGAGGCACAGCGATTACACTGCTGACTTTGAAATAGATATTGTCACCCAATTATGCACAGGCTTTCTCCAGCAATCTATTCCCAAGATACAACGGACCAGTATTAATTTGTGTCAAAACTCGAACTAAGAGAAAAGAATCTGTTGCATTTTTGAAAGAAGAATCACCATTGAAGAAGGAGCGAAAAACCAAGAGTAATTTGTGTTCTTTTTATTATTTATGTGTTTTTACCATTCATATGATATAGAAAACTCAATTGGGTTCTTTCTGTAAAGAAAGGACGCAACTTTTAAAAGAAAAACGCAAGAAACCGCACAGTAACCACCGGGGGCGATCAATTGGCTCGGGCGCTTCTCTGTATTTCATTTTTCATAGTACATACGATCGATCACTTTTGTGTCTGAACGATTACTTAGCGATCGATCACTTTTGTTCAAGTAAATCAAGCCGATCGATCACTTTAACGATCCACGGAATTTCAAGATTAAAGTAGATACGATCGATCGCTTGCAAGGCCGATCGATCGCTGTCTCTAGGTGATCGATCGTGATCATCTACGCGATCGATCGGCTCGTAATCTTTAAAATTAAATAGTCATTTGATAAAAAAATCAAAGGCTTAAGATGCGAGATGCGAGTACTAAGTGCGCCACAATGCGCCCACGCCACGCACGCGCGTGCGTGTGTGTACCTTTAGGCACACTAACGAATGTCTACACCATCAATTGGGAAGAGTCTCCACAACCATAAAATACACATAGAGAATAATTCATTTCTCATATATACCCTATCACACTCAAGTGTGCTTCCTATGTGGGACTAAAGGAAACTCTCAATTAACTTAGAACAAACAACTTGGCACAAAATTAATATTAAATTACTACTAATCCTATTTCAATCACTTAATCAAATGTGGGCCTTAGATGGGCCTATCTAACACATGTGGCCCCATCATTCTACAAAAAATCTCAACATTCCCCACATGATTGAAATAAGATTAAGAAAAATTCCATAAAATCGATAGACTCATTGTAACACCTGTGACTAAGGGGATTAACACCTGGCCGCATGAATAGCCAGGTGTGAAGAGACGATCAGCAGCTGGCTGGGGAGGAGGGAAGATAAGACCAGCTGCTTAGTTTGAAGGAGACGGTTTTGAACTGGTTGGAGTTGAGGCGATCACCGACTACCTTGGGCGACGCCGGCGATGGCGGCAACTCCGGTGACCTCGACAACCTCCGGCGGATGGCAACTCGACAGCATTCGAGGTTGGATTTCGTGTCTCAATCATCAGTCTTGTTTAAAATGTGTTGTGTTTGGTTTGATAGTTGAAGAACTTACCAAGCTGCCATTAATGGTAGAACTTGAGCTTATAAGAAGAAGATGAACTCCAGTGGAAGCTCGGTCGCCTGTGTAGACATAGAGCTTCTGCCGGAACCCATGAGACGATGATGGTGGCAGTAGGTGACACCCACCTCTGTCCACATTCTCTGTATTATTTCAGCACATGGAGAAGGAGTTACCAGAGGAGGCTAGGCCAGCAGTCAGTAGTCGTCGGGAGTCAGTGGAACCTCCGCTAGACCCCCCACCGCCCAGAAGTGACCCACGCTGTAGTGGCGGCGGCTGAAAGGCACTGCCTTTGCCGTCGTTTGGGTAGTAGTAGTTGTATAGGTGGGAAGAGATGAGGGCTAATCAGGAGATGGAGTTGCCGGGAGAGGCGAGGGCCATCATCAGGCCTTCTCCGGCCGAGGGTAGCAGACGTGGCAGTGGCGGAGGCCGAAAGGCTCGACCTTGCCACTGCCATTTGCCTTTCTCGATCAATAGACCTTGGGCGGAAGGATGAAAGGAAGAGGAGGGGTGTTGGAGCATCGGGGCGTAGGTGGCCACCATCAATCAGCCCCGGCGGCAGCGGCAGCAGAGCTTGCCGCCATCGATCAACCCCGACGGCATAGATTGCTGCTGCCATGACCATGACCAGTCGTCTGGATGAGGAAGACGACCGGTCTGGTTCAGGCTCAGGCCGAACCAGACCGGTCCATTACTAGACCAAACCAGTGCATTAAATAAACTGGTTCAAGAACAGGCCGGACCGGTCCACTCCAAAACCAAACCCGGTTCAACAAATAAATCTGGTTCACTTATAGACCGAACCCGGTTCATGCCTAGACCAAACTCGGTTCATACTCAGATCGATTTCGGTCCAAGAAATAGACCCGGTTCACAAACTGGTTTAGATTTGAACTATGGGTGGACATCCACCGACAGTTAAAATTGATTACAACTGACGGTCGAACTTGACCGTCTGTGTATTTATGTGAATTATGGTACATACAGAGCCAGAATGGTACATAGGCTCCTTTTAGTAATTTTGGTGCGTTATTGGTATGTGTGTGATGTTACTGTACTAGGGCATTAGTCCCTTATTTTATGCTGACTGATAGCTGAAGACTTAAATGATAAGGAAAAAAACCCGACTAATAAACCTAGATGGTTTAGAGACTTAATCATTTTATGAAAGATAATAAAATAATGACTTGAGGGCTAAGCTTGAGGGTTGGGAAGAACCTAATTAAGATAAAGACTAAAATGCCCTTGGGATTGGGAGTCAGTGTATGAGTGTGAGTGACTTCCGATCAAGCGACTGAATGACTATTAAGTCAAAGGTCAGGCTATCTGTTGAGCTTTTGAGCCAACAGTTGTGAATGGTATGTTATAACTCTAAGAAGGGTTCATGCTAGTAATACCGTGATACCTGTTAAGGATCACAAGGTATAGATTGGGGTGGTGTTGCATCTTCTGACTGGTGGAAGCTCTGCCATTTGTATCTCTCTATGGATTTTAGAGAGCATTCACATCTTCTCACTGGTGGAAGCTATGTGTCCTGGTACCTAATAAGGACCAACTTCTATTGGCCAGGCTTAAGCTGTTATATCTTTCTATGGATTTTAGAGAGAGCATTTACATGTTATTTTGGCCCATGTTTGCATCTTTCTATGGATTTTAGAAAGAGCATTACATATTCTATTGGCTAGGCTTAAGTTGTTCCTCTTCTCTATGGATTTTAGAGAGAGCTTTTGCATCTTCCAACTGATGGAAGCTTTGCACACATCCTGAGCCGTGGTTGCCAGGTGGTTTACTGTGCACAATATTGGAGACGTTAACATCCTAAAAGGCTATGTTTCCCAACCCACATCGAGTCTAGGAGCTGATGTGGAGCTAGACCCTTCCGACGATCATACCTTTTAAGGTAAGGAATGGGCGAGGCAGTCACCCTTGAGGGATTCAGGGCGTGCCGTGAATACCGGTATTAACCGGAATAATAGTCACGGTGTTTTCGTGCTGTCTGTCATGTAGGTATGACATTCAGTGAGTTTGTCTTTATGGGACAAAGACTTAATTATTGAACATAAACTTGGGAAGCAATAAAAGACTTTGCTTGAAAGATTAATAAAAGAATCAAGTGGAACTCTGTAATAGGTTGCATAAGATATTAATGCAACTATTGATTTGTTGATTTTGATATGATGATTCGGTTACGGTATCCCACTGAGTATTTTTATACTCAGCATCCTTATGTGATGTAGGTGCTGTTGTGGAAGATTGACTTCACGTGGCACTTGGGAGCCTGGTGGTGAGGACGTTCAGATTTCTTAGCATATCTCCTTCTTCGGGTTTGTTCTATACTTTGTACTAAGGCGTGAGCGCCAATTATTATCTAGTATATTTTGAGTTGGAATACAAACTTGCACTTAGAGGACTTGCATTGATTTAATCGGCTTTGCATCTTGTAATATTATACGTATATATGGTTTTGTATCCATATTTGTGAACCCCAGTTATCACGGCCTTGATGCTTAGTCGAAAATTTTTCAACTCATGATTTATCGCATAGAGGAGTAATCCTCTGATTTTCCGCTACTACTCTGATTTAAAAATGGTTTTAAAAACCCTGGTCGTGACACTCATACTCGACAAAAGAATCGGCAACAACACACTATGTATTCGATGGTCATAGGTACCTTCCTGGTTTGAACCTCCATCTAGTTGGATATGCACCACTCTTATAAGCCCGAAGTAATCTAAGTCTTGAACTTCGACCTTAAAGTAAGAGTTTTGGTATACCTAACGATTGTTTAAAATTAAACCCTTGCAAGTGCACAAGGTAATTGTACTACAGTGAGTATAGAAAGGGTTGTCGAACCTCAGGGACAGATTAATATTTTACCAAATTCAAGAGAAAAGTTACAGTTTTTAGTTACTCTAAGAAAGCAATGAACTTTGACTTAATTAAGTTGAGATTAATCAATGGAGAGAATTATAAAGGCAATGAATCCACCACTAAAAATGCAATTACTACTATTGATTATTATTAAATGCAGACTGACATGATATGGTAATTCGTGTTCTTGATCGGACACACGAATTACTAATGAATTCACTAACGTTCTTGATCAGACACGAAAATTCATCCACTATTTTGTAATCAATCCTATCTTTGATCGGGCATAGAATTAATCACAACTCTATTATAATGTAATTAATCTTATCCTTGATCGGGCATAAAAACAATCACAATATCTAATTCTATTCATAATCAATCAAGTCTATGGTCAAGCACTCAAAAGAATACTCACGAAATCGCATTAAGCATGAATCATAATCAACTTTATAAAATTAAACTAACAAGAGTAGCAATACACATCTAGGGCTTCATCTAGACTTGAATGAAAGTTTAGTTACACATAGAAAGAAATAAAAGATAAGCATGTTTATGTAGATCCATCTTCATGAATCCTTCTTCTTCTTTACTCCAAAAGACTCCTTCTCTTGCTCCTCTCTAGCCTCCAAAGTATGTTCTCTAGTAGCCAAAACGTTCTCTTTTAAGGCCTATTTATATGTTTGAAGAGAAACCACGAAGTCCCCTTCCAAATCCGAGTCGAAATAGGGCTTATTTCGGTTTACCGCACACGGCGATCGATCATACGTATTGCCGATCGATCGCTTTACGATCGATCACAATTCCTTCGTTATTTTCTTCTGATCGATCGTTCTGCCGATCGATGCCGTTTGACTCCGATAGATAGCTGTTACTATCTTGCGTAAATCAAAAACTCCAGTAAATACGATCGATCGTTGCCTTCAATAACACTGTTTTGCGGCTCAGGCGATCGATCGCGTTGAATGGGCGATAATCGTAGTTACTGTTTACAATCTTCAAATGGCTATAACTTTCTGCTCCGAACTCCGAATTGCGCGTGGTTGGTGGCTTTGGAAAGCTGACTTCTTGAGCTTTAACATGAAGCTGAATCAGCCCAATCCGAGATTTACACACAAAGTTATGATGATTTAACCATTGAAGTCTATTTTCACCTCATTTCTGTGTATTACTCTTGTTTCCTAAAAAAACCAAAAACTATATTAAAGCAGTAGTAATTATAATCAAACAATAGCATAAATATAAGTTTAGGAGATAATAAAATTCATATTTCATGTATAGATCACACCCCCAAACCTAGATTTTGCTAGTCCCTGGCAAAAAAAAATAAAATAAAATCAAACAAACAAAGTAAAAGAACTAATGCATAAAAGTAAACACCACTTTCGTTGGGAACACGATTGCATTGAGCATATGCAATAAGCCGTTAAACCTCTAGGTGGCCCTAGTAGGACGAGTGTTGTCTCGTGAGGGTTTGCAGCCATGCTTCCCACAAACATGTATTTATTAATCTAATTAACCTAAGTGTAAACAAAATAAAATAAATTAAAACATTGCAAAACACAAAATCTATTATCCCAACAAATGCAAACTACAATGCTTAAGAAAATCAACCACACGTACTTGGTTCATAATCAACAGGAATATAGAAGCCCTTATGTAAGTGATTTTATTCCACACTTTCATCTTGGAAATTTTTGCTCAATATAATATAGCATGATAACATAAATAGTAAAAGTGTAGAACATTGTAGCAATACATTTTAAATTTCTGTTTTACACAAATCCAGTGTTACCAATTAACCAAAGAACATCAGAATTTACAAAGTCATCGTAATCTTTAGGTTCATGATAGCACAAATCTGCGCGCCTCATTCGAGTCCAACATTCTAGATTTGAGAGGATAATACAGCATAGATTTTTTTTTTGGTTCAATAGGACTATGTAAGGCCTGACTTCAAGATGCTTAGGTTTAGCAATGACTCAGGCCAATGACTCCCAAACAATTTGGCTTAAGGCATTGGGTTTTAAGTAGACCGCTTCGAGCCTGAGCATCAGCCTAAGTTAATCCTATAATAGTCAAGCAGCCCCTTTCTTTCATTTTGTTTTCCCTTTTTTTTTCGCATTTTCATTTTCATCATTCATAATTTCAGCACAGCTTTATTCTGTCTAGGCTGTATTATACTCTCAACCTATTTCCGGTTCCAAGCCCCATTGCTAAGTAAATGGTCTGTCATGATCTTTTAAGCTCAACAGACAACTACACATCATCCAATGACTCTGACTAAAGACATCCCACTATAAATTAGCATTCAATAAATCTCTAGATGGTATTACTTTATGTACTAGTGTGTGTGAGTGAGTTTTCTTAGCTCAAGCACCTGTTCCAAGAGGATTGTAACAGAAAGATATGCTCAGTTAAGTGTATCTATCCTCCAGTATACTTACTCACACTTCCAATGCAAATTAATCTCTTAAGAATTGAAACATGCATTATTACGGCATAAACTATCAAAACCTATGAAAAACAACTAACAAACAACCTAGAAACTAATCAAATTTTTATGATTTTTCAATTTTATGATTTTTTATTTTTTATGAAAGCAATATTCCCTCCCCCAAACCTATTATGAACATTGTCCTCAATTTGAACAAAATATAAAATGACAATGATCATATAACATAGAAAAGAAAAATAAAATAAGAGAATACACCTGAATACGTGGGTTGCTTCCCACTAAGCGCTAAGTTTAACGTCTTCAGCCAGACTGAGCCAGGATCATCCACGTAGACAACCACTACATCCATGTCTACAACAGTCTCCATATAAGGTTTCAATCAGTGGCCATTCACTTTGAATGTACTCCCATTTTTTGGATTATGAATCTCAACAGCGCCATGAGAGTAGACATGTTTCACAATAAAAGTTCCATACCACCGAGACCGAAGTTTCCCAGGGAATAGATGTAGCCGAGAATGGTAGAGTAACACTTTCTGCTCAGGCTAAAAAGATTTCCTGGAAATCATCTTGTCATGTACAGTCTTGGTCCTCATTTTATAGAGTTTGGCATTCTCATATGCCTCAAAACGCATCTCCTCTAACTCACTCAATTGGAGTCTTCGCTGCTCACCAGCTTTATCCATATCGAAGTTGTATGCCTTAATAGCCCAATAAGCCCGGTGTTCCAACTCAACAGGTAAATGGCAAGCTTTGACATATACCAATCTATAAGGAGACATACCAATAGGGGTCTTGAATGCTGTCCGGTAGGCCCATAATGCATCATTAAGTCTCAAGGACCAATCCTTTCTATCAGGGCGAACCGTCTTCTCTAAAATCTGTTTGATTTGGCGATTGGAGACCTCCACTTGGCCACTCGTCTGAGGATGATATGGTATGGCAACCTTGTGGGTGACAGAGTATTTCTTGAGAAGAGCCTCAAAAGACCTATTACAAAAATAACAACCTCCGTCACTAATGATAGCACGAGGAGTTCCAAACCTGATAAAAGTGTTAGATTTCAGAAATTCCAGCACAACTTTATGATCATTGGTCCTAGTGGCAACAACTTCAATCCACTTAGACACATAATCAACAGCAACAAGAATATATGTATGACCAAAAGATGGTGGAAAAGGTCCCATGAAATCGATACCCCATACATCAAACATTTGAACAATCAATATGAGTTGTAGGGGCATCATATCCCTTTTTGAGAGGGCTCCTAGTTTTTTACACCTATCACAAGATTGACAATAAACATGGGCGTCTTTAAATAGAGTTGGCCAATAAAAACCGCTTTGAAGTACTTTGGCAGCAGTTTTCTTACCACCGAAGTGTCCACCACAGGCATGAGAGTGACAAAAAGATAAGATGCTATGAAACTCACTCTCGGGGACACATCGTCTTATGACTTGATCAACACATATCTTAAACAGGCCAGGGTCATCCCAATAGTAATGTTCCCAATAGTAATGTTTAACTCTAGAGAAAAATAAATCTTTATCATTTTTAGACCAAAAGGTTGGGATTTGACCCACAGCAAGATAATTCACAATATGTGCATACCAAGGTGGAGCAGTGGTGGAGACAAGAAAAAGCTGCTCATCAGGGAAGGAATCCCTCAAAGGTTCGTGGCTGAGCAATTCATGGGTAGGAATTTAGGATAAATGATCAGCCACGACATTTTCAGATCCCTTCTTATCTTTAATTTCAAAGTCAAATTCCTGCAGGAGTAAGATCAAGCGGATCAGCCTTGGCTTGGCATCCTTCTTAGAAAGAAGGTACCGTAAGGCTACATGATCAGAGAAAATGATGATCTTACTGCCTAGGAGATATGACCTAACACTGCCCCTACAGCAAATACAACAGCAAGCAACTCTTTTTCTGTGGTAGTGTAATTCAACTGAGCATCAGAGAGTGTCTTGCTAGCATAGTATATAACATGAGGAATTTTATTGAGGCGTTCGCCTAACACTGCCCCTACAACAAAATTGGATGCATCGCACATTATTTCGAAGGGCAGTGTATAGTCAAGGGTCTTAATGATGAGGGAGCTAGAAAGGAGGGTTTTTAGTGTTGTAAAAGCTTCTTTGCACGACTCATCAAATTCAAATGGCACGTCATGACCTAAAAGGTGACATAGTGGACGTGATATCTTGCTAAAATCTTTGATAAATCGGCGATAAAACCCTGCATGGCCAAGGAAAGACCGTATTTGCTTAACTGATGTAGGTGGTGGTAAATTAGCAATCAGGTCAACCTTAGCCTTTTCAACCTCTATACCTCTTTTTGATATAACATGGCCAAGCATAATCCCCTGTTGAACCATGAAATGACTCTTTTCCCAACTTAACACTAAGTTCGTGTCCTCGCAACGTTTTAAAACCAAAGACAAATTATGCAAGTAATTCTCAAAACAAGTACCAAACACCGAAAAATCATCCATGAAAACTTCCAAAAATTTATCAATCATGTCAGAAAAAATGGACATCATGCATCACTGAAATATCGCAGGGGCATTGCAAAGACCAAAAGGCATCCTCCGATACTCAAATGTACTGAAGAGACATGTGAAAGTTGTCTTCTCCTGATCCCCTGGAAAGACTGGCACTTGATTATATCCTGGTACCCATCTAGAAAGCAATAAAATTCTTCGCCTACTAGCTTTTCCAGAATTTGGTCAATGAATGGGAGAGGGAAATGGCCTTTACGGGTGTTAGAGTTCAGCTTCCTATAGTCAATGCACACCCGCCATCCCGTGGTCTCTCTCACAGGCACTAGCTCACCATCAGAGTTTGGTTTCACAGTTAAGCCCTACTTTTTAGGTACAACCTGGATGGGACTCACCCACTCACTGTCCGATATAGGATATATGATGCCAGCGTCTAGTAGTTTCACGACCTCTTTCATCCCCACTTCTCTCATGTGACGGTTCAACCATCTCTGCCCCTCCTTAGAAGGTTTGGCCTGGTCCTCAAGGTTTATGCGATGCATGCACACAGAGGGGTCTATACCCCGGAGGTCAGCCACTGTCCACCCTATAGCTCGTCGGTGTGTGGTAAGGATCTCTAACAATTGGGCTTCCTGGTCAGTAGATAGGCTCAAGGAGATAATCACAGGAAGGGTGTCATTGGGACCCAGAAAAGCATATTTCAGCGAGCTAGGAAGGGGTTTCAGCTCAAGTGTGGGGGGTGACTCTATGGAAGGTTTTAGTGGTGGAACGGTGGACACAGGAAGAGGATCAGGATGGGGTCTCCATGGGATATGTTCAGGGTGTAAGGCAGCCACTAAATGGTGATGGACCTCCTCAATGTCAGGTGTGCCCTCATATGTATTGATCCAGTCAGAGAAAAGGGTGTGCTCTAGGGCATCCTTAAGCACAGCAAAGGGAAGGTACTCCTGGACTAGCTTGTCGACCATAAGGCACTCAGCTTCACTCGAGGGTTGTTGGGAAGCACTAAAGATGTTTAACTTAACTTTCATGTTCCCGAATGAGACATTCATTAGCCCTGACCTACAGTTAATGGTGGCATCGGCTGTGGCTAGGAAAGGGCGGCCAAGGATAACAGGGATATGAGATTTGGAGTTGGCAACAGGTTTCATGTCTAAGATGACAAAATCAACGGGGAAGTAGAACCGGTCAACTCCAACAAGAACGTCTTCTATAACACCCCTCGGTCGACGAATGGATTGGACTGCTAACTGAAGGGTGACTGAGGTGGGCTACAACTCTCCTAGGTCAAGTTGTTCATAAACTAAGTAAGGGAGGAGGTTGACACTGGCCCCTAAATCCAAGAGAGCTCGGCTAATGGTATGGTCACCTATGACAATGGATATAACAGGGATACCTGGGTCCTTAAATTTAGGTGGCATATCACTGGTCAGTAAAGAGCTCACTTGGTTAGTCAAAAAGACCTTTTGGGTGACATGGGTTTTGATTTTTCGCTTTTGGGTACACAGGTCTTTTAGGAACTTGGCATAGCCAGGTACTTGTTTGATGGCATCTAAGAGGGGAAGGTTGATCTTAACCTGTTTGAATATCTCTAACATGTCCTCCATTCGTTGGTGGGACTTACTAAACAGGGAGGGTTGGTTGAGGCATTGAGGGAAAGGAGCCCTAGGGATATAAGATTTTTCCATGGTGGGTTCCGTAGGCACTTCCTTCTGCTGAGGGAGACTAACAGGATCAGGCATGGTAGGAGTGGGTAGGTTCGGTTTCTCTAAGGGAGTGTCCTCACTCGCAAAGGATGGGTTCCTAACCTGATTGTCAACTTGTTTACCATTTCTTAAGGTAGTAATGGCTTGCACCTGCTCATTTGGATAATGGGAACCTTCAACGGCGAACTGGCCTCTAGGGTTCCGCTATGGTTGGCTGGGCAAGGTTCCTACTTCCCTACGGTTCATAGATTAGGCCAGCTGTCCTAATTGGGTTTCTATTTTGGCAATGGATTGTGTATGGGAGTGGACTAGCTGTGTCACGGCCCGGGTTTTTAAAACCATTTTTTAAATCAGAGTTGTAGCGAAAAATCAGAGGATTATTCCTCTATGTGATAAAATATTAGTTGAAAAATTTTGTCGACTAACATCTAGGCCGTGATAACTGGGGTTCACAAATATCTTGAAAGACAATTATTACAAATGCAAAGCCGACTAAACTCATGCAAGTCCTTCATGTGTAAGTCTGTCATCCATCTCAAAATACACTAGAAAAGAAAGGAGACTGATGCCTACTTTGACGTTGTCAAGTCATCTTCACTCTCGATCGTCTACCACCAGGAGCTACGTGAAGATAGTCTTCTACTAAAGAACCTGCATCACGAGCGGATGCTGAGTATAAAAATACTCATTGGGATATCGTAACGCAATCATCAGTAATAAAAAGTAAATAGATAGTACCAATCAAATCTCTGCACTATAATAGCTGATTCACATATGATCATCATAGCCATGTCACATGGTTTCCCATGCCGGAGCTAAGTGGTCCCAACTGCATTCAGGATAACCACTACCCCTTCCAGCCGTGTGGAACAAAGGCCCTCTATGGCCGTGGGAATATGCTCATGTGGCAACCCACTCACACCCTCACGCCAAAGCATGGTAGCTTACCCTTATTTGCCTTCAGACCCAACATGGTCAGACTATGGAACTCATGGCCATAGTTCTGAGTCACTGCCACTCGTCGCCTCCATCGACGAAAATACGCGCCGTCGTCGCCTCCATTGGCGAAAATACAATTAACACACAATAACACAAAGAATTGACGAAAGAGGTACGAAATCCGACCTCTACACGCGTTGGGGCTCGATCCTCCATCAGCGGAAAATATGCGCCGTCGTCGCCTCCATTGGCGGAAAATGCGCATCGTCGTCTCCTCCATCGGCGGAAAGTCATAAAGCACAAAAAGAATGACAAAGTGGTACGAGATCCGACCTTTACACGTGTTTGGGCTCTATTAGCCGCTCGCCGGAGGTCGCCATAATGTCGTCGGAACAACCTCCTCCTGCCGGTGCGTCATCGTCACTGTCGCCGGCGTCGTTGCCAGTCTCCGGCAGTGGCTCGGCTACCCCCCTGACTCCCCTTCTTTCCCTCTCATCTCCCTCCGTTTCTCTCTGATTTAAAACCCAGAAGATGGGCTGATGTTTCAGCTCCCTGTCGTCCCCCCCTTTTATAACGAGAATGGTGTAGCTGAGTCACCCAAGTCCTAGCCACATGTCCTTAACAAAACCACATCTGTTACTTTTCAATACATCATGTGCCTTTGTTATAGGTGTTACATTCGAAAGATGCCCTTTGTAAACGATTACTTGTGTTACATTTCACCTCAGCACTCAGCAGTTTTGCCTCAGAAGACACCTGCTGAGTTGAGGGTTGTTACAAGCTGGGCCTGGGTTCTTAGCTCACCTGTCAGCTCTTTGTGTTTGGTGTCTATCTTAGCGTCCATCTTGGCTTCCATCGCATTGAAAGCGGAGAGGAGAGTAGATTGGGTGGCTTGCATTTGGCTCATTTGATCTTCTAGGGATGGTTTCTTATTGGTTTGGCCAAATGGGGGAGCTGTGGCTGGTTGGTAAGACTGAGTTGGGTTTTGGAATTCTTGTCGTGGAGCCTGATTGAAAGTGGGCCCCTGGTTAGGTTGTTTTTAGGCAAAATTGGGATGATTTCGTCACCCCGGGTTATAGGTATTTGAATAGGGGTTATTGGCTATAGGGTAGGTTTGTGCAAGGTTGACATGCTCCTTTACAAGGTCTGGATACTGGGAGGCTGAGGGGCAGTCAACTATGGTGTGCATAGGGCTGGCACAAATAGCACAGACATCTTGAGAGGTTGGGGTATAAGGTGGAGTCTGAGAGAAAAACCTGTCAAACCTCTCGGTCAGAGATGCCACTTGGTGTTCTAAACTGGTGGTGGCTTTGACATCGTACATGCCTCCCCTTGAGGCATTCCTACTAGGCATATGGCTTTCAGATCTATAGAGGGTGGCACTGTGTAAAGAGTTTTCGCTCAGGTCCTCTAGTAAATCCCAAGCATCATCCGGGGTTTTTTTCATGAATGTGCTGCCATAAGAGGCATCTATTAGGGTCTTGTGCTGATCGCACACACCCTCATGAAATCTTTGTATTAATTGCCATTTGGGCACATCATGATGTGGGCAGGACTGGAGTAGGGCTTTCATTCTTTCCCAACTTTTATGGAATTGTTCATTAGAGAGCTGGGTAAAGGTAATGATTTCGTTCTGGATCTTATTGGTCCGCCCTACAGGGAAATATTTCTTTAGGAATTCAGCCTAAAGTTCCTCCCAAGTGGAAATGGAGTTGTGTGCAAGGGAGTATAGCCATTCCTTGGCCCTGTCTTTCAAAGTGAATGGGAACAACCTAAGGCGCACCTGGTGATCAGGCAGTGTGAGTTTAAAGGTGGTGTTAACTTCCAGGAAGTTTTGGAGATGCCTGTAGGGGTTCACATTGAGTTGGCCATGATAGGTAGGGAGCATCTGGAAGATGTTGGGTTTAATCTCAAAGTTAGCCACGGTTGCAGGCAGTAAGATACAGGAGGGGGAGGTGTAGGCAGTAGGACGGTAGTAGTCTTGCAGGGTATGGGCATGGGGCATTAGTTGATTCTGATTTAGGCCATTCCCACCCCCAAGGTTCATGTTGTCCGCCATTGGATGGATTTCAGGGATCGAGTGGCTAGGAGTTCTACAAATTCTGTAGAGTCGGGGTTCAGGGAATGGCGACCATGCATGCACAATAAAAATCAGGGAATGGCGACCATGCATGCACAATAAAAATCAAACAAAACCTGTGCAATCCTAATAGCGACAACTAGCAAGCATCAATCCTAGATAGCGACAACTAGCAACCTAATTGCGACAACTAGCACGTCATGTAGTCACAGAAAGAAAGAGAAACACCAAGCACCCAGTTTATTCTAAAAGAAGGTTAAGAGAGTGCAAACAGTGGGAAGAGATGGCCCTTCTAACGTTGGTGAGAAGTCACGTCCGCTTTTAATCCTGTAGAAGAAGTAAAACAAAATTAAGCTCCTGAAATTAAACTAGGTTAAAACTAACTATTCTAAAACTAAACTATTTTAACTATGCTAAGAATTCAGTAAAATATTATGCCGTCCCTGGCAACGGCGCCAAAAACTTGATCGTTTAAAATTAAACCCTTGCAACTGCACAAGGCAATTGTACTACAGTGAGTATAGAAAGGGTTGTCAAACCTCAGGGACAGATTAATATTTTACCAAATTTAAGAAAAAAGTTGCAGTTTTTAGTTACTCTAAGGAAAGCAATGAACTTTAACTAAATTAAGTTAATCAATGGAGAGAATTATCAAGGCAATGAATCCACCACTAGACATGCAATTACTACTCTTGATTATTATTAAACGCAGATTGACATGATATGGTAATTCGTATTCTTGATCGGTCACACGAATTACTAATGAATTCACTAACGTTCTTGATCGGACACGAAAGTTCATCCACTATTTTGTAATCAATCCTATCCTTGATCGGGCATAGAATCAATCACAACTCTATTATAATGTAATTAATATTATCCTTGATCGGGCATAAAATTAATCACAATATTTAATTCCATTCATAATCAATCAAGTCTATGGTCAAGCACTCAAAAGTTGTAATCAATCCTATCCTTGAATGAAAGTTTAGTTACACATAGAAAGAAATAAAAGATAAGCCTGTTTATGTAGATTCATCTTCATGAATCCTTCTTCTTCTTTGCTCCAAAAGACTCCTTCTCTTACTCCTCTCTAGCCTCCAATTTATGTCCTCTAGTAGCCAAAACGTTCTCCTTTAAGGCCTATTTATATGTTTGAAGAGAAACCACGAAGTTCCCTTCCAAATCCGAGTCGAAATAGGGCTTATTTCGGTTTACAGCACACGGCGATCGATCATACGTATTGCCGATCGATCGCTTTACGATCGATCACAATTCTTTCGTTATTTTCCTCCGATCGATCGTTCTGCCGATCGATGCCATATGACTCTGATCGATCGCTGTTACTGTCTTGCGTAAATCAAAAACTCCAGTAGATACGATCGATCGTTTTGTGTACTGATCGATCGTTGCCTTCAATAGCACTGTTTTGCGGCTCAGGCGATCGATCACGTTGAATGGCCGATTGATTGTAGTTACTGTTTACAGTCTTCAAATGGCTATAACTTTCTGCTCTGAAGTCCGAATTGTGCGTGGTTGGTGGCATTAGAAAGCTGACTTCTTGAAATTTAACATGAAGTTTGAATCAGTCCAATCCAATATTTACACACAAAGTTATATTAATTTAACCATTGAAGTCTATTTTCACCTCATTTCTGTGTATTACTCTTGTTTCCTACAAAAACCAAAAACTATATTAAAGTAGTAGTAATTCTAATCAAACACTAGCATAAATATAAGTTTATGAGATAATAAGATGCATATTTCATGTATAGATCACCTAACACACAGTATGAACTTTTCTATGAAGTTCTCACAGGGTAATTCTTTGCGGCCATGCGCAGGTATCTCGTATTAATGAGTGCATCTTCAAGTGAACCAGCCCAGGGATCCACATTAAATACAGCCTCATAGTACACTTATATAGGTGACAATCTCCAAGGGTACACTGTCTGGAAAATACCCTACCTTATAGGCCTTGATTTCATTAAGACATTCGTCATCCTGACCTAGACAGTTGAGTACTCTTTATCAATATGGGAAGGAGTGAATTGTATGAGTACTCCTCTAGCCAATCATTAGCTTATTTTTCCCATTGAATCTTTGTTGTAGGATCACTATGCAGATAGATTGGGTTGCTGCCAACTATGGCTCCTAATGGGCCTTTAACCCCATTCCCCTCAATGAATTTAGGATTTATCCTCTCGACAATCCCTTAGTGAGATGATCAGCCAAGTTATCTACTGATCTCACATAACTCAAGGTAATAACTCCTCAAGAGTTCAACTTGTGCAAGATTTTATACATGAGTTCTATATGCCTGGAGGATTTCCCATTATGATTCCTACTGTGAACCTTAGCAATCGTTGTCGTATTGTCATAATGAATCAAAATGGCAGGAATTGGCTTATCCATCATGGGAAGTTCCGTCAACAAGTCCCCAAGCCATTCAGCCTGTCCTCCGGCCAATTCTAGAGCCACTAACTCTGACTCCATGGTAGACCTTGTAATTAAGGTCTGCTTGGTTGATTTCTAAGC
Organism: Houttuynia cordata; assembly: GCA_039654745.1. Taxonomy (NCBI): domain Eukaryota; kingdom Viridiplantae; phylum Streptophyta; class Magnoliopsida; order Piperales; family Saururaceae; genus Houttuynia; species Houttuynia cordata. The sequence goes on from CM077506.1 coordinate 41,811,827, forward strand.
TACTGCTCCACCACACAAAGTGAATATAAATCCACTAGTGGGCTTAGTATCTTCTGAATCTATAATCCAGTTTGCATCACTATATCCTTCTAATACAGTGAAATTACTTGGATAACATATTCCATAGTACATTGTACCTTTAAGATCTCTGAGCAACCTCTCAATGGCTCTCCAATGAGAGTCATCCTGATTTTTATTGTATCTACTAAGTCTCCCCACAGCATAGGATATATCTGGTCTACTACAGTTAGCCAAATACATCAAGCTTCCAATAATTTAGAAGTACTTTAGTTGTGACACACCATCCCCACAATTTTTCCTCAACCTACACGTGGGATCATATGGGGTATTCACAGGTTTACACTCGAAGTAATCATACTTCCTTAGTATTTTCTCCACATAATGTGACTGACTCAACACTATGCCTCCTGGAGTCCTGTAAATTTTGATTCCCAGAATTACATTTGCATGTCCAAGGTCCTTCATATTAAAGTTCTTATTCAAGAAAGTTTTAGTTTCTAGAATCTTATTCACATCATTACCAACAATAAGTATGCCATCAACATAAAGACATAAAATAATATAAGCATTATTTGTTTGTTTAAAATAAAGACATTTAGCCGTCACACAAACATTAAAACCATTAGATAAATTACATTGTCAAACCTCTCATGCCATTGTTTAGGAGCCTGCTTTAGACCATAGAGAGATTTAACCAACTTACATACTTTCTTCTCTTGACTAGGAATTACAAATCCCTCTGGCTGATCCATATATATCTCTTCCTCTAATTCACCATTCAAGAACGCTGTCTTGACATCCATTTGATGAATTTCTAGATGATAATGGGTCGCCAGTGCTATAAGCACATGAATCGTGGTAATTCTAGTCACAGGAGAATGTGTCAAAGTAATCTAGACCCTCCTTTTGACTATATCTTTTGGCAACTAGTCTCGCTTTATACTTTTCAATGGATCCATCCGGATTCAATTTCTTCTTAAAAATTCACTTGCATCCAATTGATTTAGACCCTTGAGGTAAATCACTTAAGACCCACATCCCATGAGCAAATATGGAATCCATCTCACTTTGTATAGCCTCCTTCCAAAGAGAAGCATCACTAGAAGCCATAGCATCTCGATAAGTCAAAGGATCATCTCCTATTAAGTATGTATAGAAATCATCTCCAAATTTCTTTTCTATTCTAGGTCTTTAACTCCTTCTGACCTCCTCATTAGTACAAGGCACATTGGTTTCAACAATAGAACTTAATGAAGTACTAGGTTGGTCTTGCACAATAGCCTTTTTCTTTTCCTTTTAAGGAAAAATATTCTCATAGAAAAGGAAAAATATTCTCATAGAATATAGCATCATCAGATTCTTTAATAGTGTTAGGTACATAATCCGCTCGACCTGACCTTAACACCAAAAATCTATATGCATTTCTGTTTGTGCATATCCAATAAATACACCATTAAAAGTCTTAGAACCAACTTTATAAACTTTCACATTATGAATTTTTACCTTAGAAAAACATCCCCACACTTTGTTGAAATTTAAACTTGGTTTTCTTCCCTTCATTAACTCGAAAGGAGTTTTCTCTCTACTTTTATAAGGCACTCTATTCAAGATCACACATGCAGAAAGTAAAGCTTATCCCGACAAGTTCTTGGGTAAACCAGAACTAGAGAGCATAAAATTAATCATATCAATGAAAGTTCTATTTTTCCATTCTGCCACTCCATTAGATTGAGGTGTATAAAGCGCTGTAGTTTCATGAATAATTCCATGATCTTCGCAAAATTTGCTAAAATCAAAGGAACAATATTCTCCACCATGATCAGATCTCACTCTCTTGATCCGCCTATCCGTTTGATTTTCAATCTTATTCTTGTAGATCTTAAATTTCTCAAAAGCCTCATCTTTTGTAGCAAGCAAATAAACATAGCAATATTTTGAATAATCATCTATAAAAGTTATAAAATATTTATTTCCTCCTCTTGTCATATGACCATTAAATTCGCATATATCACTATGAACAAGTTCTAAAAGAGATGAAGCATGATGAACTAATTTATATGGTTTCCTAGGTTGTTTAGATTGAACACAAATTTCACATTTACCAAGAGTATTCACATCTAATCTAGGAATTAAATCTAGATTCATCATCCTTTTAACACTTTGTAAATTCACATGCCCAAGTCGATAATGCCACAAATCATGAGATTCAACATTCAACAAAACATTATCCACATAATTAAACTTAGAGTTATTATAAGCCAACACATTAAGTTTAAATAATCCATCACAAACATAACTTTTTCCAACAAAGGTTCCATGCTTAAAAATTACAACTTTATTACACTCAAATACTAATTTAAACCCATCTCGACTCAAAAGTACAACTAACAAGGTTCTTCCTGACATCTGACACATGTTGCACATTGTGAAGAGACAATGTGTTCCCCGAAGTGAAGTGAATATCAACTCTTCCTTCTCCATAAACTTATGGCACCGAGGAATTGCCCATAGTCACAGTTCTTCCTCTTACTTCCTGATAGAAAGAAAAGGATGAAACATCACTACAAATATGGACAATAGCCCATGTGTCTACCCACAAATCCGTAGGTTGACATGCCAAATAAATTTCAGGAAGGGTAATAACTAACCTTTCATCAGTCCCAGCAAAGCCAGTCCCTGATGTTACCACGTTAGCCTGAGAAGAGCTTGCACCATTTCTGTTTTGCTACCGTTTCTCGTTATCCTTGCGTTCTCGGCATTGCCTTGCATAGTGTCCAACTACACCACACACATAGCAGCCCTTTTTCTTTTGGATCTTAACATTAGGCTTGAAGTGACTCTTGTTGTTGTTGTTGTTCCTCTTATTATTCTTCTTCTTACCAAACCATTTTGGTCGTTGCTACTCAATAACATTAGCATTTTGATATATGCAAAATATACACATTTTTATATGCCTTTCTACCTATATGTTAGTGGTAATTTCAGTTAAAATAAGGATAATTAATGGTTATTAGTGTTAAGTAAATAATTAGGAGTTTAATAATTAAATGCGCTTAATTGAGTTATTTAGATGCATTAATGGGATTTAATAGATTTATATTTTTATTATGCGTCTAATTAAGATTTAATTCTATTTATGCAGGTTTTAAGGTCCCAGATTCACATCATCAAAAGTGAACACACGTCGAACAGCTCATGTGAGGAGATAGAAGATCCGATGGACGAGGTTGCTACGACGGGTTCAGCCCAATGAAAAGGAAAAGATGAATAAGAGCTGAACCGGTTTACCGGTTTAGTCGCTGGTTCGGTTGAAGAAAACAAAAGAAAAAAAGGAAGTCCCGAACCGATGGCTAGGGCGTTACCCAGAACAGAGCAGAAGCTCTGCTCGATTTGTCTCGATGATGGCGGACGGTGATGACAGGGCCGATGGGTCTCGATTGCGGCGAGGCGAGGATGACGGCAAGCACTCAATGGCGAGGAGTCTGGTGACGGTTGGCAGTGACGGCTGGGTTCGAAATCATATGGCGGCCATGGGGGGTGGTTCGACGGTGACGGGGAGGATCAGTCTCAGCGGTGAATTCAAGACGATGGTGGTCCTGGGCTTCACGGCGAAATGAACAAAGGCGATGGAGAAAATGAACAGAGGCACCCTAGGCTGGTTCGGGCAAGTCTTGAATTGGAAGGAACTGGAAAGCTCAGGCTCATGCTGAGAATGGAAAGCTCTGATTTGGAAAAAAGGGACCGACTTGCAGTCCCTATAAGAAGAGTTGAGAGTCGAGCCTGAGAAGGGGGACTGTAATTTTTGCTAGCTATTTTGGGTGGAGTTGTTGCAGTCGAGAGGCTGGGCAAACGGGAGAGAAGAACTGTTGTTCTGGCGGCGGATTTGAGAGGAGGGCATACGGTCTCGTTTGGAGGAGTGGCTCTGTTTCTGGTGGCTGTTGACGTACTACTGTTGATTGGGAAAGGCTGCTTGGCGGATCGGTAGAAAAGGAGGAGGACTCTGCTAGAGGAGGACTGATGCTTTGGTCGAGAGACAGAGAAGTGGTCCTGGTTGGCTCAAGAAATCAGAACAAAGTAATTGCTTTGGCTCGAGAGAGCAAAGCAGAACCGTTTGCAACTTCTGCTCGAGAGAGAGAGAGAGAGAGAGAGAGAGAGAGAAAAGGTGCTGGGTCAAGAAGGAGAGTATTGCTTTGGGCAGGAAAAGGGGACTATTCTGCTCTGTTTGAGAGAAAGAGCAAAACAGTTGAGGCATGCAATCGAGAGACTGTTGCAGAAGGTGGAGGAGAGAGCAAAGCAGGACGGGATTGCAGACAGACTGAAAGCAGAAAATAGGCTTTTTCTTATTTTATCTTTTGTCTCGTTAATTTTTGTGTTTTAAGTTTAGTTGAACATCTGATTGATTAATTATAAATTAAAAATTAGAACTTTATATTTCATTGCTGCTTGTTACATACTCTTAGAATTAGGTTGAATCTCTCACTAAGTCTCTGAGGGATCGACCTCGTAGCCATTATTCTGCATTAGATTCGTGCGCTTGCGAGTATTATATTAAAATTTAAATCACATTTGCACTTCCTTCATTAGAAGAGACAATACCCTTATGTTTCTCTCTATGTTTCTCTTCAATTTGGATAACAACAATCAGATCATCCATAGTCATAGCCTCTCGTTTATGCTTTAGGATAACCTGAAAGTCACTCCATGATGGGGGAAGTTTATCAATCAAGGCTGGAACCTGTAGTCTTTCATCTATGGGAATACCTTTCCCCACAATTTTTGACACAAGGTTCTATATTTCAACAACTTCGTCCTGGATAAATTTGTCCTCAACCATTTTAAAGTCGAAATATTCTCCAACCACATATTTCTTTTCTCCCACATGCTCTTTTCAACTGCTTCCCATAGTAATTTGACAGAAGAAGTACTATAATGTAAATCATATAGTTCGTTACTCAGAGCACTTAGAATCTAACCATGGCATAAATCATTGTCTTGTTGGAATTTAGAACTAGCAGATCTACTAGGTTCATACTCATTAGGATTCACAACATGTTCAGGATCAGTAATCACATAAAAAATTTTAAGCGTTGTCAACGAAAACCTAATCTTGTTTTGCCAACGCTTAAAATCCTTTCCACCAAATTTATCAGGCTTCAGAGATTTATCCACACCCATGATAATAGTACAATCAACATAGCAGAATATCTATTTCGAACTGTTGGAAAATATGTATGAAAGTACTCAAGAGGGATTGCATGTTACCCGTTGGTGTTGAATTGAATACAAATAGAACCTGAAATAAAAATTGAAATCCACACATCCGAGGCACAACGATTACACTACTGACTTCGAAATAGATATTGCCACCCTCTTATGCACGGGCTTTCTTCAGCAATCTATTCCCAAGATACAACGGACCAGTTTGACAAGCGGTGCACTTCTTCTCGTCAAAACTCGAATCAGAGAAAAGAATCTGTTGCCTTTTTTAAAGAATAATCACCGATGAAGAAGGAGCAAAAAACCAAGAACAATTTGTGTTCTTTTTGTTATTTCTGTGTTTTCCCCATTCATATTATATAGAAGACTCAATTGGGTTCTTTCTGTAAAGAAAGGACGCAACTTTTAGAAGAAAACCGCAAGAAACCGCACAGTAACTGCTGGGGGCGATCGATTGCTACTTCTCTGTATTTCATTTTTCATAGTAGATACGATCGATCACTTTTGTTCATGTAAATCAAGCCGATCGATCACTTTAGCGATCCATGGAATTTCAAGATTATAGTAGATACGATCGATCGCGGCTTGTACTCTTTAAAATTAAATAGCCGTTTGATCAAAAATCAAAGGCTTAAGTTGCGAGTGCGAAGTGCAAAGTGCTAAGTGCTAAGTGCGCCACTAAAGTGCTACAATGCGCCCACGCCACGCGCGCTTGTGTGTATTTTTAGGTACACCAACGAATGTCTACACCATCAATTGGGGAGAGTATCCACAACTATAAAATACACATAGAGAAAGATTCATTTCTCATATATACCCTATCACACTCAAGTGTGCTTCCTATGTGGGACTAAAGGAAACTCCCAATTAACTTAGCACAAACAACTTAGCACAAAGTTAATAATAAATTACTACTAATCCTATTTCAATCACTTAATCAAATGTGGGCCTTAGATGGGCCTATCTAACACATGTGGGCCCATCATTCCACAGAAAAACCCAATAGTTCTCTTACCCATTATCATCATACTCAAAACAGTAGCTTTGTGTAAAATCGTTCAAAATCAGAAATCTAGCAAAGGATGGAGGATCAAAAAGGGTTCACAAGTTCCTTGAGGATTATAAATCTCTTATGCCCACAAGATACAGATATGCTGATATCAAAAGAATGACCAATCACTTGAAAAGTAAATTAGCTGAAGGAGGCTATGGAAGTGTATTCAAAGGAAAACTTCCAAATGACACACCGGCCGCGCTGGCGCCTGCGTGGCTTGTCAGATACCCTCCTTTGTAAATATTTGCTACAGTATGTCATTTTTAAATTTTTTTTTTCATACCTTATTATATAAATTTCCCATTTCATCTTCTTTGGCATCCAACAAGATTCCTACTTCCTCTTCTTGATGAAGTTTGTCATAAATCCAGCGTGGAAAATATATTTGGCTGCTTTTGGCAACGGGGTTTACATTCTTTCTTCTGCCAGCCATTTCCATGAGCAACATTCCAAAACTGTATACATCAGACTTGGTAGAGACTCCCATAGCCCTCTTGTAAAACAACTCGGGTGTGCTATATATCCTATTGTCCCTCTCACAGCAGTAACAGGAACAATACTTTCATCAGTCGAATAAAATATGGCAAGTTCAAAGTCTGGTATTTTTGGTGAGAAATTTTCATCTAGAAGAATGTTGTGAGGCTTTATGTCAAAGTGCAAGATCTTCATATTGCAACCTCGATGCAAATATTCAATCCCATGAGCAATGCCTAGTGCAATCTGCTATAGTTGGTCCCAATTCACGGAGTCCCGATCTTCTGTAGAGAATATATACTTGTCCAATGAACCATTTGACATGTAATGGTACATAAGAGCCCTTTTCGTTCCCATGGAGAAGAAACCAATCAGCTGCACAACATTTGTATGGTGAATTCTTCCAATAGTAGCCACTACATTGATGAAGTTCTGCCCATTGCACTTGGAAAACATCTTAACTGCAACTAGATGACCATTTTGAAGTTACCCTTTGATTACAGAGCCAAATCCTGCCTGCCCTAGTTTCTCTTTGAAGTTGTTGGTCATCTTCAAAATTTCCCAATAAGAGTACCTCTTCGGGATGTTATTCTTGTATTGATTAAGAAATTCCTCAATTGAGTCATCCATTGATAAATGCCTCCTCAGTACTTTGTATATTACCAAAAGAGAGACAAAATATTCCAACAGATGATCTGGCTATAAGTGTGCGTTCTTCTCTCACAAAAACATTATACGATAAAATGTTAGTCATATTGATCAATGGGTTAAAAGCAAAAGAAGTATCATAGTTAATTTCTTACCTATAATTGGAAGGCATGTTGAAAAAATGCCTGTGATGTAAATAGATGTTGTAAGAAGCAATAAAATATGATTGAGAATATACATGGCAGACACAAACATCCTTCCTAGTAATTACCTTTTATAAGTACTCCCGTGCTGCTATGAAGAAACCTGCAAATTGCATTAGTGAATTATATGAATGTTTGACTAGCATGATTTGTATTTAATAGTAGTTAACACGTTCTTTCTTCAAAAATAATGACAACATAAAAAGGTGTGTACAAAATATTACTATTTAAGTAACTGAACACTCACATTGAGGTGATTCGAAATGCCTTTTACAAGGAAGATAGAATACAGATCGTATATTGGGATAATAAACTTCAAGATTGGTATCTCCTCAAATAGATGCATGGGTGGAAGTTAGAACACTGCAATTTTCGTAGAGATCAAAATCAGATCTATTTTGCACGACCACAACATACAGGTAGGATCCGTAAGAGCTGTTGAGGCAAGGAGAAGTTGCTATATACGATGGGTTTGTGCCCAAAGAACGGCACTTGACAGTTACAACACCACTAATCCCACAGGCTATCCCGTCAATTCAGTAATCAACATTTCCTTCTAATGTCAGTCTATTGAGAGGCAAACAAGTGCAATTATCACTAATGAGGCCTGGATCAATGAGATGGATAGTTAGATTCTCGTAAACAATTGATTGGACACTGTACTTGTCCAAACCCGACCATATGAATGTCTGATTGTCATCGCAAGCGAGATCATGATCGTAATATGGATCAATTGTTGCACTGGGGTCACCCTTAAGGTAAAAAGGCTAGCTTATATTTTGGAGTTCTCCACAGGAAGAAGCATAAGTAGCTTGTTCCCAAGTAGAGCTACTTAGAAAGAGGATGAAAACAAAGGAGAACCCCATACCCTCTTCTTGAGGAGGTGGAGGAGTATGAACAAGTCCTTTCTTATAATTTCTACAAGATGTTTCTATGCCAATCTTTTATTTTCTTTCGCACCAAGCATGAGGAAGTTTCTTTGTTGTAGCAAAAAAAAAAGGAAAAAGAAACAAAATTTGGTAAACTGAGTCAGCACGGTGAGCATAATGGCCAATCCTGATGACCTCAGGTCTAGCCTTGTGGAAAATTGGAATATTGCAACCACTAGGAAGCTCAGGAAGAGACTTGGACTAAAGCCATTAGTCCAAGTTTCTTCTCTCAGCTTCCTAGTGTTTGCATCATTCTAATTTTCCACACGCCTAGACCTGAAGTCATCCCCCATATTAAGAAGTAGATTTTTGTTTTGCTAAGTGAAAAAACCACCTGCCAAGAAAACACCCAAATGCACAAAATGGTTCGATCACTGAGCTTTTTCTTTCTTTTTTGTCAGTACCAAGTTTGGCTGATGGTGGGACTTCTATCAAGAATGATGAATACTGCAAGGCAAGCAGATGTCATAGGAATGGACCAGAAATCCGATTTCCATTCAGGTTCAATCATCAGCCTCGTCACTGTGGCTATCCAGGATTTGAGGTCTCGTGCAAAGCCAACAAGACCGTGCTCCACCTCCCTACTCAGTCAGGCGAACTCTACATAACTGCTATCTCCTATGAATATGATAAACTTACTGTTGTCAATCCCTACAATTGCTTCATGGATTTTGTCTTCCCCCGTAATCTCTCTTCCCCTAACTTATTTTACTCAGCTTATTATTGTGTCTTTTATTGTAACATCTGGCCGTTTAGACTAGCCAGGTGTAGGGGCGGGTGAAGCTCATCACGCCAGATGGGCTACATGAGCTGCCAAGCTGTGTCTTCACCCTCGACCAGACGGAGGAGCAGGGCATTTCCAGCAGGACTGCCTCCTGTTCTTCTTGAGCCAGCAAGGTAGTGAGCGGCATCATCGACCTATTGGGCTGTAGCTTCCTCGTTGACGCATGAGATGGAGGGGTCAGTGCTCACCTGCATTGCCCACCGCAATCGGACGCCGAGATTGTGACCCACAAGGAAACGGCAGCTAGAGAGATCTCCAGCAACCTCCAGTGTCCAGCAAGCTCCGGCGACCCTCGGCTACTTCTGGCGACCCCAGCAACCTCCGGCGACCTCGACGGCAACTCCGGCGACTGGGCTAAGAGTAAAGCAGAGGGGGAAGCCGGGGGAGAGGAGAGGAGCTGCAGGGGCGGGTGTCCTTGAGAGGCGACGACTGCGAACTTCGGCGACGACGATTCCGGCCAGCCCAACGACTCTCCGATGACCTCCGGCAGGCGGCGATTCGGCAACGGCTTGCATGCGAGGTAGGATCCCATACCCGTCATCAAGTTCTGATTTTTGAGTTCTTCATCAAGGGAGGTTACGGGGACGTCGAAGGAGGAGATAAGAGCCGATGGCGGGTCACCGGGGGTCGATTCGACCTCCGCCAGGCCGCCGGCCGCGATGAAGGTAGAAAAAGGCAGCAGATTTTTGCTACTGCCAATTCATGGCTTCTCCTCTAGAGCTGCCCGGACCACGAGCAGACGATTAGAGGAGTGGAAAAGAAGAGAGGGCGGCGCCGGCTGGGCGGTGGCGGCCCAACGACTGCGGTCGTGTCGGCCACCACCCATGAGTGAGCAGAAGACGACCGACTGGTCGCCTTCCTGGGGAAGACGACCGGTTCGGTCCCAGGTTTGGCCGGACCAGATCGGCAGACCGAACCGGAACCCAGTTCGGTAATAGTCAAACCGAACCCGGTTCGGTCCATGATTAGACCAAACCCGGTCTAGTAAATATGTTGGTTCAGGCACAGACCAAACCCGGTTTGGTTCACCCTTAGACTGAACCCGGTCCGCCGTCAGACTGAACCCGGTTCAATAATAAACCTGATTCATAAGCCGGTTTGGATTTTGAACTGCCGGTGGACCTCAACCGACAGTTAAAACTGCCCACAACTGACGGTGAAGCCTGACTGTCTGTGTAATTGAATGCGGTATGGTACATACAGAGCCAGTGAGGTACATAGGCCCATTTTATTAGTTTTGGGCTATATGATAAATAATTTCAAGCCCTAATTGACATATTAGCTTCATGTGTTTGATGTTATTGTATTAAGGGCAATTGTCCCTCTTTTTATGCTGACTGATAGCTGAGGACTTAAATGATAAGAAAAACCTGACTAATAAACTTATATGGTTTAGAGACTTAATCATTTTATGAAAGATAATAAAATGATGACTTGAGGGCTGAGCTTGAGGGTTGGGAAGAACCTAATCAAGATAAAAACTAAAATGCCCTTGGGATTGGGAGTCAGTGTATGAGTGTGAGTGACTTCCGATCAAGCGACCGAATGACTATTAAGTCAAAGGTCAGGCTATTTGTTGAGCTATTGAGCCAACAGTTGTGAATGATATGTTATAACTCTAAGAAGGGTTCATAGTAGTAATACTGTGATACCTGTTAAGGATCACAAGGTATAGATTGAGGTGGTGTTGCATCTTCCGACTGGTGGAAGCTCTGCCGTCTGTATCTCTCTATGGATTTTAGAGAGCATTCACATCTTCCGACTGATGGAAGCTCTGTGTCATGGTACCTAATAAGGACCAACTTCTATTGGTCAGGCTTAAGCTGTTATATCTTTCTATGGATTTTAGAGAGAGCATTTACATGTTATTTTGGCTCATGTTTACATCTTTTTATGGATTTTAGAGAGAGCATTACATATTTTATTGGCCTAGCTTAAACTATGACCTCTTCTCTATGGATTTTAGAGAGAGCTTTTGCATCTTCCGACCGGTGGAAGCTCTGCACACATCCTGAGCCTTGGTTGCCAGGTGGTTTACTAGGGACATTGGAGATGTTAGCATCCTAGAAAGCTGCGTTTCCCAACCCACATCGAGTCTAGGAGCTGATGTGGAGCCAGACCTTTCCGACGGTCATACCTTTTAAGGTAAGGAATGGGCGAGGCAGTCACCCTTGAGGGATTCATGGCGTGCCGTGATTACCGGTATTAACCGGAGTGATAGTCACGGTGTTTTCGTGCTGCCTGTCATATAGGTATGACATTCAGTGAGTCTGTCTATATGGGACAAAGACTTAATTATTGAATTTGAACTTGGGAAGCAATAAAAGACTTGCTTGAAAGATTAATAAAATATTCAAGTGGAATCTTGTAATAGGTTGGATAATATGTTAATGCAAATCCTGGTTTATTGTAATGTTGATGATTGTGTTATAGTATCCCACTGAGTATTTTTATACTCAGCATCCTTATGTGATGTAGGCGCTGCTGTGGAGGATTGACTTCACGTGCACTTAGGAGCTAAGTGGTGAGGACGTTCAGATTGCTGAGCATATCTCCTGCTTCGGATTTGTTCTAGACTTTGTATTAAGGCGTGAGCGCCAACTATTTCTAGTTTATTTTGAGATGGATGACAGACTTGCACTTAGAGGACTTGCATTGGTTTAATCGACTTTGCATCTTGTAATACTAAATGTATATATAGTTTTATATCCATATTTGTGAACCCCAGTTATCACGGCCTAGATGCTTAGTCGAAAACTTTTCAACTCATGATTTATCGCATAGAGGAGTAATCCTCTGATTTTCCGCTAGTACTCTGATTTAAAAATACTTTTAAAAACCCGAGCCGTGACTTTATACTGGTTGTACGGTTTATTCTTGCCCAATGTTACGTGAGATAACGTTTGTTGAATGTTCTACCCCAATTACCGACAAATCGAACGTGCCCATCTTGATTCCGATACTTTGTAAGAGCCAAGGGAAAAACCATGTTTACAAGGCAGATACATCAAGTGGTCGGGGTATGCTACCAAGCTACTGCCAGAAAGTAAAGAGCTTCTCCATTCCATTAATGGAAAAATCATATTTTTACTCAGACGAAGGTTGTATTGACGAAATCATTAAGAGTAATACTGTCTCTTTGACCTGGGTTTTGCCTGGATGTGAATACTGTAGTTGGGATGGAGGAAGATGTCAATTCGTTAATCAGACAACTAACGAGACTCACTGTTTCTATGAAACGAGCCCGCCGGCTTTACTGGAGCCCCCATATCACGACCACGAGAATTATAAAGGTATGCAATAGCTAGAACTCTTTACCTTCTAATTAAAGTCGATAATAACAAATCCATATTGAAGATGAACATTCATGTTTAATTTGCTATCTGCATCTGTACCTAGCGTAATTTTCCAGTTCGGCTAAACCAAAAAAAGGGAATATGTTTCATTTGGCTAACACAGGCATTAGTGCTTAGTTTGACTACATGGAACGATAATACACTTACACTTTCTCATAGACTCGAAACCCTCGGAAGAATAGAATTCCGATCATTCAATATATAGTCACGTACGTTATTATTATTCTTACCATTGTTATGTCATAACTATTTGATAATGAGGGGTGTTCAAGTCCATAGGACCCAACTAAAATGGGCAAGGCATCCAGCCTCTTAGAACACCGTACATAATGGCCCACACAACATAAGCACCAGGTCATTCGGGATTATTCCCGTTGGTGGCCAATGGCATGGGGTTCAACTTGGGACCTCTGCTCTAAGAGGCAGCGTCCTGGCCATCCCACTAACACTTTGTTGCTTTTAATCAACTTATTTCAATACCTATGCAATGGCCACTTTAATCTATGGAACTCAACATCATCAATTCTGCCACATAGAAGAAAAAAGGTTGGAAGAACACATTGTGATATGCTAAAGACACCCTTGCATGTACTTCTCCACGTCCCTCACCCTATAGCATGAGCATAATTAAGCGTTTGTTTGACATCTCGACCAACTTAAGGTCCTTAAAAAACTATAGAAAATGCTAATCCTACCAACTTCTATCCATGGGATAGTCTACAGGATGTAACTTTGAGTAATCACGTCTGTATGTCGAAAGTGTAGCCCCGCAAAAGGATGGTTCTTCATGATTCCATAGAACATCTTGTGGATGGGTCAACATAAGAGAAACACACAACTGAAGAACTAGATTAACATAAGAGAAGCATACTACTCAAACACTAGCTTAACATTAGAGAAGGACACTACTCATAAACTATTAAAAGCTACAGAGCTCTAACAAAAGTTAGTAATCCTCAGTGATTTAACAAACAGACTATGTGGAGGAACTTCTTTGATCATTAACTGAAAGCATACATGTAATGCATGACTCTGATGTATGACCATCCTTTGCAGGAATTTCAAAGATATATGTAATTACAGGTATGAAAATCAAGTCTCACAGGCAAGTATACGTTCTTCAGTTTAGGTATGTTTCAGAGGTTTTAGGTTCGTCAATCCTTCCATCTTTGCAGGTGTAGTTCTCTCGCCCATTATTATCATACTCGCAACAGTAACTTTGTATAAAATCCATCAAAATCAGAAATCTAGCAGAGAAAGGATGGAGGATCAAAAAAGGGTTGACAAGTTCCTTGAGGATTATAAATCTCTTATGCCCACAAGATACACATATGCTGATATCAAAAGAATGACCAACCACTGGAAAAGTAAATTAGGTGAAGGAGGCTATGGAAATGTATTCAAAGGAAAACTTCCAAATGATACACCTGTTGCCGTGAAAGTCCTTAAAATCTCCACCACTGACGGTGAAGAATTCATCAATGAAGTTCGCACCATTGGTAAAATTCACAACATATATGAAATTATCCGGCATATTATTTGTATGCATAAGCGTTAGTAGTGTAAGCAAATATGGATATGTGTTGATGGAAGCTGCTTCAATTGGCACCTACAAAACCAATGACTGGCATAAAACACAATCTCTCTTTGCAATCACGTATATGCTCTTAGAAAACAAGATGAAGGGCAAACCTTTCCGCCGCATGCCTTATTTGCCTTTGTATTTGCCTTGCATGTACTTCTCCACGTCCCTCACCATATAGCATGAGCATAATTAGGCGTTTGTTTGACATCTGGACCAACTTAAGGTCCATAAAAAACTATAGAAAATGCTAATCCTACCAACTTCTATCCATGGGATAGTCTACATGATGTGACTTTGAGTAATCACGTCTGTATGTCGAAAGAGTGCCCCACAAAAGGATGGTTCTCCATGATTCCATAGAATCTTGTGGATGGCTCAACATAAGAGAAGCACACAACTGAAGAGCTAGCTTAACATAAGAGAAGCATACTACTCAAACACTAGCTTAACATTAGAGAAGCACACAACTCATAAACTATTAAAAGCTACAGAGCTCTAACAAATGTTAGTAATCCTCAGTGATTTAACAAACAAACTATGTGGAGGAACTTCTTTGATTATTAACTGAAAGCACATGAAATGCTTGACTCTGATGTATGACCATCCTTTGCAGGAATTTCAAAGATATATGTAATTACAGGTATGAAAATCAAGTCTCACAGACAATTATACTTTCTTCAGTTTAGGTATGTTTCAGAGGTTTTAGGTTCGTTAATCCTTCCATCTTTGCAGGTGTAGTTCTCTCGCCCATTATTACCATACTCGCGTCAGTAGCTTTGTATAAAATCCATCAAAATCAGAAATCTAGCAGAGAAAGGATGGAGGATCAGAAAAGGGTTGACAAGTTCCTTGAGGATTATAAATCTCTTATGCCCACAAGATACACATATGCTGATATCAAAAGAATGACCAGCCACTGGAAAAGTAAATTAGGTGAAGGAGGCTATGGAAATGTATTCAAAGGAAAACTTTCAAATGATACACCTGTTGCCGTGAAAGTCCTTAAAATCTCCACCACTGACGGTGAAGAATTCATCAATGAAGTTCGCACCATTGGTAAAATTCACAACATCAATGTGGTTCGACTTCTTGGCTTCTGTGCGGATGGGTTTAATAGAGCATTAATCTATGAGTTCATGCCAAATGAGTCTCTAGACAAATTCATCTTTTCCAAAGAGGGTAAAAAGGATTTACTCACTTGGGAAATTCTGGAAGATATTGCCATTGGCATAGCTCGAGGAATTGAATATCTTCATCAGGGCTGTGACCAGCGCATTCTCCACTTCGACATCAAGCCTAGCAATATATTGCTAGATCAAAACTTCATACCCAAGATCTCTGATTTTGGCCTTGCAAAATTATGCTCAAAGGAGAAGAGCATTGTATCCATGACTGCAGTGAGAGGAACAATGGGTTACATAGCACCAGAAATACTCTCAACGAATTGCCGAAATGTTTCCTGCAAGTCAGATATCTACAGTTTTGGTATGTTACTGCTTGAAATGGTTGGAGGCAGAAAGAACATTGATGCTGATGTCAAAAACCCCAGCCAAATTTACTTTCCAGAATGGATAATTAATCAAGTTAACAAAGGGAAAGATCTCAGAATAAACATATCCTTGCAGGAAGAAGCCGGCATTGCAAAGAAGTTGACCATTGTGGCACTTTGGTGCATTCAGTGGTATCCAGTGGACCGACCACCTATAAAAAAGGTGATCATGATGCTGCAGGAAAATGTGGAAAGCTTGGTCATGCCACCTAACCCTTTTGTGGCAGAGGATACACAAGATATGAAGGTAACTACACTTGTGGAACGTCAAACCACTAATTTAGAGGTCATTTTAGAATAAAGAGATGGGTTAAAAGACTATTTCTCTCCAAGATATGTATACTTCCTGATGCCTCCATAACTAATCATCAAAATGTCATGTGTATCTATTTCCAACAGTTAGAAACTTAGAATATATATCCTTGTACCTTTTACCCGAGAAAACTGACAGGAAAATCAGGGAGAAAGACATACAAAATCTTTATCAAGACTTCAGAGTCTTCGGCGACCGTTTTCCTTATTGCCTGCAAGAATTGTCGTGCAAATCCTGGGCAAATGCCACTATATTTACACAAACATCGTATGCACCTGACATTAGTTTTGATTTTTGAGTTTCAAAATCAACGTTGAAAACTAGCATAACGTATATGAAATTATCCGGCATATTATGTGTATGCATAAGCGTTAGTAGTGTATGCAAATATGGATATGTGTTCGGGGAAGACGGGCAATACTGAGATGTACACGGGCTATTCTCTAATTTGAAAGGGCAAGTTATTGGAAGGCCAGTCCAAAACGTTAATGGCTTCTCTTGGATTTAGTGACTGAAACCAACGGCATATAATATGCTGAATGAGCCAACCCTCACATAGATATTATATAGTCTGTTGCATCCATCACACATCCATTTGGATGAGTGAACTAGTGTTACAAAAGAAACTAGCAATATAATCTAGGGAAAAAATATTACCAGTTTGTACCTCCTAGAAAATAAAGCCTTCTGCTTCAATGTGCACCTACAAAACCAATGACTGGCATAAAACACAATCTCTCTTTGGAATAACGTATATGCTCTTAGAAAACAAGATGAAGGGCAAACCTTTCCGCCGCATGCCTTATTTGCCTTTGTTTTACGAACAGTTTTGCAGTTTTCGAGTACCTTGTAAGGGCAATAGACGAAGTGACTTCCTCTTCACCTCTCTTCTTAGGGACATTCATATGCAGAAGAAGATACTACAATTCTTGTATAACGAAGAAGTTTATCAATTTGGATTTCATTAAACAACATCCCAAAAAGGGTATCTCCCTCTTACAAAAAACTTCCCAGTGACCGAGGTCTGGCTTCCTCGGCTGATATGTTCCCTTGCGGAAGAGTAATGGCAGTTCTAACCTATGAAGGCAATAACAATTACTCTCTCCGTCTTGAAATACCTGCCACATCCTAAAAATGTGGGTAGCGTATAGAATACCTGCCAATTAGGATGTGGGTATAGTGTATAAAACACCTGCCAGTATTTCAGGACGGAGGGAGTAATGAATTTCCTTTGACCATCTGGGCGATCGGCAAGTTTTTAGCCATTAATCCAGTATAAGAGTTAACTGCTAGTTTTGAGACTGAATAGTGAGTAAAGTGTCGGGGGCACAATGTCCAACTATTATTGTTAGCAATCCTAGCTTCAACTACTTCTTCAGAGAGACATCTTCTTTAGCGATTTGACTTCTCAAATTTTAATGCAAACATGTAATTGCAATATACAAATATCCTTTCTTTCACGTATTATGATTTGCACTGAAAAACGCTACACAGTTGGAAATCTTAAAAAAAGTTTGACACCAGCATATTTATTTGAGCTTACAATTTTCAACAAAAACTATTATTTAGCATTACCAGACTTAATAGGATCCCATTTTGCTAGCATTCCTGATTTCACAAGTAAAGATTCTGTTTATACAATGACGCAGGCTCCAAAAGGTGGTAGTAGAAATTTTCAACCATTTAAGTCTGCTTCCAAATTAGGAAATAAAAAAGAGAAGAAGTGCAAGAAGCCATCCAACAAGATTGTCAGATAAGAATGCCAAACTTAATGAACAAGAAGGCAGAAATATAACGTTCATGCCAAGAAGTTACTTTTTTTTTTGCTATAATGCCAAGAGGTTTCTTCACTAAACCTATGAGAACTCACATTGTGCCCTCCATGCAATCTACCCAAGTCTGGAGCTCACATTGACAACTCGTGCACCACAGGCTTTTGTGGTAAGCCTTGTGAGTCGATATCAGGCAAACCCAGGTATGCAACACTGACAGGCTATTAAGCGGGTGTTCAGATACCTTTTGGGTACCAAGGATATGAAATTCATATATCAGGCCGAGAACTCATTGGAAGGCTATAGTGATTCAGACTATGCCGGGTATAAGGATGATAGGAAATCCACTGTCGGTTATATATTTATGTTTTGTGGCGACGCCTTAGCGTGGGCTACTAAGAAGCAGAAATGCGTTACTAAGTCTATGATGGAAGCTGAGTTTGTTGCATGCAGTTTCTGAGGCAGTGTGGATTAAAGAGTTTCTAGTTGGGTTGCAGCTAGAACAGTGGATTGATGCTTCTGTCCAAATTTATTTTCATAATTTGGCAACTGTGTCGACACTCAGTAACGGGGAGATCAGTTCCAGAGCAAAGCACATTGAGGTGCAGTACTACTATATATTTGACATGCTACAACGGGGAAAGTTGACGGTAAGTCATCTTCCTATGATTGAGATGTTGGCTGATCCGTTAACGAAGTCATGTTTATAGCTTTAGATTACGACAGAACTAGTCCACGAGTCACTGTTGAATCGCAAATATGAGCACGAAACCTATAGTGGGGGATGTAAGTTATATATGGGTTCGTCCCATATTAATTATCGTGATTAGAGGAGTCGACCCTCCCATGTGTGTGTGTGGAGATGAAGAGATGTTAGGCTCCCATGGGCCCGGGTGGTCCACACCTAAATTGAATAGACACCTTTATTTGTAACCATTTGATTTAATCCTAATTGAATTAGGATTTACCTTATAAGGAGAGAGAATAAATTAGGAAGATTGAGTCCTAATTAGGACAGGAGGTGGAGAGAGAATTTGGGGGAAGATTGACTTCCCCAAATTGTGCAACCGAAAAAGGCATGACTCTCCAAATTTGTGTAACTGAAAAAAAGCATTAAAAGGAAAAAAGTGTGGACGCTCTCTCTCTCTTCCTTGTTTTTCTACGACTTGCACTTTGGCTGGTTGGGGACTCTCTCTTTGGTCCATCGTCTCTCTCACTTCTTCTTGGTTTTGGCGTTTCTCCTATTTGGCTTTTGATAATTACAATTGATCTTGGAGATCGAAGAAAAACATAGATTTGAGAGAAAGCACGAAATTGATATTGCTATCTCGTGGAGAATTGTAAATCATAGATCCGCACACAAACCGGCTTTGAAAGGTGATCTCGGACAAACTTTTCTTGTTCTTCGTGGATTATCCATTGGCACAAAGGCTGCAGGTTAGTAGTTTCTGTTCCTGTGTTTAATTTGATCTTGCATGAGATATATATATTCTAGTTCGTATATATTGCTTATATCCTTGTACTCTGTTTTAATTGTTTTGTGAGTGCAAGGAATTCCAAATTAGGACAGATTTTGGAAGAATTCAACACTAAACTGACAATCAAATCTCTTCCGCTGCGGCTCGTGAACCCATCAGTGGTATCAGAGCCCCAGTTCCATTGTGGTGTGAGAATTCCAAAAAAATTGTTTGATTTTTGTGTAGAATTCGAAAGCAATCAATCGAAAAATTGAAGCTTTGATACGGTGATCGATCGGCAAAATATACGCGATCGATCGCTGAAAGATCAAAACCGAGAAGACGACCTGTAACGATAGATCGGCTCCTTCGCGATCGATCGTAGTTACTGGACGTTTTTTGATAAAATGAAGAAATTCCAGAATGATCAATCGGCGCATTTATGATCGATCGTATCTACTTGAAGTTATGATTAAGAGAGAAACGATCGATCGGTTGAGAAGGAGATCGATCGTATCTACTGGAAGAATTTGTTTTTGTGTAGTGATCTACGCGATCAATCGGTTGTAAGAGCGATCGATCGCATCTACTGGTTCAGTCAGCTTAAGGTACGCGATCGATCGACTTGAAGGAGCGATCAATCAGTAGTACGTTGGAATATTATATTACAAGTGAAGCGATCGATCGGCTGTGGATATAATCGATCATATCTACTATAATTATGCAAAAGTCTACTGTAATCAACAATCGATCTGTTGTTTTGACGTGATCGATCGGCTAATTTGTTTTTACACCAACAATCGGAAGGAAAAAGATTTGAAAAATCTATTTAGTTGAAGCAGTATTTGTGCCTCATCAATAACTGATTACTGATTGTTGTTTAGTGATTCAAACTTTCTCTTTAACACTATTTGTCTTGTTTCACTGGGTATAGATTTTATCTTCATCTTGCTGATTTCATATAAGTTGCAATGGCTTCCCGTATGGTCTCTAGTGAATTGGTTAAGACTGAAAAAGTTGAATGCCACAAATTTTGTGATCTGGAAGAGGTGTATTCGTCACATTCTGTTCCTTGAAGATTTGGGTCATCTGCTAGACCAAGGTATTGAACTTCTAGGTGATAATAGTACTACTGCTCAAAAGGGAGAGTATGAGAAGTCTAAACTAGAGGATGTAAGAGCAAGGATCACAATGCTCACCTTTATGGAGCCTACTATTGAGTCGCTTTTTGAGAAGCACAAAACAGCCAAAGAAATGTATGAGGCTATAGAGATGAGGTATGGAGAGCACACTGAGGCTCACATCAGGTTGCTCCACACTCGCTACACCAACATGAGGATGGAGGAAGGCAAGAATGTGCTTGGGCACATAAATGCCATGTCCATTATTGCTAGTAAGTTGAAGATGCTTGGAGATCCAATTTCATTAGGGGTCCAAGTGTCTACAATACTCACTAGTTTTCCTCCATCTTGGGAAGCAGTTGTGGTGGCATTGAACCTGAGTGATAAGAAACTCACTCTCGATGATCTTACTGCCAAGCTGGGCTTGGAGCAGGAAAGGAGAGAGCATATGAAGGCCTCTAATGCATCTGCCAACCTTGCTCACCATGTTGGTTCTAAGAAAGGTGGGTCTTATGGTGGCAACTCAAAGAAGAACTTCAAGAAGAAAAGAAAGAAGCCTCAATTCTAGGGTGGAGACAAGGCCAAGAACAAGAAGAAGGGAGCCTACTTTACTTGTGGCCAGATGGGCCATTTTAGCAGGAACTGTCCTAATGGCTCCCAGGGCAACGATAAAAAGAAACAGTAAGGAGGTAGAAAAGACATAGTGTATGATTTCTGAGGCACTGATTACAAACACAAACACGAGAGGATGATGGCTTGACTCGGCTGCAACTCGTCATGTGGCCATGACCAATGAGTCATTTGTTGAGTTGAAAGAGATTAGTCCCAGAGAGCACAAGATATACATGGGGAATAACTCTTATTGTGATGTGCTGGGGATAGGCTCTGTTCGTGTTCCTCTTATAGGAGGAAACACTCTTGTCCTCATAGATGTCTTGCTTGCACCAATGATTCGTAGGAATCTGATTTCAATTCTTTACTGACTCAAAAGGGATTTGAAGTTAGATTCAAGGGTAGCAAGGGAACTGTGGAACAAAAGAATAACATTCTTTTTACTGCTTCTTTAGTTGAAGGTTTATTCAAACTGGATGTATCCAATGACTTTGCTAATATTAATAAGATGTTTGATTCTGAGTATATTGCTTGTGTTGTTGATGATGCTTTATTGTGGCATTTACACCTTTGTCATGTTAATGCTAGAAAATTACATCGAATGTCGGGTAATGGGTTACTGCCTAGAATAGGTGATGATTTGCGCGTGTGTGAAGATTGTTTATATGGCAAAATGACTAGGCTACCTTTTCCTAAAGGTCAACGAGCAATATTTGTGGGCCTATAAATATCAAGACTCAAAGGGGTATGACGTATTTTATTACGTTTATAGATGACTATTCGAGATATGGGTATTTGTACTTGTTATCCAGGAAGTTCGATGCCTTAGAGAAATTCAAGGAATTTAAGGCTGAGGTTAAGAACCAATTAGGACATAAAATTAAAGTTCTGAGAACAGACAAAGGTGGTGAGTACACATCTGATTTGTTCAAGGACTATTGTACAAAATAAGGAATAGTGCATCAGTATACTTTGCCGTATACCCCACAACAAAATGGAGTCACTGAAAGACGTAATAGGACTTTGCTTGACATGGTAAGATCCATGTTAAACCACTCTGAACTAGGAACGCAGTTTTGGAGTGAAGCACTAGACACCGCTGTTTATGTACTAAATAGAGTACCCTCTAAGTCGATCAAGTTGACCCCGTATGAGTTATAGACAGGTAGACGTCCAAACTTTTCGAACTTAAGAGTGTGGGGGTCAAAGGCCCATGTAAGCGTGTCTGATCAACTGAGAAGTAAGTTGGATCCTAAGACCATAAAATGTAATTTCAAGAGCATCCCCACTTTTTTTCCTTCTAATGCTTTTTTTCGATTACACAAATTTGGGAAGTCATGCCTTTTTCGGTTACACAATTTGGGGAAGTCAATCTTCCCCCAAATTCTCTCTCCACATCCTCTCCTAATTAGGACTCAATCTTCCTAATTTATTCTCTCTCCTTATAAGGTAAATCCTAATTCAATTAGGATTAAATCAAATGGTTACAAATAAAGGTGTCTTTTTCATTTGGGTGTGGACCCAGCGGGGCCTACGGGAGCCTAACATCTTCCCATGTCCACACACACACATGGTAGGGTCAACTCCTCTAATCATGACAGTTAATATGGGACGAACCCATATATAACTTACATCCTCCACTCTGGGTTACATGCTCATATTTGCGATTCAACAGTGACTCGTGCACTAGTCCTGTCGTAATCCAAAACTGTGAACATGTTTTACAAATAGATCTGTTGTCAAAGCCTTCGTTAACAGATCAGCCAACATCTCAATCATAGGAAGATGACTTACCGTCAACTTTCCTCGTTGTAGCATGTCAAATATATAGTAGTAATGCACTTCAATGTGCTTTGCTCTAGAACCGATCTCCCCATTACGGAGTGTCGACGCAGTTGCCAAATTATGACAATAAATTTGGACATGAGCTTCAGTCCACTGTTCTAGCTACAACCCAGCTAGAAACTCTTTAATTCACACTGCCTCGAAAGCTGCAAAACTGCATGCAACAAACTCAGCTTCCATCGTAAACTTAGTAATGCATTTCTGCGTCTTACTAGCCCACGCTACGGTGCCGTCACCAAACATAAATACATACCCGACAGTGGATTTCCTTTCATCCTTACACCCGGCATAGTCTGAATCACTATAGCCTTCCAAGGGCAGGTTCTCTGCCTGATATATGAGTTTCATATCCTTGGTACCCAAAAGGTATCTGAACACCCGCTTAATAGCTTGCCAGTGTTGCATACCTGGGTTTGCCTGATATCGACTCACAAGGCTTACCATAAAAGCCAAATCAGGTCGAGTGCAGTTCATGGCATACATCAAGCTGTCAATAGCCTGCGCATATGGCATAGATTGCATCTTCAGACGTTCCTCGTCTAATGCAGGTGCCATTTTTTCGGACAAAATTGTCTCTTTGTAGATGGGCGAATCTATGGTCTTCCAACCAATAACGCCAAAGCGTTTCAGCACAGTATCTATATATGATTCTTGAGATATACTAAGCCTCCTCACTTTTCTATCTCTCTCAATCTTCATCCCTAGAATATAAGATGTTTCACTTATATCTTTCATTTCAAATTGGGTCTTGAGCCATTCTTTAAGACTGAGAATCATACTAGTGTCATTAACCATCAATAATATGCCATCTACATATAGTGACAATATCATAAATCTACTCCCATATCTAAAGGAGTATACACAATGGTCATAGTCATTAGCCACAAAGCCATATTCACTTATCACCTTGTGAAAAGTGAAATACCATTGTCTTGGCAATTGTTTCAGTCCATACAATAATTTAATAAGCTTGCACACCTTAGTTTCCTCCCCGGAAACAACAAACCCCTCGAGTTGTTTCATGTAAATCTCCTCCTCTAAATCACCATTTAGGAAGGTAGTCTTTACATCCATCTGGTGCAGCTCTAAATCCAAGTATGACACAATTGTCAACAAACATCAGATGGAGATGAACCTAGACACAGGAGAATACGTCTCCTTAAAGTCTATGCCCTCTACTTGTGTGAAACCTTTCGATACATGTCTTACTTTGTACTTATCTATTATTAGCTTTGAGCTTCTTCTTGAATATCCACTTACACCCAATGGGTTTTCAATCATCTGGTAAGTCAACAATCTCCGAGACTTTGTTCTTCAAGATTGAATCCATTTCCTCTTGAACAGCCTTCCGCCATTCCTTGGAATCTGGATTACTCATAGCCTGATCAAATGTGACTGGATCATTAAGTATTGGTTCATCTACTGAAATCTCATCTTCACCAAGCATGGCATAGTAATCCTTCAACAACCCTGAACGTCTACACTCTCTTGATGCTCGAGACTCAACATTTTCATTGGAGGTGTTACCTATCACTTGTTCATTACTAGTGACAGTAACCTTCTCTTTTTCTATTTCAAAGAGTTCCACTCTCTTACTAGGAGTTTTAAGGTCTACATCTTCCTCAAGAAAATAAGCATCTCTAGACTCAATTACCCCCACTGTCCCATCATCATGGTGTATTACAAATCAATACCCTTTCGAATGATCACAAGAGAGTCCCCAACCAGCCAAAGTGCAAGTCGTGCAAAAACAGGGAGGAGATCTCTCTCAATTCTTCTTGGTTTTGGTGTTTTCCTATTTGGCTTTTGATAATTACAATTGATCTTGGAGATCGAAGAAAAACATAGATTTGGGAGAAAGTACGAGATTGATATTGCTATCTCGTGGAGAATAGCAAATCATATATCTGCACACGAACGGGTTCTGAAAGGTGATCTCGGACATACTTATCCATTGGCACAAAGGCCGCAGGTTAGTAATTTCCATTCCTGCATTTAATTTGATCTTCCATGAGATATATATATTCTCGTTCGTATATATTGCTTATATCCTTGTACTCTATTTTAATTATTTTTTTAGTGCAAGGAATTCTAAATCAAGATAGATTTTGGAAGAATTCAACACCAAACGGACAATCAAATCGTTTCCGCTGCGGCTTGTGAACCCATCAGAGCTTGGAGCAGCCGGCGTTAACTACCCCGCCGACCCTGCTGGGAAGACTCTCCTACACCTCGCAGCCGAGATGGTCTGCCCAGATATGGTGGCCGTCCTGGTCGACCACCATGCCGATCCCAACGTCCTGACAGTCGACGGGGTGACCTACTCGACATCCTCCGCGCCGTCACCTCCGACTTCCTCTTCAAAGGCGCTGTCCCAGGGCTGACCCACATCGAGCCCAACAAGCTTCATCTCTGTCTGGAGCTCATCCAGTTGCGACGCTCGTCATGTCCCAGGAGGAGGAAGCCGCTGCCAATGCCAGCTCTGCCACTTCTGTTGTATACTCCACCACCAGTAACAGTGGCAACATGGTCACCTTCAGCCTGGACTCTAGGCTGGTCTATCTTAACCTCAGCACTGCGGCCTCCCAGCAGCTGGTCTGCGGAAAAACGAACGAAGATCGACAGGCCGACAATCGCTGGTAGTGCCAAGATTGGACGTGCGTAGCTCTCCTTCAGTCATTGCTTCAATGTCCTTGGCCCTCTCTCTGAGCTAAAAGCCATTCTATTGGTGGGTTGGTGCAAAATGGAATAAAAGTATTTTTTTAAAAAAAAAAGTAGGGTCGGGTCATTACCCGACCCGAGCCAAGTAGGGTTAGGGACGGCCATTCTCGACCCTACTCATGAATAGGGTCGGGTAATTCTCGAGTAGGGTCATTCTCGACCCTATTTAGGTAGGGTAATGGTCGACTCGACCCTATTTTACTCGTCCCGACCCGATTCCCAGCCCTAGTTTTATCCTATTAAAAAGTTGTGCAGTTTGAGTAAACTCGAATGACTCATTGGAGTCTAGATTATACACTAAATAATTCAATTTCTTCTCTATATTCTGGTGTATTGTGTCAATTGGTATCAACGCAAAGTTGATCCATCATCCATTGCGGATCAGGAACCAACACCACCACCACGTCCCAAACTCAATCAGAATCAAATGTCAAACATTGTGCATCAACATATTACTGCTCTGAATCGAATGGAGGAACAACGACTATTTATGGATGAAGTGAGACAACAATTTGCAACACTAACTACATCTATTGCCAAAGCATCGTATGATCCTCTATTAAATAGATTGGATAGCACCCCAGAGTTGTCTGTCAAGCAATTTCCAACAAATGAAAACAACAAATGATGGGCAAATTTGGGGTGGTCAAGATTAATTGAGACAGCAAATACAAAGGAAATCAGTACACTTTGGGTCAGATATAGATGAGACAGTTACAAAAGATGAAGGATTTTCAGAATTTGGATTCTCAATCCGGATGCTTATGCTTAGACAAACCAGTGGTGATTCAATTTTGAATTTGTGCTCAGATTGGAAGGTAGCAGAGACAAGCAAAGAAAAAAAATTTGATTTGGTATGAATTGCGCTTGATCCGGGCAGAATTGGAAGATCTAATTTGGGGCTGATTTGGCTGGTCTTTAGTATGGAAAACTGCTGGTTTGAAGGAGGCGCTCGTCAATAAAAAGAGAGGATGACGGCTGAGAAAAAAATGGATTTCAGATGGAGGGAGACAGGAGAACAAATCGTTGGCTGGAGCAAAGTAAGGACGAGTGCTGCTTGTGTGTTCTCAACGAAAAAAAAGGGAAAAGAAGCAGGAATTTGTGATGCCAATGAATCCTTTAACAAATCAGGCTTTTTCTTCCCATCTTCTCATGTCTAACTAACCCTGACTAAATTATTTATGACTCTCATTTTTATTTACAATTCTAAAGCAGCCATCTTTATTCCATATGCTTAATAAAATTTTATTATGATCGTTCTATTTGTCGAGAGAGAGTAGAGTGAATTATTAGTGAAATTAAACTAAGGAATTGCTAACGTCAATTATTTTTACCATGTTAATGTTATTCTAGGACAAAAATTGCTGTGAATGGAATTTCTCCAACATGGTTGTGTATGTTAGATTGAGTAGATAATTCATGGTCATCGTTAGAATCAAAGTTTGAAACCTGCTGGAACTTGATTATAATTTTCTTGCTTTATTTTTTAAATGCAATAGTCATAATCTATTTGAATACAATTTCTTTAAAAAAAAAAGAACTTGATTCTCTTTTGTTTTCTCTAGGTTTAGAAAACGATGACCGGTCTGGTTTTTAAAACCTTGGTTTTGAGGTGTGAAAGAGAGTAAAAAGTCTCACTTTTCATGTCCGAACGTATAATAACCATCATGCCCATCGTTCGGCTTCATGGGCCAAACCTTCAGCCTCATAGCCCATTCGAACCAAATACCCTTCAGTAAAATCTGTCAAAAACACGAGCGATCGACCGGCTTATATGCCCGTTCAATTGGCCTTTCATGTGTTTTCAAATTTCCAACATAGTTTTTCGTGTGTGTGTCAGATTTCATTGGTGACCAATGTGGTATCGTACATAATTAAGATTTTGTCACAAGTGAAATACCTCTTGGACATTTAGTGTGAGATCCCAATATATCTTTGATATGTTACTATTTTGATACTTAAGCAAAAAATGTCTTGAGTTTAGTTGATTGTTTATATCTTAGAGTTATGCTATACAGTGGTCACCTTTTCAGGCGGCTTTCTAGGCATTGGAAGGACGGCCCATGGATTTAATGGTAGAGCCCATGGACAAGAACCAATGAAAACTGTGGATCCCACCCCCAAGCCTGGAAATCCGCTAGAAATCTGCCTAAAAAGGCGACTGGGTCTTTTATTTTTTTCTGTCTTAGCCTTTTATACTCTAGAGTAGAGTTAATTGCCATTATATTAGAGAAACTGCAAGCAAGATGAAACATTCAAGCAGTTAACACAACCTACAGTCTTAGCAAAAACTTGTCCAGCAGCTCCTCCTAGAAACAGAGAAGTTTTCATGAAGGTAAGACAGATTTATGAATTTTTTTTAGTTGATTTGTAGTTGATGCTAAGCCAAACAATTACAAAGGGCCTTGAGTAAAAGTAGTAAAAATTGTCTGATATTTGCTGTTTCCTTATTATATGCATAAGTTTATGCATACATGTAAAATCATTCAGTTATATGAGAAAAGTTCCCACCATTGAAAACTTAGCAGTAATAGTTTTTTGAAGTTATCGAATTTTGTAAATCAACCATAAATTTTGAGGACATGCATCTTCGAGCTCCTATGCTACGTACATGTAACACCCCAGTGATTAAGTGGGAAAATTGTTTAGAAATTGTAAGATAATGATATGGGTTCGTCTTATATTTATTATCATGGTTAGAGGAGTCGGTCCTCCCATGTGGGGTGTGTGCACATGTGGAGCTACTAGGCTCCCGTGGGCCTGAGGTGGGCCCACCTAAATAGAAGAGACACCTTTATTTGTAACCGTTAGATTGAATCCTAATGAAATTAGGATTTACCATTTATGGAGAGAGAGTAAATTAGGAAAAAAAGGAGTCCTAATTGAGGGATGACGTGGAGAGAGAATAATGGGGAGATTGACTCCCCAAATCTTGTAACCGAAATGGCATGTCTCCCCATTAATTTGGGTAACTGAATTTGGTTAAAAGAAGGAAAGGGGGGACCCCCTCCTCACCTTGACTTGGGCTGTGAATAGCGACGTGAATAGTGTCATTGGTTTTCTCTCTCTCCTTCAACATCTCTCTCTCCTTAGTGGTTATTTCTCCTCTTTGGCTATTGTTGGATTGATCTTGGAGATCATATCAAAGCGGGATTCGGAGAAACACAAAAACTGATATTGCTATCTCGTGGAGAATAGCAAATCACAGATTCGCACACGAACGGTTGTAAAAGGGTGATCTCGGATATACTTTTATTTCTCTACGAAGAACGGTA
The DNA here is from genome assembly GCA_039654745.1 of Houttuynia cordata. Lineage (NCBI taxonomy): Eukaryota > Viridiplantae > Streptophyta > Magnoliopsida > Piperales > Saururaceae > Houttuynia > Houttuynia cordata. The sequence goes on from CM077506.1 coordinate 41,840,763, forward strand.
TAATCTTTGGCACAAAGACCGCAGGTTAGTCGTACGCGTTCTTGTGTTTAATTTGATTGCATGATATAAATATTCGTTCGTTTATATTGCTAAAAACCTTGTACTCTATTGTTGTTGTTTGTGAGTGCAAGGGAATTCCATATCAAATCAGATTTTGGAGGATTCAACATCAAACAAACGATTCAAAATCGCTTCCGCTACGGCTAGATTACCCTACAGAAATAACATGCCACTCTAAGATGAGTGTTTTGAGCTCAAGAATCCAGAACTCAATCTTGCAAGTGTAATGGAAGCCCTTGGGAAGCATAATAGCTATGTAGGCCCCACAAAAGGTAAAATTTGAAATTAATATCCTTATTGGATATATTTGGATAGTGCTTGTTAAGGCCTTCACAAAAATTCACAATATTCATAAATCGGAGTTCAAGAGAGAAAGTTATGGGCATTTTAAGTCGGGACAAGAAAGCTAAAAATTGCATTGTCGGCTAGCCGAAGGTTCAACCAACAATGTATCTTCGGTGACATGTAGATTACTCGAGGAAGTAACAGAGGCAGTGTATTTTGGCCAGTGGATTTGAAATGTTAATTATTTCAGTTTGGGCCCTTTCCAGGGGTTATAGAAGGAGTTTTTCATTAAATAGAAACCGAAGAGAGGTCTAATGGTGGCAGAATCTCTGTTAAAATGGGGATTTGAGGATTCCAAGGGAAAAGTCAAGGATTTGAGCAAGATGGCATAACTCCAATTTGTAAGGGACTAATTCATCCAAGTCAGAGGTTGTGAGCTAAGGTAGGAACTAGAATTAAGGGTAATTGCAGTATCTTGATTATGTTTTAAGCTATGAATGCTTATTTAGTTATGATATGGTTATGAATTTGGAAGAATTCATGGTTTATGTGAAGTATATGTGATGATGATGCAAATTGGATTAAAATAAGCATGGTAAGTGGTTTAAATGCTTTGAGTGATGACTTGGAATGTGTTTTGAATGGTTAAAATTAATAGGAGACTGAATTGTGGTGGAAAAGTGGACATATTAGTTTGAGGATTTAACTGTCGGCGTACCCCTTGGCTAACCAAAGGGTCAGCCAATACTTCAATTTATGCTGTCAATTGACTATTGTCTATTCTTGGGGCAACTGATAGCAAGGATTAAATTGAGTTTTAAAACTAATTAATTGGGCACTAGGGACAAACTAACCTAATAAAGGAGTGACCTATAGTAAGAAATGGTTCCTATAAAATGAAGGTGAAAGAGTGACTTAAGGAAGAGCTTGAGAGGCCCTCCATCACCCCATCTCCTCTCCCCCCCCCCCCCTCTCGCCACCGGCCTCGCCTCCACCCGGGACTAAAAGAGCAACCAGAGGGGAAAAAGGGGCCGCATTTTGGGTGCCCCCTAGACCGAGCTGATGCCGCCGCCACCTCCACACCTCAGCTGCCATCACCCCGGCCTCTTTGTCCTCTCCGACCCCGCCCCCCCTTTTCTTTTACCTTCAGCCTCAGCCCTCTCGCCCTTGCCACCCCCTCACCACCATCCAGGCCCCCACCACCTGTTAGATTAAATGCCTAGGAGGGATTGTTTGAGGAGAGCTTAGTCTTCCCCACCTCCTTGATATGGCGAGTGATCAAACCCCAAAATAGGTTGACAAATTGTAATATATACTTGGTAAGTCCAAGGTCGAACCATAGGGAATGATGTAGAATTAATCTATTCCAAACTAATCTTATAGCTATTATTGTAGAATTGTTGTAATTAAATTAACTACTAATTTAAACGATGAGCAAAAATTTAATTAAAACTAACTAAAAATGGGCAAAGATAATCGATGAGAGATATCAAAGCTTCAAGGATCAATTATTTAATTAATACTTCTATGTCTATTTAATTTCTCAATTAGGTTCAAATAATGATTTGACCTAATCGGATGATATTGCATTCAAATCCATCATAACAATTAGCATAAAAATATCGATTAAATATTTATCATTAGCATGCATAGTCTACTAATCACAGGGAATTATAAGCATTCGCCGTACTTTACGTTAACAACAAATCAAATAATTATATAGATTATGACTATTTCCAAAACATCTCTATTCAATCAAAATAAGCAATAAATAACTCTTTCACAGACATAAAAATACTAATCAAATAATGTCACCCCTAGCCTTGATAAAAGATTTAGCTATGCATATTCATGAGAAAAGAAAAATCGAATTTGGAAAAGATTTTCATTAATAACACTATTGCAGAAACAATATTCACGGTTTTACTATTGCCAGGAACATTGTTCACAGAATCACTGTTCACTGCGCACTGTTCATCGATCGGCACTATTCATCGTCTTCCTCATCAAACCGCAGTACTATAGCAATTTTGAAATAAGCCAAAAATTGATTCTTTCTTCCTCCTTTCTCTTCCTCTTCTCTTTGCCGATTGATTCTCCACTTTAGCACGTCCAAAAGACCCCTATTTTCCAGACAAAAGCACGACCCACTTTTGAAACAAAGCTCTGTTTTTTTTCGTAAAACCTTGCTAAAGTTCTATTTTCCCGTCTGCTTTTATAGGCAATTCGAAAGTCCTTTTTGCTCCTCCAATTGCGTAACCAAGTCCCAGTCGAACACGCCTTTGCACCGCGTCCAATTTGAGTCGAAATCGAATTCCTAATTCGAATAGGAGTGTCTCTGTTTTTTTCTGTTTTGGTTTTGGTTTCCAAAGTGAGCACTATCCTTGCGTTTCTGTTTGCTAAGAGCCTCTCCGCCGCCATTAACGCCGTCCTCATTCCGCCGTCGACCCACGGCCGGAATCGTCTTCGCCGTCTCATGGTCGCCGGAATACTCGCTTCTGTCGGCTGCCATTAGCGTTCGAACAGAACTCATGAACTGTCCTAAACACCCGAGCCATCGGCTCGGGTTTCTTTTCTCTTTTTTCAAACCGAACCACTGACCCGCTGAACCGGGTCAGGTTTTATTCATTTCTTCTTCTTTTTTTTATCTTTTCTTAGTGAAAACCCGTCGTAGCGATCTCATCCATCAATTCTCATCTGAACGGCTTGTACTTAAAATAAGCGCCCGTCTTCCATTAAGCGAATCATCAATGGTTTAAATCTTTTTCTGCATTCGATCTCCAAACTTGGGTTACTCTGACACTTCAAAACCCGCCTAATGCGCTCTTTTGCTGCTGATATGCAATCCGCATTTTTTGAACCTGCAATAATAAAACCAAACCAAAATTAGACGCATAATAAAAATATAATTTCTTAAATTCTTTAATGCATCTAAAATAGTTAATTAGAGTAAATTAATTATTAATCCCCTAATTACTACCCTAATCATAAATGACCCGTTTTATTCATATTTTATCATTGAAATTACACTAGCAAATAGGTAAATAAGGCATATAAATGTGTATATTTTATGTTTATCAACGAGCAAGACCATGGCCTCCCCCACTCGCTCCCCTAACTCATCCCCCCCACGCAACCTATTCAAACTCAGATATCGACCCCATCTTTCCAACCAAATCCCCCTCCTCTTGGCCATGCCCCCAATGCTCCCCCCTCTCAAGTGTGGGTCCTTCTCTTGGGCAAACCTCATCACGGGCACCTCAAGGGATTCAAATACGCTCACTTTCCATCCAGAGCTGAAGGGCATGACATCCGTCAGAATTCCAGAAGAATTTGTTGACAGGGAAGCACTATGGTGGACTAATACCCTTGTTGGATATGCTATGGGTAAGCGCCCATCTTTTATTTGGTTTAAGGATTATGTATCCAGGATCTGGAAGCCGGCTAGTTCCTTTGACATGCAGTCTCTGGCGGGTGGATTTTTCATGTTCAAATTCACCTCCTCGGAGGATTGCGAGCGAATCCTGCATTCTATGTGGACCGTGGGTGAAAGGCCTCTAATTCCAGGTATGCGGCCTGTTCGAGAACTATTGAAAACGGTCTCGATTTGGGTGCGCTTCCTAAATCTCCCGCCACCGTACTTTACAAAAGAAAGTTTGAGTATGGTGACTAGTCTTGTGGGGTACCCATTGTTCTCTGATAGAGCTACGGTTGAACGATCTTGGCTAGAGTATGCCTAAGCCTACATTGAAATTGATTCTGATTTCAAGTTTGCCTCTGTTGTTCATGTAGCAACCGGAGATGGGTCTTTTTTCCCACAACCTGTGGAATATTAATGGAAGCCACATATTTGTTCCAAATGCAAATGTTTCGACCAGTCAAAGGAGGTTTGGATTGAAACACAGCAACATCCTACTCCGGAAGAAGCGGTCGTCAGAAGCACTAAGGACATGGTTGTAGTAGGTGATGCTATGTCGCACACAACTACCCCTAAGCCCTCTACAGGGGCAGGCCCTACCACTCCCCAGCTACATAAGACGGGATTCCAATCGCTAAAAATCAGAGGACGATCCCGGATCACGCCTCAGATACTAGCCAATCAACCACCCACCCGTGCTTGCCAAACCTGTATGAGTCTTTGGTACAACAGAGAAAGGAGTTACCAGAGACCTCCTTGGGAACACCCCATGGACAAACACTCACCAACTCACATTAGACGCCGAACCCCATCCCACTCAGCCCAGAAACAAGAGGTCAGTACTTGAGAACTCACCATTTTTGGTTGGACAAGTGCCATACATGGTCTTAGGAAAGCAAGTACGTGCACATGATAGCTCACCACTGTACTTCTCTGCGACCCCATCAGCTACATTGGATGTGGTCGTGGACCCCCAATTTGGGCACCCAAACCAAGTCGGCCAACCCCACTTGCCTCCTTCACCCACCAGAACAGTAGTTTTGGAAGCCTCTGGGGGCAATTTGACTCAGGTTCAACGTTCACATGAATGGAGCTCTCCTGGGAAGCGGGGGGTAAAACCCCTGTCTAAGTTAGCACCAGAATAGGATACGCATTCCATAAATCCATTCCATCCAATACAAGATAGTGACGAGTTGACTTCTAAAGCTTCGTCTACTTTGCCAACCACAGCAAGGAGAACTCAACGAGCTCGTGCTGTGTCCCAAAACAAAAGTCAAAAACAAAAGAACCTGAAGAATAAGGCGTCAGCCCCTAAACCTATTTAATGTCTATCTATAGCTAGAATATCAGTGTATTGGGCCATGGAAGTAAAAGGTCGGCGGTGCGAGACTTTGTTAGAGATGAAGATGTGTTCCTTATGGCGTTATGTGCAACAAAACTCAAGAGAAGACATGTTGACAAAGTTAGCAGGAAATTATTGCGGGATGGTAAGCTTTGAATAATCTGAGTTCAGACGAATCAGGCAGAATCCTGGTCCTCTGGAACCCCAATGTTGCTACTATTCAAAAGATGCGGGAGACACCTCAGGCGCTTCACTGTTTGGTCACTTGCACCTCAGGTGATACCTTTTACTTCACAGCTGTTTATCGTTCTAATGACGCTCAAGAACGGAAGAAATTGTGGACTAATCTCTGCAATTCCACCAACACATTTAATGGTCCTTGGGTTGTGATGAGGGACTTCAATGCAATTCGCCACGAGTCGGAAAGAATGGGATGGGGCTCTGCGCCCCAAGCTGACATCAGAGCTTTTAATGACTGTATTTCATAGACTGGGTTACAGGAGATCCCTTGTTCACTATCCTTCACATGGAGCAACAATCAATCTAGTAATAACCTTACTCTTTGTCGAATTGATAGAGGTTTTGCTAACCCTGATTGGTTCATTAGCTTCCCCACTGCAAGACTCCATTGTCCACCTCCACGCATATCAGATCACAACCCCATTGTTTTCAAAATGTGCCCCTCCCTCCCAAAAGGTCCGAAACCGTTCAAGTTCTTTGATATGTGGCTGCAAGATCCAAGTATGCGAGAGGTTATTTTTAAAGCTTGGGAGACACCGATACAAGGTCAGCCCCTATTTATAATATTTAAAAAGTTGCAGGGGTGCAAAGAGGTTCTCAAAAGTTGGAACAAATGTCACTTTGGGGATGTCAATGATAGATATAGAATAGTTGTTCAGGAACTCCATGCCTTGCAATCTACCTGGCAAAACCACCCCTTTGATGATGATTTGCGGATACGTGTTAATCTGGCAAAGGAAAAAGTGTGTGAGGAGGATGGTATAAGAGAAAAATTTTACCATAAAAAATCAAGAGTAAAGTGGCTCAAAGAGGGAGACAGATGTTCCAAGTTCTTCCATGCTTCCATTGCTTCTCATAGTGTATGGAACACTATCCACAAGATCATTGATGATTCGGGCACTCGCCTGGAAATCGCCCCGGAAATTGGAGCCAAAGCAGAGATGTTTTACAAGAAACTGTTTACTCCTACCGCTTCAACCCCCCAGGTAACACTCCCTTTCTCTTGGACTCTAACCCAGGAGCAATCTACTTTCCTGTCTAGTGATGTGGGTGATGAGGAAATCAAAGGGTCCGTTTTCTTGGCACCTAATGGAAAAAACCCAGGTTCGGATGGCTTTCACAAAAAATTCTTTACTCACTTTTGGGATATTATTGGCCCAAACTTCCTACTGGCAGCACGAGATTTTTTTAAGAGAAGGTATATGCTCAAGGCTTTAAATCATACATTTCTAACTTTCATGCCAAAAGCAACAGACGCGGAGAACTTTGAGGAGTTTAGGCCGATCGCCCTTTGCAACTTCATCTATAAAACCATCACAAAAATTCTGGCAAACAGGTTGGCTCTTGTGCTTCCTAATCTGAGTAGCCTCAATCAGTCAGCTTTTGTAAAAGGGAGATTAATTGGTGAGAACATTTTGCTTGCTCATGAGCTAGTTCGTAATATGCATCGGCATGGGGGGCAAAATCGGTTTTGTATAAAAGTGGATTTGAGGAAAGCATACGACAAGATGAGGTGGGATTACATTTTCCATGTTCTCAAGGCCCTTGGTTTCGATGATAGATGGCTCCACTGGACCAGGCAGTGTTTATGCTCCTCCACTTTCAGTGTCTTGATTAATGGTTCAAATTATGGGCACTTCTCTGGCGCAAGTGGTCTTTGGCAGGGATGTCCGTTATTCTTTTCTTATTATGCATGCAAGGTCTGTCAGCTATGCTGAACCAGGCCTCAACGAACGGCAACCTCAAGGCACCCAACATTGAGGGAGGAGTTCCTATCTCATATCTACTCTTTGCTAATGATGTTCTCTTGTTCTCTAAGGAGGACGTGCAGTCGGGTGAGTGCATGTATAAAATCCTTTCAGCTTTTGTAAACATGTCTGGTCTTCATGCAAATATTAGAAAGAGCTCTAGCCAATATAAGCCAACTATTCTACAAATGTTTGGATTCATGGAAGGGTGCTCTTCGATCAAATATTTGGGTATGTCTCTTTCCTCTAAACGTATTTCTTATTCAGCCTGTAAACCTCTATTGACATGAGATGGAAAACAGCTCTCCTATCTTATGTTGAGAGACTACAACTGATCAAGTCAGTTATTGGTGGTTTAAATGTCTTCTGGACATCTTGTTTTAAACTCCCTAAGAAAATCTGCCGAAAGGTGGAGGGTATCATGGCTACTTTTCTATGGAAAGTTACTACCCAATCTAATAATTTTCATAATCCAAAGCTTTGTCTTGGGGTTAGACGCATCTAAGACATAAACAACGCAAATCTTGCTAAGCTTTTTTGGAGATGTATAACCTGTAAAGAGTCCCTATGGTGTTTATGGATTCATGGTGTCTATCTTAGAAATAACTCCATCTGGATGGCTAGACCTCAACATTGTTCTTATGCATGGAAATCTATTTTTCAACTACAAACTTTTATGCAGGAGACATGTGTATTTAACATTGGCAATGGGTGCACAATACGGATGTGGTTGGATCCATGGTGTGGTCCACTTGCTCTTGTCCAGAAATTTAGCAACAGAACTATTCTTGAACTGGGCAGCACTATAAATAAATCAATTGCTGTCTTTTTAAACTCCGGAAAACTCCAAAGTGAACAACTACTTTCAAGAAGAGGAGACCATGCTAAGGCGAAAATCCTAGAGAACATTCCTATGCTTATTGAGACGGAGGACTCTCATGGGTGCTCAAACAATCCAGAAAGTTTACCTTTAAGAGTGCATGGGATGCAAGCAGATTGAAATCTGGTAATGTCCCATAGCACAACCTCGTATGGTTCAAGCATCGGGTTAACCGTTACTCCTTCTGTGCTTGGATGGCACTCAATGATGGACTACTCACCTCAGACAATTTGAAAAGAAGGGGGATCTCCCTAGTAAACAGATGTGTTTTATGCAGGAAAAGAGAAGAATAAGTCAAGCATCTACTATTTGAATGCATATATGCTAAGGTGGTCTGGCATATTTTCCTGCGCAAATGCAACATTTATCATATAATTGGGAGCTATTATATGGAATTAGATTGGATGGCTCAATTTGCTAGAAACAACAAATATGCATGCTATATAATCCAAGCTAGATTCACTAGTTTTATGACAATGATCTAGGAGGAGTGGAACAGACGCATATTTCAAGATAAAAAGCTTGAGACCTATGTTGTGGGACAAAACCTCATCCACGGAGCTAAGGAGATCCTCAGCGCCTTCCAACTTAAGGACATTTGCCTCACACATTGCCCTTTCCTGCATACTCTATAGGAAGAGTGGAACCCATGAGCGAAGAGAGTGTTTGGGCCAAACCATAATAGTGCAGATTTGGTATAATTAGCCTCTTTGGTTTGGATCCCGATATGGCGGGGAAGTTGTGACCCGTTGGCACCTACCCGGCATTGATCTAGTTGCTGGTGTGTTGAGCTCACCTCAGTCACTCAGTTTGGCCAGTTACAGTTTTGCAACGATCGATCGGCTTCAAAAGCGATCGATCGCCTACTCTCAATTGCAGTAGATAGTCGAGGAAGCGATCGATCGCTCTCCCCGATCGATTGTAACTACTGGAAAACCTGGATTGCATTGATGTTTGCTCAATCGCCTCCCCCTGATTGATCGTATCTACTGGAATTTGCTATAAACAAGAGACTCGATCGATCGCCCTCCACTCGATAGATCATAAATACTGTCAAATGGAGTTGCAAGCTGAGGGTGCTTTCAATCGCCCTATTCCCGATCGATCGTATCTACTGTAACTTCTGAATGGCTTTGGCGATCGATCACCTTTCACCCCCGATCAATCGCCCCGAAGGGCACGATCGATCGCCCACCCACCGATTGATCGGGTTTTCTGGAAAAGTGGAATGCTTTGGAGTTCTTCTTCTTCTTCTTCTTCTTCTTTTTTTCTTAAGGGGTTTTATTTTCAGGCTCTCCTTGAGTTGAGGAGTTGGTTGTAATCTTTTATCCTTGTACTCTCCTTTGTTTCTTTTAATACAAATTTTCAATTATTAAAAAAAAAAGAGCTTGAGAGCAATTGATAGGTTATAGCTTATTAAAGACTCTTCATAGCTCAGATTACCAAAATGACCTTAATAAGGTAGTATAGATATTTTATGTTGAGTTCTCTTGAGGGACTTTTACAAGTATTAAGATACTAATCTCTTAGTAAAGATTAGCCAATTCAATTGTTAGGCAGCTTGTGTATTGATTTCATGGCCTTGTGGAAGGACCTTCCTTGTATAGGAAGGCAATGCAAGAAAAATAGTAGTTAGTATTGAATCGGTGGGACTTTTCCTATGACCCAACAGTTCTAATTTCTTACATTCATTCTTTATTGAAATGTGAATCAAGACCTAGCCACAATATACATTCAACCAGAGCATGCTTATCATTCAACACGCAAACATCTGGTCATGCAAACATGCATAAAAATTACAGCTTTACTATTAAAATATGAAAATTCTACTCAGTCATAGTGAGAAGGATTATTCATCTTATTAAAACTCAAATCCACGTGCATATCTATGTATCAACTGCAATCAACATTTTCATGCATCAAAATTACTACCTCATGTTGAAGTTAGCATCCTACCTCTTTCTCTTTGGCCGAAAGTTCCTCTATTCTTCTCTTGTCTTGAAAATCCACTCTCCTTTGGCCTTCGGCAACTTCTCCACGCCCTAGGTCTTCTCTGAAGTCCAATAAGTTGTTCCCAACACAAAGATGAGTATTTATATTATGAAGTTCAAAGGCCACATTGGTCATTGCAGCTGTAGTTATTCCTTTTATCAGTGTGAAATAAATGGCTTCATTTGGCTTGCAGAGACTTAAAATCATCATATCCTTTCACACCCCGAAATTTCAAGCCTCGACGGAGTGCGGAAGTTGACCCTTAAGCGAGAAATTCTTGAAGCCGAAATTCGGGCACGCAACCGAATACTCAATCACCTGTCAACTACAACATCTCAAAAGGATGCGTAATTTAAACCACTCAGTCTTATGAATCGACATCATTAAACCATATGAAATAAAAATTTATAATCTCAAGTTATCCAACAAAATAAGTCATTAAAATCTCTTACAAAATCACTAGAGTCTCTTGGCACACAGGCCAAAAATATCATAACTAATTAATTAAAAAGCAACATAAACTTCATAACTTTTCGACTGCAATACTCGAGCTTTTCCTTCTACTGCAACATTCTCCAAATCTACTCTTTATTCAAGCCTGCATCACATGATGCATGAGTATTCCGAAGAAATACTCAGTAGGATGCAAAACCCACACAAACACATGAGATACAATATATAACAATAGATAAGATTCCAACAACAACTGAGAAATCAGCAATATTGATACCAAGTATAGGGGATTTCATTACTAGAAAACATCATCAATCACTAAGATTCTAGAACAACTAAAATGTATAGCGAGAATATCAATAATCAATAATTTCAACATCAAAAGTATATAGAAGAATATCATTCACCACGACTCCAACTATCAAAAGTGTATGGAGCTACAATTTCTACTCTCCGATGTCACCACTCCCACGTGGTTTTCTTGCCAAACTACCATAGAGGTTCTCTCCTTGGAACTCTCAGTCGTGTATAGAATATTGGCTCTATCAGTTCTTATGGAGTGCCTCTCCTTGGGCGGGAACCTAACAAGGATAAAAAAATATACTCTCTTAACACAGGTACTTTTGAGTATCTTTAACTCTCACCCTGGCATTATCTCTTAACACAGGTACTTTTGAGTATCATTAACTCTCACCGTGGCAGTATCTCTTAACACAGGTCCTTTTGAGTATCTTTATCTCTCACTCTGGCAGTATCTCTTAGCACATGTACTTTTTAGTATCTTTAACTCTCACCCTGGTAGAATCCCTTCACGCAAGTACTTTTGAGTATTATTCTCTCATCCAGGCAGGGCCTCTCCTAATCTAAGTGTTTTTTAGTATCATACCATCACTCTCAATTGGATGGAATCTCTCCTAATCCAAGTGCTTTTGAGTATTCTCCAACTCTCAACTGGACGGAGTCTATTATGGCTTTTACTAGTCATACCACCAACGTCTTCACTCAGGTACTTTTGAAACTTCTCATCTCTCATCCTGGGAAACTTATTTAATTGCCTCTCTTGGGAAAAACCTCACAACATCCTTACAAAGAATCTCTGGAGCAACTATTTACTCAAAGGAAATATGAATAACATATTTATTCAAACCTCACAACATCCTTACAAAGAATCTCCTTTGATACCTCTATGAATAACATATTTATTCTGATAACTAACTCACAAAAGGAGTACAACAAGGATTTCAGTACTCTTTTCAACATCTAACTCAATAAGAGAGTACCAAGGAGATAACTTTATCTCTATCACTACACAACTCACCATAGAAGTATCAAAGGAGATTACTTTATCTCTATTATTACATAACTCACCCTTTGTATAATGAAGACTTTAACACAAAAATTCTAACTTATAATCATATGGTACAATTAAACAAGAACGTTTACATAATCAAAATAGAACTTTCTGATATACAAATAATCAAGAGATGAATAATGTTCCCATCTAAAACCATCATGCAAGCATTAGAAGATATGTCACTCAAGGATATCAATAATCATACTCATAATCATAATCATTATGGAATATCTCAATAATTCAAGCATTCAAATAATCTCTACTACTGAGATAAAATCAAATAACTCATCATAGAATAGAAGCAATTTAGTAGGAAAAACCATCCTACCCCCTTTGTAGAATAAAAAACGCAGCTCCTCTTCTTCTCTATGCAACGAGACCTTCGCTCCTTCGTATATGACAAGGTTTAAATGAAGAAGAAGGGTGAAAGGGTTTGCTGGAACAAGGGAGAAGGAGAAAAAACAAGGCTGTGGCGTTCACAAACTCTCTAGTGTGATAAAATCAAGTTAACCCCCTTATGGGTGTTTTATATGATCTTATACTTATACCAACTAAGATATTTTTTTTCTTTAATATTTCTTCCCAATCTAATCTCTAAATCCTTTCATTAAAAGCTTCTCATAGGTAGAAGGGACGTTTTAAACTTAATCTTCCTTGATTAGTTAGGATTTGTTCTCTACTTTAACTACGTTTCCTAAAAACAACACTTTCTGGATTTAATCGCATACCCCGGTGATCGATCGCATACCTCGGTAATCGATCGCGTATCCCGGCAATCAATCGCATACCCCGATCGCATATCAAAATTCAAACTAACATAATTTTTTACTCCGAGCTCCGAATTACGCACCATCGGTAACATTGGAAAGCTCTCTTCGCTCTCTTTAACACCACAATGCAAGACATAACAAATCATAATCTAAACAAGCATCAAAACTTCTTATTTTGTATCAATATAGTTTGTAAGCATACCGATTTTTTTTTCGAGTGTTACATATCCAAAACCTCTATTGCCATATCCACTTTCTTTTGCCAGCATAATCATCACATAGGCTGGAACAACGCCCTTGATCTTAGAACTGGCCATGGCCATCTGTTGCCATTCGGCTTCAATTTTTCCTTTTTTCTTTTTAACCATTGGTCTCAGGAAAGAACTGCTTGATACCAATGTTGTGAATTCTAGATTTTCTAGATTCACAACAATGATATTAGAGTAGTTCTTTCTTGAGACAGCTTTATCAAAAAGGAAAAGAGATTAAAGAGATGGTCATTCTTGATCCCAGTGTCAAGGCAGCTGTTATTGTTCGAAAGAAAGACCTGCCAGCTTTTTCCATCTATGGATCCATTATTTACATGGCCTGAGTTGGTGATGAACGGGCAATAATTTTGAGGGCCAGATTGAAGTCATCCAATTTGATTCCTATGGAGATGCCATTTCTTGGCCTCTGCCGGAACCACCACTGTTTATCACCATTGTTGGTGTCTCCTCACCCTGACGTAGAGATTAGGGGAGAGATTTGGACTGCAGTGCCTAAGTTCATTGTTTTTGGGCTTACATCACATCTGGCTACCTACATTATCTTCTCCATAGTGGTCTCTCTAGCACGTACTATAGTCTCTCTTCTGCACGGAGACGGAGGGGTTAAGCTATTGGGTATTGGCGGCGAGAAGATCTGACCACCGCTGGATTCCATAGTTGACAAACGGCCAGAAGAAGGGCCACAGCAGAAAGAGGGAAATGCAACCTCCAAATCTGTCACTGCCCTGTTCAAGATTACAGCAGCTGCTGCCATCGATTACGGTGGAAGCTGTCCTTGGACTTTTGGCTGCAGTCTCCCTCACTGGATTTGCCACCCATTGGCCAAGTCATCATTTAATGGTGGTCGGATGATTACTCTCTGAACTGCACAGATATTCCCGACAACGTGAAGCTGCTGCTGTTCCCAGAACCCTTCCCCTTTAGAACATTACTTTTCCACAAGCATTAGGATGGACAACTGACACATTGATGAAACAATACATTCAAGTCTACTCTAAACGAATCTTGATGCACAAAATGCATGGCACATATTTGTTTTGCCTGATAAAACGAAAACTGCAAGTTCACTCTAATAATCATACCCACACAAAAAAATTCCTTCTAATTAGGTGAACTAAGTATCCCTGTCAAAAGGAGGGGGGAAATCCTTCAACTTCAGATTACAATGATCCAAGTAATTCTGCGAAAGAAGGAAAAGTGAGAGAAAGTATAAGCAACCGATTTTTTAATCTATTATGCAAGCATTAGCCAGCTTTTATTACTGAGAAAACAATTCCAATACCGACAAACCCCAAGGCATTGATGGGTTACATCCAATTTTCAACATACAGATTTAACTACATAAATGCCTATGTTACACCTACAAAATGCAAGTATAACACCTAAGGAGTATATAGAGGCGAGGCGTGAGGGTGAGAGCAAAGCCCCTTCACAATATCACACCTACTCAAAGGGCGTACCTGCAATATTCCCACGGCTGCAAATTTGTCCAAAACAGAGTTGGCATGTACTGGATGTAGATCCAAAGGCTTTAAGAGAGCCTCAACACACTGACTGACAGAAACCATAAGAAATCTGTCAGAATAAGAACATTATTCGAGACTCATTCTACTTTCCAACGAATTTGCTATCAATAAGTGTATACATCATTATGCTTGATATTATCCATTGTACGACATGACCAAGAAAAAAAATCCATTTTATAATAAGGATTTCAATATTAATCCTTGAAGAATGGCTCTCATCCTAATAAGGATAGAACAAACCATCAAGCTTTCCTGTCGTCTCTAGATCCTGAATAAAAAGTTTCACTTGGGAAGCCTGCGCAAGCCAGCCATCGATTTGCCAACAGGAGGTGGAAAAAATAAACTCACAATCTCATTGGAAGCTGATGCACGTCCAATGCATCTGTCCAACAAAACCCTCCAACTGTGATGTGGTGGGTTTTGTTGGACAGATCCATTGGACCATTCTTATTTTCCATCTGTGTTTTATTCGATATGTACGCACATCTGCATTATGGCCACCCTGTGGTTTGTACGGATACCCAACTATAAAGCCCCCTAATGAAAATTCTGAAACCTGTGCACGAATCATAAGAAGTCGGTTAAAAGAAATTAATTTTGAAAAAAAATGCATCTGATAGTAAATGAAATTTTTAGCAGTTTTACTTTAAAATGAAGAATATAACAAGTTGTATTCTATCAACTAGTTACAGCCAAAAACAATCTATTTCCACAAAACTAAAAACTAAAATGTATTCCAGTTTTCTGTATGCTAGGAAAGTGAGATAATCTATTAAATGTCGAAACCAAATAGGTTTTGTCTACCAATCTAGAACTCATTTCTCGTATATATTTCAAATTATGAAGTAAATGTGGGCAAACTCGTTCTAACCAGGGTAATCAAAATGGAACAAAACAAAAGATTAACTCCAACTGTATACATGAAAAACAAGGAAAAATTTATAATTTATGTATATACAATAGTTGTTCCAATCAGTAAATTGTCTTGATATAAATTTCTTACACGTTACATAAGATAAGATAGTTGCACAAATGCTCTACAACTACAATTTGACTTGGGGGCTGGCTTGTTGACATAAGTCTACTGTAATGTTCAAGGCTCATTTCAATACTTTCTGAATCATTTAAGTTTCAATCTTTTAAGGAACTTCTGGGCCACATTATGCACAGAGCAGCAAATTTTGTCGCAGATCAGGGGAGGTGATAATGATAACTTCTCTATATATCTTTTCTCATTATCAAAAAAAAAAAAAATTGACAGTTACCAATGTTTGAACATCTCTAGCCACTAGATCAATGTTAGTCTTCTTCCGTACAAGCACACTGCTTATATTCCGCGAATAAGTAACAGAAATTAGACTCAAAGATATATGTCTATCATCAAGAGTACAGAAATTAGACAAAAAACATATGTAGGACAAGATAGTGGCTAATTTCTATCCATAATATATGACAAACAGACCGAGAACTTTCAACATCTTAGTGTAAACCATCTCAAGGTTAAATTTTTTTTTGTGCATATGTTTGATATAATAAGTATAAAGGTGGTTAACTTTTTGTATTTTATTTCTCAGCTACATTGGTATAAAGAAGTACTCAACATGTGATACTAATTCATAGAAATTTGGGCTCGTATTAAAACTAAACGTGGATGGAGTTAATAAAAAAAAGATTTGACTTTACTATCTCTTACAAAAGAGGTAGCCCAAAACAGGCCTTAATGGAGGAGTAAGATCCATGTCGCCGACCCCAAATAGTTGGAAAAAAGTGCTCCTTGATTATGATTATGATTATGATTATGATTAAAACTACTAATCAATCTTTTCAGAACCACACCAGACTGACTTGTTAGACAAGGCCCCTGCAGAATAGGCCTTTTCCCAGTCCGATTAGGATAATTTAAGAAGTTTTCAAATTTATAGCACAAGCAGAATAAAGTCATATTTTGCTTGATTGGTGCTATTGCGATGAGGATAGCCTGAAAAAAGAGAGTATTTCTAGATGGAGAGCCTATGGAGCTGTTGTCTTTCCATGAATGTATAGATAGATAAAATCATGGTGTTCTTCCCTATTGGCAGTTGCCATGCCTTAGGTCTTATGAATTTACTCCATTTCTTTGTAAGATAATAATGTCTGAAAAGGAAGGAACTTCTGCATGAAGACGAGGGAGGGGTCTTGCCATGTATAAATGGATAGATCAATTTGCTAAAATTTTCTAGAATAATTTCATTATGTAACCTTGTAAATGAAAACATATATTATTCATGACATGGTTTCTCCCACTAGGTATATGGCTGGGGAGTTTCACTTAAAGCGTAATTGAACTGCTGACGATTGGAGATCTCAGATATTTTGAAGTCCATAGATGGTTACTTAGGTCAGGCACATAACCTGTCCAAACTGATTCTGCAAATGAAGTAAACTATGATAATTAAAGATTTAGCGATTACCATTGATCAATCCCATCAGAGCAATAAAGTTTAAATTCAGTCTATCGCTTGCTTAGAGTCAAATTCCATATCACTTTCTTTTTTCTTCAAAAACATTGTAATTTTACTAATCGTGAAGACCGCATCAGCAAATAGTTGGCTTTTGGGTCGAGCTTAGCAAATAGTTTACATAAAAGGAGAAGCAACTGTTTTCAACATCTGAGATAGCTAACCCAACATACTTGTTTCCCACATCTAATCCAAGTAATCTTACTTCATCCTTCGGATTTTTATGCAATATCTTTTTGAACAAATCAAGCGCCTTAACATATCTCATTCCTGAGATCATAATTTTAAACAAATTACCCCAACATGAAATATTGACTTGAGGAAATAAGAACACAATACATGTAGAAACAACAAAACATGACATAATAGATCATCAAAGCTTAACAGCTAACACAGATTTGATATCTGAAAGTATATAAGAACGTGACTTATCTGCAAGTATATTCATTTGTTATAACACAGGATATAAGATAACAAATGACACATAGAGATCAAATCAACATGAGTCAAGGAATTGGCATATAAAAGATTTTTTATCGGCACAACAAACTTCGGGCTTTTTTGTGCAATAGTATGTTACTCTCAGTTTGCCGAAGAAAATATAATGTGATGGGCCTCAGATTTTACATTTGTATCATCTGAAATATACAGTTAAACATGTTTGCCCTACAAGAGGATTCCAGAATTCTTTGGACCAAGTTTCATCAATTGATTTGAACATAATATATAACTTGAAAAAGCAAGTGGGTGGCATTTAATTCTATTTTTGCACCGCATACAACGAAAAGTCTATGGTAGAAGATCTGAAATGATTTGTAAAAGACGAATTGGCTTACATTAGGATATGTTGGTGGACGCAAGACTACCTTTTTACATTTCACATTCAATGAAAGTGGACTTCCCTCGTACCAAACCCAAAATGTATCGTTGCCAACAATGGTCACAGACAAAGATGACACTTGAAGATCAGGGATAAAAACTCAACACCAAACTTATATATGGGAACTTACAGGATGATTTTTCAATATTAGAGCGTGGAAGTGACACTAAAGCCCATAACAACTGGTATCAAAGGACAATGAACATCCATGAGACTGGAATTTTTTACAAGAATTAACAGAAACTTTCACAATGTCATATCTGCACCATCCTCAGCATGAAGCTTCTTGTTTGATAAAAGAACATTATTTAGATTATCAGCTCCTGACAAATATCAGCCATCCAATTGTTTAGACGTATGATTTATTTTTCACAGAATCTGGCACAATTCAAAGTTATCAAGAAAGCCTAATAATGAATATCAAGTCAAAATCGTTTTCTCCACATCCACAAAAAAACAAATCTTCAAACTTTCTCCCAACCTCTCAAACAACAACAGCAACAGAAAAGTGCAGCCTCTGCAATCACACATCTCAAATTCTTTTTTAATAAAAACTTTGCATTTGTATATATCTAAACAGAAAAACAAAAGAGACAAATATAAATCATCTTTACTATCCAAAGAATCACAAACTGCTACCTCCTGATCCCTCTGAATTATCAGATTTTCGACAAAAGAAGTGCAAGATCCTCGTCGGAGAGCAAAACCTCTATGCACTCTCCCACAGCTGAAGCTAATCGAGCAGCTAACAAGTGCTTACACTGTCAAATTAAAAATCAAAACAAAAAAACACAAACACTTCCATAATCCAATTACAGACAAACTCCATACAAAAATCAAATTTTCAAGACAAACCGAATAAACAAAGAAGATTCTAATACCGAGAGCTGTTCGCCGCGATTGACAGTGTAGTAAAAAAAGGAGTAGCAAGTACAGAAGTGATTCCCAAAACAAATGTACTCCTCTCTCCTCCTCGAATCTCCCACCACCTAAGACACATGTTGGAAAATAAAATAAGTGAATAAGATTTCCATTTCCATACAGCTTCAACTTTTGTGAAACTTGGTTATCTTCTAGGCTATAGGAGGCCCTTCGTTTACGTCTCGTCGGAGGCATTTATACCCCAATTGTGTTCTACGTGGTTATCTTTCAACACACTCCAACACAGCAAAACCGAAGAATAAGGGCTAATCACCTGGAAGACGGAACGCCCACTGGGAATGGAAGAAACCCTTTTCACCCCTCGCTGGTCCACAATCAGGGTGGCCCGTTCCAACTTCTTCCCAAACAGCAAGTTCAAGCTGCAAAGATAGGAACTTTATGAATGAAAACCAAAGAAAAGAAAGAGAAGAAAATGGTAAATGGAGTGGAAATGAGATTGGACTCACATGGAGAGATGTTCGTCTGTCACTGATACAGTGTAGTTGAGGAAGACAGAAAGGTTGATTAGAGGAAAAATAAGTTCATTTTGGGAGCTGTAAAAAGGTGGAGAAAAAGAAAAGGATAGGGAGGAACCTGAACGAGAGGATTCGATTTGAATCCAAACGGCGTCGGCAACGATGCTGCTTATGCCGACGGCGGCAGCCATCTACATGCAGAGAGAGGTTGCTGCTATTGTTTTACTGTACAGATGAAATTATGCAATAGTCTTGTAAGAATTCTGGGGGATTGGCGAGTTGGGAAAAGGTGTTGGTCTGGAATGTATCTCAAAATGTCGAAAGTGAGAATTCATTGGAAAATAGAATCGTGGGTTAGTGACACAAGTGAGAAAGTGACGGGAGGGAGAAGTGACTCAAGTGAGAGATCAATTCATGATTTTATATTGACTAGTTGGAAAGCAAGTGCGATTTGGATTATGTACTTATGATGATTGGCTTAGGATGCAATAATACGAAGCACAATGTTAGGAACCATTGGTTATTGGTAACTTGAAATATGCAAAAATATTTTGAGCTTCGCAAGGAATGTATATGTATATGTTTTATGTCAAAAACATCAGGAAAGAATAAAGATATACAGCCAGATAATATAATATGAGAAGAAGGTTACGAAGAAACATATCATCTAATTTTAGTGAGCACATGAAGCCATGCATATGCAATACCAAGCTCTTTCTCCAGCAAAAAATTTCAGGACTCATGACTGCAATTTTCCAGCACCTTGAGACCAATTTTAATGTCCAATATTATCTTCTGAGTAATCTATCTAGAATCTGAACTGAAATCTTATCAGGTGAGATTGGAAAGAGCCTTGGCTTCTTATAATCAAAGCTTGACACCATCCTCTGCCTCTTGCAGTTTTCAGCTTATGGTTTTCCCGCTCCAAATCCTTTGTGGAAGCTGCCGCCGCTGCCGACCCCTCTTCCCCTGTCATTGCCTCTTCAAGCAAGCTGTTTTTTTCCTTTACTTAAATACTTCAATTTTTCTCTCCTTTACATTAAATTGTCAAATTCTCATTAAATTCTTTGTTTCTAATTTTGTTTTTGCAATAGGATTGAGGTAAGTTGTATTCTCTGTTTTTCCTCTTAACCTTTGCGCTTGATATGATAATGTTATTTCCCTATGAAAAAACGAAACGGCACTTGTGGATAGAAAATTCTGCTCATAGACAGTGGGAGGCAAGATTAATCGAAAATGGTACCGATTTCATTGAATTTTTATTGTTCATAATCACATCATCCATTTACACAAGGCCCAGATAATTTATTTTACAACTGTCCCCAGCAAGTTCTACAAAAAAACCTAAAATAAATAGTTGAGCATTTTTATACTTCTAGAAGCATTAGGATGAAGCTTATGTACAAAGAAATGAGGGAGAGATCTTGCATGCGGATTCACACTGTTTCCATCAGAACTGCATACCACTGCTTGTGAACCTGGCCTGTGACCATGGCCAACCTGATGAGCACCTTCGCAGTCACTACCACTCTCTCCGTTAGGACACTGGCTCCAACTCGCATTAATGCTCTCTCAGCCAACTCTCGACCATAGTCGTTGCACCCGCCAAGTACGACTCCACGTGCTGCCAAGTATATAGCCTGGTTGACCTTCGAGAAAACAGTATCTTCAGCTCGCAGACTCTTAAGCAGCGTGCTAGCCATCATTTCTTTTCTTTCTTTGGTGTTGCTAGTGTTTCCACCATCAGGGTCTACGAATGGCAAACTGCTTATTGTCTCAGTGATTTCAACAATGCCCACATCTGGTGAGCTACCAAATAGCTCAAACAACTTTACAACAGAATCTGCTACTGTTTTCTCCACATCCGAGGGCTGAATCATGTTTTCAGTGAGAAGGATTTGCCGAAGAATTAACATACTGCAGGTCATCACACCAGAAAGTCAATTCAGAACATGAGGTCGATCGAATTTGGATGAAAAATATTAGAAAGTTCGAACTTGTTTAACTTTATTTTTGGTTGCTTAATACTCTTTAATTGTCCCTGTTGAGATTGTCACATAAAAGAGGGCTAAAATACTACCAAATTATGCACATAAATTGACAAATATACACATGAAATACTAGAATGAGTATAAGAATTAGAATCAGGTTCGAGGCACGCTATGCGTTGTCCTTGAAACAGATACGCTGCCCTCCGTGCACAGGCAAAAACTCACGTTCCGTTCCCGAGATACAACAAACCACACCGTCAGTTTAAAGCAAGGTTTTCAAAACCGGACCGGCCATCGAACCGGATTGATGGCCAGTCCGGTTGGACCGCGGTCAAACTGGTTTGAGCCGGTTTAAGTGAAAAGAGCGATAAATATATGTTTTTGTATAATACTAACATCAAAACGCGTGTAGCTCAAGTGGTTAAGTCTTGCTTGGTGAGGGAAGTGAGGGAGGGGTCTCAGGTTCGAATCCCCCCTCTCACGAAAAATTTTTCGAAAAAAAAATAATTATTATAATCCGGACCGGTCCGGTCCGGTTCACCGGTTCAGAAAAACCGGCCGGTTCAACTGGCCGGTTTGATAAAAAACTGCCGGTTTGACGAACCGGCCTGAACCGTCCGAACCGGACCGATTTTCCGGCCGGTTCCGGTTCTCCGCGGTCGGACCGGCCGGTCCGGTCTGGTTTTGAAAACATTGGTTTAAAGTTGCACTTCAAATCAAACTGACTGGATCTCGATCAGAGGAGACTCTATTGCTCAATGATGGATGACAGATTAAGAGTAAAGAAGAACAAGTTTTTATTTCTTGTCTGTAACCCTTTTCTGCAGAAAATCGTTCTCTATATATAGAAGAACGCAGTTGGGTCTTTTTCTGGAAGAAGAGATGCACTTTTCCGCAGAGAAACAGCCATTTACTCGCTGTAACCACTTAGCCGATCGATCATTTTATAAGTCGATCGATCGCTTTGCGATCTATCGCCTTATTTAGCCTAAAATTACGATCGATCGTTTTATCGCGGTGCACAAATCCTAAAATTCCAGTAACTACGATCGATCGTTTTTATACCGATCGATCGGGCTAATACGGAAACCAAATTGTAAAAAATTACAGTAACTACGAACGATCGTTTTTATCACGGTCGATCGTTTCATGATCGATCGCGGTATTTTGCCGATCGATCGCTGCATTTTTAAACTTATTTGTTTAATTTCAAGTCAATTTTCAACAATCCCCACCATGACTTGATATTAAACCAGTCTACACACTAAAATGCATACGACACATGAATGAGACACTGAGCAATAGTACTCTAAATTTTCGGCGATAGGTACCTTGCGGGTTTGAACCTACACCTAGTTTGGTAGGCCGCCACTCTCATAAGTTCGAAGTGAACTATGTCTTGAACTTGAAGCTTAGAGCAAGAGCTTTGACAAACCTAACAGTTAGAGTAACTCCCTTTTTGAGATCATTCGGGGTAGCGCTTTATGGTCATGCGCCTTGTATCTTTTCATGAGTTGCACATTAGAGAATAAGCCCTCGTTCTTCTTAACTGCGACCTCAGTGGCACTCATATAGGTGACAGTCTCCAAGGGTAATCTGCATAACAATACCCTGTTTTTTAAGCCTTGACCTCATTAAGACTTTCGTCATCCTGTTTCATATGCAGTAGAGCACTCTCATCATCACACGGGAACGAGCATACAATTTATTATATTAGTGCTCTCCAAGTAACGCATTAGCTTGTTATTACCCATTGAATCTTCGTCGTGGGATCTCCACTAAGAGATTGGGTTGCTACTAACGATGACTTAAATCATAGGCTTTAAGCCCTATTCCCCTAGATGAGTTAAAGACTTGTCCTGCCGACAACCCTTTAGTAAACGAATCAGCCAAGTTATCCGCTAATTGTATGAAACTTAAGGTAATGACTCCCGATGTAGTCAACTTGCGCAAGATTTTATACCTTAGTTCAATATGCCTGGAGGACCTCTTATTATGATTCTTACTCTTAACCTTATCAAGAGCTGATTGGCTATCATAATGAATCAAAATTCTAGGAATTGGCTTATTCAACCAGGGTATATCTATTAATAGATCCCTAAGCCAGTCTGCCATTCCGCCAGTTTTATCAAGAGCTACTAACTCAGCATCCATAGTAGATCTTGTTATCACAGTTTGCTTGGAAGATTTCCATGCAAATGCCCCACCACCAAGTGTAAATACATAACCACTCGTGGCCTTTGTTTCATCAGAATCTGATACCCAATTTGCATCACTGTATCCTTCTAATACAGCAGGGAACCCGGAATAATGTAAACCGAAATTTACACTTCCCTTCAGATATCTGAATACTCTCTCAATGGCAATCCAGTGAGACTCATTAGGGCTCTTAGTGTATCTACTTAGTCTTCCCACAGCATAGGAAATATCCGGTCTACTGCAGTTTGACAGATAACTCAAACTTCCTATCAGCTGTGAATATCTAAGTTGTGACACACTTTCCCCAAGAGTTTTCTTAAGTCTTACACTTGAATCATACGGCGTACTAACAGGTTTTCTATCGAAGTAACCATACTTCTTTAGAATCTTCTCCACATAGTGTGATTGACTCACAACTATTCCATTAGAAGTCCTATCAATCTTTAAGCCCAATATGACTTTGGCAAGACCTAAGTCTTTCATATCAAAATTCTCGTTAAGGAAACCCTTAACCTTATTGATATGATCCACATTATTACCAAAAATCAAAATATCATCTACATATAAACATAACATTACAAAGCAATCATTCAATGACTTCCAATATAAACATTTATCAGATGTACACACAATAAAATTATTTGAAAGAAGTACATCATCAAACTTTTGATGCCATTGTTTAGGAGCCTGTTTTAACCCATAGAGAGATCTCACTAACTTACATACTTTTCTTTCTTGACCTGGAACTACAAAACCTTCAGGCTACTCCATATAGATTTCCTCCTCCAATTCACCATTTAAAAATGCTGTTTTGACATCCATTTGATGGATTTCGAGGTTATAATGAGCTGCCAACGTAATAAGCACTCTAATTGTAGTTTTCATGGTCACAGGAGAATATGTGTCAAAGAAATCTTGACCTTCCTTTTGACTATACCCTTTAGCCACTAATCTAGCTTTGTACTTTTCAATGGATCCATCAGGATAATATTTTCTTTTAAAAATCCACTTGCACCCAATGGGTTTAAACCCTGGAGGTAGATTCGTTAGAACCCACGTCCCATGTGCAAGGATAGAATCCATCTCACACTGTACCGCTTCCTTCCATAAATGAGATTCACTAGAAGACATAGCCTCACTAAATGTCAAAGGATCCTCATTCTCCACCATGTAAGTATAAAAGTCATCTCCATAATTCTTCTCTATTCTGTTTCTTTTAGATCCCCTAACCTCTACATTGGTATCTGAATCTTCAATTCTTGGAATAGAAGATGATGAACCATCTTCTTTATGCACTACAGCTTTAATCTTTTCCTTCATAGGAAATACATTCTCAAAGAATGTTGCATCATCGGACTCCTTAATAGTATTAGGTACATAATCCTGCCGATCAGACCCAATTACTAAAAATCGATATGCTCTACTATTTTGTGCATAACCAATGAACACCGCATCATATGTTTTTGAACCTAGCTTATCCATTTTCACGTTTGGGATTTTTACTTTGGCAAGACATCCCCAAACCTTAATGAATTTCAAGCTTGGTTTTCTTCCTTTCATTAACTCATAAGGGGTTGTATTTTGTCCTTTATGAGGCACACGGTTTAAGATCATACAAGCAGAAAGAATTGCTTCTCCCCATAAATTCTTCGGTAGACCCGAAGATGAAAGCATAGAATTAATCATGTCAATGAAAGTTCTATTCTTTCTTTCTGCCACTCCATTAGATTGAGGAGAGTAAGCCGCTGTGGTCTTATGTATTATCCCTTGATTTTCACAAAACTTGCAAAATTCAAGAGAACAATACTCCCCACCACGATCAGACCTTAATCTTTTAATCCGCCTTTCAGTTTGATTCTCAACCTCCATCTTATAGACCTTAAACTTCTCAAAAGCCCCATCTTTATACTTTAGTAAATAAACATTACAATATTTAGAGTAATCATCAATAAATGTAATAAAATATCTCATACCACCCCTAGTAATTAATCCATTCAGTTCACATATATCCGAATGAACTAATTCAAGCAAATATGTAGACCTATCAATAGACCTATAAGGTTTCCTAGGTTGTTTTGCTTGAACACATATTTCACATTTATCACTAGTTACATCATGCAATTTCGGAATCAAATCAAGATTCGTCATTCTTTTAATAGTATTTGAATTCACATGTCCAAGTCTCATATGCCACACATCAAAAGAATCAATATGAGAAATCAAAGAGTCATCTACTTGAAATAAAGAGTTATTACAAGAAACCAAATTTAGTTTAAAAAGGCCATCACACACATAGCCTTTGCCAATAAAAGTACCATGACTAGTTATTACAACTTTATTTGACTCAAACACTAATTTATATCCTTCTCTACTAAGAAGTACTCCACTAACAAGGTTCTTCCTCACACTAGGCACATGCAACACATTACGAAGAGTTAACGTGTTCCCCGATGTAAACCGGATGTCCACATTTCCAACTCCATAAACTCTAGCCTCAGAGGAGTTCCCCATCGTCACGGTCCTATCCTTTACTTCCTGATAGAAAGAAAAAGAAGAAACATCAACACCGATGTGAACAGTTGCCCCTGTATCAACCCACCAATCGGTAGATTCACATGCCAAGTTAATTTCAGAATTAGTTAATACTAACCTGTCATCCGAAGTAACCATGTTAACATGAGCAGAAGATGCAACCCCACCATGACTATGGTCCTGACCTTTCTTCTCTTTGCACTTGTTTGCAAAATGTCCCAGTTTCCCACAGACCCAGCAAACCTTCAACTTCTTGTCTTTATGGATATTTGAACCAGGTTTGAAAGACCAATTCTTAAACTTCTTGTTGTTCTTCTTATTGCCATAAAACTTTGGTTTCCCTTCTACAACATTGGCTTGAACACTATCTTTGACCTCAGAAGATGAGCCTTGTAAGATTTTCATCTTACCTCTATGTTTTTCTTCAATTTGTATGGCCACCATAAGATCATCAACGGACATTGCGTCCCTTTTGTACTTCAAGTTAACTTGGAAATTCTGCCATGAGGGTGGTAGCTTGTCTATAAGCGCCGGAACTTGGAGCCTCTCGTCAACGGGAATCTACCAAATTCTGTATCTCAACAACCTGGTCTCTAACAGATTTGTTATCGACCATCTTATAGTCAAAATACTCGCCTACAACATATTTTTCCTCCCCTTCATGCTCCTTTCCAAATTTCTTATCAAGGGTATCCCATAGTTCTTTAGCAGATTTAGTATTCACATGCAAATCATATAATTCATTGCTCAAGACACTCAAAATTTGTCCATGGCACAGTTCATCATCTTATTTGAATTTATCAATATCAACAGCCTTAGTAGTTCCAATTTCAGATGAACTAGCAGTCTTGTCAGATTCAGAAGATACAGTTTTTTCCACATGAACATCAGAAATAACGTAGAATATGTTCAATTGAGTCAACCAAAATTTCATCTTTGTTTGCCATCGCATGAAATTCTTGCCATCAAATTTCTCAGGCTTCAAT
The DNA here is from genome assembly GCA_039654745.1 of Houttuynia cordata. NCBI lineage: Eukaryota > Viridiplantae > Streptophyta > Magnoliopsida > Piperales > Saururaceae > Houttuynia > Houttuynia cordata. The sequence continues at coordinate 41,867,583 of CM077506.1, forward strand.
GATTTGTCAACACCCATAATTGCAGTAGTATTCAATCAACAAGAACAAATAATATCTGTTTCAAGATTGTTGGGATTGTCACATAAAAGAGGGCTAAAATACTACCAAATTATGCACATAAATTGACAAATATACACATGAAATACTAGAATGAGTATAAGAATTAGAACCAGGTTCGAGGCACGCTATGCGTTGTCCTTGAAACAGATACGCTGCCCTCCGTGCACAGGCGAAAACTCGCGTTCCGTTCCCGAGATACAACGAACCACACCGTCAGAACCAGGTTCGAGGCACGCTATGCGTTGTCCTTGAAACAGATACGCTGCCCTCCGTGCACAGGCGAAAACTCGCGTTCCGTTCCCGAGATACAACGAACCACACCGTCAGTTTAAAGTTGCACTTCAAATCAAACTGACTGGATCTCGATCAGAGGAGACTCTATTGCTCAATGATGGATGACGGATTAAGAGTGAAGAAGAACAAGTTTTTATTTCTTGTCTGTAACCCTTTTCTGCAGAAAATCGTTCTCTATATATAGAAGAACGCAGTTGGGTCTTTTTCTGAAAGAAGAGACGCACTTTTCCGCAGAGAAACGGCCATTTACTCGCTGTAACTGCTTAGCCGATCGATTGTTTTATAAGCCGATCGATCGCTTTGCGATCTATCGCCTTATTTAGCCTAAAATTACGATCGATTGTTTTATCGCGGTGCACAAATCCTAAAATTTCAGTAACTATGATCGATCGTTTTTATATCGATCGATCGGGCTAATACGGAAACCAAATTGTAAAAAATTACAGTAACTACGAACGATCGTTTTTATCACGGTCGATCGTTTCACGATCGATCGCGGTATTTTGCCGATCGATCGCTGCATTTTTAAACTTATTTGTTTAATTTCAAGTCAATTTTCAACAGTCCCGTCTTGACAAACAATAAGCAATCAATAGTAAAGACATTGTAATCACCTTGTGGAGGCAACAATAATCTTTTGGAATAGGCTTTGAACACCTCTTAACCTTGCAAGGTTGAGGGTGAGCATCACAGGAACCTTTTCCTGTGTAAAACCTTATATTTCACATGCCAACTTTAACAGACCCAACCTCGCGAATACATCAATTCTTTCTCTGCTGCAACGTGGGTAATCTAGTTCTGTACCAGAATAACCGCATATTACTATTGCATATGCTATATTCATTGCGATGTAAAAGTGTGAATCAAAAGTTTTTGTCCCAACCAGTCCACAAAACACCAAGATCAACAAATCGTGGCTGATTTTCACATAGAAATTGACCATACAAACCCTGGTTGCATAACTTCCAAAGAATCTAAGACACGTTTTTGAACAGCCTTACTGAGCTGGGGTGGTCTCACTGTTGACTGGCAAACCATAAAAAAGTGGTCTGCCTTAAAATTCAATTGTCCTTTGGACAAAAAAAAAGCATACTGTACTGTTGGAAGAATTATCCGATAGTGCTGGAAGCGTATAGTATGTTAAACCATACCCCTTCTATGATATGTTGTATTTACTTATTTCTTCATTTTTCTGTAGGATGTCCTTGTATATGATAAAGTTATGGGTTAAACAAGCTTACTTTATGAGGATGAGCTAAATCTCAAATGCATGGGCCATTAAGGCAGTAAGTCCTGGGTCATAAGCAAAAGGTCTCTCAAGTTGCAATACTTTAGATTGTCGGATTAGAATTTTATAGCTTTTCCTTTCTTCGTTTCCCTCGAAAGCTGTCTTTGTTTGAAGATGTAGGAAATCTGGAAACATGGTGACAATCAAAATATATTGCTCTCAAATAACAGCAGTAACATATGGCAAATGTAAAGAGGCAAAATTTACGGTATGGTGATGCATCATTCGTTGCACATTATATCCCTGGGAAGCAATTCTTGCTGCGGAGAAAGATAATGAAAATTTTTAAAACACTGTTGAACATACTGTGAGAGGATTTGTGTCTTTCATATGGTGAAGTTGGAGGACTTGTGAGATTTATGAGGTTTTGTACTATTTTTGTAAATGGAGCTACTCCCTCCGTCCAAAAAAAAATCCTGGCTGCTAGGCGACTGGATTTGACCTACAGCCAAATAGTCCTCATGAAAGTGGATGTGCAGGGGTAAGCGGATGCCTGGAATGCTGTGGCCTTATAAACCAATAAATTTAACTTATTTTTAAATACAACTAGGATTTTTAAGACCGAGGGAGTATTCATCTCTTAAAAAAAAAACTATTGCTACTCCAGAAGTATTCCCAATCATAAAACTGAACCGGCCATTTTGTCTAGCGGACAGCCGACATAAGTTCCATCCTGCCAATCCGAGAAGTGTTCGGGCCAATCGATCCTGCTGGAAGTCTTCCATCTTGGTGTCAAGATTTTCATTGCTTGTTTCTCCGTGTTTTACTCTCCCTGATATGGACCATTTTCGCTCAATATTCTGCTTTTTTATTAAAATTAGGGTTTAGATGCACTCTGTCTTAGTTACCTCTTGTGAAAAGATATTAGCACTTACCGGTTTAATAATATAAGCTGATATTGTCTTTGCTTTTGGTGGTGTTGTGTCTCCGGCTGCAGTTTTATAAGCCAGTTAGAATGAGTGGTCTTGGAAATTATCAAGGACAAGGTATGCATATTGTGTACATTATTGTTTTTTTTTTTGTCTCTACCAAGGTCTTTAGGTGGTATTGCTACCATTCTTAATATGAAAACAATATCAGGCTAATAATATATCTAACAATATATTGACATTTCCATGTCATAAAAGACGTAAATGTTTCAGTTATCTCTTTCTCATAATATCATAATCAAGTAACATCTTTTCCCAATTATTTGGGGTCGGCGACACGGATCTTACTTCTCCATTCCGGTCTATTTGGGGCTACCTCTTTTGTAAGAGACAGTAGAGTCAAATCTTTTGTTATTAACTCAATCCAAGTTCTCTTAGGTCTCCCTCTCCCTCTTTTAACATCGTTTACATGTATCCATTTTAATCTTCTCATAGGGGCATCTAATGGTTTTCTTTGCATATGCCCATACCAATGCAACCTACATTCTCTCAACTTCTCCCCTAAAGAAGCTACTCCTAGACTCTCATGAATATATTCATTTCTAATCCTATCTCTCCTAGTTATCCTTAATATTCTCATTTCGGCTATATTCAACTTATCTATATGACTCCTCTTTGGTGCCCAGCACTCCGCTCCATAGAGTATTGCAGGCCAAATGGCTATCCTATAGAAGTGGCCTTTAAACCTTTTTAGAACACGCTTATTACACAACACTCCCGAGGCTACCCTTCACTTAACCCACCCCACATTTATCCTATGGACCACATCATTATCAATATCCTCTTCTTTATGGATAATAGATCCTAAGTATTGGAATTGATCACACCTTGACACTTCTTACCCATCTATTCCAACTAAGACTCTAATTATAGTTCTACCTTTCTTAAAATTAAAATCCATGCACTCTATCTTAGTCCTACTTATTCTAAAACCTTTTGATTTTAGAAGCCTCCCTCCATAATTCCAATTTCACATTCAAACCTACTTTACTTTCATTAATTAAAACTACATCATCTGCAAAAAACATACACCAAAGTACACTATCTTGTAAATTTATAGTAAGCTCATCCATAACTAAAGCAAAAAAGATAAGGACTTAAAGCTGACCCTTGATGAAGACCTACCGTAACTGGAAACTCCTTCGTTCCCCCCCCCCCAATAGTTCGTACACTAGCCACACCCCCCTCATACATATCCTTAATGATATCTATGTAACCTCTTATGACACTCTTCTTCTTTAAAACACTCCAAATAAACTCTCTCGGCACTTTGTTGTAGGCCTTTTCCAAATCTATGAAGGCCATATAGACGTCTTATTTTCTATCCCTGTACCTCTCTACTAACTGTTGTAATAAAAAAATAGCTTCCGTTGTTGACCTCTCTGGCATAAAACCAAATTGATTCTCTGTTACTTTTCGCAAACGTCCTTCTATTATGCTTTCCCATAATTTCATAGTATATATCTCATAACTTTTATACCTCTATAGTTTGTACAACTATGGATGTCGCCTTTATTTTTATACAAGGTTACGGGGTACGTATCCTCGACTCCTCTGGCATCCTTTTAGACTTCCAAATCTTGTTAAACAAACTAGTCAACCAAGTTAAGCCAACACCTCCTAACGTCTTCCAAGCTTCAATAGGAATTCCATCTTCAGTTATCTCTTTCTGATGAAGTTAAATTTCATAATCTAATGACACTTTACATCGTTGATAAAGTTCATTGGATCTAAATCGACGTTTACCATTGATCAGTATGTTACCATTCATTTAAATGCTTAGTGTCCATAAGGATATTAGTGCTCGTTGTCGCAACAATGCAAAATAGTAAAAGAAGTTAACAAAAATGCATAAAAGTAACAAAAGTTGAGGTTGGAAACATGAAACAACTAAACATATAAAATACTAGTAAAACCTAAAACTCATTGGCGTACAATGTGCAGATTTTTCTTCGTATCCCTAAAATTAGCTTGTCTAATGTAGGCACATTATAATGAAAACTTTTGGGGACCAATTCCATCTTCAGTTGGTGATCTTGAACACCTTCTGTCTTCTGCAATTGTAAGCTTTCTCATTGTCTTATGTAACATCACTTTTGCCCATAGTTTCTGATGTTTCAATGTATGTGTAGGAACTTGAGTACAAATCATCTTAGTGGTTCCTTGCCTTCAGTATTCAGAATTATGAAAAATCCAAGTCATGTAAGCATTTGAAGCACTTTTCTCATAATCTTTGGCACGGCCCGTATTTTTAAAACCATTTTTAAATCAGAGTAGCAGCGGAAAATCAGAGGATTATTCCTCTATGCGATAAATCATTAGTTCAAAAATTTCGACTAAGCATCTAGGCCGTGATAACTTGGGTTCACAAATATCTTGAAAGATAATTATTACAGATGCAAAGTCGATAAAACACATGCAAGTCCTTCATGTACAAGTCTGTCATCCATCTCAAAATACACTATAAAAGAAAGGAGACTGATGCTTACTTTGAAGTTGTCAAGTCATCCTCACTCTCGATCGTCTACCACCAGGTGCTACGTGAAGACAGTCTTCTACTAAAGAACCTGCATCATGAGCGGATGCTGAGTATAAAAATACTCAATGGGATATCGTATCACAATGATCAGCATAACAAAATCAACCGTCAATAGTTATGTTAACATCTTATGCAGCCTATTACAGAGTTCCACGTAATTCTTTTATTAATCTTTCAAGCAAAGTCTTTTATTGTTTACCAAGTTCATGTTCAATAATTACGTCTTTGTCCCAATTAGACAGTACCAACCACACCTCATCAGTATCTCTGCACTGCAATGGCTCATCCACATATGAAAACAGACGAGCAGAGCTTCCACCATAGGGAAGACGAAAAATAGACGTGCAGAGCTTCCACCATTGGGAAGATGCAAAACAGCCTAAGTCCAACCAATGACAGATAGATCCAACCAAATCTCACTAATATCACTGCACTGGAATAGCTAATCCACATACGATCATCATAGCCATGTCACATGGTTTCTAATGCCGGAGCTAAGTGGTCCCAACTGCATTCAGGATAACCACTACCCCTTCCAGCCGTGTGGAAAAAGGCCCTATATGGTCATGAGAATATGCTCATGTGGCAACCCACTCACACCCTCACACCGAAGCATGGTAGCTTACCCTTATTTTCCTTTAGACCCAACATGCTCCAGCTATGGAACTCATGGCCATAGTTCTGAGTCACTGCCACTCGTCGCCTCCATCGACGGAAAGTACGCGCCGTCATGGCCTCCATCGGAGGAAAGTACACATCGTCGTCACCTCCATCGGTGGAAAATACACGTCATCGTCTCCTCCATTGGAAGAAAGTATAGATAAAGCACAAAACACAAAAAGGACGACAAAGTAGTACAAGATCCGCTGCCCACCGGAGGTCGTTGGAATGTCGCCGTTGCAAGCCTCCTCCTACCGGCGCGTCATCGCCATTGTCGGCGGCGGCGTCGCAGTCGCATGGGTCACCAGATGGTCGTCGGATGGTGGCTCTCGGCGCCTCTGCCGCTCCGGCTCCCCTTCTCTCCCTCTCTTCTCCCTCTATTTCTTCCTCTAATTCCTTCCTCTCTCAGCACCCCCTGCTTCTCTCCCTTTTATAGCCAGCACAGGGGCTGCTGAGTCACTACAGCCCCTACCAGCTGCTGTTTTTCTTCTACCAAATGGATGGCAGCATGCTAAGTCTTCAATGGTAATGGCACCTGCTGTTTCCAGCAATACACCTCGCCATTCAGCCAACCAGGTGTTACATTCTTCCCTCCTTAAATGAAATTTTATCCTCAAAATTCGGCTGAACTTAACCTCGAACCACCTTAGGTAGAAAGCATCTCAATCACAAGGTCTATGGTAATGTACTTCTACTAAGGATGAGAGTCGTGCAGGTCTTTGATATTCTGTTTTAGCCTGCTGATAGGTGAGATATATAGCCATAACTGTCCAATATCCTTCTTGCGGTTTTGCAACTATAACTCAAGCTGCACGTCTAGCAGCTCACGCTTCTATGAGTAGGTGCCATCGCACATTTACTAGAAAGCTCAAAATATCAAAATATGAGCCTATGTACTACGCTGGCCCTATATGTACTATACTGCACTGCAATACACTGACGGGCAAGCGTTATCGTCAGTTGTAACAGTTTTTAACTGTCAGTAGATGTCTGCTGACTTTGCAATCCGAACCGGATTTGGTTCAATGTTAATGCCTGGTTCGATTCACTGCCAGACTGGTTCAAAGTTGAACCGGTCGTCTTCCTCATTTGTTCCAGACGGCAGCAGGCTCAGCCTGCCGCTGCCGGACCAGCTTTTCCGGCGTTGGGTTGCCGCCATGGCGGTAGCCGTGGGACCCCACGCCGGTTGACCTTGTCTCTCACCCCGAGCCATTTGGCAGCTTGAACGCTGGGTCTTTTGTTGCGGCAGCTCGCCGCCAAATTGGCGACTTTTCAGGCCGGCGGCGGCTCCGCCGTCGCGCTGGAGCCTCATGGGCCATTTCCGACCTCTTCCTCGCCATCTCGCCGTCTGCCCAAGGTATGGGGAAAATGGGTGGGCGCTTCCTCCGGCGCCGTTGTTGCCTCCATCGACGAAAAATGCGCGTCATCGTTGCCTCCATCGACGGTAAGTGATAAAGCACAAAAACATAAACAAAACGACGAAATAGGTACAAGATCCGACATTTACACATGTTGGTGCTCGATTCGCAGCTCGCTGGAGGTTGTCGGAATGTCACCATTGCCAGCCTCCTCCTATCCGCGCATCATCGCCAGCGTAATTGCATGGGTCACCAGATGGTGGCTCCCGGCGCCTCTGCCGCTCTGGCTCCCCTTTTCTCCCTCCCCCCTGCTTCTCTCCCTTTTATAGCACAGGGGCTTCTGAGTCACTATAGCCCCTGCCAGCTGCTGTTTTTCTTCTACCAAATGGAAGGCAGCATGCTGAGTCTTCAATGGTAATGGCACCTGCTGTTTCCAGCAATACACCTGGCCATTCAGCCGGCCAGGTGTTACAAGCTTCTTGGCTCTTGCTATTGTTGCTAATATCCCAATAAATTGTTCACTCTGGCTTATATGACAACGGACAACTAACCAACTATAGTACTTTGTTATGGCCCTTCCCTATCAGCAATTTGGTGTTAGACATTCTATAGCTATCATGACTTTCCTAGTATGTCAAGTATGCTTAATGTTAGTTTTTTATATTTCTTGCTTTTATTGAGTTGGTTAAGTAGTTACTTAAGACAAGATTCTGTATTATAGTAAGAGATGTCTATGTCAAACTCTATATATATGATTTCATAGCTTATAGTGTGAAAATTTCAGAATTAATAGAATGGTAGTTTCTCCCTCTCTTCCTTTCTCTCAGTGCGTCTCCCCTTCCCCTCTTTACTTCTCTGGAGTTTTTTCCATATTACCTGGCGCCAAATTTAATATTCCCATATTACCAGGTTTTTCCCGTGAAATCTCATATGCCCGGAATCTGGACTTGAAGTACCAAAAATGCCCTTTCTTCTATTTTTTCGTGCTAATACTGTGCGAAGAGGGGGTGAAGTTCTCCGGCGATATACATCGGCGACGTCACCGGCGACCGGCGAGTTGGAGCGGCGATTCAACCAGCGGAATACACGGACGAGTTCGAGCCTATTCGCGTCCCCCATCTCGATATCGAGCTGCCCCCCTGCTGGATTTTGACGACACGACTGAGGGAGAGTGGAGAAAGGCGGCGATTTGAAGCGCATACGTCGGGATTTCTGATCTTCAACCTTCTGAGCTCCACCGCGGCTCCCTCCGCCTGCATGCAACAGGCGGATTGACCGGATTGAGCTTCGGTAGACGGCGAGGAAGACTGGCACCTGTGAGGAAATACACACATACAGACGACTAAACTGCGGTAAGTTACAACTATCCTTACTGATTTTAGTTTCATAAGGTCCGAAATTTGAATTTTAAATTTTTACTATGAACTATAAAGTCGTGTCTGTAACAGACACGACTTTGTATTTAGTCGTGTATGCGACGACACGACTTGTATATTTTCGTGTTGCACCGAGGAGACTTTTCTACTGACCACTATACCTCACTCCTTGCAGATGGATAAAAAAAGAGATGAGTCTATGGAGGAAATACCATCGGAAGAGGAGGAGGATCATGATTTTGTCTTGGCACCTCGGCAGCGAAATCAGAGGGGCAGGAAAAGGAAGGCTCCGATGGACCGACCAGTGAAGAGAACATATAATGCGCGACCGGCACTAAAGACGTGTTGTCAACCGGGAGCGATGAAAAAGTGTGCGGCCCTCCTACAGCGTCACCAAAGATGTGCCAAGTGATCAAAGATGCTGGTTTCGCTGTCATTTTTGAAGGTGAGGACGTAGTTGTATCTCGGAACCTCCTCGACCATTTGGTCAGGTACTGGGATGAGTCGGCGAAGGTCTTCAATATCAAGGGTAGGACGCTACATTTCATAGAGGAAGATGTTGCCCTTATCACCGGATTGCCCGCAAAGGGCGAAAGAGTTGAGGTCCTCCCCTCCTTGACACGCCGACCGGAAGGTCAATTCTTCAGAAAGTACTTCGCCGCGAGGAGAGCGGAAATTCCACACATTGAGGAAATCATAGACAAGCTTAGCGCGGGCGAACTGAAGATGGAAGAGGAGGACATTGCGAGGATGATCATCTGCCTCCTCTTCTGCACGGTGCTGTTTCCACACAGCACTAGAGCGGTTCATCCCTCTTTGTACCGTTACATTGACGACTTCCCAAGATTGAGGTCATACAATTGGGCTGGGGCTATACATAAGATGTTGGTTTCTGGTATAACCCATACCAGCAGACTAGTGGGTGCGAGATCGCAAGGAGAGTGCCTGGGCAGTGGATGCCTAAATGGCGCCGCATATGTCCTTCAGGTATGTAGCAATCATAGTCTTCGATCGGGAAAAAGTCTTATACAATACCACTATATAAATAGTCGTGTATTATAGAACACGACTATATATATAGTCGTGTATGATGGAACACGACTACGTATATAGTCGTGTTCTTTACGACACGACCATAGTTCAATTCGTGTTGAACTTATAGTCGACTAAGGCAACCGCGCATTGTTATAATGTTTTCATCTGTTTAATATGCAGATTTGGTTTTTCGAGCACACGACAATCTTCCATCCTGTCATGGGCCCTACCAGCCCACGGGCGAAAAGATGGCCAGGAAGTGGGGCCCTCATTACAGAGGTGAAGAAAGGTGCACAGAAGAAGCACCGTATGGCCGACTATTGGACGGGAGTGTTCCACAATCTTCAAATAGGGGAGGAACTCGTCAACGTAATCAGCCCCATGGCTGGAGAGGCATCTCTCCTTGCTTCGTCAACCTCAGGGGCCCCTCTTCCACGACGGCAGAGGCCGGAGAGGCCGGAAATGAAGAGAACTCCCAACCAACCTGCCTCCACTTCCTCGAGGACGGCTGCCCAGTCCACTGCAACTGCAATGGGGCGATTGGAGGGTGCCCTTCAGGGCATATAGTCACTAATTGAGATAGCTCTGTCTTCGTATGAGGAGATGGGAAGGAGAGTCGGACCTCTGCGAGAGATTCTCCACTCTATGAAGGCCTCTGCCGCCTCAGCGTCAATGCTGTTAGAAGGTCAGATCTTTGAGCATCCGAAGGAGGAGATGACTGACGAGCCGACGAAGGAGCCAAAGAAGCGGCCCGAAATGGAGCCAAAGAAGTCATCGGTGCATCAGATGGAGCCAAAGAAGCGGCCCCAAATGGAGCCACGGTCGTCATCAGTGCATCAGATGGACCCAAAGAAGCGGCCCCGTGACAAGGAGCATAAGAAGAACACTTCTATTGGTATGCGGACAAAGGAGCTGGCAAGGAAGTCACATCTGGATTCGACGAAATGGGGTAAAGGTAAGTTGTAGACGATGATTTATTTTTTCGTGCCCCATGATACACGACTATTATATTTGTCGTGTTTAATGATACACGACTATGTGGTTTATAGTGTTTCATACAGCACGACTATGTTTTTTATCGTGCTGCTACTACTGACATGAAGAAGTAAAATGTCATTTTAGCTCCCATCAAACGCGCGGATGAGGAAGACAAGATTGAACAGGCTACAAAGAGATCCTCTGCCAAGATGTTTTTGAAGAAGCTCCAACCAGAATTCAACGAAGATATGGAGCGTGCAGAAGTCGAGTCCCGTCCAACGTACAGACGGGACCTATTCCCCCCTGGTGTAGTGGTAAGGAAGCGAATGAGGACTGTCTCCGCGAGGGAATTGCAGAGGATTAGAGAAGATGACCATATACGGAGAATGGCGGAGGAGCAGGAAAGAAGGAATAGGTCCCCTCAGCCGAAAGCCGACTCCGAATAAACCATATCCGATCGACAAGCGACCTCTATCATCGATGAGGTCATCTCTTCCATACAGTAGTCGGATATCGAAACCGTCAAGGAGGAGGTGAAGGAGGATGTGAAGGGCGGGGATGTCGACGAGGAGGAGGTGCAGGCCGACGAAGAGGTGATGGAGGAGGAGAAGACGGAGGAGGTGAAGGAAGAGGAGGTTGAGGAGGAGGAGGCGAGGGAGGAGGAGGAGGTGGTGGAGGGCACTGGCTTAACCGCATCCCAGCCGGTTGACGTCGATGTCCTCCTAACCCCTCAAAAGTCTAAGTCTGTAATTGCACTCCCCGACAACTATGCCGATTTGGAGTTATGCTTCGACATGGGGGTATTGTTAGAGCGGGATAGAGTGGCAATAGATGGATGGATCGCCAATCCGAGGAAGGCTTATCCAATCCCAACGCTATATGATGACGACTATTTATCCCTCCTACAAACAACAGAAATAAACACCAATGTAAGTAAACCTATGCTCCTCTTATGTTTTTGTTGAAGTAAAGTCGGTATTCGAAGACACGACTTTGCGCAGAGTCGTGTCTTTGCAATACACGACTATACGCATAGTCGTGTCTATCGACGACACGACTAGCATGAAAATCATATATATAGAATAATCGACTTTTAATTGGAAATTGTATATTGCCTTACTTCGAGTGTAATGACTCCTGTGGATGTTTTTCCATAGGTTATAGATGCGTTTTTAAGTCTGTTGAGCCAGCGCAATGAGAGAAACCCAATGAAATATCCGTGGGCATTTTTTTGGTTGCCACGCATTCAAAGAGATATTCGACAACGTAAGTGTTCCCTGCATAAGGAGTGATAAGTAATTAAGTATGATATTACGAGCATCGTTGTCTAAATCTCTTTCGGTTTCGCAGGAGCACCAGGAAGGAGGAAATAATGCCAAATTGGTTAAAAAGCTCGGGAGGATGCTGGACGGCTTGAACAAGAACATGTTCTACGCATTTTTCCCAATCCGCACCGGCTCCCACTTCTGCCTCGTGTATGTCCATTTCCCGCACTGTGTATGACGCTTCTACAACCCGCTGTCTGGCAGATCCCAATTATATCTGCATCACAGAAAGCTGCTGACAAATTCATGCAGTTCATTAACGTTGTGATGGCAGGCAAGCTGGGGTGGTTTGGTTTGCTAGACTGGAAGATGACTCAGATAGCCAAAGCGTCGTGGCAACAAAATTCGAAAGACTGTGGCATCTTCATCATGATGTACATCACGCATTTGGCGTCCAATGTCAACCCACCGGAGTTTGATCAGTCCACAATCACATGACTGTGGCGACCAGTCATCGCTTCAACCTTGATTCGGGGGGTTATTAACAGCGAGTTTGACGACGATTCCGGACACGGCACAAAAGATGCCGTCACAGTTGCGGGTTTTATGCGGCTTCCGGATAAAGAATAAATTGGATTTCATTGTATTCACATTATTTTAATGTACAAAGTGCATTTGCTGTAAATACCGTACTCTATCAAATAATTCGAATTCATTTTTGACACCTTGTTGTACAGTTCTCTTTCAAATAATTCCAATTCTTTTTTTGACTCATACCAGATGTAGACAAAATATCGCAAGCATGACTTTGAATACGGCCTTCTTACAACAGGTCTATGTATATAATCGTCTTTGATGGAAAACGACTACGTATATAATCGTCTCTGATACAACACGATTACGTATATAATCGTCTCTAATGCAACACGACTTTATATATAGTCGTGTTTCACAATACACGACAGTATAGATAGTCGTGTCGAAAGATAGTCATGTCGAAAGATTGTTTTTCATTTCTTCCTTTCTTTATCTTTACAGGCGTACATTTCGGTAGAAGTTAATATGCGCTATACAAGAATTTGACTACATCCTAAGTGAAGAATGGTGGGGGCTGAGGTAAGCCGTAGCGGCGTACATGCGATGTCTCGTTCGTAGTCAGTTTGCCTTGTTGCGGAAGTGTTCGTTTCCTGCGCGTCCAATTTTCTTTCGGAACCGGACTGTTGGTGCACTTTGTACGGTTGTGACCAACTTCACGACAATTCCCACATTTCGAACGTGGCCTTGCAGGTGAATCGGGCTGTGACTCAATTCTCTTTGTCTTTCTCCTGCCCTTCTTTGGAGCTTCAAGCCTGGGCGGTTCGCATTTAAATAAAACCCCGTAATTTCCCCACTGACTTCTGTCTAAAGTAGGGAAGACTACTTCTTCGTACGTGCTGCGGTACGTACTTACGCAGTACCACTTCTCACAATATTCTACCGCTTCGAGACTCCTCTCATCAATACATGCCATGGCGTGCTTGCATGGAAGTCCCATGCTCTAGAAGAAGCCACATGTGCAGGTTCTATTCGTAAGGTCAACAACATCCTGATGCGACAACATGAACAACATCAGTGTCTTCCAAGAATACTCGTGTCGTCGAAGACACGACTGTATGACTAGTCGTGCATGAGACGACATGACTGTATGAGTAGTCGTGTATTCGTGGACACGACTTTGTTATAGTCGTATCTTATAGAAAACGAATTTATGCTTACCACATGGTATAAAGATGTCACTTCAAACTGCCGTAAGATGGCCAGCACTCTGATTCCTCGTCTGATTGATATGATTCTGTGCATATTTTGTTAACGGAGTCGGTAGGCCGTCTGCTTCTATTCGGCGTCTCTGAAAATGGACGCTTGTGGTCGCCCGCGTTTGCTCCATCAACCGAGTTATTGGCCAAAACCTTGCATTTAGAAGCATATTATTTACACTTTCGGACGCGTTCGACGTGAGAGTGCCGTACCTTTTACCCGGATATTCTACGTTCGCCCAATGTATTTTCGGAATATTGTCAACATATTTCTAGGCCGCCTCATTGTGTTCCTTCATCTTCTCCATTGTTGCATCGAATTCTGGTCTCCTGAAGCATTTTGCAGCTCAGAATAGAAGTTCCTTCAGGTACTTATCCTTCCAAGTATTAAGCATATTTGCAGCCATATGCCTTAGGCAAAACCCATGGTGAGCCTCGGGAAAGACATCGGCGACCGCTCTCAGAAGGCCCTTCTGTCTATCAGAGACAATAGTGTCCAGGGAGGCCGGGGGGTCCATAAAGAGAAAACATTTTAGTAAGGTGAGGAACCACGTCCTGTACAAGTGAGAGACAAGTATATTAAACACAGAATGCTTCAGGTTGTTACAAGGTCGTGTAAAAACAAAAGACAACTGTATGAGTAGTCGTGTTTTCGACGACACGAATGTGTGCCCAGTCGTGTCGTCCAAAACACGACTGTTAGAATAGTCGTCTTTCCTGCTTCTATACTTACCACGTTTTGATATTCTCTTTATCGACAATTGCATATGCAAGACACATTAATTGTTGATTGCCGTCGATTGCTGTAGCAACCAATAATACTCCAGGGTACTTTCCTTTTAGGAATGTTCCATCAAGCGTGAGCAACGGTCTCAGTGTTCTTCGGAATGCTCTTGCGACCGCGCCGAACATCCAAAACACACGTCTGAAGTCGTAGCCGGCTAACTCAATTGGGATATCAGGTATATCAGCTGATCTTTCTATGACCACAGGTGTACCTGCGTTAGACCACTCTAATTCCCTTCCGTAATGTGGCAAAATACGATATGCGTCTTCAGGGTTGCCATCGATCAATCGGATCAATTCCTCTTTCGCCCTCCATGCCCTTTTATAGTTGACTGTGACGCCCCAATGCTTCTCAATGTATTGTTGGATATTTGAGATTTTTATGGAGTTTGAATCCTTATGGAGGCCATGACACTTCCTCGCAATCCAGAGGTGAGAAGCCAATGGATGATCTCTCGAACGTAGAGAAGTGTCACATGTATGCCGTTCTTCCCTCCTTGTTACGCTTACTCCATCAAGTCTGTTCGACGCTCGTATGTACCACTTGCACCCCGAAACCTTGCACGTTGCAGCGAATGTGTCCTTGCTCTCATCCGCTACTTTGAATATGAACTTCCTCTTGATTGCCAGATCAGTTAGAACCATCTTGAACTGCTTGACGCTTTCGAATCTAGCGCCTAAGATAAGTTGTGCCTCGTAGTCTTCTGCTTGCAAACTTCCGGTCAACATCGTCTCCTCTTCACAATGTTTTGAAGGACCGGCTTGTGCAGAATAGGTACCCCAATCCCAACCACCATCACCCTCAATATTGAGATAGTCATCGTCCTCCGACGCGACAGATTTCCCTTTACATGTGTCTCCTGCCGTGGGACCTCTAGAAGTCGATGTTCCCGTGTGATCTGGCTGGCTAAAATGTGGTACTGTAAGAGGCTCATCCCACTCATCTGCAGACCACGGTAATTCATCTTCATCCAACAATTCTTCTTCATCTGGACTGGAATCTTCATCTTCATCTTCTTCGTCATCTTCACCTTCTTCTCCATCTCCGAAACTGCGGGAAAAAAGATGTATGAATGGACTTGAGAAAACGATAGCACGTACTATGAGGTATTGTCTTATGCAACACGAATTGATTTATAGTCGTGTACTATGCAACACGACTAGGTATATAGTCGTGTTCAATACGGCACGATAAAATTTTTAGTCGTGTACTATTATAGTCGACTATAATAGCACACGACTTGCCTGTATCCACGCCTTAGAAGTCTCACCTCGCATAGTCTCCATCTCTTCCTCCTTCGACTGCTGATGCGGGTGTCTTATTGCCCAGGCTGGACGGCCTCTCCGGTGGTGTGTTACTGGCCGGCATCACTTCTGCCTCTGGTAGCCTCTCCTCCTCCTTATTTGTATTGGCATTTATTTCCTTATTGAGAGTCGAAGTCTCCATGTTATTGCCCGTAGAAGTCCACTCCACGTACAGGCGGAGTAGTCCATTTGTGCCTTGCTTGCTCTTGTGAAGTACAAATATTGACTCCACGTCTTTATCGTCTTCAAGGAGAAATGTGTATTCAGAGTCAACACGATATGACAAAGTTAATGTACCAGATGTAGACTTAATCTTTCTTCCACTAGCTGCAACAGTTCCAGGTACTTTACTCGTGTATCTATAGGCAGGAGCTTCCGTTTCCCGCCCACGTACTTATCAGAATTTGTCAAAACTCCATCGTAGTGTAAACAAAGAACTATCTTCTCCATCTGTACCTGCCATTAAAAAACCGAAATAAGTTAAAAATCCGTGAGACACGATATATTGAAAACCGTATATGAGTGAAAAGCAACGTCTATGAGTCGTGTTTCATCAAACACGACTATTGTTACAGTCGTGTTGTCGACGACACGACTGTAACAATAGTTGAAAACTTGCTAAGTTTTCAACTTTCTTCTCTGGAACCAACTTTCATGATAGAAATCGTCGTTTGTTAACTTCACCTAAGAGTTTTTCGATGTACCTTGCCTCCGTTGAAGTTATTTTCCAATACCCGATCTTTCCCGCTCGTTTTCCCGCTTGTTGCCGCGAAGATGACCTTTTCGGAGTTCGACGGCGCCGGCACCGGCGATGATATGGGCGGAGAGGCCGGACGGAATGCCTTCTTCTCCGACTAACGGCAGCTTCTCCGGGTAGTCGCTCCCTTTCCGGGTAATATGGAAAACCAAAGAGTGGGTGGCTTATACCTAAACCTAAGGGCATTTTGGGTACTTTTCGGGTCATATGGAAGAAAGCAAGTGATTCCGGGTAATATGAGAAACCCGTGTTTGGCGCCAGGTCAGACGTAAAAAGCTCACTTCTCCAATTCCTCTGTATTTCCCCATCACTAACCTTGTGTGGCTTATTGATGGTTTACACCGTTATTCATTTAAATGAATTAAGCAAAGGTGTTAGTCATAATACTATAACTTTAGTTTTAGTCGGTTCTACTAATCTGCTTTCAAATTTCTAATGTTCAGTGATTTCTCATATAACCATGGATCTGGTAAAATTCCAGTGGACCGGGGCAGTTGCAAAACATTGTGTCCTTCTAAGATGGTGTCCTCCCATAACTTTTTTCTTCAAATTGAGAATTGGGCACTTTTCTTCCTTTCAAATTTAATATTATATACAATTAAGGCCTTCAATGTCGGATCCTTCAAGTTGAGTTGAGATAGCTTGAATTCTACATGCAGCTCATAAATTATAATAATGAAAAATTAGGTTTATCCCAACTTGATCCTTCAAGAGTTGAGCTCGCTTGAATTCTACATTGAATTCATACGATAATGATGAAACTTTAATTTTATTCTAACTGAAATTTAGAATGATGTATGTATCCTGTGTGAGCTTTGTACACCAAGGGGCATCTTGCCATGCCCCTTCTAGTTGGGTCCAAATGAATTTTCTTGTCATAGAATGGTTGGTAAAATAGTTTGTCCTTGCTGCATAAATGAAACAATTGCAAAGTCTTTTGCAACATGGTTTAGGCAACATTCTCCCTCATCTTACTAAAAAATGTTTGGAAGAAAATGCAGTAATTAACAACCACTTACCTCTGCTTACCACAAGTCAGAGCCTCCAAGCAGCAAAATCATAGCAGAATTAGGGCTTGGAAAAGTACCTGACTAGAAAATGGATTGGGGTTAAGGTATGGAGTGTTTTCCTCTTTTAAATAGGGCCGAACAGCATATTTACTTGCATAACCATGAACTCGACCCTAACCTGTTTATTTGCAACAAAATCTAAATATTTCAGTTTTTAGCATTCATTTGAGAAGATTATGGATAAAAAAATTTAAGGTGTGATTTTGGATTTTTATTCTATCAACAACTTTTGTTTGAATAAAAAAGAACATTTGTAGGATTTTAATGGTGTTCGATGTGTTTATGTTGCAATCTCTATCTCCCCAACTCTCTCTTTCTCAAACACGCAGAAAAGTGTGTACTTTCGTGTTGTTTGGATGTTCCTTTCTGACTTTTAAGGGGTAGAAAAGGTCTTTCGGCTAAAAAAGTGTTGAAAGCACCTTTTTTAAGAAAAAATTTGTTGAAGAAAGTCCCTTACTACGCTTAAAGGGTCTCTTTTCCTTTTACCTTAAACCTTCTTAGAGCCCGTTTGGATGCACCTTTTCTTTACGAGAAAGGGGCTTTAAGGGGTGAGAAAGAATCTTTTGCTTAAAAAATTGTTTGTACGATACTTTTATACCATAAAAAAATTTAGCAGAAAGGGGTGAAGAAAAATGTTTTTGTCACCAACAATCATCACCAAACTCCATCACCCCCCGCCATGTGGGCGTGGAGCCCACCAAATTCAGGGCAAAATTACAATTTTGCCCTGAATTTGGTGGGCTCCACGTCCACATGGCGGGTGATGGAGTTTGGTGATGATTGTTGGTGACGCTAGACGAACTCAGGGGTGAAATGGTCCCTTTTCCATTCTACCAGAAACCTCCTAGAAAGTCCCTTTCTAGTAGTTTTCAAAGGGAATTAATTTTATTTATGACAAATTTATCCTTTTTGTTAAAGGTTAAATAAGCCTTTCTGCTAAAGAAAAAGGATGTGTCAAACATTCTTCCCTTTCTGATAAAGGAAAAGGAGAGAAAATTAATTTTTTTTTCTTCATTAAAAAATATCTAAATGGGCCATTAGGAGGACTGTTATGGTAAAAAGTTCTTTTCTATTGATTTCCAAAGGGTACTAAAAACATTTCTAACAGTTTTCCATTTTCTACCCTAACTTATTTCAAAGGGGTATTTCCAAACATCCTTCCACTTTCCTTCCTTTTTTATAAATGAAAAGAATGAGAAAGAATTTTTCCTTTAGAAAAGATCCACATTCTTTGATCTATGTTGCATGGCCCCTACAAAGAGAAGGTATAAAAACTCGATTGTGAAAAAAAGGTAAGTTTACTCGCATATCAAACCCAACCTACCCAAGTAGGGGTGTAATATATAAAGGAAAAGTTAATATGAGCCAGTAGTACTTGAGCCGTTGAATTAAGATTGAACATCGAGCAGGGTCTGGTGATTCAGACATACCCACATTGTATCACCTCACACCATATGCAGGTGAGCCTGGACTCATATAAATGGGATTCATATATGTTAATAAGGTTATGCTTCATCTAACAAGTCTTGCCAGTATTTGAAAATGAGATAAATTTATTGTATGCAAGCCCACAACTTTTGAAGCCTCCACTTATCCCTACACATGCATGTTTATGAGGATGTAGGGCAAAACCAACAAAACCAATCACCTAATTCTGGGTTTTTTCCATATTACCTGGTGCCACTTTTTATTTTTCCATATTACCTGGTTTTTTTGTGAAATCCTATATAGCCTGGAATTGGCACCTAGAGTACCAGAAATGCCCTTCTTTTAGCTAGATCGTGCCTTTTCTATCCGAAGGGTCATGTTGTAGACACGAAAATCTTGGCTTGGTTTTAGGAAGCAAATGAGGCGATTCCACCGGTGATTCCGAGCGGCCCCCTGCGACCACCCCATTTTTACAGAATGTCCCTATTTCAAAAATGTCCCTCTTCCCAAAATGCTTCCTTCTTCCCTAAATTAGCAATTTACAGGAGCATCCAATTGGGGAAGAAGACATTCTGGCGAAGCTCTGTCCATCATCGCGGTTCAAATCACTGTTGATGCCGTCCAACTGGAAAAAAATAGAATTTCATGCCGAAAAATAGTAAAATCAGCGGGAAAGACGATAAAAATCTATGATGAAAGGATTTTGATGTAAAAGCAGCGAGGAACCCCGCTCAACTATAAAAATTGAGATCTACCTGTAAATAAACACATAAAGGCCATCCATTGGTGCTCGACCACTCGTGGACATCAAATAAGAGGATAAAAATGAGCAAAATTGTGAAATACTCGTCGGCAAGCGACAAGTTCAATTTATATATCTTTATATGATCCTAATGAAATGGAAGAGGAAGAAAAATAATGAAGAACACAAAAAAAGGGCAAAAATGGATAAAAAATAAGCGAGTTATGACATTTTGAAGATTGCTGTAAAATTGTGTTGTCGAAAACACGACCTGTTTTGCCCATTTTTTTGCGTTCTTCTTTATTTTTCTTCCTCTTCCACCTCATGAAGATATATTAAGATGAAAAAAGAAGAAAAAATCAGAAGAAAGAAGAAAGTGGAAGCTTTCCGGTGAAGCTCCAAACGTCGCGGTGATCCAGACTAAAGCCGACGCCCCCCCACGCAAAAAAAAAAGCTATGATCAAGAGATTTTGATGTAAGAGTAGCGGAGAAGGCCACCCTACTGCAAAAGGTGAGATCTACATGTAAAGAAACACATATAAAGGCCACCCATTGGTGCTCGACCGCTCGTGGACATCAAATAAGAGGATGAAAATGGGCAAAGTCGTGACTCGCTCATTTTTTATCCTTTTTATCCTTTTTCCCATTTTTTTCATTCTTCTTTATTTTTCTTTCTCTTCTATTTTATTAGGATCACAGAAAGATATATAAATTGAATTTGTCGCTCGCCGACGAGTATTTCACGATTTTGCCCATTTTTATCCTCTTATTTGATTTCCACGAGCGGTCAAGCACCAATAGGTGACCTTTATATGTGTTTATTTACATATAGATCTTAATTTTTATAGTTGGGCGGGTTCTCCCGCTGCTCTTACATTAAAATCCCTTCATCATAGATTTTTTCTCGTCTTTCTTGCTGATTTTGCTGTTTTCTGGCATAAAATTTATTTTTTTGGGGTTGGATGGCACCGACGGTAATTTGAACCGCGATGATGGACGGAGCTTTGCCCGAATATCTTCTTCTCCAACTCCCTTAAATCGCTAATTTTGGGAAGAAGGAAAATTTATATTAGATTTTGGGAAGAATGGTATTTTTAGTAGTTTTTAGGTCATATAGAAGAAACAAAGATTTTAAAGGTAATACCAGAAAATGAAAAGTGGCGCCAGGTAATATGGAAAAAGGCCTGCCTCCCTAATTCTCTAATCTTATTTTTTCAAATGGAGCTAAGTGTTTTTAGGTGGGAATATATAAGGAAGTTAATATGAGCATTACCTCAGACACATGTTCATGAGTCGAGACAACAGGAGGTATCTGACTCAGATTCAACAGTGTGAAAGGCGGGGCAATGGTTCAAACCCGTGCAAGCCCGGTAAAATATACTCCCTCCGTCCAAAATTAACTATCCGGATTAAAAAACCAAAATAAAAATACTCCGGTTTTATAATCCAGACTGGTAGTTTTGAACGGAGGGAATATAATCATGATTAGTCTTTTTGTGACAAATATTCTTAATTTTATTTAGGGAAAATCCAAAATATTTTATAAAATCTTTGGATGCACGTGCGTTCTTGCTAGTTTTGAAAAAGAAAAAAGAAGAAAAATCTAAAAGTGTATCCTTTCGGAGCACTCTCGGTCAAGTGGCAGTGCTCTGCTCAGGTCTGAAGCTTAGCAGCTCCCCGGCGGCAGCGAGCATTCGTCGGCCGGTGGGTGTCTTAACATGGCCAACGCCGGATTGACCCTCCGGTCATGGGGATTCCGCCGCCTCTCTTCCATTCCCATTCCCCACCACCCCTCAAAGCCCACCCTCCCGCCGCCGTCGACTTGCCGCCGGAGGCTGACCACGACGTGTGCAATTGCCACACCAGATAAGAAGAGTAACAAGAAGAGGGTCCTTGTGATATCGGGCCCTACTGGCGCCGGCAAGACCAGACTCGCTCTGGAGCTCGCCAGGAGGCTCAATGGTGAAATCATCAGCGCTGACTCTGTTCAGGTCACATTAGCTGCACATTTAGTGTGTGTTTTTTTCTTAGTGTTTGGATTAAACATGGTAGCTTTTCTTTTCGGTAATGGATTTTTACAAGATTGCTTTGCAAATTATTCAGTAATGGTATCTTTTCTGTATCATTTGCTGCACATTTTAGTTGAAGTAAGTAAGCTTATCTGTTTCCTTTTTCTTGAAGAAACCAAATTATGCTAGATTTTGATAGCTTGGGATTGTAATAATGGCTTATGGTGCCTTTTCTGTATCATTAGTTGCACTTTGGGGTGCGTTTGGGCGTCATTTATAGCTGCTTTCCGCCCGAATCTCCTCAGGTGGAAGGTTAGGAAATAAGTGAGAATAGCGTGTGATGGGACATTTTGTGAAGGTAAAGCGGCTGTAAACGAAGCAGCGTTGTTTGCCCAAACGCACTCTTAGTTGATGTAGTTAAATTAGTTTCTTTGGAATGGTCATATTAATTGGTTAATAGTGTTTCAACTAAAAATGGTATTTTTATATTTCAGTAGTGGATTTTGACAAAAAAGATTTCTAAAATTCTACTTTTATGCACCTTTTGAGGAAGCAATAGAACTGTCATATAATGCAATGGAATCAGTGTAAACCTAAATGTATTTTGGCAGTACAGCTTTGTGGATTTTTAATTTAAACTGCAGCTTGTAAGGCAACTATAGAGTTGTGCTGATGGGTTGAGTGTGTTTGTGCTAACAGGTATATAAGGGACTGGATGTTGGCTCTGCAAAGCCTCCTCCAAGTGACAGAGAGGTGCTTGTTTTTATTTAAATTTCGGTAATTTTGACATTGCTAGATGATGGGATGTCATCTTCTCTTCTGGGTTTTGTTTGCAGGTGGTACCTCATCACTTAATTGACATATTGGATCCATCTGAAGGTATGTTCCTCCATACTATCATTGTGATTTATTGATGTAATACTGTATGATAAAAATGGAACTACGAAATACAACCTGGTTCAAATGTATTATATGCACTTCTTTCTTGAAATTTGTTTGTGAAGTGAGTTATAATAATTAAAAACTTCTTCCTCGAAGTTAGTTTGTGAAGTGATTTACAATTATTACAATGTTTATATTTAGAGCAGCTCAATACATCAAATACAGGGATATTATTGGCACGTTTGGGCAAACAATGCGGCTTCTTTCCCTTCAATGAACGTCCCATCAGGCTGCAAGTTCCCAACCCTCCAGAGGACATTCTGTGGGCAAAGTTGCTCCAAATGAAGCGCTTTACATCCCCAAACATGTCCTTTGTATAGGTTGGATTCATCAATGAGGTGGGCAGAATATCTTAGATGTCAACCTGGTTTGACTAGCAAGTTTCCGAACTGATGAACGAATAGAAGGTGAGAAATGAGAATAGATATATGGAATGGTGGGAATCAGAACGAAAGGGAGAGAAATTGATCAGTAATATGGAGAAGAAGTGGATGGCCATTGAGAGTAAGGAGGAGAGGTTAATTAGACTAATTTCATTCATTCTCTAATTACCATTAGTGCTGGTGACCCTTACAATTTATAGAGTGGATAAATGATCCTAACTAACAACTGTAAAGCCCACTAGTCAAACAACAAATCCTATTCCCTTCATCAAACTGCTAAACAAATTATTAATTAAACATGTACAATTAATTTTAGCTGTTGATCAAATCTAATAATCTAATCTAATATATTAAATAACTGACGCAATCAATAAAATAGACCTCGGGTGTGGGCCAATGGTTTAGCGTAAGACGGTAAGAGAGATCACAAATGCACCGTCGTTTTGGCATCACCTTGTCTTCAAGGTGGGCTTCACTTCTAGAATTGCAAACAAGGGTAAACTTTGCAAACTTATCTATAACTATGTAGCAATTGCGGTCACAACTTTTCTGTACTGGTTTTTAAATTTGGGTTCATTTGACATTATCAACATTGTGCCGTGAGAGAGTGGATTGAGAAGTAGCCCACAAAAAATGCTTCATGTCTAAAATTACATACAAGACCCGTGGCAATTGAGTTATTGTTGGAGTATTTGCTTGTATTGCTGCATTTCTTTAAGTCTCGAGTGTTGTATATCTCTATTTGTTAAGGGTAGATTAGTTGTAGCTTTGTAATTTTATTTCTTATAAGTTCACCCTTCACTTAAGTGGGGCATAGTAATATTTTGATTGTATGCGACGGCCTTAGACTATTAGAGGCTGGTCAACTCCTTTTTTGTATTATTCTTCCTTATTATTTAATACAACGAACTCATTTTACCTCTCAAAACCCTAATTCTATCAGTTATGGTTCACAGAACCTTCCACATAATGCCCGTTAAATTGATGTCTCACACCAAAGTTGGCCTGATCTCATGAGCCACATCAGTAGCTTTGGACGCCATGGGAATGCTAAAAGATTCTAGAAGCCATGAGGCTCTGGTGTCAAATAGCAAGTTAACAACACGATTAACACAGAAAAGGTGAGAAATGATGATAGATTTTGATGAAAGGGTAAGAATCGTGATGAAAGATGGGAAGTTAATGATGAATTTGGGAAATAAGCAGTGGCTGTTGAGAGTAGAGAGGGGGGAGGCTAATTGAACTTCACTGACTGCTATTTGGCCGGTGGCTGGAAGAAGAGGCCTAATTAACAACTCTAAAACCCAATAGATAATCAACAAATCCTAGTTTTTGTCCAACTATGAATTAAATATTTTAATCAAGTAGCTACGTGGGTAAGGATTCAGGGCGAGAATCAGAGAAGATTGCTCCCTAATCCTCTTTGTTTACCCACATTCAGGAATTGGCTCTTCCAATTATTCTAAATGCAGACTTGTGTGCTCCCTGACAGTGCGGGGGGCTATGGGAATGGGGGATAATCAGATTTGATGGATTCTCCTGAATCTCCCATCCGAACAACCTCTAAACGTGTAAGAATTAATCCTAGCTGTTGGTCTATTCTAAGGAACTAACATAATAATAACCAATTAAATAAGCCCACTATGTATGAGCCGTGGGCCTAGCACAAGACAGATCACAATGAAACCTGCTTGGGCTATTCGCTTTGGTCCGTAACCGGTTCTTAATTATTGGCCATTCCATTAGCTGGCTTTTTTTCTGTTTGAGTGAAATTGTATGTGCAAAAAATACTTGTGGTTCTTCATTCTTCTAACTTGTATATTTCTGTAGATCACAGCATTTTCGTTTTTTACTTACTCTAACTATCTGGGGTCAGTGTGACAATATCTTTCTTGTGATTTGTAGCCGTGGAAAAAAAACTGTTTCCAAGGTTTTCTCCAGATACCACTTCTGATGTAATTTTGTTGATTCACAATCTTCATCATTATTTATAGTTTCCTGTCATCAGGGTATGGCTTTATGAAATTTTGGTTGCTGGATAATTGTTAATATGATCGTACCTAGTTATCAAACTCGAATTGTTTTGTAAATGTGTACTTACATAAGAATTTCTATGTTCTATAACTCAAATTGTTCTGATAAAAATGATATAGTCCACTAGGGAACTAAGGAATGACATGTGGAGAAATTTGGATTGAAAAGGTGGAAAATAGAGTGAAAGGGGAGAAGATCAGATTTAGAGTATAGGGAAGAGGTTGAAGAAAAACTACGTATTGTATTGTATTAAACGGTGCATCTCTTTTCACGTACTCCTGTAGCAATGGGGCAGGCGCCTAATTTATAGTCAGGCTAAAAGCCTTCTCTTACTACATTTAAGCATTACCTATATAAATAGTTCTAGCTGAAGGAAATTTTTATAGTTCTAGGAAACACTGAAACTAAGAACCCTAACCAAAATACAATTGTTTAAAGAAGAACGGGCGCAATAAGGCATAGGCCCACTACTGAGGGGTAGGCCATAACAGTAACTTCCTATGGAAACATTGGTTACTTGGAATTTTTATTGCTTGGCATTCCTCTTAGAAATTTGGGCATTATTTTTTTGACTTGATGCAAGGTGTTAGTATTAATTGCGGATTTTGACATCCAGATTATTCTGCTGGACAATTCTACGACGACGCCAGGCAAGCTACAGAGGATATTTTTGACCGTGGTCATGTGCCAATTGTTGCGGGTGGAACGGGATTATATCTGAGATGGTTTGTATACATGGTCAGCTTATAGTCTGTCTATGCATTTGTCTGATTAAATCACATATAGTAGTATATGTAATATTGTTTAATTTAATCACATAGAGTAGTATACATAATATTTTTTAAATCACATATAGTAGTGTGCCTAATATTGTCTAATTTAATCACATTACAGTAGTATACATAATATTGTCCATCAAAACTTACGATGTAATGTTCCAAGTTCTCAGATGTCAAGAGGAAAAGAATGCTGTAAAATTGGTTGGCTAACTCTTTGTAGTTGGTTCTTCATTCTTTTCCCTTTTTTCTTAAAGTGTTTCAGTAAATTGCTGGAGTTTTTATAGAGTTCACATGCTTTTGCACATAGCTTAGGTTCCAAGAATGATCAATAGATCTGCTGTGGTCATAAGGAATGGCCCGGAATCTATTTCTGGACCATCAAGTCATTATTTAGACATTTAGAATTCAACACTGATGCCCATTTCAAAGTATTGGAGTTTTGTGGGTCATGAGCTTAGTATCAGAATTATACGTCATGTTTTATTTCTTAATCTGGAATGAAAATCTCTGTATGATTTCTGACTCGACTAGTTGTACAATAGACTAAGGTTGGATTGCTTGTAATCTAAAATGGGGAGCTAGATGAGACAATAAGGACGAAAGAGCAGGAATAAGGGCATATTTCTTGAGATGAGTCTCCTGTATACTCAACTCATTAATGGTTGCAATATGAAGTGGAGAAATGAGTGGTTGATGTTGTAAGTCCATGAAAAAAATTTATTAGATGCTCACCCTTTGTACAATATGTAGACATCTAAACCAAATAGCTTTTTTTTATAAGGGCGAACTGATGCTCAATGGTTGCCACTTGAGAATAAACTATTGGATGCTCATGATGTGCTACTTCTTGGCAAACGTGGATGAGCATACGAGGCTATTAAATGATCCCGAATTTTTGTTGCATTCTTAGCCAAATGCATATGAATAGACAGTTCAATAGCGTTACTGTTGTAATAAATACTTCAACTTTACTAGTTAACCAGCCAGACCTAGATTTGCAAAGTTCTGAGTCCTAGGATATACAGTTCCTTTTTCGAACCATTAACACTCAGTGATAAGCTCATAACACATTGCAGGTAGGAGTAGTTCCGAATATTCAAGTGAATATGAGTGATAATTGATTTACCAGATAGATGATGGAATAGAAAAACAAAATGCAGCTAGACAACATTGAAACAGAAAAGGCGAACTTAGAGGAGCTCTAAAAAATTGTGGATGAAGGGCTAAAAATACACTACAAATGTGTGTCTAGACAGAAAATATCTAATTCAATGTGTCAAATACAATGAACATAGAAAAAACGAAGGTCAAACAAATCTGCACCTTTTTGGGGGCAGTTCCTGGATACTTTTAAAATACTTGGTAAACACCCACTCGTTGAGGGAGAACAAAAAATTGAGGGGTGTAGGGAATAAAAAGAGGGATAAAAACCTTGGAATTCACCAAGGGTTTCTACCGGAATCCACCAGTAAACTATCGGAGTCCACCAACGACGTGATTGGAATCCACAGAACACTAAGCTTTCCATCACCAAAGAACATACGGAAGGATTTTTTTTCTCAAAACATAAGCCAACTTTATTAATTAAAGTAAAGGCCTTTTTATAGGCTTACAAAGAGTCCTAATTGGAAATAACATACTAATTAAGGTAAATCTGAACATGGAATAAATCTTTCCTAGAATCCTAAATCGTAAATCAAATAAAATATCTGTTGTAGAAACTGCAAATATAAGTAGAATACTGAAAATGTAAATCCTTTAGTAATCTTCATGTGGGACCACTATGACATATGCAACCTGGTACTTCTCTCAAGCCATACTCGCCAGAGTCGAGTATCTCTCAACAGGGAGAATGATGCGGAGCCATAATGGTCTCCCATTAAGATTAGTATTAAATTCAATTTTTCAGAATTCTACTTATATAAGGAGTTTCTACAACAGAAAGATTTTATTTGATGTAGGATTTAGGAAAGAAAGATTTTATTCCAAACTTATCTTATTTAGTATGCTATTTCCGATTACTCTTTGTAACCCTATATACGGCCAAAACTTTAATTAATAAAGTTAGCTTACATATTGAGAAAAAAAATCAAAGCTTAGTGTTTGGCAGATTCCAATCACGCCGTTGGTGGACTTATACAACCTACAGGTGGATTCTGTTGGAAACCGTTGGTGGATTCTAAGGTTTTTATCCCTCTTTTTTTCCCCTACAGCCCTCAATTTTCTGTTTTTCCTCTCAACAACTTGATTTCCTTTATCACTAGGAAAACTTCTTATAGAGGACATTAAATCTAGAAAGAATGAGAAGAAAGAAATCCAAAGCTCTAGATATAAAATCTTATCAAATAAAGTCAAGACCCTGAACAATTGGAACTTCTGCAACTAGATAAATCATAGTGCAGCCTCAGAGATTCCCAGCTCTCTACACCATTTTAACGAGGCAAAACCCAAAAAATTTATTAAAACAAAACTAAATAGTGGAGAAAATCAAAACCTAGTTTTTACAAAAAGCAATGCTTATACTCCCTCCGTCCTGTTTTAGATGCGTCATCTGGAAAAGAGGAAAGCCCTGTTTTAGATCCTTCATATATCACTTTAATAAGTTAATGTTTGAAGCTCTTATTCCCCCAATTAGTTGGGACTTCCACCATTCAATAAAAATCAACATTTTTTCAGATGGAGCCATTAAAACAGGATGGAGGGAGTATTTAAAGTGAGGAAATGATCCTACAATAAAGAACAAGAAGACAAAATAGGGGGTGTTTGTTGCTTATGGAGGTAATCATGTGTGGAAAGCTTTGTGATATACCTGACATTAATTACATGTCTTGGTAAGCAAAGTAGAGTCCATTTGAAAATCCTAGTAAAAGAGATTTCTTAATTCAGATGTCTGAGCTAAAATTTCTTAACCGTAGCTGAATGGTTAGTATTATTCATTTTTTGTGGTATATATGTTTAACAGGCTCTTGAATAGAATGATTGTCGTTAATTTGTGCAATATGAAGTGCTACATTATCCATAAAGAAGGGGATATTGATAGTGATGTAGTGCATAGGATAAATGCGGGGTGGGTAAAGTGGAGGGCAGCTTCCGGAGTGTTGTATGATAGGCGTGTTCGAAAAAGGCTTAAAGGCAAGTTCTATAGGACAGCCATTAGACCTGCAATACTCTATGGAGTGGAGTGCTGGGCACCAAAGAAAAGTCATATAGATAACTTGAATGTAGCTGAAATGAGAATATTAAGGTTGATGAGTGGGATAACTAGGAGAGATAGGGTTAAAAATGAATATATTCATGAGAGTTCAGGGGTAGCTCCTTTAGGGGAGAAACTGAGGGAATGTAGGTTGCGTTGGTATGGGCATATGCAAAGAAGACTAATAGATGCCCCTGTGAGAAGATTAGAAGTGATGCATGCAAACGATGCTAAAAGAGGGAGAGGGAGAGGGAGACCTAAGAGAACTTGGATGGAGTTAATAAAAAAGGATTTGGCTTTACTATCTCTTACAAAAGAGGTAGCTCAAAATATGCTTGAATGGAGGAGTAAGATCCATGTCACCGACCACAAATAGTTGGGAAAATGCACTACTTGATTTTGATTATGATGAAGTGCTACATATCCCTATAGTTTTCTTCCACACATTTGCTACTGATTATGTTATCCTCTCCAGTCCTTGTGACGTTCCCTCTCCTCAAGTTTTATGTAACTTTTTAAACGTTTTTGTAAAAAGGTACATCTATGGCAAACCAGAAGTTCCAAAAGCATCATTTGAGATTGGTTCCGAAGTTTGGTCAGAACTCATGCTCTTACAGGAAAATGGAGATTGGGATGCAGCTGTGGAGTTACTTGATAAAGCTGGTGATCCTAAAGCTCAATCTTTGGCTCGCAATGATTGGTACAGATTAAGACGTAGCCTTGAAATTATCAAGGTAAATATTTCGTTATACTAATATGCCATGATTTATTAAACTGCCATGGAAAATGCTGGAAAGTGCGCGGGTTGCAATAGTTCATATAAATTCTCAATTTGCAGACATGCTGTGATATGACCAGATATGTCTTTGTAGAAGTTCTTATTATGAGTTTTAACCCCTTAGCTTTTCATTTGCCTTGCTGAGTGTTGCTATTACTCAAAGTTCCATTGTTGCTCCCTGACATGGAGTGGATTCTTTAATATTATTATCTCTCCTTAAGTTACAGAAATGATACAAACACGGCCGGGGTGATCGAACTGTAGCCAGGAGAAATATCTTCTCTAATTTCGAATTGGAATAGCACATGGGAAGAATAATCTTTCTTTCCATTTAAGATTTTAATTAATAGTTTGAATATGATGAAGTTAGCTAGTGTAGCAGCAGTAGCCCACATTGTAGTAGTGCTTATTTAGAGCATAAGTAACTTTTGTTTTGAGAGAACAGCTAAAATAATGAATATTTTGAATGCTTTATTTCATTTGTGCATGGAAAGTCAGGTTCAATTGATCAATACGACTAGGGTTGAGACGGTGCAATGTCTAATTGTCAGACCTGCAATAGGCCCTGATATGATCCTAACAAGTCTCCATCTACTGTCACTTAGTATAATGCATTTTGTTCCTTTCCTCTCTGGCAGGCCAGTGGATCACCTCCATCTGCTTTCAACGTACCCTATAATGCTTTCAAGGAACAGTTGGATTCGAGATTTGTGCGTCCCTCAAATGATGCTGTATTATCTGCAGCTAACGTTCACGAAAACTTTTGTAGAGATCTTGACTACGAGTTTCTTTGCTACTTCCTTTCAAGCCAACGGGTGGATCTTTATAGACACATTGATTTGCGGTGTGAGGAAATGCTTACAGGTTTTTATAATTCCTGGCATTAGTTTTTGTGTTCTACAGAACATCTTCTTCTTATTTTTTTTATGTACATCTTTCAACTGATATATTTATTTTCATTGTGCAGTTTAGCTGATAATTTTTGTGCAAATGCATTTAGTTTTTGCTTTCATCTTCATTAACATTAAGTTGTAACTGTAGGAACTCAGGGGCTTTTATCAGAAGCCGCATGGCTTCTTGAATCGGGTCTGCTTCCAAACACCAAATCTGCAACTCGGGCAATTGGATACAGACAGGTCCATTATGAATTTCACTTTTTTTTGTACGTCTAAATAAGTCATGTTATCTATATTTTGGGGTTATTATTTTTTTTTTTTTTTTTTTTTATCGTTAGCAGATATCAATGTCAAGTTCAACTTCCATAAGAAATGGCCCAACATTTTAAGCATTGCATTTCCTTTTTTTTTAACAGGCTATGGAGTACCTTTTAAGGTGTCGACAGCAAGGAGGCCAGAGTTCCCCTGCAGAGTTTGGTGATTTTCTATTTGAATTTCAGAAAGCATCTAGGTAAGCTGTTAGCATGATATAGAAGTGTTTTCCCTTATAAAAGAATGATAGTATTATGCACAAACTGGTGTATGCTATGAATACGTAGTAAATAACAGTGTACACAGCAGTCCTCTGTACGTATGCAATGGAATTGAATTTAGAGAGACTTTCTGCTACATATATCATACTGCTGATTAGAAAAAAAATTACCGATGTGAATACTCTTAGTCGAACTTTTGTTGACTAATCTTATTCTAAATCTTTTCTGCTTGACATCAACAGGAATTTTGCAAAAAGGCAGATGACATGGTTCCGGAATGAGCATATTTATCAGTGGCTTGATGCTTCTCAACCCTTGGTTAGTTTTTCTGCTAGTTAGAGCAAATTATGGTTGGGAGTAGTTCTAAATGGAAAATAGCGAACTAGGACACCAGTGGGAGAGTATGACATTGACATCTGCCCATAATACTTATCCGCAAGTGTGCCACTAGGATAAAGCTTTGGCTTCCTTTCTTTTGCTTAAAGGTAGAACTTGACTCTCACAACATCACTAGTCCCAATGTCAGTATCGACAGAATATAGGATCACACTTTTCATTGATTATTAATTACCTAGCTTTAGATGCTGGAAAAGATGACAACTTCACTACTGATTGATCTTGGGTGTCCAGATTAGCCTGTTTACTCTGGCTTTTGGTATATTTATTTTAATGTGATGAAACTATGACATAGCTTCTATTACTTTGCATTTTTTGCTTGCATGGTCTTAAAATATATTCTCTTGCTCAGGAGAAGGTACTCAATGGTATCCTTGATGCGTATTATGACCATACCGGAAAGTTTGTTTTGCCTGAGTCACTTCGTATGGAGAAAGATGTTTCTAATCGCAAGGAAACTTATGATCTGAAGGCATATCGCACTAGGAACCGGTACCTGGTTATGTTTAATATGTTATGTGGCATTGGTTCCAAATTACCTGACAGATTACTAAGTGCAGCCTATTTTGTTGATCGGTTATTAACATGCAGGCTATTTGTAAGACGTGATGATTGTTCTCATATTTTGGACTGGATATGGAAAACTCAAAGAGGATTAGCTTCAGTCAATGCTTGACAGAAGAATGTGGAAGTGGGGGAAGGACTTACAGTTGAGTCGGGTACCTCAACTTTAGAAAATCGACTTTTTGCCAGGTGCCTGTTTAGGCACGTAATGCAGAAATGACATGTAGGGTATGCCTGCAGAAATAAAATATAAATTGCGCCTTTCAATTTCTGTTTTGCTGTATTTTGTAAAAACGATTTTACTATAACCTTATTGGCTATTGCCTGCCGGTGCTACTCAGCCCCCTGCAATAGGGATCACATTTTTTCAGGGAGCACCTAAACAAATTCCCTGCTAATGTAACAAATACAAACTCTTTAGAGTTACCAACAAAAGAAAAAGAAAATGCAATAACTTTTTGTGCAAATCAACTTGCTTCCTCATATGAGATGGTTGCATACAGATATTATTGCAATCGACTTCTGCTCTATAGTTTGTTCTATTTTATAATAATTTTAGGTTCGGTCATTTGTTCTGGTCCATGGGACCATCTTCCTGCTATTTTGTTCATTTTACATCTTCCTATTAAAGTGATGTAAGCTTCTTTATGTGTTCATCGACCAGACAGGAGAGAGGCCTTTTATTGGAAACAAGGAACAGTTCTGTTTGTTTTGAAATTTATGTGCACCAGTTTTAGACAGAAGCCTTTTATCTGTATATATAGTCGAGCACATGGTTTGGCCAACAGCAGCAAATTCAAGAAATCATAGTAGCATAGGTTGAAATTTTTGGCTGACTGAAGGGTGACATTTGAGCGGCTGAAGGAATAGATCGTTAGGGTTGAGATTGGCAAAGCTTTAGAAATTCCTCAAGCTTTTGTTTGAGGAGATATTAGAAGCTATGGATGAGTATATAACTGGAAGGGTTAGCCATTGGAGGGAAGGACTGGCTTAATCTCAAGCTCCCTATGATATAGAACATGATGAATTCCATTTGTTCAGTATTTTGAGCAATAGAATTGGTCTTGTCAGTTTGCTTTTCTGAAAAACGCGTCCATTAGCGTACAATCATTTACATGTTAGCAACAACTGAAAATTTATCTGCAAAAGAAAAAAAAGTGCTCAAATGTATGGGGTCAAATTCCACCAAGCAATTACATACAAGTAGTGGAACTGCCTCTTGCGGCTGCTCTCTCCCTCCCTCCCTCCCTCCCTCACTTACATATGTAACATGACATTTACAATGGATGCAATAACTTGGATCTTGGAAATAGGCAGCGGTAATAGAACATGGAAATGCTCTGTCAAAATGCTATAATCTCAAGAGTGATTGGTTCTGTAAGCGGAGAGGCAGCCCAAAGTTTTGGTGTATCCTAATTTCCCCTCCAAGGCCTGCTGTCACAAGAGTCAGACCCCATGCTGTTGGCGGATGGATAGCACTACCGGATGTGGCATTCCCATCGGATAACCACCGAGAGGATAACAATGACAATGATGATGATGAAGATACTCCAGAAGCAAAAATGGAGGAGAAACCATCAAATCTCCATGACATTGTTGAATCAAATGACATATTGCCACCAATGTCAGAGTCTGAGCAGGACAGATCAGCGAGATCCTCCGGAATGCTAGCAAATTCTGTCTTCTTATTAGGAAGAGGTGGGAGATGGCTCCTAGTGCTCATAAAGGCATCTTCAAGAGTGGCAGGTTGTTGAGTGCTTGGGTATCTTGATAAGTGGCTGTGTTGGTTGTCTCTCCTATAGTGCATTGGCCAACATGGGGGTTCATATTTGGCAGTCCCTGGCCATGGTATTGCAACAAATACATCTCTGCAGTGAAAATGTTCATGAGACCTTGTGATCATTTGACCTTTGAATTTGCCGCCATTTCCATTTAAATGATTATTGCCCACATTCTGCAAATCTTCACGCTTCCAGACATACACCTGCGAATCCTCACTAGCACAAACGACATACTTTCCATCTGGAGTAAATGAAGCTGCTATTTGGCTGCTGGTGTTGCGGAAGCCTATGAAGACAAAAGAATTCGATAGGAAAATCTACAAATCAGGTCACACTTCAGGAATGGGCAAATACACATTAATTTCAAAAGTTCACATACAGATGAAGGGATACGAAATTTGGAGGTCTTCAGCTTTATATAAAACAAAATTTTAGCATCTAAATTGCATGAGAGCTATGTGTAATCTGGAACTCATATAGTACGGTTAGATATAGATTTGGCACTTAAAAACTTACATGGAGAACACATATGAAGTAAAAGGAATGTGAATATCCTTAGAAAGTTCTGAATTAATACACTACATTAGCATAAAGCACAATCATAGCTGATTCACACTTTACCTCTGAATTTTTGAACAAGACAAGTGCCTTCAAAAACACGTATTTGTGAATCAGCTGACGTAATCAGCACTTCTGTTGAGTTCCCAGGTGCAAACTGTTGAAGAGATTTTGATATATGTGAATTTCTAACATAAATGTACTAACATAGTATAGCATTTGCAACGACTGAGTATGCATAAACTAATAATATTAGTTATCAATAATAGTACTCAATAAAGAGCAAAAGAAGAAGATACCTGAAACCCAGTAATCTTTTTTGCGTGAGCCTTCTTTTTCTTGCTATGTATCTCTATATGGCCTTTCTGATTAAGTTTACATCCTGAAACATGAAAAGAAGTGAGGTCACATATTGTTGCCAAAAGACTCAAAGAAATCGTATTACAAAAATATGGTTGTCGTTCGCAGTTCTTAACTGCGTCATCTCTACATGATGTATGCAAAACTAACTTAATAACACATTATTTTTCGTTGTAAGAGATCTCATGGTTTCTTCAACTTGTAGATTTAATATAGTCTCTTCTACCTTTTGATAAACTAGAATCAATTTTCTTAACGGAAACTTTGGAAAACATCAGCCAAAGTGAATATGCTGTTGATAACACAGAAGGAAACACCTCTGGAGTGTTAAAAACTTATTGTATCATTCCTTGTCGTACACGATCTCAAAAAAGAACAAAAGGTAAATCAGGACTAAAATAGTAGCCAAGGTCAGCTATTAACTTCACCCAGTGCATAATGAGTTAGTTCATGACCCGAAACCACTAGCAGTTACAAAAAACAATCAATGAAAAGTGATATACCAGCTGTATCATACAAACGACAAGTCCCTTTGTGGGAACCAACAAGTGCACCCTGTAAAACAAAGAAGTTCATTGAGTTTTTTCCATATTACCTGGCGCCAAATTTAATATTCTCATATTACCAGGTTTTTCCGTGAAATCTCATATGACCCGGAATCTGGACTTGAAGTACCCAAAATGCCCTTTCTTCTATTTTTTCGTGCTAACACTGTGCGAAGAGGCGTGTTGTGTACAACACGAAAAGAGGGTGAAGTTCTCCGGCGATTTACATCGGCGACGTCACCGGCGACCGGCGAGTTGGAGCGGCGATTCAACCAGCGGAATACACGGACGAGTTCGAGCCTATTCGCGTCCCCCATCTCGATATCGAGTTGCCCCCCTGCTGGATTTCGACGACACGACTGAGGGAGAGTAGACAAAGGCGGCGATTTGATGTGCATCCGTCGGGATTTCTGATCTTCAACCTTCAGAAGACCCCCACGGCTCCCTCCGCCTGCATGCAACAGGCGGATTGACCGGATTGAGCTTCAGTTGACGGCGAGGAAGACTGTGAAAGGCACCTGCGAGGAAATACACACATACAGACGACTAAACTGCGGTAAGTTACAACTATCCTTACTGATTTTAGTTTCATAAGGTCCGACATTTGAATTTTTAATTTTTACTATGAACTATAAAGTCGTGTCTATAGTAGACACGACTGTGTATTTAGTCGTGTCCGCGACGACACGACTATTATATTTTCGTGTTGCACCGAGGACACTTTTCTACTGACCACTATACCTCACTCCTTGCAGATGGATAAAAAAAGAGATCAGTCTATGGAGGAAATACCATCGGAAGAGGAGGAGGATCATGATTTTGTCTTGGCACCTCGGCAGCGAAATCAGAGGGGCAGGAAAAGGAAGGCTCCGATGGACCGACCAGTGAAGAGAACATATAATGCGCGACCGGCGCTGAAGACGTGTTGTCAACCGGGAGCGATGAAAAAATGTGCGGGCCTCCTACAGCGTCACCAAAGATGTGCCCAAGTGATCAAAGAGGCTGGTTTCGCTGTCATTTTTGAAGGTGAGGACGTTGTTGTATCTCGGAACCTCCTCGACCATTTGGTCAGGTTCTGGGATGAGTCGGCGAAGGTCTTCAATATCAAGGGTAGGACGCTACATTTCACAGAGGAAGATGTTGCCCTTATCACCGGATTGCCCGCAAAGGGCGACAGAGTTGAGGTCCTCCCCTCCTTGACACGCCGACCGGAAGGTCAATTCTTCAGAAAGTACTTCGCCGCGAGGAGAGCAGACATTCCACACATTGAGGAAATGATAGACAAGCTTAGCGCGGGCGAACTGAAGATGGAAGAGGAGGACATTGCGAGGATGATCATCTGCCTCCTCTTCTGCACAGTGTTGTTTCCACACAGCACTAGAGCGGTTCATCCCTCTTTGTACCGTTACATTGACGACCTCCCAAGATTGAGGTCATACAATTGGGCTGGGGCTATACATAAGATGTTGGTTTCTGGTATAACCCATACCAGCCGACTAGTGGGAGCGAGATCGCAAGGAGAGTGCCTGGGCGGTGGATGCCTGAATGGCGCCGCATATGTCCTTCAGGTATGTAGCAATCATAGTCTTCGATCGGAAAAAAGTCTTATACAATACCACTATATATATAGTCTTGTATGATAGAACACGACTATATTTATAGTCGTCTATGATAGAACACGACTACGTATATAGTCGTGTTCTTGACGACACGACCATAGTTCAATTCGTGTTAAACTTATAGCCGACTAAGGCAACCGCGCATTGTTATAATGTTTTCATTTGTTTAATATGCAGATTTGGTTTTTCGAGCACACGACAATCTTCCATCCTGTCATGGGCCCTACCAGCCCACGGGCGAAAAGATGGCCAGGAAGTGGGGCCCTCATTACAGAGGTGAAGAAAGGTGCACAGAAGAAGCACCGCATGGCCGACTATTGGACGGGAGTGTTCCACAATCTTCAAATAGGGGAGGAACTCGTCGACGTAATCAGCCCCATGGCCGGAGAGGCATATCTCCTTGCTTCGTCAACCTCAGGGGCCCATCCTCCACGACGGCAGAGGCCGGAGAGGCCGGAAATGAAGAGGACTCCCAACCAACCTGCCTCCACTTCCTTGAGGACGGCTGCCCAGTCGACTGCAACTGCAATGGGCCGATTGGAGGGTGCCCTTCAGGGCATACAGTCACTAATAGAGATAGCTCTGTCTTCCTATGAGGAGATGGGAAGGAGAGTCGGACCTCTGCGAGAGATTCTCCACTCTATGAAGTCCTCTGCCGCCTCAGCGTCAATGCTGTTAGAAGGTCAGATCTTTGACCATCCGAAGGAGGAGATGACTGACGAGCCGACGAAGGAGCCGAAGAAGCGCCCCGAAATGGAGCGAAAGAAGTCATCGGTGCATCAGATGGAGCCGAAAAAGCGGCCCCAAATGGGGCCACAATCGTCATCAATGCATCAGATGGACCCAAAGAAGCGGCCCCTTGAAAAGGAGCATAAGAAGAACACTCCTATCGGTATGCGGACAAAGGAGCTGGCAAGGAAGTCACATCTGGATTCGACGAAATGGGGTAAAGGTAAGTTGTAGACGATGATTTATTTTTTCGTGCCCCATTATACACGACTACTATATTTGTCGTGTTTAATTGTACACGACTATGTGGTTTATCGTGTTTCATACAACACGACTATGTGTTTTATCGTGCTGCTACTACTGACATGAAGAAGTAAAATGTCATTTTAGCTCCCATCAAACGCGCGGATGAGGAAGACAAGATGGAACGGGCTACAAAGAGATCCTCTGCCAAGATGTTTTTGAAGAAGCTCCAACCAGAATTCAAGGCAGATATGGAGCGTGCAAAAGTCGAGTCCCGTCCGATGTACAGCCGGGACCTATTCCCCCCTGGTGTAGTGATAAGGAAGCGAATGAGGACTGTCGGCTCGAGGGAATTGCAGAGGATTAGAGAAGAGGACCATATACGGAGAATGGCGGAGGAGCAGGAAAGAAGGAATAGGTCCCCTCAGCCGAAAGCCGACTCCGAACAAACCATATCCGATCGAGAAGCGACCTCTATCATCGATGAGGTCATCTCTTCCATACGACAGTCGGATATCGAAACCGTCGAGGAGGAGGTGAAGGAGGAAGTGAAGGGCGGGGACGTCGAAGAGGAGGAGGTGAAGGCGGATGTTCTGGAGAAGGAGACGAAGGAGGAGGAGGGGAAGGACGAGGAGGTGCAGGTGGACGAAGAGGCGATGGAGGAGGAGAAGACGGAGGAGGTGAAGGAAGAGGAGGCTGAGGAGGAGAAGGCGAGGGAGGAGGAGGAGGTCGTGGAGGGCACTGGCTTAACCGCATCACAGCCGGTTGACGTCGATGTCCTCCTAACCCCTCAAAAGTCTAAGTCTGTAATTGCTCTCCCCGACAACTATGCCGATTCGGAGTTATGCTTCGACATGGGGGTATTGTTAGAGCGGGATAGAGTTGCAATAGATGGATGGATCGCCAATCCGAGGAAGGCTTATCCAATCCCAACGCTATGTGATGACGATTATTTATCCCTCCTACAAACAACAGAAATAAACACCAATGTAAGTAAACCTATGCTCCTCATATCTTTTTGTAGACGTAAAGTCGGTATTCGAAGACACGACTTTGCGCGTAGTCGTGTCTGTGAAATACACGACTATACGCATAGTCGTGTCTATCGAAGACACGACTAGCATGGAAATCGTATATATAGAATAATCGACTTTTAATTGGAAGTTGTATGTTGCCTTACCAAAGTGTAATGACTCCTGTGGATGTTTTCCATAGGTTATAGATGCGTTTTTAAGTCTGTTGAGCCAGCGCAATGAGAGAAACCCGATGAAATATCCGTGGGCATTTTTTGGTTGCCACGCATTCAAAGAGATATTCGACAACGTAAGTGTTCCCTGCATAAGGAGTGATAAGTAATTAAGTATGATATTACGAGCATCGTTGTCTAAATCTCTTTCGCTTTCGCAGGAGCACCAGGAAGGGGGAAATAATGCCAAATTGGTTAAAAAGCTCGGGAGGATGCTGGACGGCTTGAACAGGAACATGTTCTACGCATTTTTCCCAATCCGCACCGGCTCCCACTTCTGCCTCGTGTATGTCCATTTCCCGCACTGTGTATGGCGCTTCTACAACCCGCTGTCTGGCAGATCCCAATTATATCCGCATCATAGAAAAGCTGCTGACAAATTCACGCAGTTCATGAACGTTGTGATGGCAGGCAAGCTGGGGTGGTTTGGTTTGCTAGACTGGAAGATGACTCAGATAACCAAAGCGCCGTGGCAACAAAATTCGAAAGACTGTGGCATCTTCATCATGATGTACGTCGCGCATTTAGCGTCCAATGTGAACCCCCCGGAGTTTGATCAGTCCACAATCACACGACTGTGGCGACCAGTCATCGCTTCAACCTTGATTCGGGGGGTTATTAACAGCGAGTTTGACGACGATTCCGGACAAGGCACAAAAGATGCTGTCACAGTTGCGGGTTTTTTGCGGCTTCCGGATAAAGAATAACTTCAAATTCATTTTATTCACATTATTTTAATGTACAAAGTTCATTTGCTGTAAATACCGTACTCTTTCACTGTACAAAGTTCATTTTAATGTACAAAGTTCACATACTTCCAATTCTTTTTTTGAATCATACCAGATGTAGACAAAATATCGCTAGCATGAATGTGAATACGGCCTTCATACAACAGGTTAGTTTCATATAATCGTCTCTGATGGAAAACGACTACGCATATAATCGTCTCTGGTACAACACGACTACGTATATAATCGTCTTTGATTCAACACGACTTTATATATAGTCGTGTTTCACAATACACGACAGTATAGATGTTAATTTCGGTAGGCCGTCTGCGCTATACAAGAATTTGACTACATCCTAAGTGAAGAATGGTGGGGGCTGAGGTAAGCCGGAGCGGCGTACATCCGTTGTCTCGTTCGTAGACAGTTTGCCTTGTTGCGGAAGTTTTCGTTTCCTGCGCGTCCGATGTTCTTTCGGAACGGGGCTTTTAGTGCACTTTGTACGGTTGTGACCAACTTCACGACAATTCCCACATTTCGCACGTGGCCTTGCAGGTGGATTGGGCTGTGACTCAATTCTCTTTGTCTTTCTCCTGCCCTTCTTTGGAGCTTCAAGCCTTGGCGGTTCGCATTTAAATAATATACCGTAATTTCCCCACTGACTTCTATCTAAAGTAGGGAACACTACTTGTTCGTACGTGTTGCGGTACGTACTTGCGCAGTACTACTTCTCACAATATTCTACCGCTTCCAGACTCCTCTCATCAATACATGCCATGGCGTGCTTGCACGGAAGTCCCATGCTCTGGAAGAAGCCGCATGTGCATGTTCTATTCGTAAGGTCAACAACATCCTGATGCGAAAACATGAACAACATCAGTGTCTTTGAAGGATACTCGTGTCGTCGAAGACACGACTGTATGACTAGTCGTGTCTTCGACGACACGACTTTGTTATAGTCGTCTCTTACAGAAAACAAATTTATGCTTACCACATGGTATAAAGATGTCACTTCAAACTGCCGTAATGATAGCGGTTGAACTCGAACTGTTCCAGCACTCTGATTCCTCATCTGATTGATATGATTCTGTGCATATTTTGTTAACAGAGTCAGTAGGCCGTCTGCCTCTATTCGGCGTCTCTGAAAATGGGCGCTTGTGGTCGCCCGCGTTTGCTCGATCAACCGAGTTATTGGCCAAAACCTTGCCTTTAGAAGCATATTATTTACACTTTCTGACGCGTTCGACGTGAGAGTGCCGTACCTTTTACCCGGATATTCTACGTTCGCCCAATGTGTTTTCGGAATATTGTCAACATATTTCCAGGCCGCCTCATTGTGTTCCTTCATCTTCTCCATCGTAGCTTCGAATTCTGGTCTCCTGAAGCATTTTGCAGCTCGGAATAGGAGTTCCTTCAGGTACTTATCCTTCCAAGTATTAAGCATATTTGCGGCCATATGCCGTAGGCAAAACCCATGGTGAGCCTCGGGAAAGACATCGGCGACCGCTCTCAGAAGGCCCTTCTGTCTATCAGAGACAATAGTGTCCAGGGATGCCGGGGGTCCGTAAAGAGAAAACATTTAAGTAAGGTGAGGAACCACGTCCTGTACAAGTGAGAGACAAGCATATTAAACATAGAATGCTTCAGGTTGTTACAAGGTCGTCTATAAGCAAAAGACGACTGTATGAGTAGTCGTGTTGTCGACGACAAGACTGTGTGCCCAGTCGTGTCGTGCAAAACACGACTATTAGAATAGTCGTCTTTCCTGGTTCTAAATTTACCACGTTTTGATATTCTCTTTATCCACAATTGCATATGCAAGACACATTAATTGTTGATTGCCGTCGATTGCTGTAGCAACCAATAATACTCCAGGGTACTTTCCTTTTAGGAATGTTCCATCAAGCGTGAGCAACGGTCTCAGTGTTCTTCGGAATGCTCTTGCAACCGGGCCGAACATCCAAAACACACGTCTGAAGTCATAGCCGGCTAACTCAATTGGGATATCAGGTATATCAGCTGATCTTTCTATGACCACATGTGTACCTGCGTTAGACCGCTCTAATTCCCTTCCGTAATGTGGCAAAATACGATAAGCGTCTTCAGGGTTGCCATCGATCAATCGGATCAATTCCTCTTTCGCCCTCCATGCCCTTTTATAGTTGACTGTGACGCCCCAATGCTTCTCAATGTATTGTTGGATATTTGAGATTTTTATGGAGTTTGAATCCTTATGGAGGCCATGACACTTCCTCGCAATCCAGAGGTGAGAAGCCAATGGATGATCTTTCGAACTTAGAGAAGTGTCACATGTATGCCGTTCTTCCCTCCTTGTTACGCTGACTCCATCAAGTCTGTTCGACGCTCGTATGTACCACTTGCACCCCGAAACCTTGCAACTTGCAGCAATTGTGTCCTTGCTCTCATCCGCTACTTTGAACATGAACTTCCTCTTGATTGCCAGATCAGTTAGAACCATCTTGAACTGCTTGACGCTTTCGAATCTAGCCCCTAAGGTAAGTTGTGCCTCGTAGTCTTCTGCTTGCAAACTTCCGGTCAACATCGTCTCCTCTTCACAATGTTTTGAAGGACCGGCCTGTGCAGAATAGGTACCCCAATCCCAACCACCATCACCCTCAATATTGAGATAGTCATCGTCCTCCGACGCGACAGATTTCCCTTTACATGTGTCTCTTGCCGTTGGACCTCTAGAAGTTGATGTTCCCGTGTGATATGGCTGGCTGAAATGTGGTACTGTAAGAGGCTCATCCCACTCATCTGCAGACCACGGTAATTCATCTTCATCCAACAATTCTTCTTCATCTGGACTGGAATCTTCATCTTCATCTTCTTCTTCATCTTCACCTTCTTCTCCATCTCCGAAACTGCGGGAAAAAACATGTATGAATGGACTTGACAAAACGATAGCACGTACTATGAGGTATTGTTTTATGCAACACAAATTGATTTATAGTCGTCTACGATTTAACACGACTAGGTATATAGTCGTGTTTAATACGGCACGATAAAACTTTTAGTCGTGTACTATTATAGTCGACTATAATTGCACACGACTTGCCTGTATCCGCGCCTTAGAAGTCTCACCTCGCATAGTCTCCATCTCTTCCTCCTTCGACTGCTGATGCGGGTGTCTTATTGCCCGGGCTGGACGGCCTCTCCGGCGGTGTGTTACTACCCGG
Organism: Houttuynia cordata; assembly: GCA_039654745.1. NCBI lineage: Eukaryota > Viridiplantae > Streptophyta > Magnoliopsida > Piperales > Saururaceae > Houttuynia > Houttuynia cordata. Next base: position 41,910,759 of record CM077506.1, read on the forward strand.
CATCACTTCTGCCTCTGGTAGCCTCTCCGGCGGTGTGTTACTGCCCGGCATCACTTCTGCCTCTGGTAGCTTCTCGGCCGGGCTGTTATTCGCATTGGCATTTATTTCCTTATTGAGAGTCGATGTCTCCATGTTATTGCCCGTAGAAGTCCACTCCACGTACGTACAGGCGGAGTAGTCCATTTGTGCATTGCTTGCTCTTGTGAAGTATAAATATTGACTCCACGTCTTTATCGTCTTCAAGGAGAAATGTGTATTCTTCAGATTCAACATGATATGACAAAGTTAATGTACCAGGTGTAGACTTAAACGGTAATCTTTCTTTCACTAGCTGCAACAGTTCCAGGTACTTTACTTGTGTATCTATAGGCAGGAGCTTCCGTTTCCCGCCCACGTACTTAGCAGAATTCGTCAAAACTCCATCGTAGTGTAAACAAAGAACTATCTTCTCCATCCGTACCTGCCATTAAAAAACCGAAATAAGTTAAAAATCCGTGAGACACGATATATTGAAAACCGTATATGAGTGCAACGTCTATGAGTCGTGTTTCATCAAACACGACTATTGTTACAGTCGTGTTGTCGACGACACGACTGTAACAATAGTTGAAAACTTGCTAAGTTTTGAACTTTCTTCTCTGGAACCAACTTTCATGATAGAAATCGTCGTATTTTAACTTCACCTACCAGTTTTTCGATGTACCTTGCCTCCGTTGAAGTTGTTTTCCAATACCCGATCTTTCCCTCTCGTTTTCCCGCTTGTTGCCGCGAAGATGACCTTTTCGGAGTTCGACGGCGCCGGCGCCGGCGATGATATGGGCGGAGCGGCCGGACGGAACGCCTTCTTCTCTGACTAGCGGCAGCTTCTCCGGGTAGTCGCTCCCTTTCCGGGTAATATGAAAAACCAAAGTGTGGGTGCCTTATACCTAAACTTAAGGGCATTTTGGGTACTTTCCGGGTCATATGGAAGGAAGAAAAGGATTCCGGGTAATATGAGAAACCGGTGTTTGGCGCCAGGTGTAGGTCAAGGTCATATTGGAAATTAACTATCTCGAGCATGGACAGAGAACAACAGTATGTACGTTATCATAATCTTACAGACAATGTGCAGTTGACAGAAATGGCCTCCTACTTATAGATTATAGCTCACCAACATACATCCTTCACCTTGCCCTAATTGCACATTAAATATGCTTTGCCACTAAGTTTCAAATGTAGACCTTCAGTAGCTGAATTCCATGTCTCTCAAGGCATCAAAAGAAGGCTCACTTGTCAACCCCTAGATTCTTCCATTTATTTAACAACCTACTCTCCATGAACCAAATGGTCTACTTTTTTTTTTCTTCTGAAAACATAAATTTTCTTTGTGTTGGTTTTTTTGAATTAGCATCTTATGTTATTTACAATCATGGAACTAAGTACACTTGCATAAAATCAAACCTAGAAGGACATAGCAACCTGGCCATCAGGAGTGTAGCATGCAGCAGTTACCATTTCATGAAAATCACACCAATCAACAACTCGGTGGTCTGGTATACTCCATATTCAAACCTTGGCATCAAGTGAGACACTAATGAAGTATCTATCATCAACAGGATTAAATTGAATGCAAGTTACTGCACAAATTCACAAGGCAAAAGAAATGTTAAATTAGAAACAAAAAAACTTGCAGCCACAAATCAACTTCAGGGCACATGAAGCTTGTCACATATATGAATTTAAATTACCTTTCAAGAAAATCTTCAAGGTAATTCTATGCAGGCCAATCAAAGGATGTCATGATACAAAATTACTTTGCAATGGCAAAAATAAAATAAAAATAAAAATAATGTCAAGTGGTGGCAGAATGGGAGATAGTAACATGGTATGCCTAAAAATATTTGGAGAATTGGGGAGGTGCAATCTAGCATCATAATGAGATATTTGTTTTTATAGACCAATATCAAAATGGGGAAGAAATCAACCTAGAGATACATAGCAGATAATGTGACAACCCAAAGATACATAATAGATAACGGGAAAGCCTACCATGATGCATTAGTTTCTACAATAGTGTAGGGAAAGAGGGATGGTTGTCAAATCATATATCTGACAGACAAGGGCAGCAGCGCAGAGAGCTTCTTCGAGCAGTAGTGCAGCCTAAGTGCCCTTATAATATATATATGTATTGTGAGAGAGAGAGGTCTTAAAGCTCGAAGGGATGATCCAGTATGAAACACAAATTATGCTACTTTGTTCTTCACCCGATATTAATTCAGTGTCTGGGATATAGAAAGAGTCAAATGAATAGGACATATAGCAGACCCCAGACATTTAGGATCAGGATACATTATGATCGTAGAATTTAACTCACCATAGTCATTATGTGCAAACAATTTCAAGCAAGTCTTGCTTTCCATGTCCCACAGTCTAACAGTTTTGTCCATTGATGATGAAAGCACTTGCTGCAAATATTCAAGAAACAAAAAATGCCTCCGATTAAAAATATATAAGTGCCCCGAGTCCTTCATTATGTATCAAAATACAACTTCTATGGCTATTACAAGGAAAAAAATTAGTTAACAAAATGCATATAGGAAAGCTTAACATATACAATACAGAATGCCAAAATAATACCAAAAAGGTATTTGAAAGAACCAACAACATGCCATAACATAGAAAAGGGAATCACAAAACCTGTCGGATAGTCTAAGGACTACCTATCTAAAACGAAACCAATTTCTTATTTCTAAACTGAGAAAACTTCAAAAGTAACCAGCCGAATGACTCTCTATAATAGTGGCATTTTGGGGGAGGGAATATTGCTTGCATTTATAAAAAAAATAAGAAATTAAAAAATCCTAAATATTTAATATTTTTAGGTTGTTTGTTAGTACTTTTTCATAGGTTTTGATAGTTTATCTCGTGATAATACATGCTTCAATTCTTAAGTAATTAATTTACATTGGAAGAGTGAGTAAGTATACTGGAGGATAGATACACTTAACTGAGCATATCTTTCTGTTACAGTCCTCTTAGAACATGTGCTTGAGCTAAGAAAACTCACTCACACACACTAGTACAAAAAGTAATACCATCTAGAGATTTGTTGAATGCTAATTTATAATGGGATCACTTTGGTCAGAGTCATTGGATGATATGTAGTTGTCTGTTGAGCTTAAAAGATCATGATAGACCATTTACTTAGCTATGACAAGGGCTTGGAACCGAAAATAGGTTGAGAGTATAATACAACCTGGACAGAATAAAGATGTGTTGAAAAAAATGAATGCTGAAATGAAAATGTGAAATATGATGGAAAACAAAAGAAAGAAAGGGGCTGCTTGACTATTATAGGATTAACTTAGGCTGATGCTCAGGCCCGAAGCGGTCTACTTAAAACCTAATGCCCTAAGCCAAATTGGTTGGGAGTTATTGTTAAACCTAAGCATCTTGAAGTCAGGCCTTACACAGTCTCGCCTAAAAAAAGTCTATGGTGTATTATCCACTCAAATCTGGAATGTTCCCGAATGACTTAAAGCAGAGGTCCCAAGTTGAACCCCACGCCATTGGCCACCAACGGGAATAGTCCCGAATGACCTGGTGCTTATGTTGTGTGGGCCATTATGTACGGTGTTCTAAGAGGCAGGATGCCTTGCCCTTTTTAGTTGGGTCCTAAGGACTTGAACACCCCTCATTATCAAATAGTTATAACAGTAACAATGATAAGAATAATAATAACGTACGTGAGTATATATTGCATGTTTAGAATTCTGTTCTTCCGAGGGTTTTGAGTCTATGAGAAAGTGTAAGTGTATTATCGATCGATGTAGTCAAACTAAGCACTAATGCCCGTGTAAGACTTTGCTTGAAAGACTAATAAAAGAATCAAGTGGAACTTTGTAATAGACTGCATAAGATATTAATGCAACTATTGATTGTTGACTTTGTTATACTGATGATTGTGTTACAATATTCCACTGAGTATTTTTTATACTTAGCATCCGCTCGTGTTGCAAGTTTTTTAGTAGAAGAATGTCTTCACTTAGCTCCTGGGGGTAGACGATCGAGAGTGAGGAGGACTTGACGGCTTCAAAGTAGGTATCAGTCTCCTTTCTTTTCTAGTGTATTTCGAGATGGATGACAGACTCGTACATGAAGGACTTGCATGAGTTTAATCGACTTTGCATCGTAATAATTATCTTTCAAGATATTTTTAAACCTCAGTTATCACGGCCTAGATGCTTAGTCGAGAAAATTTTCAACTAATGATTTTATTGCACAGAGGAACAATCCTCTGATTTTTCGCTACAACTCTAATTTAAAAATGATTTTATAAATATGGGTTGTGACAATTAGAATTCTATTCTTCCGAGGGTTTTGAGTCTATGAGAAAGTGTAAGTGTATTATCGATCGATGTAGTCAAACTAAGCACTAATGCCCATGTTAGCCAAATGAAATATATTCCTTTTTTTTGGTTTAGCCGAACTGGAAAATTACGCTAGGTACAGATGCAGATAGCAAATTAAAGATGAATGTTCAGAATTCATCTTCAATATGGATTTGTTATTATCGGCTTTAATTAGAAGGTAAAGAGTTCTAGCCATTGCATACCTTTATGATTCTCGTGGTCGTGATATGGGGGCTCCAGTAAAGCCGGCGGGCTCGTTTCATAGAAACAGTGAGTCTCATTAGTTGTCTGACTAACGAATTGACATCTTCCTCCATCCCAACTACAGTATTCACATCCAGGCAAAACCCAGGTCTAAGAGACAGTATTACTCTGAATGGTACGGTCAATACAAGTATACAACCTTCGGGTGAGTAAAATTGTGATTGTTCCATGAATGGAATGGATAAGCTCTTTCCTTTCTGGCAGTAGCTTGGTAGCATACCCCAATCACTTGATGAATCTGCCATGTAAACATGGCTTTTCCCTTGGTTCATACAAACTATCGGAATCAAGAAGGGCCTGATCAATTCGTTGGTAAATTAGTTTGGTAGAACATTCAACAAACGTTATCTCACGTGGCATTGCGCAAAAATAATCCATACAACCAGCAAAAAGGACACAATAAGGTGAGTAAGATAAGTTAGAGGAAGAGAGATTAAGGTGGAAGACGAATTTCATTAAGCAATTGTAGGGATTGACAACAGTAAGTGTATCATATTCATAGGAGATGGCAGTTATGTAGAGTTCGCCTGACTGAGTAGGGAGGTGGAGCACGGTCTTGTTGGCTTTGCACAAGACCTCAAATCCTGGATAGCCACAGTGACGAGGCTGGTGATTGAACCTGAATGGAAATCGGATTTCTGGTCCATTGCTACGGCATGTGCTTGCCTTGCAGTATTCATCATTCTTGATAGAAGTCCCACCATCAGCCAAACTTGGTACTAACAAAAAGAGAAAGAAAAAGCTCAGTGATCGAACCATTTTGTGCATTTGAGTGTTTTCTTGGCAGGTGGTTTTTACACTTAGGAAAACAAAAATCTACTTCTTATTATCCGTTTGGGGCATGATTAAAAGCAAAACATTGCTACCGGATGTTTTGCTACACTGTAGCATCCATGTTTATTTTATATCTAGCTGAAACACATTTTTATATCCTGCTGAAACACATCCTTCTGGATATAAAAAAAACATGGATGCTACAGTGGATGTCCAAAATCCACTGTGGATGTTTTGCGATAATCATGCCCCAAACGGCCCCTTAATATGGGGGATGACTTCAGGTCTAGGCGTGGAGAAAATTAACATGATGCAAACACTAGGAAGCTGAGGAAGAGACTTGGACTAACAGCTTCCTAGTTGTTACAACATTACAATTTTCCACAAGGCTAGACCTGAGGTCATCAGGATTGACCATTATGCTCACCGCGCTGACTCAGTTTACCAAATTTTGTTTCTTTTCCTTGTTTTTTGCCACAACAAAAAAACTTCCTCAAGCTTGGTGCGAAAGAAAATATAAGATTGGCATAGAAACATCTTGTAGAAATTATAAGAAAGGACTTGATCCTACTCCACCTCCTCAAGAAGAGGGTATGTGGTTCTCCTTTGTTTTCATCCTCTTTCTATGTAGCTCTACTTCGGAACAAGCTACTTATGCATCTTCCTGTGGAGAACTCCAAAACATAAGCTACCCTTTTTACCTTAAGGGTGACCCCAGTGCAACAATTGATCCATATTACGATCATGATCTCACTTGCGATGAAAATCCGACATTCATATCGTCGGGTTTTGTCAAGTACAGTGTCTAATCAATTGTTTACGAGAATCAAACTATCCATCTCATTGATCTAGGTCTCAAGAGTGATAATTGCACTTGTCTACCTCTCAATGGACTGGCATTAGAAAATTACCCCAAAAAAGAGACTGACATTAGAAGGAAATGTTGATTACTTGATTGACGGTATAGCCTGTGGGATTAGTGGTGCTGTAACTGTCAAGTGCCGTTCTTTGGTCACAGACCCTTCGTATATAGCAACTTCTCTTTGCCTCAACAGCTCTTACGGATCCTACCTGTATGTTGTGGTCGTGCAAAATAGCTCTGATTTTGATCTCCACGAAAATTGCAGTGTTCTAGCTTCCATCCATGCATCTATTTGAGGAGGTACCAATCTTGAAGTTTATTATCCCAATATACGGTCTGTATTCTATCTTCCTTGAAAAAGGCATTTCGAATCACCTCTATGTGAGTGTTCAGTTACTTCAATAGTAATATTTTGTACACACCTTTTTATGTTGTCATTATTTTTCAAGAAAGAACGTGTTAACTACTAGTATTAAATATAAATCATGCTAGTCAAACATTCATATAATTCACTAAGGGTACGTTTGGTAACCTTGATTTAGATTTAGAGGTGTGATTTTTAGAATCACGTCATTGGAAGAATCTCGTGTGATTTTGCAAATGACAGGGTCGGGCCTATTATTTTGGGAGACCTTCTTTTATGTTATAATTAGAATCGCATCATTCTATGGTGAGATTTTGGGGAAGAATTAAATCATACAAAAAAAGGAGTTGTCAAACGCATGATTTAGACAAATAACATGATTCTTAAAATCATAAGGTCTAAATCCACGTTGCCAAACGCATCCTAATAGAATTTGCAGGTTTCTTTATAGCAGCACGGGAGTACTTAAAAAGGCAATTACTAGGTTGGATGTTTGTGTCTTCCATGGATATTCTCATTGAGAAGATCATTCCACAAATAGGTCGTCGATCTCTTCCAATGATCAGATCCATAAATGAGAGCATAACAAAAAGTAAAACCATCCGATGAAGAATGCACTACGCAATGGATAAATTGAGAAGACTGAGCTACCAAAGTAACTTGAAAAATACAAGGATTCCAAAAGACAAGCAGTCGACCTGAAGGAGCTGGATCGAGATTGTGGATCATATCCCAGCCTCTAGGAAGATTGCACACAAGAAAATGTATTTCCTCTATATTTTTGTTTCACAAAGACTAAAACTGAGGAAAAATTATTTTCATGAACCAAATTGGCCACAACCGATTTCTTTGTTCAGTATCCTAGACCTCGAACATTCCAAGAACCAATAGACATTAATTATTCTTCTGGGAGCGATCACGCCGCCCTGTCCGAGGTAGAAGAAGATGGGATACTAGCTCCCCCACTTAATTGGAGCAAACCTCATTGTGAGTCCATCCATCTAGCCTGACCCATTTTTAATACCTGACATGGGCCTTTAATCTGGTATTGAAAAATGGGCCAGGCTAGATGGACTCTATATGTTTTAACTTCTTGAGACGATGATCTTTCATTACCTCCTCCAGAAAGCCCATCATCTACACCCCTCTAAGCTGAGCCAATATATGGGTTGGAAGCTGGAATTGCAGGTTAGGCGGATTGTACTAATATGGGTTGAGTTGGTGCGTCAAAACAGGATTAAAATGGACTGCTAATCCTATCTCATGCTTATTAGAAGAGTCCTGGGCTTGAGAGGAGTCTTCCGTGATTACATCCGTCAAAGGAGTAACTTCAGATTCTTTTCCAACATTTTCTCATATCAATAAAGGTGCACCAGATACGGATGATTCCAAATGGGATATGGACTGTGCTTGGTAGTTATCATCAGAGGATACTCCCAACAAATTAGGAGATGTAATCCAACTAGGAGAAGGCGCAGGAATAGGATTTGTCGATTGGATATCTGGGCCCTCAAGATCTGACGGCTCGGAAGTAAATGCAGGGGGGGCACCCATCGTCTCTCTCACTTCGCCTTGGACAGAGGAGACTATGACTAGAGCTCGCTCAACCATGCGGCATTCTTCATGGAAGGGGCAAGCACTTCACTTTGAGCAACTTTGCAGTTTCCACTCATATTCAACCTTATGCGAAAAGGTGGATCCGTCATCACAAAGAATAGGGACTGTCCTTTGAACTTAAAATTCGGCTCAATTTCCACACATAATCGGGCATACAACCCATTGTTTTAAAAACTGGACCGGCCCGGCCGGGTCGACCCGTTTGACCTGACCTGGTGTATTTCTGGGCGGAGTCGGCCCTCAAACCGGTGGACCGGGCCGGGCCGAGTTTTTTACAATACCAACCCAATCAAACACAACATGTAAGCATAGACCCACCTGCAAGTTGGTGAGGCGCTGGCCTCCCAATCAGACCTCCTCGCTGTAAGATAGTCCCATATTTATTGTCTTGTTTGAGAGGAGTCGGTCCTCCCATGTGGTGTGTGGACACGAAGAGTGACTAGGCTTCTGTGGGCCCGGGTGGGTCCACACCTAATTGAAAGAGACACCTAATGCTAATGGACCGTTACGAGAATTGAAGGGATTGAGTTATAGGTGGTTATGAATATTCATAACCGACAAGAGAGCAATTAGTGGAGGAGGTTACAGGATATTAAAATATTCATAACTCCAATTAATGGAGGAGGTTACATGATATTAAGATATCAATAACTCCCCAATTGGTATCCGACGAGGGAGAGAGATATAAAAGGGGACGTGAACAACACTCAGTACACTAGCTTTGGCATGCACTCATCTTCTCTCTCACGTCTGGGACGTTTTCTCTCTCTCTCTCTCTCTCTTACTTCATACATTCCTTCTCTCCATCACTTGCTATTGGGATTAATTTTGGTGATTCAATCAAGCAATATATTGGGAGAAGTCGAAGATGATATTGCTATCTCGTGGAGAATAGCAACTCATTGATCCACACATGAACGGTTCAAGAGGTGATCTCGGACATACTTTTATTTCTTTACAAAAAATGGTATAATCTTTGGCACAAAGGCTGCAGGTTAGTAGTACATGTTCTTGTATTTAATTTGATTGCGCATAAAATAAATTGCAGTTCGTATATATATTGCTCATAATCTTATACTCTTTCGTTGTCGTTATTTATGAATGCAAGGAATTCCAAATCAAGACAGATCTTGGAAGAATTTAACACCAAATGGATGATTAATTCGCTTCCGCTATGGCTCGGTAACCCTTTAGTGGTATCAGAGCCCTAATTCCGTTGTGGTGTTAGAATTCCTAAAAATCTGATTGATTTTTATGTGTGCAATTCAGAGCAATCGAAATTGTATTAGAAACGATCGACCGACATTATTTGCGATCGATCGTATCTACTGGAATATAGTTGATTTTGTGTAGCGATTAACGCGATCAATCGGATTGTGAGAATGATCGATCATATCCGGTTCTGTCAGCTTAGGTAAATGATCGATTGGCTAAGTACATGATCGATTGTATCTACTGTAATTGTGCAAAGTCTACAGTGGCTGGTTGTGATCGATCGGCAGTTTTGACGCGATCGATTGGCTTGAAAAGATTTGAAAAACTAATTTATTTTGAAGCAGTATTTGTGCCACATAATTACCTGATTATTATCAGTTGTTTAGTGATTCAAACTTTGCTCTTTAACACTGTTTGTCCTGTTTCACTAGTTGTAGATTTATCTTTATCTTGCTGATTTTATATAAGTTGCAATGGCTTCCCGTATGGTCTCCAGCAAATTGGCTAAGACTGAAAAGTTGAATGCCACAAATTTTGTTATCTGGAAGAGGCGTATTCGTCACATTCTGTTCATTGATAACTAGGGTCATCTGTTGCACCAAGTTGTTGAACTTCTAGGTGATGGTAGTACTACTACTCAAAAGAGAGAGTACGAGAAGCTTAAACTGGAGGACCACGATGCTTACCTTTATGGAGCCTACTATTGAGTTGCTTTTTGAGAAGCACAAAACGGCCAAAAAAATGTATGAGGGTATAGAGAGGAGGCATGGGGAGCATACTGAGGCTCACATCAGGTAGCTCCACACTCGTTATACCAACATGAGGATGGAGGAAGGCAAGAATGTGCTTGAGCACAAAAATGCCATGTCCATTATCGCTAGTCATCAGCTAGAGATGCTTGGAGATCTAATTTCATTAGGGGTCCAAGTGTCTATGATACTCACTAGTCTTTCTCCATCATGGGAAGTAGTTGTGGTAGCATTAAACCTGAGTGATAAGAAACTCACACTCGATGGTCTTACTGCCAAGCTAGGCTTGGAGCAGGAAAGGAGAGAGCATATGAGGGCTTCTAATGCATATGACAACCTTGCTCATCATGTTGGCTCCAAGAAAGGTGGTTCCTATGCTGGCACTTTAAAGAAAAACTTAAAGAGGAAAGGAAAAAAGCTTCAATTCCAGGGTGGAGACAAAGCCAAGAACAAAAAGAAGGGAGTCTACTTTACTTGTGGCCAGATGGGTCACTTTAGCAGAAATTGTCCTAATGGCTCCCAGGGCAACGATAAAAAGAAACTGCAAGGAGGTGAAAAGGACATAGTGTGTATGATTTCTGAAACACTGATTGTGAACACTAACATGAGAGGTTGGGGGCTTGACTCGGCTGCAACTCGTCATGTGGTCATGACCAAGGAGTCATTTGCTGAGTTGAAAAAGATTAGTCCCGGAGAGCACAAGATATTCATGGGGAATAACACTTATTGTGATGTGCTGGGGATAGACTCTGTTCATGTTCCTCTCTTAAGAGGAAACACTCTTGTCCTCACTGATGTCTTGCTTGCACCAACGATTCGTAGGAATCTGATTTCAATCCCTTTGCTGACTCAAAAGGGATTTGAAGTTAGGTTCAAGGGTGGCAAGGGAACTGTGGGATAGAAGAACAACATTTTATTTACTGCTTCATTAGTGAATGGTTTATTCAAACTGGATGTTTCAAATGACTTTCCTAATTTTAATGAAATGATTAATTATGAGTGTATTGCTTGTGTGGTTGTTGATAATGCTTTGTTGTAGTATTTACGCCTTTGTCATGTTAATGCGAGAAAATTACACTGAATGTTGGGTAGTGGGTTACTACCTAGAACAGGTGATGATTTGCACGTGTGTGAAGATTGTTTATCTGGAAAAATGACTAAGCTACCTTTTCCCAAAGGACAACAAACAATTGACCTTTTAGAGGTCATTCACTCATATATTTGTGGGCCTATAAACGTCAAGACTCAAAGGGGTATGACATATTTTATTGCGTTTATAGATGACTATTCTAGGTATGGTTATGTGTACTTATTATCCAGGAAGTCCGGTGCCTTAGAGAAATTTAAGGAATTTAAGACTGAGGTTGAGAACCAATTAGGACGGAAAATTAAAGTCCTGAGAACAGACAGAGGTGTTGAGTACACATCTTATTTATTCACAGACTATTGTACAAAATATGGAATAGTACATCAGCATACTTTGCCGTATACCCCACAGTAGAATTTAGTCACGGAAAGATGTAATAGGACATTGTTGGACATGGTAAGGTCCATGATAAACCACTATGAACTAGGAATGCAGTTTTGGGGTGAAGCACTAGACACTGCTATTTTTGTACTAAATCGAGTACCCTCTAAGTCGATCAAGTTGACCCCATATAAGTTATGGACGGGTAGATGTCTAAACTTTTCGAACTTGAGAGTGTGGGGGTCAAATGCCCATATTAGGGTGCCTGATCAACTTAGAACTAAGTTGAATCCTAAGATCATAAAATATAAATTTATAGGTTATTGTGATCATTCGAAAGGGTATCGATTTGTAGTACACCATAATGATGGGACAGTGGGGGTAATTGAGTCTAAAGATGCTTATTTTCTTGAGGAAAATGTAGACCTTAAAACTCCTAGTCAAAGAGTGGAACTCTTTGAAATAGAAAAAAAGAAGGTTACTGTCACTAGTAATGAACAAGTGATAGGTAACACATCCAATGAGGATGTTGAGTTTCGAGCATCAAGAGAGCGTAGACCTTCAGTGTTATTGAAGGATTACTATGACATGCTTGGTGAAGATGAGATTTCGGTAGATGAACCTGTACTTAATGATCCAGTCACATTTGAGAAGGCTATGTGTAGTCCAGTTTCCAAGGAATGGTGGAAGGCTGTTAAGAGAAAATGGATTCAATCTTGAAGAACAAAGTCTGGGAGATTGTTGTCTTACCAAATGATAGAAAACCCATTGGGTGTAAGTGGATCTTCAAGAAGAAGCTCAAAGCAGATGGATCAATAGAAAAGTATAAGGCTAGACTTGTGCCGAAAGGGTTCACACAAGTAGAGGGCATAGACTTTAAGGACACGTATTCTCCTGTGTCTAGGTTCATCTCAATCCGATGTTTGTTGGCAATTGTGTCATACTTAGATTTAGAGCTGCACCAAATGGATGTAAAGACTGCCTTCCTAAATGGTGATTTAGAGGAGGAGATTTACATGGATCAACCCGAAGGGTTTGTTGTTTCCGGGGAGGAGATTAAGGTGTGGAAGCTTATTAAATCATTGTATAGACTAAAACAATCGCCAAGACAATGGTATTTCACTTTTCACAAAGTGATAAGTGAATATAGCATTGTGGCTAATGACTATGACCATTGTGTATCCTCCTTCAGAGATATGAGTAGATTTATGATATTGTCACTATATGTAGATGTCATATTATTGATGGGGAATGACACTAGTATAATTCTCAGTCTTAAAGAATGGCTCAAGACCTAATTTGAAATGAAAAATATGGGTGAAGCATCTTACATCCTAGGGATGAAGATTGAGAGAGATAGAAAAACGAGGAGGCTAAGTATATCTCAGGAATCATACATAGAGAGTGTATTAAAACACTTTGGCGTGATTGGTTGGAAGACCATAGATTCGCCCATCTACAAAGGGACAGTTTTGTCCGAGAAAATGGCACCTGCATTAGATGAGGAACGTCTGACGATGCAATCTGTGCCATATGCATAGGCTATAGGCAGCTTGATGTATGCCATGAACTGCACTCGACCTGATTTGGCTTTTGTGGTAACCCTTGTGAGTAGATATCAGGCTAACCCAGGTATGCAACACTGGCAGACTATTAAGCGGGTGTTCAGATACCTGTTGGGTACCAAGGATATAAAACTCACATATCAGGCCGAAAACCTGTCATTGGAAGGCTATAGTGATTCGGATATTCCAGGTGTAAGGATGACAGGAAATCCACTGCTGGGTATGTATTTATGTTTGGTGGCGGAGCCGTAGCATGGGCTAGTAAGAAGTCTACAATGGAAGATGAGTTTGTTGCATGCAGTTTTGCAGCTTCCGAGGCAGTGTGGATTAAAGAGTTTCTAGCTGGGTTACAGCTAGAACAGTGAACTGATGCTCCTGTCCAAATTTATTGTGATAATTTGGCAACTGTGGCGACACTCCGTAATAGGGAGATCAGTTCCAGAGCTAAGCACATTGAGGTGTATTACTTTTATATATTTGACATGCTACAACGGGAAAAGTTGATGCTGAGTCATTTTCCTAAGGTTGAGATGTTAACTGATCTGTTAACGAAGGTCTTGAGAACGGATCTATTTGTGAAACATGTTGATAGTTTTGGATTACGACAGGACTAGTGCACGAGTCACTGTTGAGTCGCAAATATGAGCATAGAACCCATAGTGGGGGATGTCAGATAGTGATATGGGTTTGTCCCATATTTATTATCTTGTTTGAGAGGAGTTGGTCCTCCCATGTGGTGTGTGGACATGAGGAGTGACTAGGCTTCTGTGGGCCCGGGTGGGTCCACACCTAATTGAAAGAGACACCTAATGCTAATGGACCGTTACGAGAATTGAAGAGATTGAGTTATGGGTGGTTATGAATAACCATCAAGAGAGCAATTAGTGGAGGAGGTTACAGGATATTATGATATCCATAACTCTAGTTAATGGAAGAGGTTACAGGATATTAAGATAGGATGTAAGATGCTACAGTCAAAATCTCTCCCCTAATCTCTACGTCAGGGTGAGGAGACACCAACAATGGTGATAAACAGTGGTGGTTCCGGTGGAGGCCAAGAAATGGCATCTCCATAAGAATCAAATTGGATGACTTCAATTTGGCCCTCAAAATTATTGCCCCTTCATCGCCAACTCGGGCCATGTAAATAATGGATCCAATAGAAGGAAAAAGCTGGCAGGTCTTTCTTTCGAACAATAACAGCTGCCTTGACACTGGGATCAAGAATGACCATCTCTTTAATCTCTTTTCCTTTTTGATAAAGCTGTCTCAAGAAAGAACTACTCTAATATCATTGTTGTGAATCTAAAAAATCTAGAATTCAAAAAATTGGTATCAAACAGTTCTTTCCTGAGACCAATGGTTAAAAAGAAAAAAGGAAAAATTGAAGCCGAATGCCAACAAATGGACATGGCCATTTCTAAGATCAAGGGCGTTGTTCCAGCCTATGTGACGATTATGCTGGCAAAAGAAAGTGGATATGGCAATAGAGGTTTTGGATATGACGATTTTAAGTCACTGCAAGCCAAATGATGCCATTTATTTCACACTGATAAAAGGAATAACTGCAGCTAGAATGACCAATGTGGCATTTGAACTTCATAATATAAATACCATCTTTGCGTTGGGAATGACCTATTGGACTTCAGAGAAGACCTAGGGCGTGGAAAAGTTGTCGAAGGCCAAATGAGAGTGGATTTTCAGGACAAGAGAAGAATAGAGGAACTTTCGGTCAAGGAGAAAGAGGTAGGATTGCTAACTTCAACATTAGGTAGTAATTTTAATGCATGAAAATGTTGATTGCAATTGATACATAGATAAGAACGTGGATTTGAGTTTTAATAGGATGAATAAGCCTTCTCACTATGACTATGAGTAGAATTTTCATATTTTAATAGTAAAGCACTGATTTTTATACATGTTTGCGTGTTGAATGATAAGCATGCTCTGGTTGAATGTATATTGTGGCCAGGTCTTGAGTCACATTTTGTCACGCTACAGGATCGCAGACCACATTCGGAGTGCAGAAGCCATCAAAGATAGTAACATCTCGAGGCTGAGACCCCGGGTGCACGATCGATCATTCAAAAACACCACCAATTACCTCATCTCAAAAGGATGTCTAATCAGTTATTCCTTAATTGAGTGTATACAATATATAAACATCATTAAATAATATGAAATATGCCTACGTAGTCTTCATTACAGCAAATAAAACTTAATAAAGTCAATAGAATAAATCTCAAACTTCTAGCACACCTTGGCTAATAGTATCATAAAGTATCAATCAAATAATTGAATAAAAAATAATAATCTATCATCTCTTCAAGGCATCATCAACCACCTTCCTGCTACTGCCAATGTCCTGTCTCAGTTCTCCTTAACGCCAGCATCAAAGGATGAATGAGTATTTCATAGAAACACTCAGTAGGATGTAAAAACTCACTGAAAATGAACTAAGTAGTACGACGAGAAATATAACAAATGAATAATCGATATTCAGTGACATCTAGACTGAACCTAAGGTTTGTTTACCTGAAAAGAAAGGTTAGTCAAAAACAGTTTCCAACTCGCAAGTATAGGGAAAGAGTAATAAATCATAAGACTCCGAACAATCACATATGTAAGGAGAGAATAATAATTTCACCAAGACTCCAGGCATCTATAGTGCAAGGAGTTACAACTTTTGCTCGCTGAACTTACCACTCGCAAGTAGCTAAATACTATACCAGAACCATCCCAGAGGTTTTCCCTTCGGAACCCGGCCATGTGTCTAGGATGCTGGCCCCACCAATGCTTACGAGCACGATCGACGGAGACTGAGGACCTTCTGTAATGTCAACAGTCTAACGTACATATTTTCCATCCCTTCGAGCATAAATAATTGGAGATCTCGCAAGACCTGACAATGGCTCATAAGCATACTATGAGTTCATGTAAGTGAGATCCTCGCAAGGTCTCTAGTGGATGAAATAGTCATATAACAATCTGATCAATATTTCACGGAATAGAGGTTGCAACACTCAAAAGTTTTAAGGTATCTTTTACTTGAATAGGCTCACTCTTTGGAGTAATAGAATATCAAAGTCTCTCATCAGAATAAGACTCACTTCAGGAGTAACTTGGAGATTCACATTATCTCAATCAACCGAAAACCCACAATTGGAATATAGACCAACATACCAATATCTTAAAATACATACTTTCATGCATAGCCCTAGATAGGAACCTCCCAGACGATTAGGATTTATAATATATGGATCTGAAGACAAGAATAAGGATAAGTTATAGATGATTTGATTTCCAAGTGGAACTTCAAACAGACACACACGTTTCATCTAAAAATAGAGATTATGGTTCACTAGTCACTTAGGATTACCCTATATTATTAATCTTTTTAAGTGATTAACATTACTGTGAGAATCCATATATAGTTGTATAATAAATAGTAAAGACACTTTAACTCTTTTCATAAGGTAACACGTGATATTAATTAAGTATTAATGTTTTCACTATGATTATAGCACACTGCCCATGCATATCAGTCCCCTTCTGACTACTCCCGTAATCTGTAAAATAGGACTTAGACTCTGATATTTGTACTGATAATAGCATTATGAGTCTAGTTTCTATCCCCACTGATTTTATATTTTTCTAATTTTTCTTTAATTAGTACTGACTGTTGGCACAAAAATAGTTCTGTCCGGGATTAAGATTCTTAATTAAACTTACGTATTTCATATAACTACACCTTATTAGTGATAATAGAGTATTAATAGACTTAATTACTCCCCTCCTAGGGTGATTGCAGACCCTAGAGCATTCTGGAATTACACAATTATACACTTTTATCATGTTTCTTATTACCCATAACAGTCTTAGATAACTAACCCTTTATAACTAGGACTTTTAATACTAGACAAAAATTATGACCACTATAACCAACGTGATTAAAGAATACCAGAGTAAGATCAGAACTTTTGACATCAATGTGATTAAAAAAACAACAAACTTGAACATTATTCCCATCTAGAGACTAGCATGAAAGTATAAAAGAGTATATCACAATATGAATAGCATATAGAATCATAAATCATCAAACTCAAATTGATCAAAACAATATATATATCATAAGACTGATTCAGAACACTTATATATCATATGGAGAAAAGAAAGAGAAGAAAAAAACCATCCTTTCACAAAAATCTCGCCCTTTACGCGTCGTTCGCCTCCTTTACTTCATAACAATGCCTCCGCTCCAAGATTTGGATGAAAACATACACCAAGAAGAGGCTTGAGAGAAGGGTGAACATGGGAAGGAGGAAATTAGGGTTTTGATATGAATAACACAAACCAACCTCTCATGGATTTATATAGAGTTTAGAGTTTTCTCATCTTAAACAAATCCTTCCTTGTTGGGATCTCTTTCCTCCGATAGGAATGCTCCAAGATCTTTTTGGGACGTGCACTCCAAGCTTGGTTAGGATTTGGTATCCTTTTCTCAAGAAAATCCTAACAAAAATGTAATTTCCGTATTCAGTTTCTTCCAGCGCGATCAATCGCGACCACAGGCGATCGATTGCGGAACAAATTCACAATATCACAGTACTTACGATCGGTAGTGGCTTATGGCGATCGATCACTGTCATAAATTATCAAATTTCTAGTAAAAACGATCGATCGGGAACAAAGGCGATCAACACGTACCCGGCAATCGATCGCATACCAAAATTCAAACTAGTATAACTTTTTGCTCCGAACTCCGAATTGTGCATCGTTGGTGGCGTTGGAAAGCTCTCTTCGCGTACTTCAACTATCAAACTTTTGTATTTTAGATCAATCAATATTAGTAAGCATACCAATTTTTTTGTGTATTACACATTTCAATAAAGAATGAATGTAAGAAATTAGAACCGTTGGGACATAGGAAAAGTCCCACCGATTCAATACTAACTACTCCCTCCATTCCAAAATACTATGTACATTTGGAAATATTATTATTCCAAAATACTGGGTACATTTTTCCAAATTACATGACTTCCTCTTTCAAAAATTGGAGGAGACTTGGAAGGATTGACGAGAACTTTGCTCCTGAACGATCATATGAGTTGGATGGGATATAAGGGAGAAGAAGTCATGTGATTTCTTTGTGGGCTTCATAGTCCAATAAAAATGAGAATTTTCTCAAATATACAAGTTGAACTTCCTATATAAGGAAGAAAATGAGAAAATGAGAATTTTCTTTGTTGCCTTCCTATATAAGGAAGGTCCTTCCACAAGTCATTAAATCAATACACAAGCTACCTAACAATTGAATTGGTTAATTTTTACTAAGAGATTAGTATCTTAATACTTGTAAAAGTCCCTCAAGGGAACTCAACATAAAATATCTATACTACCTTATTAAGGTCATTTTAGTAATCTGAGCTATGCCGAGTCTTTAATAAGCTATAACCTATCAATTACTCTCAAGCTCTTCCTTAATTTACCCTTTCACCTTCATTTTATAGGAACCATTTGTTACTATAGGTCATTCCTTTATTAGGCTAGTTTGTCCCTAGTGCTCAATTAATTAGTTTTAAAATTCAATTTAATCCTTGCTATCAGTCGACCCAAGAATAGACAATAGTCAATTGACAGCATAAATTCAAGTATTGGCTGACCCTTTGGTTAGCCAAGGGGGTACGCTGACAGTTAAATCCTTAAACTAATATGTCCACATTTCCACCACAATTCAGTCTCCTATTAATTTTAACCATTTAAACACATTCCAAGTCAGCACTCAAAGCATTTAAACCACTTACCATGCTTATTTTACTCCAATTTGCATCATCATCACAAATACTTCACATAAACCATGAATTCTTCCAAATTCATAACCATATCATAACTAATTAAGCATTCATAGCTTAAAACATAATCAAGATACTGCAATTACCCTTAATTCTAGTTCCTACCTTAGCTCACAACCTCTGACTTGGATGAATTAGTCCCTTACAAATTGAAATTATGCCATCTAGCTCAAATCCTTTTCCCTTGGAATCCTCAAATCCCCATTCCAACAGAGATTCTGCCACCATTAGACCTCTCTTAGGTTTCCATTTAATGAAGAAACTCCTTCTATAACC
Source organism: Houttuynia cordata (assembly GCA_039654745.1). NCBI lineage: Eukaryota > Viridiplantae > Streptophyta > Magnoliopsida > Piperales > Saururaceae > Houttuynia > Houttuynia cordata. The sequence continues at coordinate 41,930,156 of CM077506.1, forward strand.
CCCGGAAAGGGCCCAAACTGAAATAAATAACATTTCAAATCCACTGGCCAAAATACACTGCCTCGGTTATTCCTCGAGTAATCTACATGTCAGTTGAAGCTTCGGCTAGCCGACAATGCAATTTTTAGCTTTCTTGTCCCGACTTAAAATGCCCATAACTTTCTCTCTTGAACTCCGATTACGAATATTGTGAATTGTTGCAAAGGCCTTAACGAACACTATCGAAATATATCCAATAAGGATATTAATTTCAAATTTTACCTTTCGTAATCGTGGGGCCTACATAGCTTTTATGCTTCCCAATGCTTCCATTACACTTGCAATATTGAGTTTTGGATTCTTGAGCTCAAAACACTCATCTTAGAGTGGCATATTACTTCTAAACAATTTTCCCACTTATTTAATCCATAGGAACTGGGGTGTTACATGTACTTAGCATAGGAGCTCGAAGATGCATGTCCTCAAAATTTATGGTTGATTTACAAAATTCGATAACTTCAAAAAACTATTACTGCTAAGTTTTCAATGGTGGGAACTTTTCTCATGTAACTGAATGATTTTACATGTATGCATATACTTATGCATATAATAAGGAAACAGAAAATAACCGACAATTTTTACTACTTTTTCTCAAGGCTCTTTGTAATTGTTTGGCTGAGCATCAACTACAAATCAACAAAAAAAAATTCATAAATCTGTCTTACCTTCATGAAAACTTCTCTGTTTCTAGGAGGAGCTGCTGGACAAGTTTTTGCTAAGATTGTAGGTTGTGTTAACTGCTTGAGTGTTTCATCTTGCTTGCAGTTTCTCTAATATAATGGCAATTAACTCTACTCTAGAGTATAAAATGTTAAGACATAGAAAAAATAAATGACCCAGTCACCTTTTTAGCCAGATTTCCAGGCTTGGGGGTGGGGTCCACAGTTTTCATTGGTTCTAGTCTATGGGCCCTACCATTAAATCCATGGGCCCTCCTTCCAATGCCTAGAAAGCCGCCTGAAAAGGTGACCACTGTATAGCATAACTCTAAGATATAAACAATCAACTAAACTCAAGACATTTTTCGCTTAAGTATTAAAATAGTAACATATCAAAGATATCTTGGGATCTCACACTAAAGGTCCAAGAGGTATTTCACTTGTGATAAAATCTTACTTATGTATGATACCACACAAATGAAATCTGACACACACACATGAAAAGCTATGTTGGCATTTTGAAAACACATGAAAGGCCATTTGATCGGGCATATAAGCCGGTCGATCGTTCGTGTTTTTGATAGATTTTATAGAAGGTATTTGGTTCGAATGGCCTATGAGGCTGATGGTTTGGCCCATGAAGCCAAACGATGGGCGTGATGGTTATTATATGTTCGGACATGAAAAGTGAGACTTTTCACTCTCTTTCACACCTCAAAACCAAGGTTTTAAAAACCGGACCGGTCATCGCTTTCTAAAATTAGAGAAAACAAAAGCGAATCAAGTTCTATTTTTTTAAAAGAAATTGTATTCAAATAGATTATGACTATTGCATTTAAAAAATAAAGCAAGAAAATTATAATTAGGTTCCAACAGGTTTCAAACTTTGATTCAAATGATGACCTTGAATTATCTACTCAATCTAACATACACAACCAAGTTGGAGAAATTCCATTCATGGCAATTTTCATCATAGAATAACATTAACATGGTAAAAATAATTGACGTTAATAACTCTACTTCCCTGGCTGTAATGCTTTCAATTTGACAACCACTTAGTTGTGGAGATCTTCTTTATCTGCTACCCTTTTGCACTTTTCTAATTCCAAGCAATCAAAGCAATTCCTTGGAAAGAAAATTAAACTAATCAGAAATCGGTCAAACCAGTGACCAAGTCTCTGACAATGCCACCATTTGATTGCTTGAATCTTACTTATTTTACTCGCAATCGCAAGAGCCTAGTTATAGACTAACGACTATGAGGTCAAACCCAAAGGACTTGGTACGAAATTCAACCTAGTTCTAAGATAATGCTTAACTAATTTTAAAAAAAGTTTGATTTTTAATTAAATAAAACAAGAAAATTTTATGAGAAAGATACCAAGACTTCGAATCCACCCTAACTAAATAGATTTTCTCTCCGTTAAACTCACACAATTCTAATTGATAAATTATCCGTGTTTCTCTCAAAGTCACGCATAATTGGGAAAAGTGTGCAGCCTACTAAATCAATTAACTCTAAATTAGTGGATCCTTCTCTCTGATTTTTACAATTGCGCTGCAGGTTAATAATTCCGGTCTTAATTTTAATCTGGTGTCAGAGAATGGTTGGAAAGTATGGTATCTGTTGGTGCAGGAGTTGTCAATGTGAGCTCCAGACTTGGGTAGATTGCATGGAGGGCACAGTGTGAGTTCTCATAGGTTTAGTTAAGAAACCTCTTGGCATTATAGCAAAAAAAATGTAACTTCTTGGCATGAACGTTATGTTTCTGCCTTCTTGTTCATTAAGTTTGGCATACATATCTGACAATCTTGTTGGATGACTTCTTGCACTTCTTCTCTTTTTAATTTCCTAATTTGGAAGCAGACTTAAATGGTTGAAAATTTCTACTATCACCTTTTGGAGCTTGCGTCATTTGTAGAAACACATTTTTGGGATGTGGTAGGTATTTCAGGATGGGGAGAGCAATTGTTATTGCCTTCGTAGGTTAGAACTGCCATGACTCCTGCGCAGGGGAACATATCAGCCGAGGAAGCCTGACCAATTAGTCAATGGGAAGTTTTTTGTAAGAGGGAAATACCCTTTTTGGGATGTTGTTTAATGAAATCCAAAATTATGAACTTCTTTGCTATACAAGAATTGTAGTATCTTCTTCTGCATATGAATGTCCCTAAGAAGAGAGTTGAATAGGAACTCACTCCGTGCAGGGTACTCGAAAACTGAAAAACTGTTTGTAAAAAAAAGGCAAATAAGGCATCCGGCGGAAAGGTTTGCCCTTCATCTTGTTTTCTAAGAGCATATACGTGATTGCAAAGAGAGATTGTGTTTTATGCCAGTCATTGGTTTTGTAGGTGCCAATTAAAGCAGAAGGCTTTCTTTTCTAGGAGGTACAAACAGGTAATAGTTTTTTCTTAGAGTAGATTGCTAGTTTGGTATGGGCATGTGCAAAGAAGACCATTAGATGCCCTTGTGAGAAGATTAGAAGGGATACATGTAAACAATGCTAAAAGAGGGAGAGGGAGACCTAAGAGAACTTGGATGGAGTTAATAAAAAAAGATTTGACTTTACTATCTCTTACAAAAGAGGTAGCCCAAAACAGGCTTGAATGGAGGAGTAAGATCCGTGTCGCCAACCCCAAATAATTGGGAAATGGCGCATTTGATTATGATATTATGATACTAGACCTGAAGCCCTCAGGATTGACCATTATGCTCACCGTTCTGGATCATCTAACCCTTTTTCCACATAAAAAGACAGCAATCCTAGCAACAAAGAGATTTCTATTTTACTTCATTAAGATTATTTTGCTTGTGTTTTTTTATGCTACAAAAAAGAAACTTCTTCTTCTTCATACTTTGAGCAAAAGAAATATAAGATAGGCATAGAAACATCGACATTCAAGCAAAAACTTGTTCATGTAAGATATCCATGTTTCTTAAAATCTCGAGCTATTAGGAAACGGAAATCTTTATTCATTTCTTGTATATTCTAACATCCCCCCTCACGTGCAAGCGTCCTCAAAGCACAGCGCGTGGAACATAATGGGATATAAATGCGTCAAGTGAAACTAGAACCCATAACCTTCCATAGCCTGGAGCTCTGATACAATGTAAGATAACCAATTTTCCCAAAAGCTAGAGCTGTTAGGAAATGAAAATCTTTATTCATTTATTGTATATTCCCACATCCCCCCTCACGTGCAAACGTCCACCAAGCGTGGCACATGAAAGGGTGGAAGACTGAACACTACAATTTTCGTGGAGATCAAAACGGATTCCATCCTGCACGACCACAACATACAGGTAAAATCCGTAAGAGTTGTTGAGGCAAGGAGAAGTTGCTATATATTAAGAATATGTGACAGAGGAACGGCACTTGACAGTTAGAACTTCACTATACCCATATATTACATTTGCAATCCTAACTTCAATATAACTTTCCAATGTCAGTCTATTAAGAGGTAGACAAGTGCAATTATCAGTCTTGAGGCCTGGATCAATGAGGTGGAAAGTCTTATTCTCATAATCAATTGATTGGATACGGTACTTATCCTCCGAACTCCATGATGTGAATGCCTAATTGTCATTGCAAGTGAGCTCACGAGAATATAAATCAAGAGTGACACTGGGATCACCGATAAGGTAAAAAGGGTAGCTTATGTTTAAGAGTTCTTCATAGGAAGAAGCATAAGTAGCTTGTTCCAAGGTAGAGATACATAGCAAGAGGAACAGGAAAATAGAGGAGAACCACATACTCTCTCCTTGTGGAGATAGAGTAGGAAAACCAATTTTCCCAAAAGCTCGAGCTATTAGGAAATAGAAATCTTCATTCATTTATTGTATATTCTCACATCCCCCCTCAAGTGCAAACGTCCACCAAGCGTGGCACATGAAATATAATTGGGATATAAATGCCTCCAGCGAGATTAGAACCCAGGACCTTCCACAACCTGGAGCTGTGATCTTGTTGGAGGCATTTGAGAAGGCTTACAATGGTAATGTTCTTCATAGAATAGTAGGCGCGAGCACCGACTATTTCTAGTTTATTTTGAGATGGATGATAGACTTGCACTTAGAGGACTTGCTTTAGTTTAATCGACTTTGCATCTTGTATTACTATATGTATATATGGTTTTGTATCCATATTTGTGAACCCCAGTTATCACGGCCTAGATGCTTAGTCGAAAATTTTTCAACCAAAGATTTATCGCTTAGAGGAACAATCCTCGAGTTTTTCCGCTACCACTCTGATTTAAAAATGGTTTTAAAAACCCGGGCCATGACACCTTTGGGGTGGACAATAGCAGACATTAAGGGTATAAGTCCTGCTCTGTGTATGCATCATATTTACCTTGAGGATCATGCAAAATCTTCCTGTGAAATGCAACGCAGACTTAACCCTAATATGAAGGAGGTGGTCAGAGTCTAGGTGCTAAAATTGTTAGATATTGGCATCATTTACCCTATATCAGATAGTACTTGGGTCAGCCCAGCTCAGGTTGTTCCTAAGAAGTCAGGAATCACAGTAGTAAAAAATAATAATAATAAATTAGTCCCCAACCGAATGACCACTGGTGGCGGGTTTGTATTGACTACAGAAAATTGAACTCGATCACAAGGAAAGTCACTTTCCTTTGCCATTCATTGATCAGATGCTTGAGAGATATGCTGATCATAGCCACTATAGCTTTTTAGATGGCTATCCAGGCTACAATCAAATTCCCATTGCTCCAAAGGATCAAGAAAAGACCACATTCACTTGTCCTTTTGGAACATATGCCTATCGTCGCATGCCATTTGGGTTGTGTAATGTACCTGCCACATTCCAACGATGCATGATGAGCATATTTTCTGATATGGTTGAGCAGTTTCTTGAAATTTTCATGGATAACTTCTCGGTGTTTGGATCCTCTTTTGATGAATGTTTACACCATTTGTCTCTTGTCTTGGCAAGGTGTAAAGAAATAAATCTTGTCCTAAATTGGGAGAAATATCACTTTATGGTTCGTCAAGGGATAGTTCTGGGGCATGTTATTTCTAATAAAGGAATTGCAGTTGATAAGGCCAAAGTTGACTTAATTTCAAGTCTGCCTCCACCATAGAATGTTGTATTGGATATCGGTAAAATATCGGTCGGCCTAATAGACGAAATATTGGACATATACCGGAGATATTGTGTAAAAAAATATCGGTCGTTAAAAACTAGTTTTTACTGTATATTTTCACAATCTAACTTCTAAAATGAGTTATATTAATTTAAACAAAGAATACATTTCAAAATATGCATAAAATGCATATTAGGATAGAAAACAAACATGAAAGTTTTTTTTTAAAAAAAAATTTCAAAATTTTTTTTTCAAAAAATATTTTTTAATTCAAAAAATTCCGATATATAGGTCCGAAACCGATACTTAATGGTATCGGTGTATCGGTTTGTGTCCGATACCGATATATCAGCGAGACAATTTTCCATGGCCTCCACCAAAATCAGTAAAGGAGGTTCGATCTTTTCTTGACCATGCGGGGTTTTACAGAAGATTCATCAAAGACTTTAGCAAAATTTCTAGACCATTGTGCAATTTTTTGGCTAAAGAAACTCCTTTTGTCTTTGATGATGAATGTTCTAAAGCGTTTGATCAACTTAAGTAATTTCTCACATCTGCACCCATCATCCAACCACCAGACTGGAATTTACCTTTTGAGCTTATGTGTGACGCATCCGATTATGTGGTCGGAGCTGTCTTAGGGCAGCGGGTGAATAAGATACCCAATGTCATCTATTATGCAAGTAGAACTCTCAATGATGCTCAACTCAATTACTCTACGACAAAAAAAGAGTTGTTGGCTGTAGTTTTTGCTCTAGATAAGTTCCGATCATATCTCTTAGGATCCAAGGTCATAGTGTTTTCAGATCATGCAGCTTTGAAATATCTTCTTTCAAAGAAAGACATTAAACCTCGTTTAATCCGTTGGGTCTTATTATTTCAAGAGTTTGATATTGAAATAAGAAACAAGAAAGGTTCTAAAAATGTTGTTGCTGATCACTTGTCTCGACTCATTGATGAGCCTGCTGAGGAGCCCTTACCTTTGAATGAGTCATTCCCTGACGAACAACTTTTTGTTGACTCTCAATTGCCTTGGTATGCTGATATTGTTAATTATCTTGTCACAACTCAACTTCGTGAACATTGGACAAAACAAGATAAATCCAAATTTTTTGCCAAGGTTAAGCATTTTTTATAGGATGATCCATACCTATTCAAGTATTGCACAGATTAAATCATTAGGAGATGTGTACCGGAGCATGAGGTTGATAGTATCATTTTTTTTACCATGCACATGCATGTGGCTCCATTTCGGTGCGAAAAATACCGCTGTAAAAATTTTACAGAGTGGTTTCTATTGGCCTACTTTATTCAAAGACACTCATGAGTTTTACACAAAATGTGACCGATGCCAACGTATGGGTACATTATCACGTAGGTCCATGATGCCCCTTACAATCATTCTGATTGTTGAACTTTTTGATGTTTGGGGTATTGACTTTATGGGCCCATTTCCTCCATCGTTTGGTCATCTCTATATCCTTGTTGTAGTAGATTATGTTTCCAAATGGGTTGAGGCAATTCCCTGTAGAATAAATGATCACAAAGTGGTGGTTTGTTTCTTGAAAGAAAACATATTTTCTTGTTTTGGAACCCCTCGTGTAATTATAAGTGATGGTGGTACAATTTTTGCAATAGAGCTTTCGAATCACTTCTGAAAAAGTATTCCATTGCTCATAAAATTGCCTCCCCATATCATCCGCAGACATGTAGGTAAGTTGAAGTTTCAAATAGGGAAATTAAACGCATTCTTGAGAAAATGGTTCGTCCCGACAGAAAGGATTGGTTTGAAAGATTGAATGATGCATTGTGGGCTTACCGTACTGCATTTAAGACACCGATTGGAATGTCTCCCTATAGACTTGTATTTGGAAAACCTTGCCATTTACCTGTGGAATTGGAACATCGTGCTTACTGGGCCATCAAAACTTTTAATTTTGATATAGACAAGGCTGGATCACTTCACAAGTTGCAACTCAATGAATTAGACAAGATTCGTAATGAGGCTTATGAGAATACGAAGATTTACAAAGAATGGACTAAAGTTTTTCATGATAAGTCAATACTGAGGAAGTCATTTGAGCCTGGTCAAAAAGTTTTGCTCTACAACTCCAGGTTACATCTCTTCCTAGGAAAGCTCCGTTCACGATGGTCTAGACCTTTCGTTGTATACAAAGTATTTTCCCATGGGGCAGTTGACATTCAAATCCCTAAAGATGGAACTATTTTCGAAGTTAATGGTCAAAGATTGAAACCATATTTAGAGAGTTTTACTGAAAGGGAGGAGATCATTCTGGATTTGGATGAACCTACTTCACCTAGCTAATTTTTGGTTACGTCTGGCTGAAGACATAAAACTTTGCACTTTTGGGAGGCAACCCAAATTTTTGTTTCTTGATTGTTTCTTATTTGTTTAATATTTAGGTTGTTAAATACATGTGTGGGGGATGCTACAATCTAGGTTTGGGGGTGTATTTTATTTTTCCATATTTTTTACTCACTCCTCATTCTTAATTTGTGTGTTTCAATGCTCTACATCTACCATGAAGCTTCTCCATTCAGGTGATTTCTTTCCTTACACTCATTTTCTTTTACTAGTCATTGTAGTATTTATCTTGGTCAACATTGAGGGCAATGTTTAGTTTAGGTTTGGGGGTGTAGAAAAGAAAAATAGTATTTCTTTGGTTTCTATCATAAAAAAAATAAGAAAAATAAAAAACCATTAAAAAATAATTAAAATAGTTTTTTGGTTGTTTGTTAGTATTTTTTTGTAGGTTTTGGTAGTTTATCCCCTTATTATGCATACTTCAATTTTTAAGAGATTAATTTACATTGAAAGTGTGAGTAAGTATACTAGAGGATAGAAACATTTAACTAAGCATATCTTTCTGTTACATTCCTCTTGGATCAGGTGCTTGAGGTAAGAAAACTCATTCACACACACTAGTTACATAAAGTAATACCCTCTAGAGATTTGTTGAATGCTAATTTTCAGTGGGATGTCTTTAGTCATAGTCATTGGATGATATGTGGTTGTCTGTTGAGCTTACAAGAATGCTGATAGGCTATTTACTTGGCTATGGCAAGGGCTTGGAACCAGAAATAGGTTGAGAGTATAATACAACCTGGACAAAATAAAGATTGTTGGAAAAAATGAAAAAAATGAGAAAATGAAAGAAAGAAAGGGGTTGCTTGACTAGTATAGGATTAACTTAGACTGATGCTCAGGCCAGAAGCGGTCCATACTTAAAACCTAATGCCCCAAGCCAACTGGCTAGAAGTCATTGGCCTGAAACCTAAGCATCTTGAAGTCAGGCCTTACACAGTCATTAACCTTTGTGTGTGTGATCAAACCCAAGAGAAGGTTGACAAATTGTAAGTGTCGAAGTGTCGAACCAGAGGGAATGATGTAGAATTAATCTATTCCTGTGACGACCCAAAATTTTGTGAAAAAAAAAGTATAATTGATGACATCTTGAAGTGAGAAACTATAAACTCCAAGATTAGGTTTGGCGTCAGGGGAATAATGCATATTTTAGGGGAAGTTACATTCCTAATTAAAGTAAGATTAGGCAAAGTGAAACATGATAACTATTGTTGGACTAAGTTGAATTATTAAGGTAAGTAATGTATAAACCTTAATTAAACTAAACAGTTGACCACGGGTCAAATTAATGCTCTCGGCCAGAACTGTTTCTGCGCCAACAGCTTGAACTAAAACGGTCATAACTGAGTCTGCAGGTGTCGGAATGATATGACATCAGTTGCGTTGGATTCTAGACTCATAGTAGAATCTACTGTAAAAATATCTCGTTGTAATTCCTCACGTGCTGTCCGTAGGAATTTTGTAAACCTTGCTGATCTGTTTTGGACAGAACCCTATTTTCAAATTATAGTCCTACTCGGAGTAGGAATGGAGTAGTGTTGCATATTGGAATTAGATTCCCCAAAAGCTAGGAGTTTAAACATCTAGAAGAGTGTCTCGAGCTGGAGATATACCTCATATCGTGGATAAGTGTGTAAAGATAAGATTGTAGAGTCCTACTTGAAGTAGGAATAACACCAAGTATTAATCTGGAATAGGACTCCTCTGAAAGATGGGAGTCTAATAAGCTAGAGGATAAGTCTGGCCCCAAGATAAGTTGTAGAGGAGTGGATTCACTCAAATCTTCTAGATGATATACTTTGAGTTGGAGTAGGATTAGGAAGAGTGATATCTATAAAATATACACATTTTTATATACCTTTCTGCCTATATGTTAGTCGTAATTTTAGTTGAAGTGAGGATTATTAACGATTAATCATGATTAGGTGAGTAATTAGGATTTTAATAAATAAATGCACTTAATTGATCAATTTAGATGTGTTAATTAGATTTAATGGATTCACATCTTATTATGCGTCTAATTTGATGTTTAATTTCATTTATATAGGCTTTGAGAGTTTCAAATGCAGATCGTCAAAAGTGCACGCACATCAAACTGGTTCGGTGCTAAGATTGAAGATCTGACAGATGCGGTTGATATGTCGGGTTTTAAAGAAGAAAACGAAAAAAAAGAAAAATGGACGGTTTCGGTTCAGTTCGAGAAAAAGAAAAAAAATAAACCCGACTCAATCCATCAGGTGTTGCAGCAGAGCCGAAGCTCGAGCTTTCATGGCGGATCGGCAAGGCTGGGCTCGACGGCAGCGGTGATCGATGGAGGCAATGCAGCGGCGGCCATGGGCGAGGGAAACATAGTGATCTACCTTTGTTCGAGCAAGAGATGGTGACGGCGAGAACGATGACATCGGTGAGGTATGACGGCGGCAAAAAGATCGACGCCGGTGAAGGAAGACGGAGAGGATCAAGGCGGCGTGACTGGGAAGAGAGCCGTGATGGAATTGGACTCAAAATGGTGTTGGTATTAAAAACGACAACTTGTGCTCAATCGGGAAAGTGAAACAGAATCATGCCGAAATTGGAAGAGGCGGATGTGAATAGGAAATTTGAGTTGGGATCTGGTTTGGATTCCTTCCATGGATGGACTTGGCTTGGCCACATATAAAAACAGAGTCTTGGCTGGAAAAAAAGGGGGCTTGACAGAAATAAAACAGAGACGTTCGGGGGCGATTCTCCGTCGGATTCCGGCAGGGTCTTGGCCGGAAGAAGAAGAGAGGAAGTAGGCCAGAGGAGAAAAGGAGGAAAGACTGGTTTTTGTGACTGCTACAGTGCTGTTTTGGGTTGCTACAGTGCGCGACTCATCCGGGAAGACAAATGAATAGTGCTACAGTCTGTGAAGTGAACAGTACTCCTGCAAATGACTTCTTCGACGAATCAGGTTTTTTCTTCCTTTCTTTTCATGTCTAGCTAATTTTATTGTACAAAGACTGGATGAAGCTCTATTGACTTGTGTATGACTCTCGATGTTTATTTGCAATTCTAAAGTAGTCAATTTTATTGCATATGCTTAATAAATTTTACTATGATTGTTCTACTTATCGAGAGATGGTAGAGTTGATTGTTAGTGAAATTAAACTAAGGGTTTGTTAATGTCCGAGAGGTATTAGCGAGTTCCAAGGTATTATTTGAATAAAAATTGTATTTTTATTATTGATCTTTGCTCGAGAGAGGGAGATTAATTAAGTTAAATTTAATTGTTTACTTGTATGTTCGAGAGGACTACACACATTAAGATTATTCGTGACTTCGAGAGGGGCACGGATAATTGATCACTTAGAATTGTACGGGTTTAACGGAGAGGATAACTATTTAGTTTGGGTGGATTCGAAGTCTTAGTATATTTCTCATCATATTATTTTCACATAAATTTCATTGCTTTGTTAAATTAGAACTTTTCATTCTGTTATAACTAGTTATGTAAAAAAATCAAATCTTTCATTAGAATTAAGTTGAATCAGTCCAAGTCCTTTGGGTTTGACCTCGTTTCCGCTAGTCTATACGTAGTCTCGTGCGATTGCGAGTAAAAAGAGTTAAAAATTCAATCAATCAAAGAGGAATCAGATGGACGGTGGAAGAAGGAAACCTACTTGGCTAGGACTCCCTCTAGCCACAGGATTAGTTTCGGAGAATCCTTGTAGTTATAAACTTACCAGATATGGATAGACTTCAAATGGGATAAGGATGAAGAGTTACCAATTGGATTAGGACTCCAATTGAGGTGGTTGGGACGTCCTCTATAAATAGAGGAGCCGGCTTCTGCATTTTCTGCAACTCTCTCTCTCTTTCTCCTAATTGACAACCCCTTTCTCTTCTTTTTCTCTCTCTCGACCCCTATTTTTCTTCTCTCTCGTCGCTCTCTCTTGCTGGCTGATTTAAAGAGGTGACAAATGAGGTGCATAGGACGTTGGAATTAAGGCAAAGCAAGAAGATATCAACGAACGGTTTGAGGTAGGATGTTTTTACGCAACTCTTTCTATGGTCCTGTTCTTCTACAGCGCCTAGATTTTCTTGCGTTTGAAGTCAGATACTTGCGTGTTCTTACTGATGTTGAGTTGAATCTTATTCATACTTATACTCTTGTGACCTTGCTTGAATTATATACATTGTTGTCATGTTAAAATTGTAGTAATCGATTACGATCGCTTACATGATTCGTGTCTCTATTGCATATATTGTGTTAAGAAAGAACCCTCATTTGTGTTGGTCTTTTCTTGTTGCTGCCATTTTCAAGTGCGACATTGCTGTTCAGTTTTAGAAGTCCTAATTCCTAAGGTTAAGACTTATTTAATCAAGGTTATAACATTGCTAAACATATATGGTTTTACTAAGCATTACAGTCGGTCCCGGATTAGTTTTTCATTCTCGGCCAAACTGATTTTTGTACCAACACCCTGTACGAGATAATTCATAAGTAATTTTAGAAAAATTAGAAAAATACATCATTAGTTGTGTTATGTGCTAGACTCACACGACTATCTCCAGTAATTTTATACAGTCCATAAACTTTCAGTATTATTCTCGGAAAGTGTGTCTTTCCACCCCTTTGTTCTAGAAAGATTATGCATTCTTGAATTCTACTGATCTAAACAATGTTCGTAACCAAGTGTATTGACCAAACACCTATGATCAATCGTGTGTCAGCCTATATTTATGTATCATGTGATGAATACTCTAACTATTAATTGTCTATGATGAGGTGTTATAAAAGTATATTGCAAAGTTTATAAAAGAAGCCTATCTATGTCGGTTAACATATCTATTGTCTATTTATTCCAAATACTCTACCAACCCTTTATGAGGTCTTAATATACTAATACAAATTAGTTCTACCATGCTGATATGTTTTAAATTAATTACATATGGCTTATAATAAGAATTCAGTAATACTAAAAATCCTATAAGTATTGTTAGCTTTTCTAAGAACCATGACCGATCAATGTGTAAAGTCTTAAATTAGTAACATACATATATACGAGTAACTGAGAAACACTATTATATGTTAAAAATATAACAGCTACGAGTCTTCGTATCATGAACCGGTCCTTAGGTTTTGAACCTATTGTATCAACTTTCTGTCTTTTCTATACACTTTGAACACCAATCTGAGTTTCAAGTCTTCTATCTCTCTTAAAGCCACGATGAGCAGCATTTCCCTATGTCTTTTCTGGGGTTTCTTACTTAATTCATTTACATATAATGCTTCTGTGTTTGCTTGAATGCTTCTAGTAGTTCTATCCAGAGAATTAAATTCCTTAGGGATTGGCGTATCTCTGTAGTTTGCATTATGAAGTTTCCTCAGGGATTGGCGTATCTCTATAGTTTGCATTATGAAATATCCTCAGGGACTGGCGTATCTCTGTAGTTTGCATTATAAAATACTTTATTGAAGTCTCCTAAGAGATTAGCGTATCCCTAATGGAAATCATAGTATGCTCAATAAGCCATGACAGAAATATTGATCTTTCGAGGTCTTTGTACTTATAATTGGGATTAGCGTATCCCTACCTTATCGAGGCATCATGTGCACTTTTTAGATTGTTAGGCATCATGGAAGGCCTACACAGTCTCTGCCCATTGTGTCCATGAACAACGATGGGGCCCATGTCCTAGATTCATGGCAGGGTTCTTATCGAGAACCCCTAGTGGCGAATGGGTATGCTGTCTACTTGTGAGCAGCAATGATTTGAGAGCAGAAATTCACTCCCTTTTAGTATTATCAATAATTGTGGTGTCTAATTGCTTCATTCGGATATTTGAGCTTCCTGACATTAATGATGAATCATCTCTTTCAACTGTCTTGTAACATATTACAGATTCATGTTACAACTACTTCCATTAAATTATATTATTCTTGAATTGTCTTGTTATATTCTATTGCGGTTTTGCATTCTACTGGGTATTTCTATGGAATACTCATGCATCCGGCGATACAGGTTTAGTTGTTGATAGCTCGTAGAGGAGAGCTGGATAAAAAGGTGGATTCGTAGAAGAAGAGTTCAAAGCTTAGACTTTATAATTTCAGTTTATCTTGATGATTTTGTAATAATGGCTTTTGGACTATTAGAGAACATAAGAAGTTATTATTTATTGTTCATTTTGGATTCTCATTTATAAATAGTTTGTCCCTTGAGGGTTTGTCATTTTACACTTATAATTATATTTGTGTGAATAATGGTGCAATTATCTGTGACGCCTCAAGTATTCAGCATATTTAAAAAGAAAGCACTCCGATAAGAGCTAAAAATTTGGGGCGTGACAATTCCAAACTAATTTCAAACCTATTAAGCTTAGCAAATTAAAATTCTTATAAGGAAATTATGTAGAGAAATTATAATTTAATTATCTATGAAATTAAAAACTACGATTACCAATTCAATTAAATTAACTAGAGATAGCGAAGATAATCGATGAGAAATATCAAAGCTTCAAAGATCAATTATTTAATCAATACTCTACATCTATTTAATTACGGAATTAGATTTAAATAATAATTTGACATAATCGAATGATATTGCATTCAAGCTCATCATAATAACTAACATAAAAATATCAATCAAATATTTATCATTAGCAAGCATAGTCTACTAATTACAGGGAATTATAAGCATTCGACATACCTTACATTAACGACAAATCAAATAATTATATAGATTATGGCTTTATCAAAACATCGCATTCAACCAAATAAACAATAAAAACACTTTATAGACGTAAAAATATCAATCAAATAATGTCACCCCTAGCTTTGACAAAAGATTTAGCTCTTCATATTCATGAGAAAAATCAGATTCGGAAGAAATCGCATCGGGAAAAAACAATGCCGTAATTTTACTATTCACGGGTACTATAGCAGTACTATAGCAGCAAAAACATTGTTCACAGAACACTATTCATCGTCTTCCTCAACTCCCGGTTACTGTAGCAAATTTTGAAAGTATTGTAGCAGTACTGTTCACTGCCAAAAATCAAGTCTTTCTTCCTCGAATCTCTTCCTCTTCTTCCCGCCGTTGATTCTCCTCTTCCTCCTTGATTTCCAACCAAAATCCCACCGGAACACAACCCAAATCACCACCCAGCTTTTGAAATGAAGCTCTATTTTTTTTCAAAATAGAACACTTTTTTTCTGCTCCTCTCTTTTCCTCCTTTGTTAGTCTCTTATATAGGCGTCCCAATCACCCTATATCATTCCAGATCCAAGCCTATTATCCCTTCAAATACAAACCACAATGTTTAAAAAAATCAACAACATGTACTTAGTTCATAATCAACGGGAATATAAAAGCCCTCAAATAAATGGTTTTATTCTACACCTTCATCTTGGAAATTTATGCTCAATATGATATGGAATGATAGTTTAATAGTAAAAGTGTAGAACATTGTTGCAATATATTCTAAATTTCTGTTTTACACATATCCAATGCGACCCATTAACCAAAGAACATCAGAATCTACATAGTCATCGTAAACTTTAGGATCATGATAGCACAAATGCCTGCGCACCCTCCTTCGGGTCCAACATTCTAGATTTGAGAGGATAATACACCATAGATCTTTTTTTTCTTTTTTTTTTTAGTAGGACTGTGTAAGGCATGACTTCAGGATACTTAGGTTTAGCAATAACTCAGGAAAATAACTCCCAGCACAGTTGGCTTAAGGCATTAGGTTTTAAGTATAGACCGCTTCGGGCCCGAGCATCAGCCGAAGTTAATCTTATAATAGTCAAGCAGCCCCTTTCTTTCTTTTTGTTTTTATTTTTTGCATTTTTTTTCACTATTCGTATTTTCATCGCATCTTATTTTGTCCAGGCTGTATTATACTCTCAACCTATTTCCGGTTCAAAGCCCTTGCCATTGCCAAGTAAATGGTCTATCATGATCTTTTAAGCTCAACAGACATCCACATATCAACCAATGACTCTGACTAAAGACATCCCACTGAAGATTAGAATTCAACAAATATCTAGAGGGTATTACTTTATGTAATAGTGTGTGTGAGTGAGTTTTATTAGCTCAAGCACCTATTCCAAGAGTACTGTAACAGAAATATATGCTCAGTTAAGTAATTCTATCCTCCAGTATACTTACTTATACTTCCAATGTAAATTAATCTCTTAAAAATTGAAGTATGCATCATCACGTGATAAACTATCAAAACCTATGAAAAATACTAACAAACAACCAAAAAATTAATCAAAATTTTTTTTTTTTTTTATTAATTAAAAATTCAAAATAAGCAAGAAAATAACTAAGCTATCCTAATCAAATATATTCCTATACCCCCAAACATAAACTAAACATTGTCCTCAATGTTAAGAAGGAAATAATGGGCATACAAATAAATTGGGTAAAGGATAGAAATTACCTTGATGACTGCAAATTGCTAAAATCCCATGCGAGTGAAAAGTATCAGCAAAAAAGAAGATGATAGCAATCACAATATCCAACCAGAAAATATCATCTAACAAATAAATAACCTAAAACAAAGAAAAAGCTCGGCTGCCTCCGAGGAGCACTAAGTTTCCTGTTTTCAGCTAGACTGAGTTTAAGAGTATTCAATCATGATAATTGGGATCAGACAGAGGAATACTCTCAATTTCTGAAGGAATCAATTCCAGATATGGCTTAAATCTTTGACCATTTACTTTAAACACATCGCCATTCATTGGATTTTCAATTTCAATAGCTCCATGAGGATAAACAGATTTAACAATAAATGGACCAATCCATTTAGAATGGAGTTTGCCAGGAAATAAATGCAATCTAGAGTTATACAAAAGAACTTTTTGTGAAGGTTTAAAGGTTTTTCGATGAATGTGTTGATCATGCAAAACCTTCATTCGTTCTTTGTAAATTTTTGAATTCATATAGGCATCATTCCTAAGTTCTTCTAATTCATTTAGTTGAAGCTTACGCACAGAACTGACGTCATCCAAACTAAAATTAAACATCTTTATAGCCCAATATGCCTTATGTTCCAATTCCACATGCAAGTGGCAAGCTTTTCCATAAACAAAACGACGACCATATTTTTGTAATACGATTTCTTTGAGTCTTTTGGTAACAATATGTGACCTCACTTCTTTTCATGTTTCAGGATGTAAACTTAATCAGAAAGGCCATATAGAGATATATAGCAAGAAAAAGAAGGCTCATGCAAAAAAGATTACTTGGTTTCAGGTATCTTCTTGTTTTGCTCTTTATTGAGTACTATTATTGATAACTAATATTATTAGTTTATGCATACTCACTCGTTGCAAATGCTATACTATGTTAGTACATTAATTATGTTAGAAATTCACATATATCAAAATCTCTTCAACAGTTTGCACCTGGGAACTCAACAGAAGTGCTGATTACATCAGCTGATTCACAAATACGTGTTTTTAAAGGCACTGATCTTGTTCAAAAATTCAGAGGTAAAGTGTGAATCAGCTATGATTGTGCTTTCTGCTAATGTAGTGTATTAATTCAGAACTTTCTAAGGATATTCACATTCCTTTTACTTCATATGTGTTTTATATGTAAGTTTTTAAGTGCCAAATCTATCTCTAACCGTACCATGAGTTCCAGACTACAAATAGCTCTCATGCAATTTAGATGCTAAAATTATGTTTTGTATAAAGCTGAAGACCTCAAAATTTCGTATCCCTTCATCTGTATGTGCACTTTTGCATTTTGGTATGTATTTGTCCATCCCTGAAGTGTGACCTGATTTGCAGATTTTCCTATCGAATTCTTTTGTCTTGATAGGCTTCCGCAACACCAGCAGCCAAATAGCAGCTTCTTTTACTCCAGATGGAAAGTATGTTGTTTGTGCTAGTGAGGATTCGCAGGTGTATGTCTGGAAGCGTGAAGATTTGCAGAATGTGGGCAATAATCATTTAAATGGAAATGGCGGCAAATTCAAAGGTCAAATGATCACAAGGTCTCATGAACATTTTCACTGCAGAGATGTATCTGTTGCAATACCATGGCCAGGGACTGCCAAATATGAACCCCCATGTTGGCCAATGCACTATAGGAGAGACAACCAACACAGCCACTTATCAAGATACCCAAGCACTCAACAACCTGCCACTCTTGAAGATGCCTTTATGAGCACTAGGAGCCATCTCCCACCTCTTCCTAATAAGAAGACAGAATTTGCTAGCATTTCGGAGAAGGATCTCGCTGATCCGTCCTGCTCAGACTCTGACATTGGTGGCAATATGTCATTTGATTCAACAATGTCATGGAGATTTGATGGTTTCTCCTCCATTTTTGCTTCTGGAGTATCTTATTCATCATCATTGTCATTGTTATCCTCTCGGTGGTTATCCGATGGGAATGCCACATCCGGTAGTGCTATCCATCCGCCAACAGCATGGGGTCTGACTCTTGTGACAGCAGGCCTTGGAGGGGAAATTAGGATATACCAAAACTTTGGGCTGCCTCTCCGCTTACAGAACCAATCACTCTTGAGATTATAGCATTTTGACAGAGCATTTCCATGTTCTATTACCGCTGCCTATTTCCGAGATCCAAGTTATTGCATCCATTGTAAATGTCATGTTACATATGTAAGTGAGGGAGGGAGGGAGGGAGAGAGCAGCCGCAAGAGGCAGTTCCACTAGTTGTATGTAATTGCTTGGTGGTATTTGACCCCATACATTTGAGCCCTTTTTTTTCTTTTGCAGATAAATTTTCAGTTGTTGCTAACATGTAAATGATTGTACGCGTTTTTCAGAAAAGCAAACTGACAAGACCAATTCTATTGCTCAAAATACTGAACAAAAGGAATTCATCATGTCCTATATCATAGGGAGCTTGAGATTAAGCCAGTCCTTCCCTCCAATGGCTAACCCTTCCAGTTATATACTCATCCATAGCTTCTAATATATCCTCAAACAAAAGCTTGAGGAATTTCTAAAGCTTTGCCAACCTCAACCCTAACGATCTATTCCCTCAGCCGCTCAAATGTCACCCTTCAGTCAGCCAAAAATTTCAACCTATGCTACTATGATTTCTTGAATTTGCTGCTGTTGGCCAAACCATGTGGTCGACTATATATACAGATAAAAGGCTTCTGTCTAAAACTGGTGCACATAAATTTCAAAACAAACAGAACTGTTCCTTGTTTCCAATAAAAAGCCTCTCTCCTGTCTGGTCGATGAACACATAAAGAAGCTTACATCACTTTAATAGGAAGATGTAAAATGAACAAAATAGCAGGAAGATGGTCCCATGGACCAGAACAAATGACCGAACCTAAAATTATTATAAAATAGAACAAACTATAGAGCAGAAGTCGATTGCAATAATATCTGTATGCAACCATCTCATATGAGGAAGCAAGTTGATTTGCACAAAAAGTTATTGCATTTTCTTTTTCTTTTGTTGGTAACTCTAAGGAGTTTGTATTTGTTACATTAGCAGGGAATTTGTTTAGGTGCTCCCTGAAAAAATGTGATCCCTATTGCAGGGGGCTGAGTAGCACCGGCAGGCAATAGCCAATAAGGTTATAGTAAAATCGTTTTTACAAAATACAGCAAAACAGAAATTGAAAGGCGCACTTTATATTTTATTTCTGCAGGCATACCCTACATGTCATTTCTGCATTACGTTCCTAAACAGGCACCTGGCAAACAGTCTATTTTCTAAAGTTGAGGTACCCGACTCAACTGTAAGTCCTTCCCCCACTTCCACATTCTTCTGTCAAGCATTGACTGAAGCTAATCCTCTTTGTGTTTTCCATATCCAGTCCAAAATATGAGAACAATCATCACGTCTTACAAATAGCCTGCATGTTAATAACCGATCAACAAAATAGGCTGCACTTAGTAATCTGTCAGGTAATTTGCAACCAATGCCACATAACATATTAAACATAACCAGGTACCGGTTCCTAGTGCGATATGCCTTCAGATCATAAGTTTCCTTGCGATTAGAAACATCTTTCTCCATACGAAGTGACTCAAGCAAAACAAACTTTCCGGTATGGTCATAATACGCATCAAGGATACCATTGAGTACCTTCTCCTGAGCAAGAGAATATATTTAAGACCATGCAAGCAAAAAATGCAAAGTAATAGAAGCTATGTCATAGTTTCATCACATTAAAATAAATATACCAAAAGCCAGAGTAAACAGGCTAATCTGGACACCCAAGATCAATCAGTAGTGAAGTTGTCATCTTTTCCAGCATCTAAAGCTAGGTAATTAATAATCAATGAAAAGTGTGATCCTATATTCTGTCGATACTGACATTGGGACTAGTGATGTTGTGAGAGTCAAGTTCTACCTTTAAACAAAAGAAAGGAAGCCAAAGCTTTATCCTAGTGGCACACTTGCGGATAAGTATTATGGGCAGATGTCAATGTCATACTCTCCCACTGGTGTCCTAGTTCGCTCTACTCCCACCCATAAGTTGCTCTAACTAGCAGAAAAACTAACCAAGGGTTGAGAAGCATCAAGCCACTGATAAATATGCTCATTCCGGAACCATGTCATCTGCCTTTTTGCAAAATTCCTGTTGATGTCAAGCAGAAAAGATTTAGAATAAGATTAGTCAACAAAAGTTCGACTAAGAGTATTCACATCGGTAATTTTTTTTCTAATCAGCAGTATGATATATGTAGCAGAAAGTCTCTCTAAATTCAATTCCATTGCATACGTACACAGGACTGCTGTGTACACTGTTATTTAATACGTATTCATAGCATACACCAGTTTGTGCATAATACCATCATTCTTTTATAAGGGAAAACACTTCTATATCATGCTAACAGCTTACCTAGATGCTTTCTGGAATTCAAATGGAAAATCACCAAACTCTGCAGGGGAACTCTGGCCTCCTTGCTGTCGAGACCTTAAAAGGTACTCCATTGCCTTTTAAAAAAAAAGGAAATGCAATGCTTAAAATGTTGGGCCATTTCTTATGGAAATTGAACTTGACATTGATATCTGCTAACGATAAAAAAATAAAGAAATAATAACCCCAAAATATAGATAACATGACTTATTTAGACGTACAAAAAAAAGTGAAATTCATAATGGACCTGTCTGTATCCAATTGCCGGAGTTGCAGATTTGGTGTTTGGAAGCAGACCCGACTCAAGAAGCCATGTGGCTTCTGATAAAATCCCCTGAGTTCCTACAGTTACAACTTAATGTTAATGAAGATGAAAGCAAAAACTACATGCATTTGCACAAAACTTGTCACGCCCCGGAATCCCATACCTCGATCGGAGTGCGGAAGCCAATCAATGGTATACATTTCGAGGTAGAGATCCCGGGCGCAAGACCGAACAGTCGATTTCACCACCAATTACGATCATCTCAAAAGGATTGTGTAATCGGTCATGCCCATAATCAGTGCAATACAAATACAGGCATCAATGAATGCTATGAAATGAAATTTGCTTTAATAATGGTAATCCATTTAAGAAAATCAAATCAAATAAACCTACAAATCTATGGCACACAATTGCCATTAAATGTCTTCACGGCTCCTGCGACCGCTTCACTACTGCAACTTCCTGATCTCAATTTCCATTTGCGCCTGCATCAGAGGATGCATGAGTATTTCATAGAAACACTCAGTAGGATGTAAAAACCCACTGAATTAGGACAAACAATATGAATAGGATAAGAATAACAAAGGTTTATGAAGATGTCGCAACATCTGGACTAAACCAGGGATTTATACACCTGAAAGGTTAGTCAATAATAATTCCAACCCGCAAGTAGGGAAAATAACAATAAGGCTCCTACTACACATATGAGTAAGGAGGGAATGATAATCATATTAAAAAGCTCCAGACATTAAAAGTGAAAGGAGTACAATTTCTGCTCACTGAACCGATCACCCGCAAGTGACTATACCAGAACCACCCTAGGGGTCCTCTTTTTGGAACCCTGCCATGCGTCTAGGATGCTGGCCCCACCAGTGCTTACGGACACGATGGGCGGTGACTGAAGACCTTCCGTAATGTCAACAATCTAACGTACGTATGTTGCCTCTTTTTGGGCAGTATGGAACCGCAGTACCACAAATATTAGTGACCCCGCAAGATCAAGCAATGGCATAATTTTGAGCATACTATGAATCCACTTCCGGAGAGAGTCCCGCAAGACCTCTAGTGGAGGAATTAATCAAATAATCATGATGAATAATATTTCAAAGAAATAGAGGCCGCAACACTCTAACCCCATAAGGTATCAATCACCGGGATAGACTCTCATACGGAGTATACATAGAAATGTCACACAAAGAGAATAACACAATCCATACATACGTTCATGCTCAGCCCTAGATGGAAATTCATATAGGTCTTATTGAAATGTATAAATCAGAGACAAGGTATTAATGAGTCCTAGATGATTTGGATTTCAATAGAACCTCAAACCGACACAAACACTTTATCTTCAAATACATAGTTACGGTTTTCTTGACATAAGTATTACCACATTTATCATATTAACCATAACCCAACCTTACTGTGATAGTCATAAGGACATTGTCTAGTAATAGTTACTAACACGTCATACCATCTTCACATCATATTAAGTGGTTTTACTTAAGTACTTAGTATTTTCACTTAGATTCTGCTCACTGTCTTAAGCACAACAGTCCCCTTTCGGCGGCTCCCAGACACTGTACAGTTGAGGTTATCTTCTGAAATTTTTACTGAGAATACCTTTGTGAGTCTAGTTTCTAACCCCACTTATATTTTTCTGATATCATATGAATTAGTTATGAATTATTTACTGTCGACTGTCCGTGCAGAAACAGTTCTGGCCGAAAGTGAAACACATGATTAAACTTTAATATTCTTATTCCGAACCACTTATAGATGATAATATACTCATGATAGATGATAGTACTCCCCTCCTAGATCAATTACAGATCCTGGAATTAACTAGAATTACCAAAAGATTCCCTTTTTATCATGTTTCTCCCCATATAACACAATCTTAGACCAAATATCTTTCAATTAAGTCGATTTAGGCAAAACGATCATTAAAGCATAAGACTCAATCATTAGACATCATAATCAAAGCAATATCAGAACTTTTATCTTCTGTAAAATTAATAAAGCATCCAACTTTGATCTGATTTACCATCTAGACATGAAGCATGAAGGCATATATGCATGTATCGCAATACACATGGACAATAAGACATAAATCATTAATCTCGCAAGATTCCAAGCAATACTCCAAGTAATCAGTGAGAACACTCATCATATAATGTGAGAAAAGAAGAAGACGAGAGGGAAAAACCATCCTACTCTTTATCACCAAAAGACGTCGCCTTTCTACGCGATGTTCGTCTCCTCCGCTTCCTTCAAAGCTTCCCGATCCAAGCTCTTGAGCAATTCCCACTAGAAGAGGTCTTCTAAGAGAGGGATGAACGTGGGAAGGAGAGGGGAAAGCCTCTGGACGTTCTAGGGTTTAGTTTTCAAAAGCACAAGCCTAGACTCTATGGGTTTATATAGAGTTTTTAGAAGATCTTTGCCCAATCAATTCTACCATATCTTGGGCACTTTCCACCAATGGGAGGGTCCCTAAATCACCCTAGGAACGTGCAAAACAAGTCTAGTTAGGATATGACATCTTTCCCAATCAAATCCGCCTCAAAATTAGGTTAGAAATCACCAAACCGCAACTGGCGATCGATCGTGCAATACGGCAATCGATTGTTCTGCGCTGTTTACAAACTGCGCGATGGCGTCGATCGAAGCCGATCGATCGTGTTCTAAGCCGATCGATCGTTTTTAGCGCGATCGTTCGTGTTTATTCAATTTCCCATATCTTTTTACTCCGAACTCCAAATCACATAAAATTGGTGTCGTTGGAAAGCTCTTCTCACCAACTTTAATTTAAACAAGGCACCACATGGTCAAATCAATCATTAAGAGGGTTAAATTTCAGTTTTAAGATACTTACTAATTTTCTGGATGTTACAAAACTTATCAGCTAAACTGCACAATGAAAATAAATATATCAGTTGAAAGATGTACATAAAAAAATAAGAAGAAGATTTTCTGTAGAACACAAAAACTAATGCCAGGAATTATAAAAACCTGTAAGCATTTCCTCACACCGCAAATCAATGTGTCTATAAAGATCCACCCGTTGGCTTGAAAGGAAGTAGCAAAGAAACTCGTAGTCAAGATCTCTACAAAAGTTTTCGTGAACGTTAGCTGCAGATAATACAGCATCATTTGAGGGACGCACAAATCTCGAATCCAACTGTTCCTTGAAAGCATTATAGGGTACGTTGAAAGCAGATGGAGGTGATCCACTGGCCTGCCAGAGAGGAAAGGAACAAAATGCATTATACTAAGTGACAGTAGATGGAGACTTGTTAGGATCATATCAGGGCCTATTGCAGGTCTGACAATTAGACATTGCACCATCTCAACCCTAGTCGTATTGATCAATTGAATCTGACTTTCCATGCACAAATGAAATAAAGCATTCGAAATATTCATTATTTTAGCTGTTCTCTCAAAACAAAAGTTACTTTTGCTCTAAATAAGCACTACTACAATGTGGGCTACTGCTGCTACACTAGCTAACTTCATCATATTCAAACTATTAATTAAAATCTTAAATGGAAAGAAAGATTATTCTTCCCATATGCTAGTCCAATTAGAAATTAGAGAAGATATTTCTCCTGGCTACAGTTCGATCACCCCGGCCGTGTTTGTATCATTTCTGTAACTTAAGGAGAGATAATAATATTAAAGAATCCACCCCATGTGAGGGAGCAACAATGGAACTTTGAGTAATAGCAACACTCAGCAAGGCAAATGAAAAGCTAAGGGTTAAAACTCATAATAAGAACTTCTACAAAGACATATCTGGTCATATCACAGCATGTCTGCAAATTGAGAATTTATATGAACTATTGCAACCCGCGCACTTTCCAGCATTTTCCATGGCAGTTTAATAAATCATGGCATATTAGTATAACGAAATATTTACCTTGATAATTTCAAGGCTACGTCTTAATCTGTACCAATCATTGCGAGCCAAAGATTGAGCTTTAGGATCACCAGCTTTATCAAGTAACTCCACAGCTGCATCCCAATCTCCATTTTTCTGTAAGAGCATGAGCTCTGACCAAACTTTGGAACCAATCTCAGATGATGCTTTTGGAACTTCTGGTTTGCCATAGATGTACCTTTTTACAAAAACATTTAAAAAGTTACATAAAACTTGAGGAGAGGGAATGTTACAAGGACTGGAGAGGATAACAAAATCAGTACCAAATGTGTGGAAGAAAACTATAGGGATATGTAGCACTTCATCATAATCAAAATCAAGTAGTGCCTTTTTCCAACTATTTGGGGTCGGCGACATTGTAACACCTGCCCGGCAGAATGGCCAGGTGTATTATTGGAAGTTACTGGAAGCAGCTGGTGGCCGGCTGCATGTAGCACCTGGCCAGCAGAGCAGCCAGGTACATTGCTACCACCCTCAGGTAGGCGAGCGAAAGGAAGAACAGCGACAACTGCGATTTCCGGCGACAACGTCAATTCCGGCAACCTGACGGCTCCGATGCCTGTATTAGAGGATCTCACCACCAGAGGACTCTGTTCCTGAAGACTCGGTTTGGAAGAGGAAAGCAGGCAGGCCAGCAGGAGGAAAGTTGACGTTTTTTTGAGCTCAGCAACCTCCAGCGGAATCCGACGAAACCCCGGCAACTTTGGCAGCTCCGGTGACGCAAGGTAGGATCCCATAACCCCCCTCCCATCAAGCTTTAATTTTTTTTTGGGTTCTTAGACGGGAGAGAGGGGGGGGGGGGGGGGGTGGGGGTGACGGGAACCACGAAGAAGGGAGTAAAGGGCAGACGGCGAGTCGACGGTCAGGCCGCCGGCCACGACGGAAGAAGAAAAGGCAGCAACTTTTTGCTGCTGCCATTTCCCCTCCCCCTCCTCAAATCCGGCCGGATCACGGCCAGACTATGGGGGGGGAGAGGAGGAGACGAGGGCCGGCGTCGGCTGGGCGGTTGCGGCCGTACGACGGCGGCTGTGTCGGCCGCCACCCTTGCGTGAACAGACGACCGAACTGGTCGTCTTCCTGGGGAAGACGACCGGTTCGGTGCAGGAATTCTGGACCGGGCCGTCAAACCGAACCGGAACCCGGTTCGGTAATAGTTAAACCGAACCGGTTCGGTCTATGATTAGACCAAACCCGGTCCAATAAATAAACCGGTTCAGGCAGACCGAACCCGGTTCGGTCTAGTTATAAATCGAACCGGTTCAATAATAAACCCGGTTCATAAGCTGGTTTAGATTTTGAACTGCCGGTGGACCTCAATCGACAGTTAAAACTGGCCACAACTGACGGTGAAGCCTGACCGTCTGTGTAATAAATAATTTTAAGCCCTAAATGGTATGTGTGTGATGTTATGATATTAAGGGCCTTAGTTCTTTATGTTATGATGACCAATGTCTAAGGACTTAAATGTAAAGAAAAACCCGACTAATAAACCTAGATGGTTTAGAGACATAATCATTTTATGAATGATAATAAAATGATGACTTGAGGGCTAAGCTTGAGGGTTGGGAAGAACTTAATCAAGATAAAGACTAAAATACCCTTGGAATTGGGAGTGAGTGTGTGAGTGTGAGTGTTGGGAGTGAGTGTGTGAGTGTGAGTGACTTCCGATCAAGCGACCCGAATGACTATTAAGTCAAAGGTCAGGTTATCTGTTGAGCTGCTAAGCCAACAGGGTAAATGGTATGTTAGGATTCCATACTAGTAATACAGTGATACCTATTCAGGATCACAAGGAATAGACTGGGGTGATGTTGTATCTTCCGATTGATGGAAGCTCTGCCGTTTGTATCTCTCTATGGATTTTAGAGAGCATTCACATCTTCCGACTAGTGGAAGCTCTGTGTCATGGTACCTAATAAGGACCAATGTCCATTGGCCAGGCTTAAGCCTTTATATCTCTCTATGGATTTTACAGAGAACAATGATATGTTATTTTGGCCATGTTTGCATCTTTCTATGGATTTTAGAGAGAGTATTACATATTTTATTGGCCAGGCTTAAGCTGTTACCTCTTCTCTATGGATTTTAGAGAGAGCGTGCTTATTCTCTATGGATTTTAGAGAGAGCCACACATCCTGAGCCTTGGTTGCCATGTGATTTACTGTGCACAACATTGGAGACGTTAGCATCCTAGAAGGCTGCGTTTTCCGACCCACATCGAGTCTAGGAGCTGATGTGGAGCCAGACCCTTCCGACGGTCATACCTTCTAAGGTAAGGAATGGACGAGGCAGTCACCCTTGATAAATTCAGGGCGTGCCGTGATTACCGGTATTAACCGGAGTGATAGTCACGGTGTTTTCGTGCTGTCTGTCATGTAGGTATGACATTCAGTGAGTCTGTCTATGGGACAATGACTTAATTATTGAACTTGAACTTGGGAAGCAATAAAAGACTTGCTTAAAGGATTAATAAAAGATTCAAGTGGAATCCTGTAATAGGTTGCATAATATGATAATGCAAATCCTAATTTGATGTAATGATGATTGTGTTATGGTATCCCACTGAGTATTTTTATACTCAGCATCCTTATGTGATGTAGGTGCTGCTGTGGAAGAGTGACTTCACGTGGCACTTGGGAGCCTGGTGGTGAGGACGTTCAGATTTCTTAGTATATCTCCTGCTCCAGGTTTGTCCTAGACTTTGTATTAAGGCGTGAGCGCCAACTATTTCTAGTTTATTTTGAGATGGACGACAGACTTACACTTAGAGGACTTGCTTTAGTTTAATCGACTTTGCATCTTGTATTACTATATGTATATATGGTTTTGTATCCATATTTGTGAACCCCAGTTATCACGGCCTAGATGCTTAGTCAAAAATTTTTCAACCAAAGATTTATCGCTTAGAGGAACAATCCTTGAGGTTTTCCGCTACCACTCTGATTTAAAAATGGTTTTAAAAACCCGGGCCGTGACAATTGGTATCAGAGCATAACCTTTATTTGCAAGTCTGGAAGTCCTCTTAGGATATATCTAGTTATAGTTGTGGTTGTGAGTAGAAGTAGTGATAAGTGTCCTTATCCTGTAGGTTGAGATGGCAGCTCGTAAGAGAAACATCCGGACGCTGAAAATTTTGGATATTGGCAAAAGTAAAGGTAGAGAATGCCAGGCAAAAGAATCTCTACCTCCTCATCAGACCTTCCATGAGGAGTCTACGGGAAGCAGTGAGGGACAACGGAAAACCTTCCATGGCGCGTCGTCATCCAACTTGGGAGGTGACGGTGATGGAGATGTAATGGAAATGATTAGGGGTTTAGCACAAATAGTTCAAGCTCAAGTGAAACATCGTCCTGATGCCAGGAAGAAAGCAGAGAAAGAAAAGATAGCTCATCTCAAATTGTTCCAGGCAATGGCTCCAGCTTTCATAGGGAAAGAAACTTCGGAAAAGGCTGGGAGTTGGGTAAAAGCTATCGAGAAGTTTTTTGAATCTTTCTCGGCGGAGGATGATAGTAAAGTTCGAATGGCGACTTTTGTTTTGACAGAAAATGCTGATCACTGGTGGAGTTCTGCCAAGCGCACCTTCTTTAAAGATCAGAAAGTTGAAGAGATTTCCTGGAAGGAATTCCTAAAAGTTTTTAATGGGAAATATTTTCTGAGCCACGTTCGGAAAGAGAAGATGCGGGAATTCTTGGGTCTTAGGCAAGGAAATATAACCTGCAGGACTAGGACAATAAGTTTGTAGAGTTGGAGCAGTTCACTACCAAGATGGAGGATGATGGTGAAAGAATGGAGAAGTTCATTTATGGACTTAGAACTGGGCTGCGAGAGAAAGTCATGGGAGCCCGAACTACATCTTTTGCTGACGCTGTAGAGCAGGCGTATATTTTTGAGAAGAACCAGGATAGAAATAGAGAAGAACAGAGGGCTAATGCTGGTGTGGCTAAGAATGATTTTGGATCAACGGCTAAGAGACTGAGAATTGATGCTGGGAGTAGCAAATTTGGTCAGGGACATAATTTCCAGGGTAGACAGAAGAGGGGTTTTGAGTCGAGGCGAAAAAGCTCAGGACAGTTTAATGCTGGTCAGCAGAGGCCATTTTTCCAGAGACCACAACCTCAGGGGGCAAGTGGTCAGTCAGAGTGCTACTCTTGTGGAAAGATTCACCCAGGACAGATTTGTGAGGCAAAGGATCGCATCTGCTTTTTCTGCCATAAAAAGGGGCACATTGCCAGGTTTTGCCCTGAAAAGCAAAAGAATGCACAACAAGGTGAAAGCAGTAGGCATGCACAGGCTCGTGTTTACTCAATTACTTCTGAGGATGCTCAAAAGAATGCAGTTGTGGGAGGTACGGTTTCTATTTACGACTTAGGTGTAAAAGTTTTAATTGACCCCGGTGCAACTCATTCTTTTGTATCAGGTGTGTGCGCTTTAAGTTTAAACCACCTTGTAGCATGCTAGATTCACCTTTACTTGTAATGACCCCTGTTGGTCACATTATTAGAGTAAGTGATTGTCTTCTAGGGGTACCTATTTGTTTTGGAGATAAGTATCTTCCAGCTGATCTTGTTTTGTTAGACATGATTGACTTTGATGTAATCCTAGGGATGGACTGGCTTTCTGTATATACTGCATTAGTGGATTGCAGAAAAAAAAGAGTAACCGTTACCATCCCTGGGGAGGAATCTTTTATTTTTCAAGGAGTGAAGTTAGAAGATAATGCATGTATAATCTCAGCCTTGAAGGCGCATAAGCTTCTTATGAAGGGATGTGCTACTTATCTAGCAAGTGTGATCACCTTGGAATCAGCGCAACCAAAGTTGGAAGATATACCGGTAGTGTCTCAATTTTCTGATGTGTTCCCTGAAGAACTACCTGGTCTACCTCCTAGAAGAGAAGTTGACTTCACAATAGAGCTATGCCCTGGAGCAACCCCAATGTCAAAGGCACCGTACAGGATGGCACCAGCAGAGTTGAATGAATTGAAAAAACAATTGCAGGAGTTGCTCGACAAAGGATTTATTCGTCCAAGTGTCTCGCCTTGGGGAGCACCAGTTTTGTTTGTCAAAAAGAAGGATGGTTCACTCCGATTGTGCATCGATTATAGGATGTTGAACAAGGTTACTGTTAAAAATAAATACCCCTTGCCTCGAATAGATGATCTATTCGACCAGTTGCATTCAGCCAAAGCTTTCTCTTGAATTGACCTTCGCTCAGGCTATCATCAGTTGAGGATTCGAGATGAAGACATCCCTAAGACTGCCTTTAGGACCAGGTATGGTCATTATGAATTCCTAGTAATGCCCTTTGGAGTAACCAATGCACCTGCGACCTTTATGGATTTGATGAACAGGATTTATCATCCTTGGTTAGACCAGTTTGTCATTGTCTTCGTAGATGACATCCTTATCTACTCGTCATCCTTCGAGGACCATGCGAAGCATTTGAGCGAGTATTAGATGTATTAAGAGGGCATCAGTTGTATGCCAAGTTTAGCAAGTGTAACTTTTGGCTAGAAAGCGTTAACTTCCTAGGGCATATTATTTCAAAGGATGGCATATCTGTTGATCCATCTAAGGTCGAGGCTATAGTCAATTGGGAAAGACCAAAAATAGTCACCGAGATTAGAAGTTTTTTGGGTTTGGCAGGGTATTATAGACAATTCATCGAAGGTTTCTCTACCATTGCCCTACCTTTGACCAAATTGACAAGGAAGGATGTGAAGTTTATATGGGATGAAAAATGTGAAAACAGTTTCTTGGAATTAAAGAATAGATTAACTAGTGCACCAATTCTTACTCTTCCTTCAGGTGAAGGGGGTTTAGTGGTGTACAGTGATGCTTCTGGAAAAGGCTTAGGTTTTGTAATCATGCAGCATGGCAAAGTTGTGGCTTATGGCTCAAGACAACTAAAGCCACATGAGAGGAATTATCTAACACATGACCTAGAGCTAGCTGCAGTGGTGTTTGCATTGAAGTTATGGAGGCACTATCTTTATGGTGTGCAGTTCGAAGTCTTTACAGATCATCAAAGCTTGAAGTATATTTTCTCTCAGAGAGATCTGAATTTAAGGCAAAGGCGTTGGCTCGAGTATATCAAGGATTACGACTTCGCTATAGCTTACCACCCTGGCAAAGCTAATGTGGTGGCAGATGCACTTAGTAGAAAGTCAGAAACCCTTGCTGCCTTTATGATGATCAAAGAATGGGAATTGCTAGAATCTATGGCAAGCCTACACATAGAACCATCATCCAAAGGAGGGAAGTCTTTTGTGGCCAATTTTGTGGTACAATCTGGAATTGTTGAGAAGATTATTGTAGCGCAAGCAACGGATCCAGAAGTCCAGAATTTACTCAAAAGGACGGGTTCAGTTAGAGGAGCTGATGGGGGTATTTGATTCAACGGTCGATTAGTAGTCCCAGCTGTCCCAGAACTGCGCATAGAATTATTAAATGAGGCTCATCATTCCAAGTACACCATCCATCCAGGTGGGACAAAGATGTTCAAAGATTTGAAGCGTAACTTCTGGTGGGATGGAATGAAAAAGGATATTGGTCAGTTTGTAGCCAGATGTCTCACTTGTCAGCAAGTTAAAGCAGAACACCAGCGACCTGGAGGACTTTTACAGCCACTAGAGATTCCGCAATAGAAGTGGGAGCATATCACCATGGATTTTGTAGTAGGCTTACCTCCTACCCAGAAAAAGCATAATGCTATTTGGGTGATAGTAGATCGTCTGACCAAGTCTACACACTTCTTACCAATTCAGTGGAAGCAGACTCCAGAAAGTTTGACTCAACTCTATATCCGAGAAATTGTAAGATTGCATGGTGCCCCTCTCTCCATAGTGTCTGATAGGCATCCTAGATTCACGTCACGCTATTGGAGGAGTATACAAGATGCTTTGGGCACTGCACTCAATTTCAGCACAGCATATCACCCTCAGTCTGATGGACAATCAGAAAGGACGATTCAGATTTTGGAAGACATGCTTAGAGCATGCGTGTTGGATTGGAAAGGTAATTGGGATGACCATTTACCCTTAATTGAATTTGCCTACAACAACAGCTACCAATCTAGTATTGCGATAGCTCCATATGAAGCTCTCTATGGACGTCCTTGTAGATCTCCGACTTGTTGGAATGAAGTCGGTGAGAAAGTTATGATCAAATCAGAGATGCTTCAGCTGTGCGTTGATAAGGTGAAATTCATTCAGGAAAAGCTTCGGTTGGCTCAGGAGCGACAGAAACACTATGCAAACAGAAGGCGTAGAGATCTTGAGTTTGCGATTGGTGACCATGTGTTCTTGAAGGTCTCACCCACACGTGGAGTTTTGCGTTTTGGAAAGAAAGGAAAATTGAGTCCTCGGTTTGTAGGTCCTTTTGAAATCCTTGAACAGATTGGTAACTCAGCTTATCGACTTGCTTTACCTAACTTGGACCAGGTGCATAACGTGTTTCATGTCTCGCAGTTGAGAAAGTACTGTCGGGACGATGCACATGTGGTTGACTATTCTATGCTGGAACTAAAGCCTGACTTGACCTATGAAGTAAAACCGATCAGGATCCAAGATCGAAGAAATCAGGTACTCAGGAATAGAGTGATTCCATTAGTCTTGGTCCAGTGGAGCAATGATAAGTTTGAGGAACTCACTTGGGAGACGGAAGAAGAAATGCAGCGTGCCTACCCAGAGTTGTTTGTAGAATATACCTGAATTTTGAGGACAAAATTCTTTTAAGGAGGGGAGAATGTAACACCTGGCCGGTAGAATGGCCAGGTGTATTATTGGAAGTTACTAGAAGCAGCTGGCGGCCGGCTGCATGTAGTACCTGGCCAGCAGAGCGGCCAGGTATATCGCTACCACCCTCAGGCAGGAGAGCGAAAGGAAGAACAGCGACGACTGCGATTTCCGGCGACAACGTCAATTCCGGCAACCTGACGGCTCCAATGCCTGGATTAGAGGATCTCACCACTAGAGACTCTGTTCCTGAAGATCGGTTTGGAAGAGGAAAGCAGGCAGGCCAGCAGAAGGAAAGTTGACGTTTTTTTGAGTTCAGCAACCTCCAGCGGAATCCGGCGAAAGCCCGGCAACTTTGGCAGCTCCGGCGACGCGAGGTAGGATCCCATAACCCCCTCCCACCAAGCTTTAATTTTGTTTTGGGTTCTCAGACGAGGGGGGGGGTGACGGGAACCATGAAGAAAGGAGTAAAGGGCCGACGGTGAGTCGACGGAGGTCGAATCGACCTCCGTCAGGCCGCCTGCCACGGCGGAGGAAGAAAAGGCAGCAATTTTTTGCTGCAGCCATTTCCCCTCCCCCTCCTCAAATCCGGCCGGATCACGGCCAGACTATGGGGGAGGAGAGGAGGAGACGAGGGCCGGCGTCGGCTGGGCAGTGGCGGCCCGACGACGGCGGCTGTGTCGGCCGCCACCCTTGCGTGAACAGACGACCGAACTGGTCGTCTTCCTGGGAGACGACCGGTTCGGTCCAGGAATTCTGGACTGGGTCGTCAAACCGAACCGGAACCCGGTTCGGAAATAGTTAAACCGAACCGGTTCGGTCCATGATTAGACCAAACCCGGTCCAATAAATAAACCGGTTCAGGCAGACCGAACCCGGTTCGGTCCAGTTATAAATCGAACCGGTTCAATAATAAACCTGGTTCATAAGCTGGTTTAGATTTTGAACTGCCGGTGGACCTCAACCGACAGTTAAAACTGGCCACAACTGACGGTGCAGCCTGACCGTCTGTGTAATTGAATGCAGGATAGTACATCTAGAGCCAGAATGGTACATAGGCTCTTTTTAGTAATTTTGGGCTGTTTAATAAATAATTTTAAGCCCTAAATGGTATGTGTGTGATGTTATGATATTAAGGGCCTTAGTTCTTTATGTTATGATGACCAATGTCTAAGGACTTAAATGTAAAGAAAAACCCGACTAATAAACCTAGATGGTTTAGAGACATAATCATTTTATGAATGATAATAAAATGATGACTTGAGGGCTGAGCTTGAGGGTTGGGAAGAACCTAATCAAGATAAAGACTAAAATGCCCTTGGAATTGGGAGTCAGTGTGTGAGTGTGAGTGACTTCCGATCAAGCGACCGAACGACTATTAACTCAAAGGTCAGGTTATCTGTTGAGCTGCTAAGCCAACAGGGTAAATGGTATGTTATGATTCCATACTAGTAATACTGTGATACCTATTCAGGATCACAAGGAATAGATTGGGGTGATGTTGCATCTTCCGATTGATGGAAGCTCTGCTGTTTGTATCTCTCTATGGATTTTAGAGTGTCATGGTACCTAATAAGGACCAATGTCTATTGGCCAGGCTTAAGCTGTTATATCTCTCTATGGATTTTAGAGAGAACAATGATATGTTATTTTTGTCATGTTTGCATCTTTCTATGGATTTTAGAGAGAGTATTACATATTTTATTGGTCAGGCTTAAGCTGTTACCTCTTCTCTATGGATTTTAGAGAGAGCGTGCTTATTCTCTATGGATTTTAGAGAGAGCCACACATCCTGAGCCTTAGTTACTAGGTGATTTACTGTGCACAACATTGGAGACGTTAGCATCCTAGAAGGCTGCGTTTCCCGACCCACATCGAGTCTAGGAGCTGATGTGGAGCCAGACCCTTCCGACGGTCATACCTTCTAAGGTAAGGAATGGGCGAGGCAGTCACCCTTGATAAATTCAGGGCGTGCCGTGATTACCGGTATTAACCGGAGTGATAGACACAGTGTTTTCGTGCTGTCTGTCATGTAGGTATGACATTCAGTGAGTCTGTCTACGGGACAAAGACTTAATTATTGAACTTGAACTTGGGAAGCAATAAAAGACTTGCTTGAAGGATTAATAAAAGATTCAAGTGGAATCCTGTAATAGGTTGCATAATATGTTAATGCAAATCCTAATTTGATGTAATGATGATTGTGTTATGGTATCCCACTGAGTATTTTTATACTCAGCATCCTTATGTGATGTAGGTGCTGCTGTGGAAGAGTGACTTCACGTGGCACTTGGGAGCCTGGTGGTGAGGACGTTCAGATTTCTTAGTATATCTCCTGCTCCAGGTTTGTCCTAGACTTTGTATTAAGGCGTGAGCGCCAACTATTTCTAGTTTATTTTGAGATTGACGACAGAGTTGCACTTAGAGGACTTGCTTTAGTTTAATCGACTTTGCATCTTGTATTACTATATGTATATATGGTTTTGTATCCATATTTGTGAACCCCAGTTATCACGGCCTAGATGCTTAGTCAAAAATTTTTCAACCAAGGATTTATCGCTTAGAGGAACAATCCTTGAGTTTTTCCGCTACCACTCTGATTTAAAAATGGTTTTAAAAACCCGGGCCGTGACAGACATGGATCTTATTCCTCCATTCAAGCATGTTTTGGGCTACCTCTTTTGTAAGAGATAGTAAAGCCAAATCCTTTTTTATTAACTCCATCCAAGTTCTCTTAGGTCTCCCGCTCCCTCTTTTAGCATCGTTTGCATGCATCACTTCTAATCTTCTCACAGGGGCATCTATTAGTCTTCTTTGCATATGCCCATACTAACGCAACCTACATTCCCTCAGTTTCTCCCCTAAAGGAGCTACCCCTGAACTCTCACGAATATATTCATTTCTAATCCTATCTCTCCTAGTTATCCCACTCATCCACCTTAACATTCTCATTTCAGCTACATTCGACTTATCTATATGACTTTTCTTTGGTGCCCAGAGAGTATTGCAGGTCTAATGGCTGTCTTATAGAACTTGCCTTTAAGCCTTTTTCGAACGCGCCTATCATATAACACTCCCGAAGCTTCCCTCCACTTTACCCACCCCGCATTTATCCTATGCACTACATCACTATCAATATCCCCTTCTTTATTGATAATGTAGCACTTCATATTGCACAAATTAACGACAATCATTCCATTCAAGAGCCTGTTAAACATATATATCACATAAAATGAATAATACTAACCATTCAGCTGCGGTTAAGAAATCTTAGCTCAGACATCTGAATTAAGAAATCTCTTTTACTAGGATTTTCAAATGGACTCTACTTTGCTTACCAAGACATGTAATTAATGTCAGGCATATCACAAAGCTTTCCACACATGATTAGCTCCATAAGAAACAAACAGCCCCTATTTTGTCTTCTTGTTCTTTATTGTAGGATCATTTCCTCACTTTAAATACTCCCTCCATCCTGTTTTAATGGCTCCATCTGAAAAAATGTTGATTTTTATTGAATGGTGGAAGCCCCAACAATAAGAGCTTCACATATTAACTGATTAAAGTGATATATGAAGGATCTAAAACAGGTCTTTCCTCTTTTCCAGATGACGCATCTAAAACAGGACGGAAGGAGTATAAGCATTGCTTTTTGCAAAAACTAGGTTTTGATTTTCTCCACTATTTAGTTTTGTTTTAATAATTTTTTTTGGTTTTACCTCCTTAAAATGGTGTAGAGAGCTGGGAATCTCTGAGGCTGCACTATGATTTATCTAGTTTCAGAAGTTCCAATTGTTCAGGGTCTTGACTTTATTTTATAAGATTTTATATCTAGAGCTTTGGATTTCTTTCTTCTCATTCTTTCTAGATTTAATGTCCTCTATAAGAAGCTTTCCTAGTGATAAAGGAAACCAAGTTGTTGAGAGGAAAAACAGAAAATTGAGGGCTGTAGGGGAAAAAAAGAGGGATAAAAACTTTAGAATCCACCAACGGTTTCCAACAGAATCCACCTGTAGGTTGTTGAAGTCCACCAACGGCGTGATTGGAATCTGCCAAACACTAAGCTTTGATTTATTTTCTCAATATGTAAGCTAACTTTATTAATTAAAGTTTTGGCCATATATAGGGTTACAAAGAGTAATCGGAAATAGCATACTAAATAAGATCAGTTTGGAATAAAATCTTTCTTTCCTCAATCCTATATCAAATAAAATCTTTCTATTGTAGAAACTCCTTATATAAGTAGAATTCTGAAAAATTGAATTTAATACTAATCTTAATGTGAGACCATTATGGCTCCGCATCATTCTCCCTGTTGAGAGATACTCGACTCTGGCGAGTATGGCTTGAAAGAAGTACCAGGTTGCATGTGTCATAGTGGTCCCACATGAAGATAACTAAAGGATTTACATTTTTAGTATTCTACTTATATTTGCAGTTTCTACAACAGATATTTTATTTGATTTACGATTTACGATTCTAGGAAAGATTTATTCCATGTTCAGATTTACCTTAATTAGTATGTTATTTCCAATTAGGACTCTTTGTAAGCCTATAAAAAGGCCTTTACTTTAATTAATAAAGTTGGCTTATGTTTTGAGAAAAAAAGTCCTTCCGTATGTTCTTTGGTGATGGAAAGCTTAGTGTTCGGTGGATTCCAATCACGCCGTTGGTGGACTCCAACAGTTTACTGGTGGATTCCGGTAGAAACCCTTGGTCAATTCCAAGGTTTTTATCCCTCTTTTTATTCCCTACACCCCTCAATTTTTTGTTTTCCCTCAACGAGTGGATGTTTACCAAGTATTTTAAAAGTATCCAGGAACTGCCCCCAAAAAAATGTAGACTTGTTTGACCTCCGTTTTTTCTATGTTCATTGTATTTGACACATTGAATTAGATATTATCTGTCTAGACACACATTTGTAGTGTATTTTTAGCCCTTCATCCACAATTTTTTAGAGCTCCTCTAAGTTCGTCTTTTCTGTTTCAATGTTGTCTAGCTGCATTTTGTTTTTCTATTCCATCATTTATCTGGTAAATCAATTATCACTCATATTCACTTGAATATTTGGAACTACTCCAACCTGCAATGTGTTATGAGCTTATCACTGAGTGTTAATGGTTCAAAAAAGGAACTGTATATCCTAGGACTCAGAACTTTGCAAATCTAGGTCTGGCTGGTTAACTAGTAAAGTTGAAGTATTTATTACAACAGTAACGCTATTGAACTGTCTATTCATATGCATTTGGCTAAGAATGCAACAAAAATTCGGGATCATTTAATAGCCTCGTATGCTCATCCACGTTTGCCAAGAAGTAGCACATCATGAGCATCCAATAGTTTATTCTCAAGTGGCAACCATTGAGCATCAGTTCGCCCTTATAAAAAAAAGCTATTTGGTTTAGATGTCTACATATTGTACAAAGGGTGAGCATCTAATAAATTTTTTTCATGGACTTACAACATGAACCACTCATTTCTCCACTTCATATTGCAACCATTAATGAGTTGAGTATACAGGAGACTCATCTCAAGAAATATGCCCTTATTCCTGCTCTTTCGTCCTTATTGTCTCATCTAGCTCCCCACTTTAGATTACAAGCAATCCAACCTTAGTCTATTGTACAACTAGTCGAGTCAGAAATCATACAGAGATTTTCATTCCAGATTAAGAAATAAAACATGACGTGTAATTCTGATACTAAGCTCATGACCCACAAAACTCCAATACTTTGAACTGGGCATCAGTGTTGAATTCTAAATGTCTAAATAAAGACTTGATGGTCCAGAAATAGATTCCGTGCCATTCCTTATGACCACAGCAGATATATTGATCATTCTTACTATGTGCAAAAGCATGTGAACTCTATAAAAACTCCAGCAATTTACTGAAACACTTTAAGAAAAAAGGGAAAAGAAAGAAGAACCAACTACGAAGAGTTAGCCAACCAATTTTACAGCATTCTTTTCCTCTTGACATCTGAGAACTTGGAACATTACATCGTAAGTTTTGATGGACAATATTATGTATACTACTGTAATGTGATTAAATTAGACAATATTAGGCACACTACTATATGTGATTTAAAAAATATTATGTATACTACTATATGTGATTAAATTAAACAATATTACATATACTACTATATGTGATTTAATCAGACAAATGCATAGACAGACTATAAGCTGACCATGTGTACAAACCATCTCAGATATAATCCCGTTCCACCCGCAACAATTGGCGCATGACCACGGTCAAAAATATCCTCTGTGGCTTGCCTGGCGTCGTCGTAGAATTGTCCAGCAAAATAATCTGGATGTCAAAATCCGCAATTAATACTAACACCTTGCATCAAGTCAAAAAAATAATGCCCAAATTTCTAAGAGGAATGCCAAGCAATAAAAATTCCAAGTAACCAATGTTTCCATAGGAAGTTACTGTTATGGCCCACCCCTCAGTAGTGGGCCTATGCCTTATTGCGCCCATTCTTCTTTAAACAATTGTATTTTGGTTAGGGTTCTTAGTTTCAGTGTTTCCTAGAACTATAAAAATTTCCTTCAGCTAGAACTATTTATATAGGTAATGCTTAAATGTAGTAAGAGAAGGCTTTTAGCCTGACTATAAATTAGGCGCCTGCCCCATTGCTACAGGAGTACGTGAAAAGAGATGCACCGTTTAATACAATACAATACGTAGTTTTTCTTCAACCTCTTCCCTATACTCTAAATCTGATCTTCTCCCCTTTCACTCTATTTTCCACCTTTTCAATCCAAATTTCTCCACATGTCATTCCTTAGTTCCCTAGTGGACTATATCATTTTTATCAGAACAATTTGAGTTATAGAACATAGAAATTCTTACGTAAGTACGCATTTACAAAACAATTCGAGTTTGATAACTAGGTACGATCATATTAACAATTATCCAGCAACCAAATTCTCATAAGCCATACCCTGATGACAGGAAACTATAAATAATGATGAAGATTGTGAATCAACAAAATTACATCAGAAGTGGTATCTGGAGAAAACCTTGGAAACATTTTTTTTCCACGGCTACAAATCACAAGAAAGATATTGTCACACTGACCCCAGATAGTTAGAGTAAGTAAAAAATGAAAATGCTGTGATCTACAGAAATATACAAGTTAGAAGAATGAAGAAGCACAAGTATTTTTTGCACATACAATTTCACTCAAACAGAAAAAAAGCCAGCTAATGGAATGGCCAATAATTAAGAACCGGTTGCGAACCAAAGCGAATAGCCCAAGCAGGTTTCATTGTGATCTGTCTTGTGCTAGGCCCACGGCTCATACATAGTGGGCTTATTTAATTGGTTATTATTATGTTAGTTCCTTAGAATAGACCAACAGCTAGGATTAATTCTTACACATTTAGAGGTTGTTCGGATGGGAGATTCAGGAGAATCCATCAAATCTGATTATCCCCCATTCCCATAGCCCCCCGCACTGTCAGGGAGCACACAAGTCTGCATTTAGAATAATTGGAAGAGCCAATTCCTCAATGTGGGTAAACAAAGAGGATTAGGGAGCAATCTTCTCTGATTCTCGCCCTGAATCCTTACCCACATAGCTACTTGATTAAAATATTTAATTCATAGTTGGACAAAAACTAGGATTTGTTGATTATCTATTGGGTTTTAGAGTTGTTAATTAGGCCTCTTCTTCCAGCCACCTGCCAAATAGCAGTCTGTGAATTAAGATTAGTTCAATTAGCCTCCCCCCTCTCTACTCTCAACAGCCACTGCTTATTTCCCAAATTCATCATTAACTTCCCATCTTTCACCACGATTCTTACCCTTTCATCAAAATCTATCATCATCTCTCACCTTTTCTGTGTTAACCGTGTTGTTAACTTGCTATTTGACACCAGAGCCTCATGGCTTCTAGGATCTTTTAGCATTCCCATGGCGTCGAAAGCTACTGATGTGGCTCATGAGATCAGGCCAACTTTGGTGTGACACATCAATTTAACGGGCATTATGTGGAAGGTTCTGTGAACCATAACTGATAGAATTAGGGTTTTGAGAGGTAAAATGAGTTCGTTGTATTAAATAATAAGGAAGAATAATACAAAAAAGGAGTTGACCAGCCTCTAATAGTCTAAGGCCGTCGCATACAATCAAAATATTACTATGCCCCACTTAAGTGAAGGGTGGACTTATAAGAAATAAAATTACAAAGCTACGACTAATCTACCCTTAACAAATAGAGATATACAACACTCGAGACTTAAAGAAATGCAGCAATACAAGCAAATACTCCAACAATAACTCAATTGCCACGGGTCTTGTATGTAATTTTAGACATGAAGCATTTTTTGTGGGCTACTTCTCAATCCACTCTCTCATGGCACAATGTTGATAATGTCAAATGAACCCAAATTTAAAAACCAGTACAGAAAAGTTGTGACCGCAATTGCTACATAGTTATAGATAAGTTTGCAAAGTTTACCCTTGTTTGCAATTCTAGAAGTGAAGCCCACCTTGAAGACAAGGTGATGCCAAAACGATGATGCATTTGTGATCTCTCTTACCGTCTTACGCTAAACCATTGGCCCACATCCGAGGTCTATTTTATTGATTGCCTCAGTTATTTAATATATTAGATTAGATTATTAGATTTGATCAACAGCTAAAATTAATTGTACATGTTTAATTAATAATTTGTTTAGCAGTTTGATGAAGGGAATAGGATTTGTTGTTTGACTAGTGGGCTTTACAGTTGTTAATTAGGATCATTTATCCACTCTATAAATTGTAAGGGTCACCAGCACTAATGGTAATTAGAGAATGAATGAAATTAGTCTAATTAACCTCTCCTCCTTACTCTCAATGGCCATCCACTTCTTCTCCATATTACTCATCAATTTCTCTCCCTTTCGTTCTGATTCCCACCATTCCATATATCTATTCTCATTTCTCACCTTCTATTCGTTCATCAGTTCGGAAACTTGCTAGTCAAACCAGGTTGACATCTAAGATATTCTGCCCACCTCATTGATGAATCCAACCTATACAAAGGACATGTTTGGGGATGTAAAGCGCTTCATTTGGAGCAACTTTGCCCACAGAATGTCCTCTGGAGGGTTGGGAACTTGCAGCCTGATGGGACGTTCATTGAAGGGAAAGAAGCCGCATTGTTTGCCCAAATGTGCCAATAATATCCCTGTATTTGATGTATTGAGCTGCTCTAAATATAAACATTGTAATAATTGTAAATCACTTCACAAACTAACTTCGAGGAAGAAGTTTTTAATTATTATAACTCACTTGACAAACAAATTTCAAGAAATATTCTTATATTTGGAATTTTTTAAAAAACCGATACTAATTGGTATCGATGTATCGGTTTGGGCCCGATACCGATATATCAGCGAGACGATTTTCCATGCCTTCAAAACTACTAGTCTGGATTATAAAACCGGAGTATTTTTATTTTGGTTTTCTAATCCGGATAGTTAATTTTGGACGGAGGGAGTATATTTTATTTGGTATCCCGGGCTTGCACGGGTTTGAACCATTACCCGCCTTTCACACTGTTGGATCTGAGTCAGATACCTCCTATTGTCTCGACTCATGAACATGTGTCTGAGCTAAGGCTCATAATAACTTCCTTATATATTCCCTCCCAAAAACACTTAGCTGCATTTGAAAAAATAAGATTAGAGAATTATGGAGGCGAGCTTTTTCCATATTACCTGGTGCCACTTTTCATTTTCTTACCCAGAAAATCTTTGTTTCTTCCATATGACCTGAAAACTACCAAAAATATCATTCTTCCCAAAATGTAACCTAAGTCTTCCTTCTTCCCGAGAACATTTTCTTCTGAGGAGGGATGCCCTAGCCACCCAGCCTAGCCGCCATCGCCGCCGCTGACCTGGCCCCGCCCCCGTCTCCGCCTCGCCCTATCCCCCTCCTCCCTCTCTCCCTCCCTCTCCCGCCTCCCCCCTCTCCACCCACCCATTCACTCCATCTCCGCCTCCGCCTCCCCACCCCAACCCACCAGTCACCACCACCACCACCATCCCCGCAGCCCCTCCTCCCCCACCCTCACCCGTGACCCTCAGACACCCAAAAAAGGCACCACCTTTAGCCCTCTCCGCCCACTCCTCAGCCCCCCATGTCGGTCCTTACCACCACCAACCCGACCCTCCCCGGCCTCACACCGCCACCCCCTTCAACTACCCCCGCAACCTTCCCTTGTGCCGATCTCCATCTCTTTTCTTCCCAGCTTTCACCCCTCTCCATCCACCTGCTTGAGGAGTCAAAGGAGCCTCCTT
The DNA here is from genome assembly GCA_039654745.1 of Houttuynia cordata. Lineage (NCBI taxonomy): Eukaryota > Viridiplantae > Streptophyta > Magnoliopsida > Piperales > Saururaceae > Houttuynia > Houttuynia cordata. The sequence goes on from CM077506.1 coordinate 41,973,431, forward strand.
TCGGCCCTCTTCCCGGCCCTAGCTGACTCCCCCGCCATCCCTCCCCGCCTTGGCCATCCCATCCCATCCCTCCCCCCCAACATTCCCACTTTAGCCACCATCGTCTTTGTCCTCGCCAACTGTTCGGTGAAATGCCGAGGTGAGCTCTCGGAAGAAAGCCCGAGTCTTCTGCCTCCCTCGACTTGGCGACTAAGCCTATGGCCTCTCCCGACCGCCTCCCTGGCTTCTCCCCTCCCATTAACCCGCCTCTAAACCTCCACCCACCTCCCCATCCGAACCCCCCTCCCCTGGGTCCGGCGGCAAACACCCCCTCCCCCCGGGCCGCGCCTGAACCTCTTACATGGGCAAGCCTCTTTTGGAGCGCCGCTGAGGCATCCAATTCACTCACTTTTCACCCAGAGCTGAAGGGTATGACATCCGTCAGAATTCCCCAAGAGTTTGTTGATAGAGAAGCATTACGATGGACAAATACCATTGTGGGATATGCTATGGGGAAGCATCCATCCTTTGTGTGGTTCAAGGAGTATGTCTCCAAGATTTGGAAGCCGGCTGGATCGTTTGATATGCAGTCCCAGACGGGCGGGTTTTTTATGTTCAAGTTCACTTCTTCGGAGGATTGCGAGAGAATCCTGAACTCAATGTGGACTGTGGATGGAAGGCATCTGATCCTACATAAATGGCACCCAGGCATGCGCCCGGTTCGTGATCTTGTGAAATCGGTCCCGATTTGGGTGCGTTTTCCAGACCTTCCGCCCCAGTACTTTGCAAAGGAAAGCTTGAGCATGGTGGCCAGTCTTGTGGGACACCCTCTATTTTCTGACAGAGCTACAGTCGACCGATCCCGACTAGAGCATGCCATAGCTTACATTGAAATCGACTCGGATTTCAAGTTTCCTTCCATTGTCCATGTAGCCATTAGGGATGGATCCTTCTTCCCACAACCCGTGGAGTACGAATGGAAGCCACGCATTTGCTCCAAATGTAAGTGCTTTGACCACACCACCAGTACCTGTAAATCTAAAGAAGTTTGGATTGAGACACCTCACCACCCTGCACCAGCTGCTGAAGCTGGCGGAAGTTGCAAGGTTTTGACAAGTCGAGAAGATGTTATTGTAGATGAATGCACCGATAAGTCAACCACAGCTAGCCCTATCACCCATTTGTTCACAAGTGATGAGATCAAGGCGAAATCAAATCCAAGAATGGAGTCCCCCAAGACCTCCCTTGAGACTAACCTTATGACAGACAATCAACTCGGTGACATGAGGTCAGTGCTAAGGAACTCTCCATCTTTGTGCGAACAAGTACCTCATATGGTCTTGGGAAAGCATGTAAGGGTGCATGATGGCTCGCCCCTCTACCTCTCCACCACCACCCCTCCTGCTACATTGGAAGTGATGGTGAACGTGTCACGCCCCAAATTTCCAATACCCAATTTACGCGGAAGCGTCAATCCAATGACGGTTATAGGGTAGGAAACCTGGGACGGACCGAATACTCGAGTCTACGCTTATCCCGTTTAAATATTATGGGACTTGCAGGATCGTCATGACTTAAACAACATTTACTTACAAAAAGTAGAATAACAGAAAGGAAATCTAAATATCTATTACAATATCTGAAATTGTCTTAACAACCACAAACAGAGTTTAACATAAAGCAAATGGCACGCATGCCGCAAGTTCAAATGTCAAAATATAGCAAAACATAAGAGACGAGTCTTCTAAGCTCCAACATCAAACCATGCCGCTGGAAAACATCACTTTGCTCCACCTTAAATCCTGCATCAGAGGATGCGTGAGTATTCCATAGGAAATACCCAGTAGGATACAGAAAACCCGCACTGGAAAATAAGAGAAGACTCCAAAGATGTATGGTTAAACAGACTCAGGTTCAACAAGGACTAAGATCACTTAACTGGAACCAACTGCCATTCAAGACGCATTAAGGTCAAAGATACTACAAAGACTTCATAAAGTAGTGAAGGTAAGATAATAAGCATTGGACAACCAAAGTGTCAAAGTACAATTTCTGCTCTCAAATCTTCATCAATACCAGAACATCCTAGAGGTTCTTCAGAGGAACCTTGCCATGCGTCTAGGGATGCTGGCCCCATCGGTGCTTACGGGCACAATGGGCGGAGATTGCAGACCTTCCGTAATGTCATACAACCTAAGCGCACGCGGTTGCCGTCATCAGCTGAACTACAGAGGTTCAATAAATCGGAGATCTCGCAAGATCTAGCAATGGCTTGTGAGCATACTATGATTCCGACTAAGAGCTTTAAATGCTACTTAGCGGAGAAACAATTCAACTAGCCCTATTGTCAAAAGGCTTAGAACAAGACTTTCTAAAGTTCCGACTCTTCATAGGAGTGAAAAGCATAATCCACATCAAATTATGAATTAGTCTGGGAACTCAAGTGAGACCCGACTATAAAGAGACACACCACATGATTTTCCAAAAGTTCAAGTTCGCTATCAACAAAGTTGTACCTAGTACTAGAATTGATAATCCCCAACTTAGAATGACGCGTTTCAGATAGACCACGTCAGAGACTTTGAATTCAAGCTTCGATTACTCTTGAGTCATAAATGGACCAAGAGAAGAACAAAGGGACAATTATTATAAGACACCTCATTTGGCTCTAAGACCTTAAAATACTTTTAGGGTTACTGTTCTTAGATTCTTTTAAAATTATTTTAGACTTGATTAGATTCTTAATTATCAATTATTCTCAAGCTTCTTAGGTTTATTATGATTTTAAGTCATTTAAAGTCAGAAACTGTGTTCTGTCCAAAACAGAACAGCTCACTTGCTCTGGTTACCACGTTCTGAAAAATTTGATTTAATCTATGAAATTTTTATCTTAGATAGCCTCTGATGTCTAGTTTCCAGATTGATAAAGAAATTAATTTTCTGATTATTGTATAATTAGTTATCATTTTTCTACTGAAGTCTGCCTGCGCAGGATTGCTCCTGGCCGAGACCAAGTATTCTATGTCATACATAATTTACTAATGTATAAAGTGTAGTAACTCCTTATTAGTCCTTTTTCATACATTAATCTAGTCTTTCTTAAGATTTTTACAGTGCCTTTATAGATCCAAAATCTCAGTTTATGATTCCACTTTTCGAAATCTTTACTACCCGATTACTACAACACTTTCTTATCTTATTATTTAAGTGATACTATCATATAATCCCGGACAACATTAGATCTCAAAACACGCTGACAATAAAACGAACTGATATCTCAGAGACAAGATCTTACAAGGGATAATCTTATAGTTATCATTCATTATACAATTACCCATTTAGTTGATATTATACAAGTAGTAATAGCTATGATAATACATATAGAACACAAAATACGGAAATGCACCAAAGTGCCTAAAGATCAAATCTTTACTCAAGAGAGTGAGCATGGATATACAAATAGCATTATCACATGCGATCATGATTTAACATAGAAATCCAAATCCAATTTCCATTGGTCAACATACGTAGAAATGATTGAGTTGAAATACAAATACAATAGAGTTATGAATCAAGAGGGAATATCAATCTAGGATCGGCAATACAAATTCCAGAAATGAGTACTCAACATCAAGGCATCAACATTCAACATATTATTTTATCAAAAAGAAGTGTAATGGGAAAAAGGAATCCTACTTGGTTGTAAATACCGAGACTTCCCGAGCACTCTTGATTCCGACAATGCCGCACCAACACCACGCCGGTCGACCTTGCTTGGACCACCACGAACCACCACGGACCACCGCCGGAGTAAGGTTGCCGCCGGCCGGATAATGAGAGAGAGAGAGAGAGAGAGAGAGAGAAATGCTCAAGGCTTTGAGCACTAAGCAAAACCACCCCCCTACTAGCCTATTTATAGACTTTTTGAACCATTCTCCACCATTGATCACTCCTTAATCCAATGGCTTAGATTTAGTAGAAAATTCCAGATTTTACCACTTTCAAGATGACTCTTGGGTTCTCAAAGAAAGAATTAAATGGGTCAATTGCATGGCATTTGTGACAACCTCCAACTACCTCCACTAATGGCCAAGTCGACCCAAGCTCAAATGGGTTTGGGTTTGGGTTTGGGTTTCTCTTTTAGAATTTCCATTAATCACTACTAACCCACTTAAGAAATATCTAATTCATATTTTTGCTTAATCTCAAATTAATTCTATTCCCAAAAATAACACAAACTTTATACAAAAACCTATCCAATAATCTTAGGTCAAATAAAGTCAAATCAACATGCCACGCCAACTATGAATCATATAATCCAATAAAATCTCCGATTAAGATCAATTCCAAAATCACAAATTTTACGGCGTTCGATCGATTCCGGCGGGAATTGAATTTTCAAAAGATTTTCGAAAATTTAAATAAATGCAGACCTTTGAGCCAAGAAAATACTATAAAATTTACGGTCGTCACATCGAAATGCCGAAAATTAATCAACAAACAGTTGAGGGTTGGCTTTCTTCATCTCTTCTTCCGATTCCCATGTCATTTCCTCGGAGTGCTGGTTTTGCCACAAAACTTTCACCAATGGAATAGTCTTCTTCTGCAACACCTGATCCTTCTTGTCCAAAATCTTGATAGGTTTCATCGGAAAGGATAAATCTGCCTCTAGCTCCATTGTTGTGTAGTCCAACACATGAGACTCATCCGGGACATACTTCTTTAGCATCGATACATGAAATGTATTGTGTACATTTGCCAGCTGTGGGGGTAAGGCCAATCTGTAGGCAACTGGCCCGACCCGCTCCAAGATCTCAAACGGTCCAACAAACCTCGGGCTCAGCTTCCTTTTCTTACCAAATCTCATAACTCCCTTTGATGGAGAAACTTTCAAGAATACCTTGTCGCCTTCTTGAAACTCCAAATCTCGTCTTCGGTTATCTGCATAACTCTTCTGTCTGCTCTGCGCTATCTGTAGTCTTTGTCGAATCTGCTTTACCTTCTCTGCACAATACTGTACCAAATCAGACTTCAATACTTGACTTTCTCCGACCTCTGTCCAGCATGTAGGTGATCTGCACGGTCTTCCATATAGAGCTTCAAATGGTGCCATTCCAATGCTAGAGTGATAGCTGTTGTTGTAAGCAAATTCAATCAATGGTAGATGATGATCCCAGTTGCCCTTCCAGTCGATAGCACACGCTCGGAGCATGACTTCCAAGGTTTGAATGGTTCTTTCTGACTGCCCATCGCTCTGCGGATGAAAAGCTGTGCTGAAACTGAGGGGCTGTTTGGATAGTGAAAGAGGGCTGAATTCACTGTCAATTCAGCCCTCTTTCACATGAAAGAGAGTGAAACTGGTTTGTTTGGTGAATTTCAGGTGAATTAGAAAATTCACCTGAAAGAACAAATTCAGGGTGAAAGAGCACTTTCAGGTGAAAGTCCTCATGAGGACTTTCACCTGAAAGTGAATTCAATTCATCTGCAAAAATACAAATCTGCCCTCATTATGATTCATGAACAGTATTCCCTCCATCCCAAATTTGTACCAAGACATAATTTTCCAAATTAAATTAAAATTAATCCATTTTAGAAAATTATATGGTATTATTAATGTCGGACGGAGTGTAAAAAAGAGGTCATGTAGGGGTAAAATGGTCAAAATGTAAAAAATTAGTTACTGTTTCACATTCACTATCCAAACACATGACCAATTATATTCATCTTAAAAATTTCGCTATCCAAACGAATTTCACATTCATCATGAAAGCCAATGAATTTTTTCACCTGAATTTGATTTCACATTCATTGCTCTTTCACTATCCAAACAGCCCCTGAGTTTAGTGCCCATCGCTTCTTGAATTCCTTTCCACGTCCTGGATGTAAATCTTGGATCTCGATCTGACACAATCGATATCGGCGTACCATGCAATCTCACTATCTCCCTGATATACAACTCTGCTAAACTCTCCGGATTCTGCTTCCATCTTATTGGTAGAAAATGAGCCGTCTTAGACAATCGATCAACGATCACCCAAATCGCATCCTTCTGTCTTTGAGTCTTCGGTAAGGCCACCACAAAATCCATTGTAATGTGGTCCCACTTCCATTGCGGAATCTCCAAAGGTTGTAACAATCCCGCTGGTCTCTGGTGTTCTGCCTTTACTTGCTGACAAGTCAAACATTTGGATACGAACTTTCCAATGTCTCGCTTCATTCCGTTCCACCAGAAGTTCCTCTTTAAATCTTGAAATAACTTAGTGCTTCCTGGATGAATTGCATACTGTGAGTTGTGCGCTTCACGAAGAAGTTCTTGTCTTAATTCCGCATCCTTCGGCATGACCAATCTTCCTTGAAATAAGATACTCCCGTCAGCTCCTTTTGTGAAATTTGGCTTTTCCAGCAGCTTTTGCATCTGAGGGTTACTCTTCTGCGCTTCCAGCACCTTCTCATAGATTGACGATCTCACCGAGATGTTTCCCAGAAATGAAGTTCTTTGAGTAGTTGGCCATTCCAGATTATACTTTCCCAAATCTTCCATCATACGCCATTCTTGCACCATCATATGCGCCATGGTTCCCGTCTTCCTGCTTAGTGCATCTGCGACCACATTCGCCTTTCCTGGATGATAGTGAATAAAGAAGTCATAGTCCTTCAGGTACTCCAACCATCGCCTCTGCCTCATGTTCAAATCCTTCTGAGAGAAGATATACTTCAGACTCTTGTGATCTGTGAATACTTCAAAAGTTTCACCATAAAGATAATGCCTCCAAATCTTCAAAGCAAACACGACCGCTGCCAGCTCCAAATCATGAGTTGGATAATTCTGCTCATGGATCTTCAGTTGTCTTGACGCATACGCCACTACATGTCCGTTCTGCATCAATACGCAACCCAGACCACATTTCGATGCATCACTATAGATGACGAACCCACCAGATCCTGATGGAAGTTTCAGAATTGGTGCAGAAGTCAGTCTCTTCTTCAGCTCCTGGAAACTTTTCTCACAATCAGCATTCCAGATAAACTTCACTCCCTTCCTTGTTAACTTGGTCATTGGCAAGGCTAAGCTGGAGAATCCTTCGATAAATCTTCGATAATAACCTGCCAATCCCAAGAAGCTTCTGATCTCGGTCACGCTCTTCGGTTGCTCCCAATGAAGAATCGCTTCCACTTTTGCCGGATCTACTGAGACTCCATCCTTCGATATAACATGTCCCAAGAAGTTAACTTTATCCAACCAAAACTCGCACTTGCTATACTTGGCATACAATTGATTCTCTCGCAGAATTTGCAACACTTGCACCAAATGCCTTCTGTGCTCCTCCTGATTTGTAGAGTAGACCAATATATCATCCACGAACACGATCACGAACTGATCCAACAACGCCTTAAAGATTCTGTTCATCAAGTCCATAAATGCTGCAGGGGCATTGGTCAGACCAAACGGCATCACCAAGAATTCGTAATGTCCGTATCTGGTTCTGAATGCTGTCTTTGAAATATCTTCTTCCTTGATCCTTAATTGATGGTATCCTGACCTCAAATCGATTCTTGAGAAAACTTTCGCTGACTGCAGTTGATCAAACAAGTCGTCGATCCTCGGTAACGGATACTTGTTCTTTATGGTTACTTGGTTCAGCATCCGGTAATCAATACATAACCTCATAGATCCATCTTTCTTCTTTACGAACAAGACTGGTGCTCCCCATGGTGACACACTTGGACGAATCAACCACTTCTCCAGTAACTCCTGAAGTTGTTCCTTCAATTCCTTCAATTCAGCAGGTGCCATCCGGTATGGTGCCTTCGATATTGGTGCTGTCCCCGGTATCAGCTCTATAGTGAAGTCAACATCCCGTCTTGGTGGCAAACCAGGCAACTCCTCCGGAAAGACATCGATGAATTCGTTTACCACCTCAATTTCTTCTATACTAGGGGTAGTTTTCTCGACTGATAGAACAGTCGCTAAAAAGGCTTTACAACATTTAGCTACTAGCTTATGCACTTTTATTGCAGAAATTTGACGATTATCTTTTCTCACTCGAATTCCCTGGAACAACAGTTCACTCTTCTCTGAAATTCTAAAATAAACTCTCTTCTTACTACAATCTACCGTAGCACCAAACTTGGCTAACCAATCCATACTGAGAATAACATCAAAATCAACCATATCAAGCAACACCAAATTAGCATGCAATACCACACCATCAATCACAACAGAGGATCCTTCCAGATACTCAGTAGCCACGACTGAGTCTCCGATAGGAGTAGAAATAGAGAGATCACACTCCAGTCTAGAAGGTTGCCGCTCTAGACTCACAGCAAACACCACAGAAATAAAGGATTTTGACGATCCTAGATCAATCAAAACCCTAGCCAATCTATCCAAAACAAGAAGAGTACCTTCGATCACGTCATCCGAAGCGTGAGCCTCTTCTGCCGAGGTCAAAGCGAAGACTCTGGCTTGGCCCTTCTTGCTGGTATCCCCTCCTGGCTTCGAGTTACGGTTGGGGCAATGCAGCGAGATGTGTTCGACTTCGGTGCAGCTGTAGCATCTTCGGGTGTCTTTCGGGCATGGCTTTCCAGCATGAGACTGCTGTCCACAAAATCTGCACTTGCCTCCGACATCCGAACCATTACCACTCTGGGGCTGACGAAAGGAACCACTGCTTTACTCTGACCATTGCCGCGAGTCCCTTGAGGTTGGTACTTCAGTCGCTTGGCCTGATGATTGTTGAATCTGCCGCCATTCCCAAAACGCTTGAAACCAGAGTTCTTGGAGTTGTTTTCCGATCCTTTGCCAGCTCCACTTTTGCGCTCTTGAGTCCTCTTATAATCGTCCTCCAGAATTGACGCTAATTCCACAGCTTTGGCCACCGTAGTTGGCTGAGAAACCAGAACCTTAGATCTTAGGCCGTCGCGCAAACCATCCACAAATCTTCTCGCCTTCACCAACTCATTAGGACAGGCGTCCGATGCAAAGCGCTGAAGCTGCTCGAACTTCGTCTCGTACTGAAGAACAGACATGGAACCTTGGACCAGTTCCAGAAACTCCTTCTCCTTTCTGCGCTGAATATGCGGAGGAAAATACTTCTTGTTGAAGACTTCTTTAAATTCTGTCCATGAAATCTCTTGCCCTGCTTCAAAGTTATTACGCTCCGCCGATTCCCACCAAAACACAGCTTCGCCGACAAAGAGATATGTCGCGAAAACAACTCGTTCCTCTTCTGGTACCTTCATTCCTTTGAATAGCCGCTCCACCTCGACTATCCAACTCTCTGCCTTCTCCGGGTTATCTTCTCCAGAAAAAGCTGGTCCCGCTCTTTTGAACCTTTCAAGGGTTGGTGCCTTCACTTTAGGCGCACTGCTGCTGCTACCACCATTCCTTAGCTCCCTTGCTAATTCTCTTACTATGTCCGACAGATTCTGACTAGACGCCTCCTCTAGAGAGGGATTTGGCACAGCACCCGATCGCCTTCCTCGATTTCCAGCCGTCGCCATCTACTGCCAGGGAAAGAAGGAGAATTAGAACTTAACATTGATGCTTCATTTTAATTCATCCTCCAATCCATGACTCCTAATCGCAAACACACAAACACACGACGGAACACACAAGGCAAACACCACAAGCAAGATAACTTTAATTAATTCCACTAAGAGGTTACAGGATTCCACAAGATTCTATTTTTTTAAAGATTCATATTTGAGTCCTTGAACACCACATCTCAAAGGTACTCGTCTAAAATCTCCAAGGATACATACATAGGTGCAAAAGATAGGTGATCTCCATACCAATCTATCTCCCAATCAGTCATGTGAGGCCACCTATAACCTAAGGATTTAAACCTAAGGTAAAGAGTATAAAAAAAGATCTGGATCGTTACTCGCACGAACGTAAACTGGATGTTCAAGAACTGTTCGATACTCCTGGTTGATCACGACCACATGCTCCTCTTCAGGGTCCTCCTCCGGGTCTTCTTCCGGATCTTCCTCTGGGTCTTCCTCCGGGTCTTCTTCCGGGTCTTCTTCCAGATCTTCCTCTTCTTCTACATCAATTAGGTAAGGCTCTTCCTCCGTTCCGTGACCCACGATCTCCAACTTCCAGTCGTCCAGCCATTGACGAGCCGCCTCCTGCTGGTCCTTCTCGTAGATCCGACCGCTACGCGTTAACACCATGTCTAAAGAAAAGTGTTTATTAATTTCTAGGTTCTCTCTTTCTAAGGTTTCAAATTCTAACACAAAGTTATTCTAATCTTTGTACTGTAATCAATTATTTAAGTCATTATGACGCTCTGATACCAAGCTATCACGCCCCAAATTTCCAATACCCAATTTACGCGGAAGCGTCAATCCAATGACGGTTATAGGGTAGGAAACCTGGGACGGACCGAATACTCGAGTCTACGCTTATCCCGTTTAAATATTATGGGACTTGCAGGATCGTCATGACTTAAACAACATTTACTTACAAAAAGTAGAATAACAGAAAGGAAATCTAAATATCTATTACAATATCTGAAATTGTCTTAACAACCACAAACAGAGTTTAACATAAAGCAAATGGCACGCAGGCCGCAAGTTCAAATGTCAAAATATAGCAAAACATAAGAGACGAGTCTTCTAAGCTCCAACATCAAACCATGCCGCTGGAAAACATCACTTCTGCTCCACCTTAAATCCTGCATCAGAGGATGCGTGAGTATTTCATAGGAAATACCCAGTAGGATACAGAAAACCCGCACTGGAAAATAAGAGAAGACTCCAAAGATGTATGGTTAAACAGACTCAGGTTCAACAAGGACTAAGATCACTTACCTGGAACCAACTGCCATTCAAGACGCATTAAGGTCAAAGATACTACAAAGACTTCATAAAGTAGTGAAGGTAAGATAATAAGCATTGGACAACCAAAGTGTCAAAGTACAATTTCTGCTCTCAAATCTTCATCAATACCAGAACATCCTAGAGGTTCTTCAGAGGAACCTTGCCATGCGTCTAGGGATGCTGGCCCCATCGGTGCTTACGGGCACAATGGGCGGAGATTGCAGACCTTCCGTAATGTCATACAACCTAAGCGCACGCGGTTGCCGTCATCGGCTGAACTACAGAGGTTCAATAAATCGGAGATCTCGCAAGATCTAGCAATGGCTTGTGAGCATACTATGATTCCGACTAAGAGCTTTAAATGCTACTTAGCGGAGAAACAATTCAACTAGCCCTATTGTCAAAAGGCTTAGAACAAGACTTTCTAAAGTTCCGACTCTTCATAGGAGTGAAAAGCATAATCCAATTCAAATTATGAATTAGTCTGGGAACTCAAGTGAGTCCCGACTATAAAGAGACACACCACATGATTTTCCAAAAGTTCAAGTTCGCTATCAACAAAGTTGTACCTAGTACTAGAATTGATAATCCCCAACTTAGAATGACGCGTTTCAGATAGACCACGTCAGAGACTTTGAATTCAAGCTTCGATTACTCTTGAGTCATAAATGGACCAAGAGAAGAACAAAGGGACAATTATTATAAGACACCTCATTTGGCTCTAAGACCTTAAAATACTTTTAGGGTTACTGTTCTTAGATTCTTTTAAAATCATTTTAGACTTGATTAGATTCTTAATTATCAATTATTCTCAAGCTTCTTAGGTTTATTATGATTTTAAGTCATTTAAAGTCAGAAACTGTGTTCTGTCCAAAACAGAACAGCTCACTTGCTCTGGTTACCACGTTCTGAAAAATTTGATTTAATCTATGAAATTTTTATATTAGATAGCCTCTGATGTCTAGTTTCCAGATTGATAAAGAAATTAATTTTCTGATTACTGTATAATTAGTTATCATTTTTCTACTGAAGTCTGCCTGCGCAGGATTGCTCCTGGCCGAGACCAAGTATTCTATGTCATACATAATTTACTAATGTATAAAGTGTAGTAACTCCTTATTAGTCCTTTTTCATACATTAATCTAGTCTTTCTTAAGATTTTTACAGTGCCTTTATAGATCCAAAATATCAGTTTATGATTCTACTTTTCGAAATCTTTACTACCCGATTACTACAACACTTTCTTATCTTATTATTTAAGTGATACTATCATATAATCCCGGACAACATTAGATCTCAAAACACGCTGACAATAAAACGAACTGATATCTCAGAGACAAGATCTTACAAGGGATAATCTTATAGTTATCATTCATTATACCATTACCCATTTAGTTGATATTATACAAGTAGTAATAGCTATGATAATACATATAGAACACAAAATACGGAAATGCACCAAAGTGCCTAAAGATCAAATCTTTACTCAAGAGAGTGAGTATGGATATACAAATAGCATTATCACATGCGATCATGATTTAACATAGAAATCCAAATCCAATTTTCATTGGTCAACATACGTAGAAATGATTGAGTTGAAATACAAATACAATAGAGTTATGAATCAAGAGGGAATATCAATCTAGGATCGGCAATACAAATTCCAGAAATGAGTACTCAACATCAAGGCATCAACATTCAACATATCATTTTATCAAAAAGAAGTGTAATGGAAAAAAGGAATCCTACTTGGTTGTAAATACCGAGACTTCCCGAGCACTCTTGATTCCGACAATGCCGCACCAACACCACGCCGGTCGACCTTGCTTGGACCACCACGAACCACCACGGACCACCGCCGGAGTAAGGTTGCCGCCGGCCGGATAATGAGAGAGAGAGAGAGAGAGAGAGAGAAATGCTCAAGGCTTTGAGCACTAAGCAAAACCACCCCCTACTAGCCTATTTATAGACTTTTTGAACCATTCTCCACCATTGATCACTCCTTAATCCAATGGCTTAGATTTAGTAGAAAATTCCAGATTTTACCACTTTCAAGATGACTCTTGGGTTCTCAAAGAAAGAATTAAATGGGTCAATTGCATGGCATTTGTGACAACCTCCAATTACCTCCACTAATGGCCAAGTCGACCCAAGCTCAAATGGGTTTGGGTTTGGGTTTGGGTTTCTCTTTTAGAATTTCCATTAATCACTACTAACCCACTTAAGAAATATCTAATTCATATTTTTGCTTAATCTCAAATTAATTCTATTCCCAAAAATAACACAAACTTTATACAAAAACCTATCCAATAATCTTAGGTCAAATAAAGTCAAATCAACATGCCACGCCAACCATGAATCATATAATCCAATAAAATCTCCGATTAAGATCAATTCGAAAATCACAAATTTTACGGCGTTCGATTGATTCCGGCGGGAATTGAATTTTCAAAAGATTTTCGAAAATTTAGATAAATGCATACCTTTGAGCCAAGAAAATACTATAAAATTTACGGTCGTCACAGAACGTACCCTTGGGTACCTCTGGGGGTGCTCCACACCAAGCTCAACTCTCGCAGGACTGGAATGTCCCTATAAAGAGGGGGGTAAAACCCCTTGCCAAGCTTGCGAAGGATCAGGCTGAGCACTCATCGAACCCCTTCCATCCAATACAGGACAGTGAAAAGTCGACTTCTGAAGCTTCGTCCTCTCTGTCGACTACAGCTAGGAGGACTCAACTAGCCCGAGTGGTGGCCCTAAAGAAAACCACTAAGAAACAAAAGGCGAAGAATAAAGCGGGGGTGACTGCCCCCAATCTCTAGTAAATGTCCATCTGGAGCTGGAATATCCGTGGTTTGGGCCACGGAAGCAAGAGGTCGGCGGTGCTAGACCTCGTCAGAGATGAAGAAGTGTTCCTTTTGGCACTTTGTGAAACTAAAATAAAGAGAAGACAGATTGATCGTGTTAGCAGGAAAGTTGTTGCGGGTTGGGAATCCTTCAATAATCTCAACTCTGAAGAATCGGGAAGGATCCTAGTCCTCTGGAATCCTAATATTGCTACTGTTCATAAGGTGCAGGAGACTTCTCAGACGCTTCATTGCTTAGTCACGTGCTCCTCAGTTGAGTCATTTTACTTCACAGCTGTCTATGGATCTAATGATGCCCAAGAGCGAAAGAAGTTGTGGGCTACCCTCTGTACTTCCAACAACACCATAAGTGGGCCGTGGATAGTGATGGGTGACTTCAATGCTATTCGTCATGAGTCATTAAGATTGGGAAGAGGCACTGTGCCCCAAGCCGACCTTACAGGTTGGATTACAAGAAATTCCCTCCTCTCTACCCTTCACATAGAGCAACAATCAGTCGGGTAACAATCTTACTCTTTGTCGTATTGATAGAGCTTTTGCTAATCCTGATTGGTTCATTAGACAACCCACCTCCAGACTCCATTGTCCTCCCCCAGGCATATCGGATCACAATCCCATTGTTTTCAGAATGCGCCAATCCTTCCCAAAAGGCCCGATTCCATTTAAGTTTTTTGACATGTGGAAGCAAGACGCAAGCATACGAGAGGTTATCTCCAAAGCCTGGGAGACGCCCATTCAAGGTGTGCCCTTGTTCATACTTTATAAAAAACTGCAGGCATGTAAGGAAGCTCTCAAAAGGTGGAATAGAGATCATTTTGGGGATATTAATGCCAGATACAGAGCAGTAGTTCTTGAACTTCAGACCCTACAAACTGCCTTACAAAACCAACCCTTTGATGATGTCTTGAGGAGGAGCGTCAATTCAGCGCATCAAAAAATATGTGAAGAGGATGGTATTAGAGAACAATTCTACCGGCAAAAATCAAGAATTAAATGGCTCCAAGAGGGTGACAGATGTTCCAAGTTCTTCCATGCCTTTGTTGCCTCTCACAGTGTTCGGAACACCATTAATGAGATAATTGATGATTTGGGCAATCGATTGGAATCCCCACAGGAGATTGGAGCCTAGGCTGAGCTGTTTTACAAAAAGTTATTCACTCCTACCACAACTACTTCTCATGTTCCGCTCCCTTTTTCTCGGTCTCTAAATCTGGATCAAGCAGCATTCTTGTCCAGTGATGTAGGTGATGATGAGATCAAAGGGACAGTATTCCAGGCGCCGAATGGAAAAGCTCCAGGTTCAGATGGATTTCAAAAAGAATTCTTTACTCACTTTTGGGATATCATCGGCCCGGACTTCCTATTGGCAGTGCGAGATTTCTTTAAGAGAGGGTACATGCTCAGGGCCCTAAACCACACATTTCTAACTCTTATCCCAAAAGAGGTAGGTTCAAAGAGCTTTGAGGAATTCAGATCGATTGCCCTCTGCAACTTTATCTACAAAACCATCTCAAAAATTATGGCAAACAGGTTGGCTTTAGTGCTCCCTAAGCAGATTAGCCTCAATCAGTCGACCTTTATAAAGGGGAGACTAATTGGTGAGAATATCTTGCTTGCCCATGAACTCGTCCGCAATATGCATCGGCAAGGGGGACAGAAAAGGCTGTGTGTAAAAGTTGACTTGATGAAAGCTTATGATAAGGTGAGATGGGATTATATCTTCCATGTCCTGAAGTCTCTTGGCTTCAACAACAAATGGATTCACTGGACCCGACAGTGTATATGCACCCCCACTTTTAGCGTCTTGATCAATGGGTCAAACTATAGGCACTTTTCTAGTGCAAGTGGCCTGCGGCAAGTCTATCCATTATCACCTCTCCTATTCTTATTATGCATGGAAGGACTGTCATCCATGTTAAATTAGGCCTCAATGAACGACAATCTCAAGGCTCCAAATATTGACGGAGGTATTCCTATCTCGCACCTTCTTTTTACTGATGATGTTCTCTTGTTCTCTATGGAGGATGCATAATCAGCAGTGTGCATTCGAGACATTCATTTAGATTTCGCAGATATGTCGGGCCTCCAGGCAAATATTAGCAAGAGCTCCATCTTGTTCTCTGCGGGGTGCCAGCATAAGGCAACCATTCTAGAAATGCTTGGCTTCCAAGAAGGGTGCTTTCCAATCACTTACTTAGGTATGCCTCTTTCCTCAAAGTGTATATCCTATTCAGCATGTAAACCTCTGCTTGACAAGATTTCTAGTCGTGTCAACGGTTGGAAAACTGAACTCCTTTCATATGCTGGAAGGCTTCAATTGATCAAATCAGTTATTCGTGGATTGAATGTCTATTGGACATCTTGCTTTAAAGCGCCCAAAAAAGTTTGCCACAAGGTGGAGAGTATCATGGCCACGTTCCTATAGAAAAGTTCTACCCAATAGTTCCTGGCGAAAGCTTTGTCGTCCTCTAAAAGAAGGGGGTCTTGGGATCAGATGCATCCAAGACATCAATAATGCAAATCTTGCCAAGCTTTTTTGGAGATTTATTACCTGCACAGAATCTCTCTGGTGTTTATGGATTCATGGGGTGTATCTTAGCACCAATTCCATCTAGTCGACTAGAGCTCATGATTGTTCCTATGCCTGGCAATCTATCCTCCAATTGCAAACTTTCATGCATGAGAGATGTGTTATCAATATTGGAAATGGATGCACAAATCGGATGTGGTTGGACCCCTGGAGCGGCCCCTTATCTCTTGCCTAGAAATTTGGCAACAGAACCGTTCTGGAGTTGGGAGGTAACACATTTGAATCAATTGCCGATTATATTAAGTTTGGCAAACTCCAAAATGAATATATCCTCTCAAGAAGAGGTGATCTCGCCAAGAAGGAAATCCTAGAGAAATTGCCGGTGCTTATTGATTCGGAGGACTTCTATGGGTGGCTTAGTCAATCTGGTAAGTTTACTTTTAAGAGTGCCTGGGATGCAGTCAGAGTGAAATCCCAAAATGTACCTTGGTATGACCTCATATGGTTCAAACATCGGGTGAACCGATACTCCTTTTGTGCCTGGATGGCCCTCAATGAAGGGCTACTCACCTTGGATAATCTGAAAAGAAGAGGGATCTCTTTGGTAAATAGGTGTGTTCTATGTAGAAAAAATGAAGAATCAATCAACCACATAATGTTTGAATGCATTTATGCTAAGGTGGTATGGCGTATATTCCTTCGTAAGTGCAATATTCATCATACAATTGGGGGGTCCTCTACAGAATTAGATTGGTTGACTCAGCTGATCAGAAACAACAATCATACAGGGCATATAATCCAAGCTGGCTTCACAAGCTTTGTTACTATGCTATGGGAGGAGAGGAACAGACGAATCTTTGAAGATAAGAAGCTTGAGACTTTTATGCTGGGCCAAAACCTTATCCACAGGGTAAAGGAGATCCTTAACGCGTTCCATCTTAAGGATATTTGCCTCACCCACTGCCTCTTCTTGCATTCCTTTTGGGATGAGTGAAATCCATGATCTAAGAGACTGGTGGGAGTCCCTTCTTTTGAGTTTGCACTACCTGGGTTGGGTAGGATGTTCTTCGTTTTGTATTTTATTTCTAATGGGGCTGTTTCGGCCCCATGTCTTGAGTTGAGTTGAGGAGAGGTTGTACTCCCCTGGTTTTTTTAATATATTTTTTCAATTATCCAAAAAAAAAGTCTTCCTTCTTCCCAAAATTAGCGATTTACGGGAGCATCCAGTTGGGGAAGAAGACATTCCGGCAAAGCTCCGTCCATCATCGAGGTTCAAATCACCGTCGGCGCCGTCCAACCCAAAAAAAATAAAATTTCATACCAGAAAACAGCAAAATCAGCGGGAAAGACGAGAAAAAATCTATGATGAAGGGATTTTGATATAAGAGCAGCGGGGAAGCCCGCTCAACTACAAAAATTGAGATCTATATGTAAAGAAACATATATAAAGGTCACTCATTGGTGCTCGACCGCTCGTGGACATCAAATAAGAGGATAAAAATGGGCAAAATTATAAAATTCTCATCGGCGAGCGATAAGTTCAATTTATATATCTTTCTGTGATCCTAATAAAATAAAGGAGGAAGAAAAATAAGGAAGAATGCAAAAAAAAGGGCAAAAGGATAAAAAATGAGCGAGTGATGAAGACACGACCTGAATAGAATCGTGTCTTCGAAGACACGACCTCAAATAAAGTCGTGTCTTCGAACACACGATTTTACGGCAATTTTTAAAATGTCATAACTCGCTCATTTTTTTATCTATTTTGCCCTTTTTTTGTGTTCTTACTTATTTTTCTTCCTCTTCCATTTCATTAGGATCATAGAAAGACATATAAATTGAACTTGTCGCTCGTCGATGAATATTTTACAATTTTGCCCATTTTTATCCCCTTATTTGATGTCCACAAGCGGTCAAGCATCAATGGGTGGCCTTTATATGTGTTTATTTACATGTAGATCTCAATTTTTGTAGTTAGGCGGGCTTCCTCGCTGCTTTTAGATCAAAATCTCTTTATCATAGCTTTTTTCTCGTCTTTCCTGCTGATTTTGCTATTTTTTGGCATGAAATTTTATTTTTTACGGGTTGGACGGCGTCGGCAGTGATTTGAACCGCGATGATGGATGGAGCTTCACCAGAATGTCTTCTTCACCAACTGGATGCTCCTGTAAATCGCTAATTTTGGTAAGAAGGAAGCATTTTGGGAAGAGGGACATTTTGGAAAGAGGGACATTCTATGAAAATGGGATGGTCGCCGCAGGGGGCCGCTCGGAATCACTGGTGGAATCGCCTCATTTGCTTCCTAAAACCAAGCCAAGGTTTTCGTGTCGTCTACAACATGACCCTTCAGATAGCAAAGGCACGATCTAGCTAAAAGAAGGGCATTTTTGGTACTCTAGGTGCCGATTCCTGGCCATATGTGATTTCACGGGAAAAACCAGGTAATATGGGAATATGAAAAGTGGCGCCAGGTAATATGAAAAAAACCCAGAATTAGGTGATTGGTTTTGCCCTACATCCTCATGAACATGCATGTGTAGGGATAAGTGGAGGCTTCAAAAGTTGTGGGCCTGCAGACAATAAATTTATCTCATTTTCAAATACTGGCAAGACTTGTTAGATGAAGCATAACCTTATTAATATATATGAATCCCATTTATATGAGTCCAGGCTCACCCGCAAATGGTGTGAGGTGATACAATATGGGTATGTCTGAATCACCAGACCCTGCGCGATGTTCAATCTTAATTCAACGGCTCAAGTAATATTGGCTCATATTAACTTTTCCTTTATATATTACACCCCTACTTGGGTAGTATGGGTTTGATACGCGAGTAAACTTACCTTTTTTTCACAATTGAGTTTTTATGCCTTCTCTTTGTAGGGGCCATGCAACATAGATAAAAGAATGTGGATCTTTGCTAAAGGAAAAATTCTTTCTCATTCTTTTCATTTAAAAAAAAGGAAGGAAAGTGGAAGGATGTTTGGAAATACCCGGTGTATCAGCCCTATATCTGATCTGCATGGTAAATTAATTTATACAGAATATTATGACGAATTTCATTGTTTAATAGCTGACTAAGTATAATAATATACCTTCAAATCGTGCAGCTCTACTTTACCAACAGATGGCCACTGAGGACGCGGACGATTGTTCTTGATGATCTCAGGGGCTTCACTTGCTATATGCATATATTGGTTGAGCCTTTCGACTGAGATAATGTAATTTGCCAAAGTGCACTGATTTTGAATGGAGAAAACAAGTGATATATTCATCGAAAGACCATAAGACAATGCCATCCCAATGAAACCTGCACGAGAATCAAGTGCTCATCAATCAAATAGGCAACCTGCAAAAAACTCATTTGATGTTGACGCTAGTGAATGTCTTGAAAATAAATTGTATAACTTATTGGACATATTCATCGCTCAGATGATATAATTTCTATAGAAAATGTCATCCGGATGATTAAAATATTCAAAACGAATATTCTAATAAAAAAATTTAATCCAAAATAATACATGAGAAACCAGGCCAATGAAGAGAAGATAATAATCTGCTGTCGGGTTAGCTATTTATTTATGCCCCTACATTTAGATAAGACATCTACATTGCCTCCATTAAATCATCATCATTTGGTGACAAGGATGTGATTAGGTAGAAAATGGAAAGCTATTAGAAATGTTTTTAGTACCCTTTGGAAAACAATAGAAAAGAACTTTTTACCATAACACTCCTCCTAAGGGCCCGTTTGGATATTGTTTTACCGAAGAAAAAAAATTATTTTTCCCTCCTTTTCCTTTAGCAAAAAGGGAAGAATGTTTGGCGCATCCATTTCCTCTAGCAGAAAGGCTTATTTTTCCTTTAACAAAAAGGATAAATTTGTCATAAACAAAATTATTTCCCTTTGAAAACTACTAGAAAGGGACTTTCTAGAAGGTTTCTGGTAGAAATGAAAATGGACAATTTCACCCCTTTCTGCTAAATTTTTTTTTCTGGTATAAAAGTATCATACAAACAGTTTTTTAAGCAAAAGATTCTTTCTCACCCCTTAAAGCCCCTTTCTCATAGAGAAACAGTGCATCCAAATGGGCCCTAAGAAGGTTTAAGGTAAAAGGAAAAGAGACCCTTTAAGCGTAGTAAGGGACTTTCTGCAACAAATTTTTTTCTTAAAAAAGGTGCTTTCAACACTTTTTTAGCCGAAAGACCTTTTCTACCCCTTTAAAGTCGGAAAGGGACATCCAAACAACACTAAAGTACACACTTTTCTGCATGTTTGAGAAAGAGAGAGTAGGGGAGGTAGAGATTGCAACAACATAAACACATCGAACACCATTAAAATCCCACAAATGTTCTTTTTTATTCAAACAAAAGTTGTTGATAGAATAAAAATCCAAAATCACACCTTAATTTCTTTTTCATGATCTTCTCAAATGAATGCTAAAAACTGAAATATTTAGATTTTGTTGCAAATAAACAGGTTAGGGTCGAGTTCATGGTTATGCAGGTAAATATGTTGTTCGGCCCTATTTAAAAGATGAAAACACTCCATACCTTAACCCCAATCCATTTTCTAGTCAGGTACTTTTCCAAGCCCTAATTCTGCTATGATTTTGTTGCTCGGAGGCTCTGACTTGTGGTAAGCAGAGGTAAGTGGTTTGTTAATTACTGCATTTTCTTCCAAACATTTTTTAGTAAGATGAGAGAGAATGTTGCCTAAACCATGTTGCAAAAGACTTTGCAATTGTTTCATTTATGCAGCAAGGACAAACTATTTTACCAACCATTCTATGACAAGAAAATTCATTTGGACCCAACTAGAAGGGCCATGGCAAGATGCCTCTTGGTGTACAAAGCTCACCCAGGATACATACATCATCCTAACTTTCAATTAGAATAAAATTAAAGTTTCATCATTATCGTATGAATTCAATGTAGAATTCAAGCGAGCTCAACTCTTGAAGGATCAAGTTGGGATCAACCTAATTTTTCATTATTATAATTTATGAGCTGCATGTAGAATTCAAGCTATCTCAACTCAACTTGAAGGATCCGACATTGAAGGCCTTAATGGTATATGATATTCAACATGAATGCATGAGTATAACTATACACAAAAAGAAGCAATCTATTTTTTCGATAACTTAAGCAAGCAATCAAAGCCAACACTTGTGCATTGCATAAGTAACATTGAGACGATTTGATTCAGCAGTAGGCAAAAGTCCAAATGAGACCTTGGCATTGCATTTATAAGCCATGGGTCAGATAATCTGCCTAAGATGCCAGCTTTCTGCAATTTGATAACTGAGTACAAAAGTATTGAGACACTTGAGGGCATTGCCATGGAGCGTGTTCACGTTTCTGATGCAACCTTGATTCTTGTGGGCATCTCTGCCCATCGAATTAGTTACAAAGAAAATAATGTAGACAATTGGAAGATGACAATCTTCAGTACGAGTTAAATGCATGTTGCATATTGTCAAAATAAAAAGAACAGTCATTACCAGAAAAAATTGACCTTTGCATAAAAGTTCAACGTGCTATTGGGGGATGCTCCATATTACGCCGTTTAGGATAGACAATGCTGAATTTCAGAGCATCGTATTATCTTTATGCATATTATTCTGAGCCTTCTCCAAGGTTAATAAGGCTTTAGATTTACCAGGAAAAGTGAAAGGACAAGGTAACAAAAATAAACCCAGCTTCAAGGACATGAATGTTTCAAGATTGAATGTGCCTAGAAATCAAAATTGAATAAACTACCTCCACTGTGTGTATATGTCACTTCCCAACTTCACCGAAAAATATATATAGATGAACAAACTAAAAATTTCTCATAAACAATTTTCCTAGCTTGGGTGAAACCAAGTCAAGATGCTTCATTCCATTAAGGATGGGATCTTTGACATTTACTACCGTCAGATAGATCCCTCCAGTTTTTGTTTGAAGTTGCCATCATAAAGAATTTATAGCCTTCAAATTAGTAAAGCAAGATTATAAGCCAACAAAAATTAATTTTGCATTGTGCTGAACCATAGAGAATGACACTTGGACAGTCAGTTACTCAAGTTAAAGTAATGTCTTGAATTTGAGTTGCTCTTTACTTGATAAGTTGAAAGCTTTCTCCTTTGCACTTTAATAAGATGAAATTTTGATAGCACTGCAGAGCAACATCTCCACAAATTCCAGAATATTTACTCTTGCCCACTAAGTCACCCATTGGAAAAAACATGAGTGGTAGACGCAGGGTAATTAGCATTAACATTAGAGGCACTATAGGACATGTCTGTTTTATAGATGTGGGAACAGAGAAATAGAGGTTTTTCCATGTCCACGACGTTAAAGAGAAGGTCTTATGACGGTCATGCCAATATCAAGCAACAAAGTTACGAACAGTTATATAACATTCTTAGTCAGATTTTCAAAGTAGAATAGACTGGTTGTACAACAAAACTAACCCTCTAGGAATTTACTTTTAGTGAATATCTATATCTATACTACTATTAAAATTAAGTAGTGTGGAATGGAATTCAGTGTTTCTACACAGTCGGAATTCATCAACCGCTCAGATCTAATACTATGGAAAACATAGTTTCTGCAAGCACTGTTGGATTTCATCAACGACTCAAGGTGAAACACTCTCTATTATCAATCTCGGCTTATAATTCCCATAACTATAAGTAAGCCCTTCGTATGAAGACAATTATGGAAGGTAACAATTTGAAATCCTAATCTTATTTGTGCAACGTATTTACATATATGGATAGATTTAGTAAGTATGTGAGGAGTTACGCACATATATATATATATATATATATATATGGAGAGAGAGAGAGAGAGAGAGAGAGAGTTGGCTATGTATGGAAAATAATACTTATAAATTATAAAATAATCTTTAACAGTTTTTTTAATACTCTAAAACTAGTTAATCAAATAAAGAAAAAAACAGTTGCATTCAATACAAATAGATTGTATTAAAACATAATCAGATTTATTTTCAAAAGATGCTGCTTATATTTGCATATTTAATCAGCTATACAATAGCTTTGAACAAAATTTTCAGAGAAATTTATTTCAAATTTTTTTGCTATGATTAAATTTAATCAACATAAGAATTATAATTAAAGAATGTAATTTCGTGATGACTTTGGTCCCACGTGCATTTTGCACGTGCATATATTACTAGTTAAAAGTAAATTATAAGGACGAACACACCATCCTCTATGTGTAAGCCTCGACAACACCCCCAATAAGAATAAAGACCATGATGCTCAGTTACTCCACAACTACCTACAAAAACATGCTAACCTACCCAGTAACAGCCCCTCAATCTTCCCCTCCCGCACCTCTTCCCTTTTTTCGACAATGCCAACGGTGTGCTAGTGATCTACACATGAAATATGTATTTTATAAGCTCCTAAACTTATATTTATGTTAATGTTTGATTATATTTAGTAATACTTTAATGTAGTTTTTTGTTTTTGTAGGAAAATAAGTGTAAGATGCAAAAATGTGGTGAAAAGTGACTCTAATGGTTAAATCTTCATAACTTCGTATATATACTTCTGATTGGACTGATTCAAGCTTCATATTAAAGTTCAAGAAGTCAGCTTTCCAGCTTCACCGACCGCGCACAATTCGTAGTTCGGAGCAAAAAGTTATGACCATTGGAAAATTATGCTACAGGAAGAAATCGAGCAATCGGGAATACACAATGATCGATCGCCGTATACGCAAAACCAGAAATTGACCTATTTTGACTTGGAATTGGAAAGGGTCTTATGTGTTTTCTTCCCAACCTTATAAATAGGCCTTAAAGGGAATGTGTTGAGGATTAGAGAATAGAGTTTTGAGTTCATTTGGAGTCCTTAGAGGCTAGAGCGAAGGAGAGAAGAAGAAGAAGATAATGAAGAACATGATGATGATTTCTCTTCCAATGCAAGGTTAAACTTCTTTCAAGGCATAGATGAAGCCCAATAGACTGGTTTATAATTTCTTTTCTTTTATATTATGTTTTACTCTAGTTGGTGTATGACTCTTTATTATGCAATTAAAGTTAATTCATTGAAGTTTGTTCTTTGTACTAAAGAGAGACAAAAGTGAATTAATTGGATTTCAATCTGAAAGAATACTTGCGTGTCCGAGAGGAACGTGAGTGGTCTGAGGTGTCTTATATTAATATGGATTCATTGGTTTATACTCGAGAGAGAGATATTACAGTTCCATGTGCTTAGTTGATTTATGTGTTACGTCCGAGAGGAGAGCACTATAATTTGAATTGACAAGTGTATGCCCGAGAGGAATATGCTAGCCAATTAGGAATTTATTCACAAGAGAGAGAAAGAGAGACGATACACTAGTTTATTGTGGTGGATTCGAAGCCTTGATACTTCCCATATTGATTAATCTCAGCTTAGTTTACATAAAGTTCATTGCTTTCCTTAGATTAAATAAAAATTGTAACTTTTCTCTTGAATTTGGTAAAGTATTCATCCATCCTTGAGGTTCGACAACCCTTCAATACTCGTTGTAGTACACAATTGTCTTGTGTACTTGCAAGAGTTTAATTTTAAATGATCAGCTAGCGCCCAGCTCGGGCAAAACATGTGCCCGCCCCACCTCGCCTCCCTCAACTTGGTCATGGCATATTCAGATGGCAAAAACATTGGCTTCCAGCAGGATCAAATGATTGATAGTGAGATAGCTTTAGCTTTCCTTAAAACTCCCTCTTTTTTCACAAATTAGTAAACCTTTCTTACCAATTGAAGGTTTTTCCAAAAATTTTGCCACCAATTAATTTACTTTTTTCCGTAGAATGCCTTCTCTTGGAGTTTGATTCATTAACAATTTCAGGCATGCATATTCTCATTAGTTCCAAATAAACAACCTCAGCTTCTTGTTTGCTTTTAGAACCTTGTTGTTTTGCCAGCTTAAGTGACTTCATATGATCCAAATTGAAATCTTCCAAAGCTGTTACTCTCCAACCAGAAAATAAAATCAATCAAATACACTGTCATATGTATTTCAACAATTATATAGTTAAGTCATATAAATAAGTTGAATGTAGCCGAAATAAAAATGCTTAGGTGGATGAGTGAGATAACTAGGAGAGATAGGATTAGAAATGAATATATTCGTGAGAGTTTAGAGTTAGCTACTTTAGGGGAAACTGAGGGAATGTAGGTTGCATTGGTAGGGGTATATGTAAAGAAGACCAATAGATGACCTGTTATTAGAAGGGATGCATGCAAATGATGCAAAAAGAGGGAGAGGGAAACCTAAGAGAAATTGGATGGAGTTGATAAAAAAGGATATGACTTTACTATATCTAAACCAGGCCTGAATAGAGGTGTAAGATCCATGTCACCAACTCGAAATAGTTGGGAAAATGCGCTACTTGATTATGATTATGATTATGATTATGATTATGAATATGTTTTTCAACAATTAATGTGTAACATCTTCATGACTACATTTCTGCATGGAGCAACTATAACAAAACAAAATAATTATTGCAAAGCAATTCCAGCAGCAATTAACAAGCGCCATAAACAGTCACAATCATACATATGTAGCTGTCTTGGAGAGAGATAAGAAGATAAGGAAAGGAAATCAAACATATACTTGTTGCTTTACCAACCAAGCACCTTAATCAATGGTCAAAAAGCTAAGTTCATAATCATAATCAAGTATATCATTTTTTAAACTATTTGGGTTTGCCGACACGGATCTTACTCCTCCATTCAGGTCTATTTTTAGGTTACCTCTTTTGTAAGAGATAGTAAAATCAAATCCTTTTTTATTAACTCCATCCAAGTTCTCTTAGGTCTCCCTCTCCCTCTTTTAGCATTGTTTACATGTATCCCTTCTAATCTTCTCACAAGGGCATCTAATGGTTTTCTTTGCATATGCCTATACTAACGCAACCTACATTCCCTCAGCTTCTCTCCTAAAGAAGCTACTCCTAGACTCTCATGAATATATTTATTTCTAATCCTATCTCTCCTAGTTATCCCACTCATTCACCTTAACATTCTCATTTAGGCTACATTCAACTTATCTATATGACACATCTTTGGTGCATGCCTATCACACAATACTCCCGAGGCTACCCTCCACTTAACCCACCCTGCATTTATCCTATGCACCACATCATTATCAATATCCCCTTCTTTATGGATAATGAATCCTAAGTAACGGAATTGATCATACCTTAGCACTTTTTGCCCATCTATTTCGACTAAGGCTCTATCTATAGTTCCACCTTCCTTAAAATTAGATTCCATGCACTCTGATTTAGTCCTACTTATTTTAAAACCTTTTGATTCTTTTGGGCCAATCGATCCTGCTGGAAGTCTTCCATCTTGGTGTCAAGATTTTCATTGCTTGTTTCTCCGTGTTTTACTCTCCCTGATATGGACCATTTTCACTCAATATTCTGCTTTTTTATTAAAATTAGGGTTTAGATGCACTCTGTCTTAGTTACCTCTTGTGAAAAGATATTAGCACTTACCGGTTTAATAATATAAGCTGATATTATTTTTGCTTTTGGTGGTGTTGTGTCTCCGGCTGCAGTTTTATAAGCCAGTTAGAATGCGTGGTCTTGGAAATTATCAAGGACAAGGTATGCATATTGTGTACATTATTATTTTTTTTGTCTCTACCAAGGTCTTTAGGTGGTATTGCTACCATTCTTAATATGAAAACAATATCAGGCCAATAATATATTGACATTTCCATGTCATAAAAGTTGTAAATGTTTGAGTTATCTCTTTCTCCTAATATCATAATCAAGTAGCATCTTTTCTCAACTATTTGAGGTCAGCGACACGGATGTTACTCCTCCATTTCGGCATATTTTAGGCTACCTCTTTTGTAAGAAATAGTAGAGTCAAATCTTTTGTTATTAATTCCATCCAAGTTCTTTTAGGTCTCCCTCTCCTTCTTTTAGCATCGTTTACATGTATCCCTTCTAATCTTCTCACAGGGGTATCTAATGGTCTTCTTTGCATATGCCCATACCAACGCAACCTACATTCCCTCAACTTCTGCCCTAAAGAAGCTACTCCTAGACTCTCACGAATATATTCATTTCTAACCCTATCTCTCCTAGTTATCTCACTCATCCGGCTTAACATTATCATTTCGGCTACATTCAACTTATCTATATGACTCCTCTTTGGTTCCCAGCACTCCGCTCCATTGCAAGCCTAATGGCTATCCTATAGAACTGGCCTTTGAGCCTTTTTAGAACATGCTTATCACACAACACTCCCGAGGCTACCCTCCACTTAACTCACCCTGCATTTATCATATGCACCACATCATTATCAATATCCCCTTCTTTATGGATAATGGATCCTAAGTAATGGAATTGATCACACCTTGACACTTCTTGCCCATCTATTTCAACTAAGGCTCTAATTATAATTCTACTTTCCTTAAAATTAAAATCCATGCACTTTATCTTAGTCCTACTTATTCTAAAACCTTTTGATTTTAGAAGCCTCCCTCCATAATTCCAATTTCACATTCAAACCTACTTTACTTTCATCAATTAAAACTACATCATCTGCAAAAAACATACACCAAGGTACATTATCTTGTAAATTTCTAGTAAACTCATCTATAACTAAAGCGAAAAGATAAAGACTTAAAGCTAACCCTTGATAAAGACCTACTGTAACCGAAAACTCCTTAGTTCCCCCTCCCAATAGTTCGTACACTAGTCACAACCCCCTCATACATATCCTTAATGATATCTATGTAACCTCTTATGATACTCTTCTTCTTCAAAACACTCCCAATAAGCTCTCTCGACAATCTGTCATAGGCCTTTTCAAAATCTATGAAAGCCATATAGAGGTCTTGTTTTCTATCCCTATACCTCTCTACTAATTATTGTAATAAAAAAATAGCTTCCATTGTTGACCTCACCGGCATAAAACCAAATTGATTCTCTGTTACTTTTCGCAAACATCCTTCTATTACGCTTTCCCATAATTTCATAGTATGTCTCATAACTTTTATACCTCTATATCTTGTACAACTATGGATATCCCCTTTATTTTTATACAAGGGTATGAGAGTACTTCTCCTCCACTCCTCGGCATCCTTTTAGATTTCCAAATTTTGTTAAACAAACTAGTCAACCAAGTTAAACCAACACCTCCTAACGCCTTCCAAACTTCAATAGGAATTTCATCTTCAGTTATCTCTTTCTAATGAAGTTAAATTTCATAATCTAATGACACTTCACATCGTTGATAAAGTTCATTGAATCTAAATCGACGTTTACCGATCAGTATTTTGCCATTCATTTAAATGCTTAGTGTCTGGAAGGATATTAGTGCTCACTGTCGCAACAATGCAAAATAGTAAAAGAAGTTAACAAAAATGTATAAAAGAAACAAAAGTTGAGGTTGGAAACATGAAACAATTAAACATATAAAATACTAGTAAAACCTAAAACTCATTGGCGTACAATGTGCAGATTTTTCTTCATATCCCTAAAATTAGCTTGTCTAATGTAGGCACATTATAATGAAAACTTTTGGGGACAAATTCCATCTTCAGTTGGTGATCTTGAACACCTTCTGTCTTCTGCAATTGTAAGCTTTCTCATTGTCTTATGTAACATCCCTTCTGCCCATAGTTTCTGATGTTTCAATGTATGTGTAGGAACTTGAGTACAAATCATCTTAGTGGTTCCGTGCCTTCAGTATTCAGAATTATGAAAAATCCATGTCATGTAAGCATGTGAAGCACTTTTCTCATAATCTTCTTGCTATTGTTGCTAATATCCCAATAAATTGCTCACTCTGGCTTATATGACAGCGGAGAACTAACCAACTATAGTACTTTGTTATGGCCCTTCCCTATCAGCAATTTGGTGTTAGACATTCTATAGCTATCATGACTTTCCTAGTATGTCAAGTATGCTTAAGGTTAGTTTTTTATATTTCTTGCTTTTATTGAGTTGGTTAAGTAGTTACTTAAGACAAGATTCTGTATTATAGTAAGAGATGTCTATGTCAAACTCTATATATATGATTTCATAGCTTGTAGAGTGAAAATTTCAGAATCAATAGAATGGTAGTTTCTCCCTCTCTTCCTTTCTCTCAGTGCATTTCCCCTTCCCCTCTTTACTTCTCCACTTCCTCTTTATTTCCCCATCACTCACCTTGTGTGGCTTATTGATGGTTTACACCGTTATTCATTTTAAATGAATTAAGCAAAGGTGTTAGTCATAATACTATAACTTTAGTTTTAGTCAGTTCTACTAATCTGCTTTCAAATTTCAAATGTTCAGTGATTTCTCCTATAACCATGGATCTGGTAAAATTCCAGTGGACTGGGGCAGTTGCAAAACATTGTGCCCTTCTAAGATGGAGTCCCCCCATAACTTTTTTCTTCAAATTGAGAATTTTCTCCATATTTCTTAATTTGTCAAGTTTTGGTGTTTTAGGATTATGAACAATGATTTACGTGGTGATATACCACCTCAGCTGATCGGATGCATTAACCTTCTTACGCTGTGGGTGAAACTCTCTTTTCGTAAAATCTTTCTTTTCTTGTTTTTCATAGTTGCTTAAGTGCATTTAAAGCCACTGACGGTGTTAATGTCATCCATGCAGAAATTTATCATTCGATTACTTATCTGGTAGTGTTCCACTATCTTGTAACTCTTCAAGGGTTCAAGAGGAATGGTAATGAACTGCTTTAATAGTTTTTTCAGCAAGGTCTTCTTCCTCTTGTAATATTGATATTGCTTGTCCTTTTATGGGCTCAGCTTTGTGGAAAATCCTTTCTTGTGTGGGAATTGGTTCCTCCTCAAAGTCATCGTGGTAACTCTTTCATTGCTTGTTTCTCCTTTACTTTTTTTTTAAAGATTTTATTAGTTTTAGTTCTTTTCTCCCAAATATGGAGCCTTTGGTTTGATATTCTGCTTTTGTAATTACAAATTCTGTCTTTATGGGTTCTAAATATTTGTCGATCTACACTATTTTTCTAGTATGTGTTTCTTGTTAAAAAAATATTCACATTTTTGTTTTAGTAAAAAAAACTAATGTTGTTTACCCTTTTGTTGGTGTAGTGTCTCTGGATGTAGCTTTAGAATGGGTAAAATTCGAAATTATGCGAACTCCTTCGTTGAGATCAAGAGAAGTTGATGCCTTCAAGCTGTTTAAACAAACAACCTATTATCCCAATAAATGTAAACCACAATGCTTAAGAAAATCAACCACACGTACTTGGTTCATAATTAACGGGAATATAGAAGCCTTCAAGTAAGTGGTTTTATTCCACACTTTCATCTTAGAAATTTTTGCTCAATATGATATAGCATGATAATGTAAATATTAAAAGTGTAGAACATTGTAACAATACATTCTAAATCTCTGTGTCACCCAATAACCAAAGAACATCAGAATCTACATAGTCATCATAATCTTTAGGTTCATGATATCACAAATGCCTACGCGACTTATTCGGGTCCAACATTCTAGACTTGAGAGGAAAATACACCATATACTTTTTTTTTTCAAAAGGACTGTGTAAGGCCTGACTTCAAGATGCTTAGGTTTAACAATGACTCAGGCCAATGACTCCCAGCCAGTTGGCTTAGGGCATTAGGTTTTAAGTATAGACCGCTTCGGGCTTGAGCATCAACCTAAGTTAATCCTATTATAGTCAAGCAGCCTCTCTCTTTCTTTTTGTTTTCATTTTTTTAGCATTCATATTTTCCATCGCATCTTTATTCTGTCTAGGTTGTATTATACTCTCAACCTATTTCCGGTCCAAGCCCTTGCCATTGCCAAGTAGATGGTCTATCATGATCTTTTAAGCACAACAGACAACCACATATCAACCAATGACTCTGACTAAAGACATCCCACTGAAGATTAGCATTCAACAAATCTCTAGATGATATTACTTTATGTACTAGTGTGTGTGAGTGAGGTTTCTTTGCTCAAGCACCTGATCCAAGAGGACTGTAACAGAAAGATATTCTCAGTTAAGTATTTCTATCCTCCAGTATACTTACTCACACTTCTAGTGTTTCAATCCGACGTTCAGTCCATCTGTGGTCCTACTGCGCACATTAGGGTTTATGAAAGAAATCACAAGTGGATCATGAGAATAAATACATGGAGGTGCACCATCCACAAGAGTGTCAATCATATGAACTGCATAAGAATCATCTGACGGTGGATGTTGTTTTTGAACATTAAAAATATTCAGTTTAACATTTAAATTACCAAAAGACAATTTCAGCACCCCATTCCGATAATTTATAATGGCATTGGACGTCGCCAAGAATGGATGTCCCAAAATCATAGGAATTTGACTACCAGTATTCTGCACAAGTTGTGTATCTAGGACAATGAAGTCCACAGGAAAGAAAAATTTATCAACCTACACCAGAACATCTTCAATAATACCACGTGGAACTTTAATGGATCGGTCTGCAAGTTGTAGTGTTATGGAAGTCGGTTTCAACTCTTCCAACCCAAGTTGCTCATACACAGAGTAAGGCAACAAATTGTCAC
The DNA here is from genome assembly GCA_039654745.1 of Houttuynia cordata. Lineage (NCBI taxonomy): Eukaryota > Viridiplantae > Streptophyta > Magnoliopsida > Piperales > Saururaceae > Houttuynia > Houttuynia cordata. The sequence goes on from CM077506.1 coordinate 42,005,186, forward strand.
TCGCCCCTAAATCTAACAATGCCCTCTCCTCAGTATGGTTCTCTATAACACATGAAATTGTTTGACATCATGGGTCCTTATACTTTGGTGGAAGATTATGTGTCAATAGGGAATTCACTTGCTCAGTAAGGAAGACCTTTTTAGTTACATTAGATTTAGCTTTGTGCTTTTGGGTACAAAGATCTTTCAGGAATTTGGCATAGGGAGGCACTTGTTTTATTGCATCTAACAAAGGGAGATTGACCTTAACCTGCTTGAACACCTCGAACATCTCCTCCATCTTTTGGTGGGATTTACTAAACGGGGAGGGTTTGTCTAGGCATTGTGGGTATGGTGCCCTGGGAATATAAGATCTTTCTTTCTAGGCCTCGGTTAGGTCATCCTGCCGGGTTTTAGAACTATCAGGCACAGCTGTGATTGGAGTGGGTTATGTTTCTATCTCAGGGGCAATTTTCTCACTCGAGGTACTATGGGACAAGTCGTTAACCCTGTTGTTGATTTGCCTACCACTCCGCAGGGTAGTTATGGCTTGAACTTGCTCAGGAGGGTATGGAGAATGTTCAACTGCAAACTCGCCACTAGGGTTTTGTTGGGGTTGGCTCGGCATGGTTCCTGCTTCTCTATGGTTCATGGCCTAAGCTAGCTGTCCTAATTGAGTCTCTATCTTGGCATAAACTGGTTATGCGAATGGACAAGCTGGCCCTGTGTTCTTAGCTCTCCTTTCAGCTCTCTGTGTTTGGTTTCCATCTCAGCTTTCATCTCAGTTAAGGCCGTGAGGACGGTAGACAAAGTGGATGACATTTGGCTCATCTGGTCTTCTAGGGTCGGTTTCCTGTTGGACTGGCCAAATGGAGGAGTGATTGATTGATTTTTCTACTATTTTTACTCGCAATCGCACGAGACTCAGTATAGTCTAGTGGTAACGAGGTCGAACCCAAAGGACTTGGACTGATTCAACTTAATTCTAATGAAAGGTTTGATTTTTTTATGAAACTAGTTATAACAGAATGAAAAGTTCTAACTTAACAAAGCAATGAAATTTATGTGAAATTAATATGATGAGAAATATACTAAGACTTCGAATCCACCCAAACCAAATAGCTATCCTCTCTGTTAAACCCTTACAATTCCAAGTGATCAATTATCCGTGCCCCTCTCGAAGTCACGAATAATCGTAATGTGTGCAGCTCTCTCGAACATGCAACTAAACAATTAAATCTAACTTAATTAATCTCCCTCTCTCGAGCAAAGATTAATCATAAAAATGTAATTTTTATTCAAATAATACCTTGGAATTCGTTAAGACCTCTCAAACATTAACAAACACTTAGTTTAATTTCACTAACAATTACTCTACCCTCTCTCAAGCAACAGAATAATCGTAACAAAATATTAAGCATATGGAATAAAAATCACAACTTTAAAATTGCATATAAGTATTGAGAGTCAACCAATTCGGCAGAGCTTCATCTAGTCTTAGTACAATGAAATTTAGCTAGACATGAAAAGAAGGGAAGAAAAAGCCTGGTTCGTCAGATTGGTCATATGCAGGAACACTGTTCACTATTATCTCGGCACTGTTCACGCGCACTGTTCACTTGTCTTCCTCGTTGAGACGCACACTGTAGCAGTTGCAAAACAGCAGTTTGCAATAGCCCAAAATTCAGCCTGGCGATCGAATCCTCCCTCACTTCTCTTCTTCCGGCCAGAGACCCGCCTGAATATCACCGGAATCCGGCCTAAACACACCGAAGAAAGGCTCTGTTTTTTTCCGTCCAGAACAGTCCCAGTTCGTCCAAAAATCCGTTCAAAAACCGTCCCTTCTCTTCTTCCGATCTTCCCCTATTTATAGGCAAATCGAGAGAGTCCTCCTCCTTTGGATTTCTCCTAGAGATGAGCCCAAATCCGTCGTCGAAACTAAGCACGATTCTGTTTTAAAGAGTCCCGATTGAGCACAACCTCTTCCTCTTAGTTTCCAAATCCATGTCGATTCCTCTTCATCGCCGTCCGTTGTTCCCTCCGCCGCCAGCACGAGCGCCGTCAAGACCCCGACATGCCCAAGCCGCCATCCTTTTCCACGTCGATCTTGCCTGAACCTCTGTCGACCACCAAGCTCGCTGCTGCCATCCGCCATAGCCGCCCATTAGTACCAAAGCCGCCCATCTCGAACCTCGACCTCACCGTCGACTGTCCCCGCCAGCACGAGCTTGACCCATCGCCGGCGTGCTCAGAGCCTCCCTCCTCACCTTGCCAGTGCTCTGTTTCAGAACGAAGACACCCGAGCCGATGGCTCGGGTTGTTTCGTTTCTTTTTTTTTCTTTTGCTTTCTTCTGAACCGGACCGGATCGGTTCATTTCAGTTTCTTTTTTTTTAAATCAAATAAAACCCGTTGTATTGCTCTCATTCATCGGATCTCATCTGGACTCGTTTGACGTGTTTCACTTTCGCGATCTGTAATTGGGACTTTAAAAACCTGCGTAAATAAAATTAAATATAATTTAGACGCATTATTAAACATAAATCCATTAAATCCAATTAACGCATCTAAATTAATCAATTAAACGTATTTATTCATTAAACTCCTAATTACTCATCTAATCATGATTAACAAATTAATTATCCTTACTTCAACAAAAATTACAACTAACAAATAGGCAGAAAGGCATATAAAATGTGTATATTTTATAGATATCAAGGAGCTGAGGCTAGTTGGTAAGGCAGGGGTTGGCTTTGGAATTCCAGTCTTGGGGCCTGATTAAAAGTAGGCTCTGGGTTGGATTGGTGTTCTAGGCATGTGGTAGCTTTGACATCATACATGCCTTTCCTTGAGGCACTCATGCCAGGCATATGACCTTCAGATCTATAGAGAGTGGCATTGTGTAAAGAGTTTTTGCTTAGATCCTCTAGTAGATCCCAAGCATCATCCGGGGTTTTCTTCATGAATGTTCCTCCACAAGAGGCATCAATTAGGGTCTTGTGCTTATCACACACACCCTCATGAAATCTCTGTACTAATTGCCACTTGGGCACATCATGCTGTGGACAGGACCGGAGTAGGGCTTTCATTCTTTTCCAATTTTCATGAAATTGTTCATTAGGTAACTGGGTAAAGGTGATGATTTCATTGTGGATCTTATTGGTTTGCCCTACAGGAAAGTATTTCTTAAGGAATTCGGCCTGAAGTTCCTCCCAAGTGGAAATAGAGTTATGTTCAAGGGAGTATAGACATTCGTTGGCCCTGTCCTTTAAAGTGAACGGGAACAACCTAAGGCGTACCTAGTCATCAAATAGTGTAAGTTTGAAGGTTGTGTTAACTTCCATGAAGTTTTGAAGATACTTGTAGAGGTTCTCATTGAGTTGGCCATGATATGTGGGCAGCATTTGGATGATGTTGGGTTTAATCTCAAAGTTAGCCACATTGTCATGTAAGAGGATGTAGGAGGGGGAGGTGTAAGTGGTGGGCCGGTAGTAGTCCTGCAGGGTACGGGCATAGGGCACTACTGGATTCTGGTTTAAGCCATTCCCACCCCCTAGGTTCATGTTGTCTGCCATTGGATGGGATTCAAGGATTGGGTTTTTGTGAGTTCTACGGGTTCTAGACAATCACTCAGGATCAGGATCAAAGGCCAGGTCAGGGTTCAAGAAACGACGACCATGCATGCACAATAAATATCAACAAAACCTGTAACAATCCTAATAGCGACAAATAGCAAGTATCAATCCTAGATAGCAACAACTAGTAATCTAATAGCGACAACTAGCAGGAGCAGGCAGTCATAAAAAAAATTGAAAACACTAAGCACATAGATTATTCTAAAAGAGATGGGTAAGAGAGTGCAAATAGTAGATGGCCCTTCCAACGTTGGCGAGAATCCACGTCTTCTATTAATCCTGCAGAAGAAAGCAAACGTAATTAAGCTACTGAAAAGAAATCTAAATTAAACTAAACTACTCTACAACTAAACTATGCTAAGAATTTTGTATATTATTAGCTTCCGTCCTCGGCAACGGTGCCAAAAGCTTGATAGTTTAAATATAAGAACCCTTGCAAGTCAACAAGGCAATTGTACTACGACGAGTATTTAAGGGTTGTCGAACCTCAGGGACGGATGAATGATTTACCAAACTCAAGAGAAAGTTGCAGTTTTTAGTTAGATCTAAAGAAAGCAATGAACTTTAACTAAATTAACTGGGTTTTAACCAATATGGAAGAATATCAAGGCAGTGAATCCACCACTAGACATGCAATTACTACTCTCAATTATTATTAGGCATAAGTTAGTATGATATGGTAACTTGTGTTCTTGGTCGGACACACAAATCACAATGAATTCACTCACGTTCTTGGTCGGACACGAAAGTTCATCCACTATCATGTAATTAATTCTATCCTTGGTCGGGCATAAAATCAATCACAAGCCTGTTTTTGGTTAGACATAGGGATTAAAAAGATCTAATTACATTCATAATCAATTAAGTCTATGGTCGAGCACTCAAAAGAAAACTCATGAATAGCATTAAGCATAAATCATATCAACTCCATAAAATTAAACTATCAAAAGTAGCAATAGACATCTAGGGCTTCATCTAGCCTTGATAAATAGTTTAGCTTGACATAGAAAAAGAGAAAAGAAAAGCCTATTTTGAAAGCTCCATTGGCATGAATCTCTCTTTCTTCTTTGACCTCCTAAATACTCCTTCTCTTGCTCTTTTCTAGCCTCCAAAATCTGTTCTCTAATGCTCAAAACATTCCCTTCAAGGCCTATTTATAAGGGTTGAGAGCAAACATGCACAAGCCTTTCAAATTCCAAGTGAAAATAGGTCAAATTTCTGTTTTACGTATACGGGGATCAATCGCTCCGTATTGCCAATCGATCGCTTCCCGATCGATCTTGATTTTCTTCGTTAATTCTTGTGTCGCGCCGATCGATTGTTTCCACTGTATCGCACAAATAAAAAATTCCCGAAACTACAATCGATTCCGATATGGTCCGATCGATCGATTTCTTCCTATATGTTCTGCTCTGCGGCTATGGCGATCGATTGCGTCTGTTCTGGCGATCGATCGGGAACTGTTCATTTCCAAAATTTCTTCCTTCTTCTTTCTTTTTAAGCCAAAAATAGTGTATGTCTCCTTTTCCTACAAAAGATAAAAAACTTATTAAAGTAGCAACAAATCTAATCAAATACTAACACAAACATAAGTTTAGGAAATAATTATATGCATAATTCAAGTATATATCAGCTGTGCACAAAGAATATATTGGATGAGTTTAATCTACTGTCATATCTCATACGAGTTGGATGAGGGTCAAGAAGAAACTATCGTTATGTTACTCCGTTGGTGAGTCAACCGTTGATTGAGAATTTCTAATCTTCTTTTCTCTATTGAGTTGTCTACTGATTGGGATATTAAAATCCCAATGGTATTCCTATGAGAGTCAATCTTTGAAATATGAGAATTTCTAGTGATTCTGATACAACCTCTGTCGCTGTAAATTGACATTCAGTTCCCTGAAAACTGTTTTCTTCCACTGAGCATTATTGATGGAAACTCTCCGAGGTGGAAATCATATTATTCTCATGAGCCATTGCTAGATCCTTAGTGATCTCCGATATATTTAGAACCTTTGTAGTTCAGTCGATGAAGGCACACATACGTTATTAGACTGTATGATATTACAGAAGGTCTGCAGTCTATGCCCATTATGCCCGTAAGCACCGATGGGGTCAGCATCCCTAGACGCATGGCCGGTTCCTCTAAAGAACCTCTAGGATGTTCTGGTATAAAAGTCCATAGGGGAAGTGGTCTGACCTGAGAGCAGAATTTGACGTCTCCTTACGCGATGGATGTTTGGAGTCTGAATTTACTGTTATTTTTCTCCTTACGAAATGAATGTTCGGAGTCTTACTGATTATTCTATTCAAATCATGAAATGTTGTTGTTTCAGATCTGGTTGATATCCTGGAAAGATGATTACTGGATCTCCAATTTTTGATTCTTTTGAACTTTTATATTCTTCATTAAACGCAAAGTCTGTCTAATTTTCTTATTTCGATTATCAGTGGATTTTTGGCATCCTACTGGGTATTTCCTTCGGAATACTCATGCATCCTCTGTTGCAGGAATTAAGGAGTGAAGTTGAGCAGGTAATGGTTGCTGAAGCTGCTGTGGACGGCTAGAGTTTTGCTGATGAAGACTTTCTTTTAATTTTATTATTATTGGACTTGTGTTGCTTGGTTGTCCTATGTGCCTAGAATTTGAATTTGGATTATGAATTATTTAACTGCTATAATAGACTAAGTAGTTCTTTTGGGTAGTGTTATATTTAGGATTTGCGATTTCAATATTATTCTGTCATATTGATCCTGTGAAATTCCAATTGTTAATTGGGTTGAGATCGATCGAGTATTCGGTCGCGTTCCAGATTTTGGACCTCCAGACAGTCTTTGGTTGGTTGCTTCTGTGCTCTAATCGAGGTCTGGAAATTTGGGGCGTGACAGGCAACCAATTTCGCTAGTAGTATAATCAAAATCAATAGAGAAGTGGTGATTCTGATTTTTCTTTGAAATTTGGGTGTTTGGTGAGTTGAAACACTTTTTGTAATTATCTAAAGCTGCCTTAGACAAAACACGTGGAGTCCAAAAAATACATTTTTTCACTATGTTCTGGCCCCAATCAAGTTTAAATAATTATAAAATTGTTATTACCTGATTCTTGAGTGACTGTCCCCCAAGAAATGTCAATAAAAAGTGTACCAAATTTGCTAAATCACTTCAAAATATAGGGATAATAATGCAAAAAGTGAATTTTAGTGCACCCTAATTCAACGCCCTCACGTTTTAGGCAGCCTAGCCTTTTACCCGGTCGGTGGAAATCCACTGGGTTTGGCTCCACCACGGGGTGGTGAACTACTCATCCGGGAGAGAAATGGGATTACAAATTGCACTGTAGTTTGATAATGCCATAATCAAAATCCAATAATGACAGATGGGACGAAAGAAGGGAGATGGAGAGAGAAGGGAGGCCAGAGGTGGTCGGCAATCTTTTAGGATATATCTCTCTCTCTCTCTCTCATAGAAATTCCTTCTATGTTGCATGATTGCGGATAATTAGCTTAATTGTCAATTTATTTGAGAAGTTGGTGCCCAAAAATTACAATCTTTGTTCATGTTGCTTCTTTGAAAGAATCATGCTGGACTCGAAGTTCTAGTGGGATTTTGGATGTGTTCTAATTCTGTGTTTCTGAAGGGATTGGAGAGGTTTTGATTTTTACAATTGCGCTACAGTTAATAATGCGGGTCTTAATTTTAATCTAGTGTCAGAGAATGGTTGGAAAGTATGGTATCTGTTGATGATTTCTTCATCTTTGGTGCACGAGTTGTCAATGTGAGCTCCAAACTTGGGTAGATTGCATGGAGGGCACAATGTGGTTCTCATAGGTTTAGTTAAGAAACCTCTTGGCATTATAGCAAAAAAAAAGTAATTTCTTGGCATGAACATTATGTTTCTGCCTTCTTGTTCAGTAAGTTGGCATACTTAGGGCCTGCTTGGTAGTAGCTTTCTAGAGTGGGAAAGCAATATTTTAGGGAAGAAGCAGAAGGGTATAAATTGGGTGTTTGGTTGGAAAGAATCAGTTTTTAGAGAAGAATTTAGGGCCCGATGACATATTTTGTAAATAAATATGGAAGACTGGGGCACATAATAGGAAAAAACGCATTTTCAATGAATTAAAAATGCGTTCTTTCCTATTATGTGCCTATGTCTTATTTACAAAGTAACAAAATATACCACTAAGAAAAGTCAAAGGAGTGAAGAATCACTTCTTTTAGAAAATTTCCTTTTTTGGAGAAGTCAGATTCTCATCAAAGTTACCTGTGTAGTAGGAACCAAACAGACCCTTATCTGAGAATCTTGTTGGATGGCTTCTTACATTTCTTCTCTTTTTTTTTACCCTAACTTGGAGGCAGACTTAAATGGTTGAAAATTTCTACTATCACCTTTTGGTTCCTGCGTCATTGTATAAACAGATTCTTTACTTGTGAAATCAGGAATGCTAGCAAAATGGGATCCTATTAAGTCAATGCTAAATAATGTTTTTTGTTGAAAATTGTAAGCTCAAATAAATATGCTGGCGTCAAAATTTTTTTTAGGATTTCCAACTATTTCAAAAATTTTCAATGCAAATCTAGTACGTGACAGAAAGGATATTTGTATATTCCAATTACATGTTTGCATTAAAATTTGAGAAGTCAAATCGCTAAAGAAGATGTGTCTCTCTAAAGAAGTAATTGAAGCTAGGATTGCTAACAATAATAGTTGGACATTGTGCTCCCGACACTTTACTGACTATTCAGTCTCAAAACTAGCAGTTAACACTTATATTGTTTTTGTTGGGTTTGGTTCAAAACTCAAAGAATATTTTTATTTTGGGTTGGGTCTAGAGTAAGGGTAAACTTGTAATTATAGGGAATAAGTTTGAAACCTACTTAGACCAATATGTATTCTCTCTTATTTCTCTTCTTGGTAGAGGAGGAAGAAAAACCTAAAGGGAGAAGGAGAGAGTGGGAGCCAAAGGAGGAAAGGTGAGAGCTTTCTTAGATGAAGGTGAAGCAAGGTTGAAGAGGTTTGAGTGTCAAACTCTAGTAAGTGCTTTGAAGACTTCATAGTAAAAGCTTGCTCTTCCTTGTGGTGTAGCCAAATTAATGAACCACTAATCTCTTGTGTTTCTCTTTGTGGTTTGGTGTTATTTATATGTTGTTTGTGATTTGTTCTTTCATCTCTACCGATTTTGTTTTTAAATTTGTTTCTAAATATGTGGGTGGTGATTGATTGACTTGTGGTGATCTTGAGAAGGTGTTTGGAGTGTATTTCAATACCCATTCCATCCACCAACAATTGGTATCAGAGTTTGGTTTTGTTTCATCCTTGTTTCTACTCATTTGGGGTTATTTCTTCAAATCCGGGATTGAGAAGTTTTGTGCCCACAAGGTGTTTGTCAAATGGCCTCAAAGGGAACTACTATCTTCGGTGGGATTAAGTTCGAAGTTGAGAAGTTTGATGGTCGAAATAACTTTGGGTTATGAGAAATGAGGGTTAGAAACATTCTAATCCAACAAGAGATCAATGCTGCTTTGTTGGGGAAGGAAAAGATGCCGGAGAAAATCAAGGATGATGAACGGATTGATGTAGATGAAAGAGCAGTGCGCAGTATTCAATTATACATCTCGGATGAGGTATTATACAATGTAAGTGAAGAGGAAACAGCAAAAAGCCTATCGGAGAAACTAGAAAAGCTCTACATGGGGAAGTCATTATCAAATAAGCTACACTTAAATAAACAACTCTATGGGTTGAAGATGGAGGAAGACAAAGATGTGTTGGAACACATGAATACCTTCAACCGAATGATTAGTGACCTCTTGAGGTTGGAAGTGAAGTTTGATGATGAAGACAAGTTACTTTTATTGTTGAGTTCTCTTCCGGACTCTTATGATCATTTTGTCACCACACTATTGTATGAGAAAGAAACTCTTAAATTTGAAGAGGTAGCCCAAGACATAATCTCTAATGCTGCAAGGAAAAAGTCTTCCATAAGTGATTCTAATGTTGTGGGTCTCCTAGTGAAAGGGGAATCAAGTTAAGGAGCAAGAAAGATGTTGTGTGCTACAATTGCAATGGTAAAGGGCACTATAAGAGATAGTGTAAAGTGTTCAAGGTGCTAAAGGAAGAGAATAAATCCAAGAGTGATGACTCCGCTAGCGTGGCTTCTGAAAGTGAAGGAGAACTCTACTCGGTCTCTCAAGGTAATAACTCATATCATATGTGGATTTTAGATTCTAGTTGTTCTTATCATATGTGTCTAAATCGTGAATGGTTTGACACTTATGAGGCCTATGATGGTGGTTCGGTGTTGATGGGGAATGATATACTGTGTAAGATAATTGGGATGAGAACCATCAAAATTAAGATGTATGATGGAGTGGTTCATACATTGGGTGGAGTTAGACATGTGCCGACACTTAAGAAGAACCTAATATCTTTGGGTTTCAATGGAAAAGATGACATCCTCAAGGTATCCAAAGGAGTCTTTGTATTAATGAAGGGTACAAGAATAGGTAACAATCTTTACAAGCTCATGGGAGAAACGGTATTGGGTGGAGTTGCAGTTTCTACAATAGAGAAGGGTGATAGTGATTGTGATGAGTCCAAATTATGACATGTGCGGTTGGGGCATGTGAGTGAAAGAGGTATGTATGAACTTCACAAGAGGAATTTGTTGAAGGGAATGAAGACATGTAAGGTAGATCTTTGCAAGTTTTGTTTAGCGGGCAAGCAAACAAAAGTTTCATTCAATACCCTAAAGAAAGAATGCAAAAGTGAATGTGTTCATGACTAAATTCACTTGGATGTGTGGGGGCTATCCCCGGTTAGGTCAAAAGGTGAAGCTTTCTACGTTGTGACTTTTATTGATGATTTCTCAAGAAAAATTTGGCTTTACTTAATGAGGTAAAAGTCCAAGGTCTTTTCCAAGTTCAAGGAGTAGAAGGTGGAAGTAGAGAACCAAACGGGAAGAAAAGTGAAGTGCTTGAGATCGGAAAATGGCGGTGAATACAAAGAAGGGAAGTTTCTATAATTTTGCAAAGATGAAGGGATCAAGAGGCATTTCACCGTAGCAAAGAATCCTCAACAAAATGGTGTTGCGGAAAAGATGAATAAAACTCTCTTGGAGAGCGCTAATTGCATGAGACTCCATGCGGGGTTGTCAAAGTCCTTTTGGGCGGAGGCGGTAAATCATGCATGCTATGTGGTGAATAGATCGCCTTCAAAGGTTCTTGACTCCAAGGTAGCCGAAGAGGTGTGGAGTGGAAATGAAGTAAATTACTTTTTTTAAAGGTTTGGGCGCCCAGCATACACACATGTTCCTCATGATGAAAGGTCCAAGCTAGACTCAGTCACACAAGTGCATTTTTCTTGGCTTTGAAAGGGGTGTGAAGGGGTATAAGTTTTGGGATCCGGTTAACAAGAAGAAATTGTTTAGTAGAGATATAGTGTTTGATGAAACCTCTATGTTGAATAGGGAGCTTGTAGAAAATGAAGAGAGCCATAGTAAAAAGGAGAGAATGGCACAAGAAGTTCCAATAACATCAGATGACTTGACAAAAGCTCAAGACTCTCAAGTGGAAGAGGGGAGATTACGTTGGGTGGAACAACAAGAGCCTCAAGAAGTGCCATATAGTATTGCTCAAAGAAGAGAGAGGAGAACCATTAGGCCTCCTAATAGGCTTGGATGGGAATCGGTGGAAGAGGCTCATTATGCTCTTATCATAAGTGGTGGAGAACCCGCTACATTCCAAGATGCTATGAAATTGGATGAAAAAGAGGAATGGATGATGACAATGATGGAGGAGATGAGATCTCACCACAAGAACTCCGTGTGAGAGTTGGTGCCAAAACAAAAAGGTCATAAACCGGTGGCTTGCAAATGAATTTACAAGAAGAAGGAAGCATTGCATAAAAATAAGAAGCCAACTTTCAAGGCAACGTTAGTGGCAAAGGGATACTCACAAAAGGTTGAGGTAGATTATGATGAAATATTCTCCCCGATTGTGAAGCACAATTCTATAAAAGGTGTTTTTGGCTATGGTGACAGAGTTCAATATGGAGCTTGAACAACTTGATGTGAAGACGGCTTTCCTTCATGGGGAGGAGGAAATAATTTACATGGAGCAACCGGTTTGCAGAAGCTAGCAAAGAAGGCTTTGTGTGTCGATTAAAGAAGTCTCTTTATGGGCTCAAGCAATCACCAAGGCAATGGTATATACGCTTTGACTCTTTCATGTTGCATATTGGTTATCGTAGAAGTGAGTATGATTGTTGTGTCTACTACAAGGTGCTTGATGATGATTCTCTTATCATGTTGTTACTTTATGTGGATGATATGCTTATTGCTTGTAAACACATGTCAAATATTGATGAGCTCAAATCTAAGTTGAGCAATGAGTTTGACATGAAAAATCTTGGGGTGGCCACCAGGATATTGGGCATGGAGATATGGAGAGATATGAATGCTAGGAAGTTGTGGTTATCTCAAAAGAGGTATGTCTCCAAAGTGGTGGAGAGGTTTGACATAAAAGAAGCAAAGTCGGTCTCTACACCACTTGCTTATCATTTTGCTTTGAGTGCAAAACAATGCCCAAGTACGATTGAAGAAGAAGAGGAAATGAAGAAGATATTGTATGCTAATGCGGTAGGATATTTGATGTATGCTATGGTTTGTACAAGGCCGGATATTGCCCAAGCGGTTGATGTGGTTTGTAAATACATGTTAAATTCGGGTAAAGAGCATTGGAATGTGGTGAAGTGGATTTTGAGGTATTTGAAGGACACCAAGGAGTTGGGTATTGTGTTTGAAAAGAAAGGCGACTCAAATGGCATAGTAGGGTATGTTGATGGGGATTATGTAGAGGATCTTGACAAGAGGCGGTCGACTACGAGGTATGTTTAAACTCTTTCTAGTGGGCATATTTATTGGAGATCGGTGCTACAATCCACAACGACTTTGTCTACTACGGAGGCCGAGTATATGGCAATCACAGAGGCTTCTAAGGAAGTTATTTGGTTGAGAGGCTTAGTGAATGAGCTTGGTTTGAAACAAGAGAAAGTGCAACTATTTTTTGATAGTCAAAGTGAAATTTGTTTGACAAAGAATCATGTATATCACTCAATGACAAAACATATTGTGGTGATGTATCATAGAGTTCGGGATTGGGTCAACATGGGTGAAATTTCTATTGAGAAGGTGTACACGGATGAGAATGCGGCTGATATTCTTACTAAGTCGGTGACTAGTGAGAAGTTTAGGTATTGCTTAGACTTGCTCAACATCTCTATGTGTTAGAGATTGGAGGTGACACCTCTTCTTTGAGGATGGAGGTGAAAATTTGGTGGGAGGATGTTTCTCGCCAAAGTTGAAGTGTATGGGACACTTGAGACAATTTCCAAGGGGTGGAGGAGTTTTTCGCCAAGGTGGAGATTGTTGGGTTTGGTTCAAAACTCAAAGAATGTTTTTATTTTTGGTTGGGTCTAGAGTAAGGGTAAACTTGTTATTATAGGGAATAAGTTTAAAACCCACTTAGACTAATATGTATTCTCTCTTCTTTCTCTTCTTGGTAGAGGATAAACAAAAAGATAAAGGGGAGAAGAAGAGAGTGGGAGCCAAAGGAGGAAAGGTGAGAGCTTTCTTCGATGAAGGTGAAGCAAGGTTGAAGAAGTTTGAGTGTCAAACTCTTTTAAGTGCTTCGAAGACTTCATAGTGAAAGCTTGCTCTTCCTTGTGGTGTAGCTAAATTGATGAATCACTAATCTCTTGTATTTCTCTTTGTAGTTTGATGTTATTTATGTATTCTTTGTGATTTGTTCTTTCATCTCTAACCTATTTTATTTTTTAATTTGTTACTAAATATGTGGGTGGTGATTGATTGACTACTGGAGATCTTAAGAAGGCGTTTGGAGTGGATTTTAATACCCATTCCATCCACCAATAGTTTTAATGGCTGAAAACTTGCTGATCTACCAGATGGTCTAAGGAAATTCATTACTCCCTCCGTCCTGAAATACTGACAAGTATTTTATACACTACCCACATCCTAATTGGCAGGTATTGGCGGGTATTTTATACACTACCCACATTTTTAGGACGTGGCAGGTATTTCAGGACAGAGAGAGTAATTGTCATTGCCTTCTTAGGTTAGAACTGCCATGACTCCTGCGAAGGGGAACATATTTGTAAGAGGGAGATACCCTTTTTGGGATGTTGTTTAATGAAATCCAAATTGATGAACTTCTTTGCTATACAAGAATTGTAGTATCTTCTTCTGCATATGAATGTCCCTAAGAAGAGAGGTGAAGAGGAACTCATTCCGTCTATTGCCCTTACATGGTACTCGAAAACCGAAAAACTGTTCGTAAAACAAAGGCAAATAAGGCATGCGGCGGAAAGGTTTGCCCTTCATCTTGTTTTCTAAGAGCATATACGTGATTCCAAAGAGAGGTTGTGTTTTATGCCAGTCATTGGTTTTGTAGGTGCACATTGAAGCGGAAGGCTTTATTTTCTAGGAGGTACAAACTGGTAATAATTTTTTCCTAGAGTAGATTGCTAGTATGTTTTGTAATACTAGTTGACTCATCCAAATGGATATGTGATGGATGCAACAGACTATATAATATCTATGTGAGAGTTGGCTCATTCAGCATAGTATATGCTGTTGGTTTCAGTCACTAAATCCAAGAGAAGCCATTAACGTTTTGGACTGGCCTTCCAGTAACTTGCCCTTTCAAATTAGAGCATAGCCCGTGTACATCTCAGTAGTGCCCGTCTTCCCCCAACACATATCCATATTTGCATACACTACTAACGCTTATGCATACACATAATATGCCGAATAATTTCATATACGTTATGCTAGTTTTCAAGGTTGATTTTGAAACTCAAAAATCAAAACTTATGTCAGGTGCATACGATGTTTGTGTAAATATAGTGGTATTTGCCCAGGATTTCCACGACAATTCTTGCAGGCAACAAGGAAAACGGTCGCCGAAGACTATGAAGTCTGGGTAAATATTTTGTATGTCTTTCTCCCTGATTTGCCGGACAATTTTCTCTGGTGGAAGGAAAGTACAAGGATATATATTATAAGTTTCTAACTGTTGGAAACAGATACACATGACATTTTGATGATTAGTTATGGAGGCATCAGGAAGTATACATATCTTGGAGAGAAATAGTCTTTTAACCCATCTCTTTATTCTAAAATGACCTCTAAATTAGTGGTTTGACGTTCCACAACAGTAGTTACCTTCATATCTTGTGTATCCTCTGCCACAAAAGGGTTAGGTGGCATGACCAAGCTTTCCACATTTTCCTGCAGCATCATGATCACCTTTTTCATAGGTGGTCGGTCCACTGGATACCACTGAATGCACCAAAGTGCCACAATGGTCAACTTCTTTGCAATGTCGGCTTCTTCCTCCAAGGATATGTTTATTCTGAGATCTTTCCCTTTGTTAACTTGATTATATATCCATTCTGGAAAGTAAATTTGGCTGGCGTTTTTGACATCAGCATCAATGTTCTTTCTGCCTCCGACCATTTCAAGCAGTAACATACCAAAACTGTAGATATCTGACTTGCAAGAAACATTTCGGCAATTCGTTGAGAGTATTTCTGGTGCTATGTAACCCATTGTTCCTCTCACTGCAGTCATAGAGACAATGCTCTTCTCCTTTGAGCATAGTTTTGCAAGGCCAAAATCAGAGATCTTGGGTGTGAAGTTTTGATCTAGCAATATATTGCTAGGCTTGATGTCGAAGTGGAGAATGCGCTGGTCACAGCCCTGATGAAGATATTCAATTCCTCGAGCTATGCCAATGGCAATATCTTCCAGAATTTCCCAAGTGAGTAAATCCTTTTTACCCTCTTTGGAAAAGATGAATTTGTCTAGAGACTCATTTGGCATGAACTCATAGATTAATGCTCTATTAAACCCATCCGCACAGAAGCCAAGAAGTCGAACCACATTGATGTTGTGAATTTTACCAATGGTCCGAACTTCATTGATGAAGTCTTCACCATCAGCGGTGGAGATTTTAAGGACTTTCACGGCAACAAGTGTATCATTTGGAAGTTTTCCTTTGAATACATTTCCATAGCCTCCTTCACCTAATTTACTTTTCCAGTGATTGGTCATTCTTTTGATATCAGCATATCTGTATCTTGTGGGCATAAGAGATTTATAATCCTCAAGGAACTTGTCAACCCTTTTTTGATCCTCCATCCTTTCTCTGCTAGATTTCTGATTTTGATGGATTTTATACAAAGCTACTGATGCGAGTATGATAATAATGGGCGAGAGAACTACACCTGCAAAGATGGAAGTATTGACGAACCTAAAACCTCTGAAACATAACTAAACTGAAGAAAGTAAAATTGTCTGTGAGACTTGATTTTCATACCTGTAATTACATATATCTTTGAAATTCCTGCGAAGGATGGTCATATATCAGAGTCATGCATTTCATGTATCCGTTCAGTTAATGATAAAAAAAGTTCCTCCATATAGTTTGTTTAAATCACTGAGGATTACTAACTTTTGTTAGAGCTCTGTACCTTTTTAATAGTTTATGAGTGGCGTGCTTCTCTAATGTTAAGCTAGTGTTTGAGTAGTATGCTTCCCTTACGTTAATCTAGTTCTTCAGTTGTGTGCTTCTCTTTTGTTGAGCCATCCACATGATGTTCTATGGAATCATGGAGAACTTTCGACATACAGACGTGATTACTCAAAGTCACATCCTGTAGACTATCCCATGGATAGAACTTGGTAGGATTAGCATTTTCTATAGTTTTTTGAGGACCTTAAGTTGGTCGAGATGTCAAACAAACGCTTAATTATGCTCATGCTATAGGGTGAGGGACGTGGAGAAGTACATGCAAGGGTGTCTTTAGCATATCACAATGCGTACAAAACTCCCCAACCTTTTTTCTTGTATGTGGCAGAATTGATGATGTTCAGTTCCATAGATTAAAGTGGCCAATGCATAGGTATTGAAATAACTTGATTAAAAGCAACAAAGTGTTGGTGGGATGGCCAGGACGCTGCCTCTTAAAGCAGAGGTCCCAAGTTGAACCCCACGCCATTGGCCACCAACGGGAATAGTCCCGAATGACCTGGTGCTTATGTTGTGTGGGCCATTATGTACGGTGTTCTAAGAGGCAGGATGCCTTGCCCTTTTTAGTTGGGTCCTAAGGACTTGAACACCCCTCATTATCAAATAGTTATAACAGTAACAATGATAAGAATAATAATAACGTACGTGAGTATATATTGCATGTTCAGAATTCTGTTCTTCCGAGGGTTTTGAGTCTATGAGAAAGTGTAAGTGTATTATCGATCGGTGTAGTCAAACTAAGCACTAATGCCCGTGTAAGACTTTGCTTGAAAGACTAATAAAAGAATCAAGTGGAACTCTGTAATAGACTGCATAAGATATTAATGCAACTATTGATTGTTGATTTTGTTATGCTGATGATTGTGTTACAATATTCCACTGAGTATTTTTTATACTTAGCATCCGCTCGTGTTGCAAGTTTTTTAGTAGAAGAATGTCTTCACTTAGCTCCTGGGGGTAGACGATCGAGAGTGAGGAGGACTTGACGGCTTCAAAGTAGGTATCAGTCTCCTTTCTTTTCTAGTGTATTTCGAGATGGATGACAGACTCGTACATGAAGGACTTGCATGAGTTTAATCGACTTTGCATCGTAATAATTATCTTTCAAGATATTTTTAAACCTCAGTTATCACGGCCTAGATGCTTAGTCGAGAAAATTTTCAACTAATGATTTTATTGCACAGAGGAACAATCCTCTGATTTTTCGCTACTACTCTAATTTAAAAATGATTTTATAAATATGGGTTGTGACAATTAGAATTCTATTCTTCCGAGGGTTTTGAGTCTATGAGAAAGTGTAAGTGTATTATCGATCGATGTAGTCAAACTAAGCACTAATGCCCATGTTAGCCAAATGAAATATATTCCTTTTTTTTGGTTTAGCCGAACTGGAAAATTACGCAAGGTACAGATGCAGATAGCAAATTAAACATGAATGTTCATCTTCAATATGGATTTGTTATTATCGACTTTAATTAGAAGGAAAAGAGTTCTAGCTATTGCATACCTTTATGATTCTCGTGGTCGTGATATGGGGGCTCCAGTAAAGCCGGCGGGCTTGTTTCATAGAAACAGTGAGTCTCATTAGTTGTCTGACTAACGAATTGACATCTTCCTCCATCCCAACTACAGTATTCACATCCAGGCAAAACCCAGGTCAAAGAGACAGTATTACTGGTATCGTCAATACAACCTTCATGTGAGTAAAAGTTTGATTGTTCCATGAATGGAGTGGAGAAGCTCTTTAATTTCTGGCAGTTGCTTGGTAGCATACCCCAATCATATGATGAATCTGCCATGTAAACTTGGTTTTTCCCTTGGCACATACAAGGTATCCGAATGAAGTCGGGCACTTCATATTTGTTGGTCATAAGGTGGTTAGAACATTCAACAAACGTTATCTCACGCGTTCGGCGAAAATATTGCATAAAACGAGTAGAAAGGAAACAATAAGATGAGTAAACTAAGTTAGAGGAAGAAGGATTAAGGTGGAAGACGAAATCCATGAAGCAATTGTAGGGATTGACAACAGTAAGTCTATCATATTCATAGGAGATAGCAGTTATGTAGAGTTCGCCTGACTGAGTAGGGAGGTGGAGCACGGTCTTGTTGGCTTTGCACGAGACCTCAAATCCTGGATAGCCACAGTGACGAGGCTGGTGATTGAACCTGAATGGAAATCGGATTTCTGGTCCATTCCTATGGCATCTGCTTGCCTTGCAGTATTCATCATTCTTGATAGAAGTCCCACCATCAGCCAAACTTGGTACTAACAAAAAGAGAAAAAAAAAGCTCAGTGATCGAACCATTTTTGTGCATTTGGGTGTTTTCTTGGCAGGTGGTTTTTTCACTTAGCAAAACAAAAATCTACTTCTTAATATGGGGATGACTTCAGGTCTAGGCGTGTGGAAAATTAGAATGATGCAAACACTAGGAAGCTGAGGGAAGAGACTTGGACTAATGGCATTAGTCCAAGTCTCTTCCTCAGCTTCCTAGTGGTTGCAATATTCCAATTTTCCACAAGGCTAGACCTGAAGTCATCAGGATTGACCATTATGCTCACCGTGCTGACTCAGTTTACCAAATTTTGTTTCTTTTTCCTTTGTTTTTTTGCTACAACAAAGAAACTTCCCATGCTTGGTGATAAAGAAAAGATAAGATTGGCATAGAAACATCTTGTAGAAATTATAAGAAAGGACTTGTTCCTACTCCTCCACCTCCTCAAGAAGAGGGTATGTGGTTCTCCTTTGTTTTCATCCTCTTTCTATGTAGCTCTACTTGGGAACAAGCTACTTATGCTTCTTCCTCTGGAGAACTCCAAAACATAAGCTACTCTTTTTACCTTAAGGGTGACCCCAGTGCAACAATTGATCCATATTACGATCATGATCTCACTTGCGATGATAATCAGACATCCATATCGTCGGGTTTGGTCAAGTACAGTGTCCAATCAATTGTTTACGAGAATCAAACTATCCATCTCATTGATCCAGGCCTCAAGAGTGATAATTGCACTTGTCTACCTCTCAATAGACTGGCTATAGAAAATTACCCAAAAAATAGACTGACATTAGAAGGAAATGTTGATTACTGGATTGACGGTATAGCCTTTGGGATTAGTGGTGTTGTAACTGTTAAGTTCCGTTCTTTGGTCACAGACCCTTCCTATATAGCAACTTCTCCTTGCCTCAACAGCTCTTACGGATCCTACCTGTATGTTGTGGCCGTGCAAAATAGCTCTGATTTTGATCTCCACGAAAATTGCAGTGTTCTAGCTTCCACCCATTCATCTATTTGAGGAGATATCAATCTTGAAGTTTATTATCCCAATATACGATCTGTATTCTATCTTCCTTGTAAAAGGCATTTCGAATCACCTCAATGTGAGTGTTCAGTTGCTTCAATAGTAATCATGCTAGTCAAACATTCATATAATTCACTAATACAATTTACAGGTTTCTTTACAGCAGCACGGGAGTACTTAAAAGGTAATTACTAGGTTGGATGTTTGTGTCTTCCATGTATATTCTCAATCATATTTTATTGCTTCTTACAACATCTATTTACATCACAGGCATTTTCTCAGCATGCCTTCCAATTATAGGTAAGAAATTCACCATGATACTTCTTTTCCTTTTAACCCATTGATCAATATGACTAACATTTTACCATATAATGTTTTTGTGCGAGAAGAGCGCACACTTATAGCCAGATCATCTGTTGGAATATTTTGTCTCTCTTTTGGTAATATACAAATTACTGAGGAGGCATTTATCAATGGATGACTCAATTGAGGAATTTCTTAGTCAATACAAGAATAAGTGAATAACATCCCGAAGAGGTACTCTTATTGGGAAATTTTGAAGATGACCAACAACTTCAAAGAGAAACTAGGGCAGGGAAGATTTGGCTCTGTATTCAAAGGGTAACTTCAAAATGGTCATCTAGTTGCAGTTAAGATGTTTTCCAAGTGCAATGGGCAGGACTTTATCAATGAAGCGGCCACTATTGGAAGAATTCACCATACAAATGTTGTGCAGCTGATTGGTTTATGTTCCATGGGAACGAATAGGGCTCTTATCTACCGACTAACATTACATGTCAAATGGTTCATTGGACAAGTACATATTCTCTACACAAGATCAGCACTACTTGAATTGGGACCAACTATACTAGGGATGCCACCGGGGCGGGTTTGGGTCGGTTCTTGGGAAACCCGGCCCCATAACCGTTGTAAAATCTTCAAACTCGGAACCACCCCAGACCCACCACGGGTACAGTTTTTGGACCCGGAACTGCCCCGTCCAGCCCTGGTACCAAAATCAAAATTATTCTATCTATTTTTATTTTTTTCAAACTTTAATTATTTTTCACTCTTTCAGGCTAAAAAAGGGCACTAAAACAAAAAGAAAAGAAAAGAAGACTTTCAATACAAACTTTAATTTATTGATGTTACCTTAATTGCTTCAACTTCAACATAATGATGTTCTAAGATACTAACAAAATCAAATTATCCTCAAGTAAAAAAAAAAAATTAACAAAGATGAAAATAAATATAAGAAAAATATAAAATTGCTCAATGCATAACATGGGTTGGAAATGACTATTAACTTAAAACAACATTAGTCATTTACAACAATGGTTATGGATAGGTGATTAGTGACTTACGTTTAGAAGTAGAAAAATTGTGACACCCCAACGGGTTGACAATGGCAGCGAGCAGTTGAATAGATGAGGCGAAGAAAGAAGAGAGCCTTAAGTTGAGTTGGTACCTATATATATCGGGTAGGGTCGGGTTTTAATATAATACCTAAACCCGCCCTGACCTGGTGCATCAGTTCTTCTTTCAAACCCGGAACCGGAACCGGAACCGGTATTGTGTAAGGCTTCCCAGAACCGGCCCCATTAAGGTAAAAAACCTGGCCCAGTGGCATCCCTATACTATACCAGATTGCACTAGGCATTGCTCATGGGATTGAATATTTGCATCAAGCTTGCAATATGAAGAACTTGTACCTTGACATAAAGCCTCACAACATTCTTCTAGACTAAAATTTCTCACCAAAAATATCATACTTTGGACTTGCCAAATTTTATTCGACTGATGAAAGTATTGTTCTTGTTACTACTGTGAGAGGGGCAATAGGATAATAGCACCAGAGTTATTTTACAAGAGGGCTATGGGAGTCTACCAAATCTGATGCATATAGTTTTGGAATATTGCTCATGGAAATGGCTGGCAGAAGAAAGAATGCAAACCCAGTAGCCAAAAGCAGCCAGATATATTTTCCACACTGGATTTATGACAAACTTCATCAAGAAGAGGAAGTAGGAATCTTGTTGGATGCCAAAGTAGATGAAATAAAAATTGCCCAAAAGTTACTTGTAGTAGGACTGTGGTGCATTCAAATGAAGCCCATTAATCGTCCCTCCATGACCAAATCTGTAGAAATGCTGGAAGGAAGTGTGGACCTTCGGCAAATGCCGCCAAAACTTTTCTTAGAATCTCCTGAACGGGCCCGCTTGATGATTGCAGCATCAGCATAGAAACATTTTCATCTTCAGTCATTCATAATTCAAATTCAGTCTGGTAGGTTGTGTAATTTTAAATGCATTACAATTACTGTGAAACATCTTGTACTTGTGACCTTTTATGGTTTGGTCCACAGAAGCAGAGTAGTTATAAGTCGATGCCTAATTTTTTTTTTTATTCAAAGAGCATTTCATTCAATTGAGAGCTAAAATACAACTGAAATTAGCATTACATTAAGAACTTATCATGCTCTATTGTCAGTTCAACACATGAAGGAATCTCCTCGCACCAAGCCACCGCAGAGGTAAGGGAATTAGCATGTCTAGCTAGACAAGGCACGACTCCGTTCACCTCTCTCTCAACATGGGCTAATGAAATTGACTCGAAGCAAACAAGTCATTGAGGGCTTTCTCAATTTCTGCTCCAAGCAGGGGATGTGAAGTTTGTTTCTCCACCAAAATATTCACCGCCTCCATACTGTCCCCTTCAATTTGAACCCGTCTAAACCCAAGGCTATCGGTATTTTCAATGGCCTCCAAATCTGCCAAAATCTCAGCTTCCTGCACATTGAACAAACCAAAAATTGGTCAGCTCCAACTCTCCTAAACATCACCATATTCATTCCAAATACAGCCCCCCAAACCAATCTTCTGCGAATCTTTTCTTTGACATACCCTGGTGCCGGCCTTTTCCATTCACATTTGTGCAAAACCTTGCCTTTCCTAGTATTTTGATGGCTCTTGCGAAATTCAGGCACAAACTTCACCACGCCAACAACATTATGCTTACTTTCTCATGCCAAAACTTGTTAATTAAGACCTTTTAAAAATCATCCCTATCCGATCTCCCGCAGATCATTCTCATGATTTCTTCCGGACTTGCCTCTGGTTTACCAGTGAGCTCCTCATACCAATCAAACTCCTTCCACACATCTTGAATATAAGGGCGGAAGCAGCATCCTCAATACCACCACCACAACGATCACACAGCTTGATCCACCACTCTCTTCTTAATCAAATTAACTTTTGTTGGAAGACCACCACGGCGTAGCCTCCAATTGAATATCTTGATTTTTTTCAGGAATCTCGGGCCTCCAAATTCTCTTCCAAAAACTCGCATCACCACCTCTGTCCGAAATTTCGCATTCTGCTTCATGACTCTCCATTGCAAGTGCCATCCTATAAAGCTAATTTGGCTGTCATTGCCCCATTTTTATCAGCCTCCCAAACCAAGATATCATCTGGCCATTTAGCAAAAA